>CM062804.1:620481657-621081657 GCA_031772625.1 Pinus tabuliformis
AGGAAGGAAGAAGAAAGAAAAATCTCTAGGGCTTATATCTTTTTCAAATGACACATGTGAAGATGCTAGGGTTTCTATATAGTTTCCAGTTGTAGGAGGCCAAAATTGCAGGGTCGAAGTTCTAGAGCGAAGCTGCAGAAGGTCAAAGTCTTGAAGAGATCTTGTTGGGGGCTAACTTGATGCTTGGGAGGGTTCTGCGCTTTCGTCTTTGGATCTTGGAAGTCTCATTGTAAGAAGATTCCATAAGAAGAGAAGCATTTTTTCTGGGTTTTTCCCTGGCTTGGAGCCTATATCTTGTGTACTTTGTCTTTTTGTTATCTTCGTTCTTTTTGGTAATTGCTTGATGAACAAGAACTAAAGAAATAATAAAAGACCAACTAACATCAAAAGTAATTATCTAAGTAAGGAAAATCATCTATAATCTACATGTCTCTTGATTTTCCAACAAGAGGGCCCCTCAACCTTGTCAACACTATCATTAATATCATAGGCCCTAGGGTTTTTTTTTAACAAGGTCAGATAGTGGATATATTACCAAAAGATGAGGTGGAGCAAGCTCCTATTACATTCGGCGATAGTGAAACTGAAAACCAAGCATTGAGAATGTGCTGGGAACGCAGTCCCTTCTCCTGTGCTTGAGTTCAAAATTTTATAGATTTCTATAACTATTCTAGAGTACTGTCTTACGTATTGACCTGCAAGTAAAGTAAATTTACATAACATTGATTTTCTTGTTGTTTTTCAAGGCTTGTACACTGACTGTTCCTGAGAGGGCTGCTTCTTGCCATAATGGACAGAGTTTTCACCTTCTTGGCTCATGGTGGTGGTTTTGAAATATGCCACTGCCTCCTCTAAATGCACGCATTTGTCTTTAAGTGCCATGATCTCTTCTTTCTGAGCTTCCATGTTTCTTTTTTGATAACTATACTCCATTCTCATTTCAGCCCTGAGGTCTTTCAACGATTCTTGGAGTCTGTTGATCATGAATTTATTCGCTTTGCATGCTGGACATGCATCATTCCTTGTTGTGTTTTCTATGAGGTTGAATTCCATTTGATTTCCTTCCTTCTTTTTCTTTTTGGGTTGCGTTGACATGGCGATTTTTCGCTATACCAACAAGGGGAACTAACCCGATCACAGACCCAATTAGTCTTGATTTTGTTTAAATGGCTAGTTCCAATGGGTTTTAAGGGAACCCGTAAACTGTTAAATGCGTTGAAAGATTGCTTCTGGGAAGAAGACTTCAATTAAATCAACAAAATAAAACAGCTAACCTCTATGTATTGAATCCTATCTATACTTCTTCTAACTACTCTAGTCTATGTCCTAACTATCCTAATCTGTCCAGTAGGAGCATGACAAAAGAGAGGTTAAACATCATATATGAATTCCCATTCTAAATGAATCAGTTACTGTTTCACATAAGAACAAGGCCGCATCGATTCTTAATTACAACCCAATCATTCATACAGGAATACATATTCCCTTTTATAGAAGTGGAGTTTGCAACTAATGTCTAACATAGTTTCAAATCAGGGACTGCTTATGAATTAACTATGATGAAGAATTACATTCAAACAACCAAGGCTAATTATAAGTTGTATCGTTATCAATATGCACAAAAACAAAACACATTTGTATTTGTGCCAACAACAAAACCCTGTCTCAAAACACATAAAAGCAAAGGATCTTAAAATTGAAACAAAAGGCTCCTCATTGAAACAAATAGTCTCCTTTATTCATAATAAATCAAAGCTGTTTCTTCCAACCAAAAAGACTTTCTTTCCTATATGGAAGTAATATTTATGCCTCAGGCCCCGACCCTTCATCTGCCCCTGTTCTTTTCAATATACCGATCCGAACAAACAGATGTAGAGCCATCGGTATCATTGCTGACACGTAGAAGGCATTTCTTGTCACTGGAGTGCTTCATTTCTTGGTGAAATGAATAGATGTTGATTAGAGGATGATGACTGTGTGTCGTCTCCTCATGATGAGATCTGGGGCAGTTTCGCTTTAGGAATACACAGGCAACGGATGGAACTCGACCAACAACGCCTAAGGCTGCTTCTTTGAATGGAACACATCCACTCGTGCATCTTTCATCTGGATCCATACTTGATGCCTATGCACCTGTCCTTCGGCCTTGCTTGCCTTCTCTCGGTCTTCGCCTACAGAGATAACCGACATCATTCCTACTCATATAAATATGATAAAAATGCTTAAAACACCAATCTTGCCTTCATGAAGCGTTTATAAAATCAGAAGGAATAAATGTGAAAGAATTGGCTACTTTTTTTTTAATTCACGCATCGATTAAGTCCCGCGAGCAAAAACTCGGTTTACATTGAAAATCACCATAAAACACAGAACCGGATGGTATTTCAGAAGGGGTCATAAGTGGTAACCGGCCTTGCGAGGACGGTCCCAATTCCATTCTTCAAACGACAAGTAGCAGCTAGGAGGAAAGAGGATACTGCTTTTCGGGCGAGTATTCCTCGAGCAACTTGTTCACCCGAAATATGCGTGGACTGTTGGATCCACGAGGGGTAGATCAACGATGGAGGATCGGGGTAGGCAGACCCGAAATATATCTGTATGGCACTTAATAGTCCTGGGGGATCCACAATGTATGATTTCCCTTTGAAAAGCCCCAACTTTGATGTTTTTCGAAAACACAAGAATATATGGGAAAACCCCGTGTAAATATTATATGCCCTAGTCAATAATCATCGTCAGGTCCGAGTGATAGCGGTGTGCCTTATATATGGGCCCCGGACCCTCCCGATAGCGATAAGCGATGGGGCTCCGGACCCGAAACATATATATCGTGGTTAATAAAACCATCGGGTCCGGTAGATAGTGGCACGTTGTATATATATATATAGATATATATATATATATATATATATATATATATATATATATATATATATATATAGAGATATATATAAGAGTTGGACCTCCCGATAGCGATAAGCGATTTAGCTCTGGACCCGATACATATATGTAATATGATTGATAATGCCGTTGGGTCCGAAAGACAGTGGAGCACCTTATATAAAAGCTTGGGACCCCGCCGATAGCGATATGCGATGGGGCTCCAGACCCAAAATATATGCATTTTGGTTAATAAACCGTCAGGTCCAGATGCCATGTATGTGTTGTGTTTTAATGTTGATTGCGGTAGGCAAAAAGGGGTGACTTATGCATATTGACGAAGGATTTTCATTATAAAGAGTTATAATGGAAATGAGGTGCGATAGAAGGTTTTTGGAGGGTTAGGAAGGGTTACGATGGAGGAAATGAATGGAAGGTTCAACCATTAGGAATTGAAGGTTTGAATTGGTAACGAGTTAAAGTCTCTAAGCTAAAACAGATCATTCGGAGCGGTGAGAGATCAACTTTAGGGGATCCATTCAAAATTGTTGCCAAGGCAAGTTTTGATAGGGTGGTGGTTGTGGCCACAACAAATGGCAAACCATTGGGCGAACCAGTTATCTCTGTTTCCAAATAAACCTTGGATCAATAGAACATCAAGGTGTTGAGATAAAATTGAAATGCAAACTGTATACATGGATAGGCATGGGTTCCACTTCAACATTGATTACTTTAGGTGGGATAGAGACAAATAACTTCTACTTACTGATAGGGTTTTGACAGGAATTCTCCAATGGTAGTGTTATGGGATTTATTGACCTTCCTTTACCTATTTCCCACTTTCAAAAATCCTTTTGGGGCCATCACTGGTCTGTTAGTACCTATTTAGGTGTGTACCTCAACTCTTTATTGCTCATCAAACTTGATGTAGATATGTTTATCTGCACTTTATATAAGAATTTCAGTGCTATATTTTCATATGATTGAATGGGGCGTAGTCATGGATCATGCCATATTTTTAAACCACTTAAGCAAGGTTGGGCTTGCTGTGTCAACCGGTACTCTGAGCCCAGCAACAGTCCTTACTCTAACCAGCTTCCCAAACAACCTGTCCTTCCAGATTGGCACAAGGACTTGACATTTCATTTTCTTTTAGATAAATCCTTCCAGTTTCAGGCACAAGGACTAGAGCACAATTGGATTTGCCACAGGGCATATGACAGTGAGCTTAGCCCATGAAATGAGGTTTACTTGTAGATAACAAGTATTCGACAATTTAGTGTAGTGGATGGGACCAATGGAGAATGACTGTAAACCTTACAGGCAAGTATAGGCTAGGTCTGAGTGGGATTTATTTAAAATGCAGCGTTCCTCCATGCCAGTCTAGCTGTAGTTACACATTTTTTTGTTTTATAAAGATGCCCCCACATGCTCTAGATATCCAAGTTATCAACAGATCTCACTTAGTTCCCAGCATATGCCAATGAGTGACTTCGGTTTGAATTCCACCGTTGATTTAGAAGTTCTCATAGGCTCATTGAAAATTTGTTTGATTTGCAAGGTAATGATGGATTTAAATCAACATACTCACTAGCAAGTTAATGAGGCAAGTAAAGGTTGATGGTGGTGAATGAGTACAATCTGAAAAGGTAAAAGCAAGACTGGAGGACCGAAATCAGTTGGCTGAAAAGGATTGTAATTCAAAACAGAAGGAAAATGAACTTTGCAGAAAAAACGAGAAAGGAAAAGGTGGAAATATGACTAAGCTAACAACAAAATAAAATAAATCCTAACCTACTCAAGAGGTAACCACCATGTGGTGGCTACTAGAAGTATCTTTTGAGATGTTGGCCATTAACAGGGAGTTTTTTAGTTTCTCCCTCTAAAGTTTTCAATCTGTAAGTTCCCTGACCAATTTTTTCCACAACTTGGAATAGGTCCAGCCATAAGTGTTGGAATTTCGTGTGTTTACCTTTTGGCTCAATTCAGCTTGTCCCATTTCAAGACTAGCTCCCCTACTTGGAAATATTTATCTCCTTCCAGATGATGATCGAACCATCTTTTCACAATCATTTGGTGATTTCTGAATTTATTTATGGCTTTATCTCTCAATTCCTCCAACCTTATCAGTTGGTTGATCCTCTCTTGAAGCAACGTTGAAAGGGTTCATCTTGAAGCTTGGGAGAGCTGTAGAGAGGGAAGGGTAACGTTGGGAGGTAGGATGGCTTCCTGTCCATAGACAAGGAAGTATGGGGAGTTTCCTAAGGCCATTTTTGGGGTGACCCTATCAGCCCAAAGGGCATTTGTTAAAGCGTTGTGCCAGTTCCTGTGGTTGTCAGCGACGGACTTGCGGATTATGCGTATGAGGTTCTTGTTTGAAGACTCTGCAACTCCATTTCCCTGGGGGTAATAGTTCGATGCATACCTTATGTGAATTGATTTATCAATAGCAAATTCCGTCAATTTCAATGATGAAAAGTAAGAAGCATTATCAAATATGAGAGCGTCAAGGATGCCATACATGTTGATGATGAATTTCTCAATAAACGATATTACCTCATCTTCGTTTACCTTCCGAAGTGGGATGGATTTGGTCCATCTGGTGAAGTAATCGGTCGCTGTGAGTATATACTTATGCTACTGTGAAGAGTTTGGAGTGATATCGCCTAAGGGGAACAGCTGGAGTGATCTAGGCCCTATTGCTGGTGATAAATCATAATAGGCCTTAGGGGAACAACTGGCTTTCTTTCCCATCCTCCAGCGGTTTGGCACATCTTGCATTTGCGAGCATAGGCATGCGAGTCTCTAAACACTGTGGGCCAATAATATCCGGCTCTTAATATTTTGTGAGCAGTGGTGTCTTCGCCATAGTGACCACCTACTAGGCCATCATGCATTTCTTTCAAGACATGATCATCATCACCCTTCTCCAAACACCTCAGCCAGATTCCATCATAATTCTTTCTGTATAATGTGTTATTGGCCAAATGATACTAATTAGATTTCAATCTAAGCGTTCTTCGTTGTGATGCATCCGTGTGTTCAGGACATGAACCCCGTGTGAGATAGAAGCGGATGTCGTAATACCACAACTTAGGATCCAAAAGGGCCTCCGACGTTTCACGCTCACACATCAATGCTTCATTAATCCATAGGGGCTCCTACCTAAATTCCACTTGTGCATTCTGCATGCTCTGCACTTCTGGTTCTTCATACGCCCCTACTTTCTCTGCCAAGGCTTCTGCCGCTAGCCTACACAATCCTTGCCCTCGAACTATCTTTGTCGACTTAATATCGAGGTCGAATTCTTGAAGTGCGATGATCTAATTTCCTCTCTGTTCACCCATTTCTTTCTGCACGAAGAGGGCTCTTCCAGTAGGATGGGGAACGATCACTTTAGTCCTGGCCTTTAATAAATAATGGCAGAAATGTTTTATGGCCTTAAAACCACAAAGCCTTGTTTCTTCATGTCTGAGTAGTTCAGTTCTGCTCCTTGGAGATTAGAGCTCATATAAGAAATAGGGACTTCATTACCATCATCATTTTTTTGAGTGAGAATTACGGCATATGAAAGATCAGAAGCAAAAGTATACAAGAAGAATTCCTTGCCGAAATTGGGGCTGACCAATGCAGGAGCTTTTGCGATGGCTTCCTTGATTCGCTGAAACGATTTCTTAGCTTCATCGCTCCACTTATACACAATGTCCTTTTTCATCATTAGCTGCATAGGACGCACTATTTCTGCGAAACCTGAAACAAATTTCCCAACGAAATTGATTTTCCCGAAGAAATATTGCAATACCTTTTTATTTGCAGGGGGTTGTATTCTCATGATAGTCTCTACTCTTTTAGGATCAATAACAATCCCTTCTTTAGAGAGGATATGACCCAGTAGTTTCCCTTCTGTGACTGCAAAGATGCTCTTCTTGGGATTCAACGATATTCCATATCTTCGGCATCTTTTGAAAATCCTTTTCAGATGATAAATATGATCCCTTCTATGATGTGAATACACAGTGATGTCATCCATGTAAACCACTATTAATCTATTAATCAACCCTCGGAAAGTTATGTCCATGGTTCTCTAGAATGTGGTACCCGCATTAATAAGTCCAAAAGGCATTTTTCGATATGCGTAAGTTCCCCATTTAGTGTTGAAGGTTGTCTTCAACTGATCCCCATTAGATACCAACACTTTATTATATTGTGAAAACCCATCTAATAGGGACAACATTTCAGACCTAGAAACGCACTAAAGAATGTGTTCCATAGAAGGGACAGGGTAGTTATCCTTTTGCGATGCTTTGTTCAGGTTTCTGAAATCGATACACAGCCTGATGTCTCCATTTTTCTTTCTCACTAGTACAAGATTGGTTACCCATCAGGTGTGTCTGACCGGAAAGATGATTTTAGCATCCAACATTTTGTTTAATTCTTTCTTCACCAATGGTTCTAGGCTTGGATGCATCTTGCGAAGCTTTTGTTGGTAGGGCTTAGCCTCCTTTTCCAAAGGAATTACATGCTGCATAACGTTGGTATCAAAGGTTTTTAGGTCTCCATATGTCCATGCAAAGACGTCCTTGTATTCTTTAAATAGCTTGACAAATGCAACCTTTTCTTGTGGAGAGCACCCCAAGCCCAAATTAACAGTTTTTGGGTCTTCTTTGGTTCCAAGGTTGATCGATTCATACTTCATGGATGAGCCATGTGTTTTGAAATTAGTTGGCTTTTTTAATTTATCATACAGGTCATACAAGTGCTCCAACTTGAAAACTGACTTGGGAATCGTATTGAACTGATCCTTTTCCTCATCTTCCTTCTTGTTCATAAGCCTGTCATGCTCTTTTTCATCGATGACTGCATTCTTGAATGTCTTCTCGCAGTGCAAGAACTCTGGGATTTGCTCGTCAGCTTCGAACACCTGCCAGTTTGAGATGTTATCAGGCACGAATGGTCTAAAAATCAACTAAACATAATGTTTATTCTTCTTTAATCTAAAATCAGGTAGACGTTTTGCAACCATACCAGCCATCAGATCAACATCTTGGTTCTACCCTCGAGGTATGTATGTGATATTAAAAGAATCAAAACTGTCAATTAAGTTCCATACCTCATGTTGGTATCTTACCAGGTGTGGCGAATTGCAGTGTATCCTCTTCCTTACCTGGTCCACAATTATTTGCGAGTCACCAAAAACTTTAAGATTTTTTACCTTCATATCAATGGCTTTCTTCAGGCCCTACAGCAAGCCTTCATATTCTGCTGTGTTGTTGGTGCATGTGAATTCCAACCAACTGGCCATTAGATGTTGGTTCCCTTGTGGATCAACGAGAACACTCCCAGCACCTGCAACTTCAATTGAGTTGCTTCCTACGAAACTAGTTCTATCATCTACTATATTACAAGGTGGTTCATAGCAGGTTTTCTCAACGTCGGCAGCTGGGAACGGAGTGATCTGAGTACCCCATATCTGTATCAAGTGTGTCGCAATGTTTTGTCTTAGTCTCAGTCAACATGTATCGACATGTTGTCAACAAAAGAATCAGGAAATGTGGTGGTCTACTGAAGAAATAGAGGACAACAAAAAAAAACAAATAAATAAATAGATTTCCAGCTTCTTAAAGTTTTTTTTAGGAAATTTAAAGTTGAATCTAAGAAGTGAAAAAGCCTTTTGTGGAGTGATAAGGTGAAATTAGTTTTTTTTTTCTTTTTTAATTTTGGAGAGATAAGGAATATTTGTAATTTTTTGTAATGGAGTCATAAGTGATTTTGTGAAGTCATAAGAGGCATTTTTTGAAGACAAGTTGCTTCAAGCATTTGTGAGCTTGACATTCTCATTGCTTGAGAAATTGAAGATTATGTAATCTAAATTTTAATAAAGAAATCATTTTTTTGTGTTGATTGTGTCCTAAATCCGCCCAAAATTGAATAAGGGGATCTTAGGTACACGAAGAGTGTGTTGATAATTGTGCATGCTTCATGTTGTTGTTTTTTGATTTGTGTCTAGTTTTGACACATAAATGATCTCATTTAACACACATAAAGTTCAATGCAAGCAAGCACAACACTTGTAACAGAATAGCATCAAGGAAGGTTAATTAAGCTTAACACATGCATTTGCGTCACTACAACAAATAATCAAAGTTTTCAACATCGGCATTCTACCTCAACAAACAAGTTCACTCAATACAATCAAGTTCATGAATATGCAGACTCCAACATTTCAGAGCAAAGTCTACATCACTACAATCAAGTTAATGAATCTGTAAACTTCAACGTTTCAGAGCACAGTCTACATCAACATTATTGAACTTGTAATCAAACTCAAATTACATTGAATTGTAAGGGTGCATTCTCGGTTGAAACCGACACCCAAGTCTTGAATTGAGTCAAATTGAATTCATTGTAGTGAGTCATTGAAATCATTGTAAGCTTTTTTGGGTGCATTTTCGACAGTGTTCGACACCCTTCCTTTAAAGCACAATCAAGTGAGTCCATGAATTTTAACTCTAACACAAACAAGCAACAAGTTCACATCTCCTGCAAGTGAGCGTGAGTATTCATTCAAGAAATTTGCGTCAAAATAGTACAAAGTTCAAACCTTCAAGCGAGCCAGAGTGAAGTTCATTACAACAACGATCAAAGCAACCAAACAAGTTCAACTCTAACACCAATCAAGCAAGTTGAGATCGACATCAAGCGAGCGTGGCTATTCATTCAAGTGAGTGTGAAGTCATCAAGTAAGGCAAGTGAGCATTCATGCAAATACAATCATCATCAAGCGAGCGTGAATTCCAGAGTTTAAGCAAGAAAGTTCTACAACTCTAGCAAGTGTTCCCAACAAGTGCAATACGCAACAAATAAAGCAAGCGTGCCATTCAAGTTCCATAGCAAGCGAGCCTGTCATTCAAGTAACAAAATCAAGTGAAACAATTCAAAGCACGACATCTACGACAAGAGAGCCTGATTTCAAGTGAGCAAGTTCAGATGGCGCAACATAGTCAGTTGTTACACATTCTTCATAGTTTGATCATCTCCAGTGATGAAGACATGGTGCACATCAGCAAAGAAACTCTTGCTGATATTTCACGGCATCTACAACAAACACATGAAACCATTGAGTTTCTTCAACTAGAGTCGCAACTACAAAGAGATGAGCTGCAACAAAAGAGTGCTTCTTCCAAGTCATTCAACCATACAGATGAAGATAAAGATGTTGATTCCAAATCACTCATCCAAACAACTTCAAGTGTCGAAGTTGTTCATGATCAAATTTCTTCCAAACCCATCATCAAGCCCTGGGAAGAGATTCAAAATAACAAGAATCGACGAGGCTTAGGATATGTCACTGATGACACCAACTTACATATCCCAGATTATTCCAAGCCAATTAAGTTTGTGAGTGCAGGATTTCTTGAACAACTCACCTCAGTAGGTTCTGAGAAAGTTCCAGACAAACAGAATTGCACGCAACTTGAAATTGAAGTCCAACCGAAATGTTCTCATTGTCAAAGAACCGGTCATATGGAAGATCAGTGTTTTGATCTCCATCCTTGTTGCCATTGTGGCAAGCCCAATCATTCCTCAGAAAAATGTAGCAACCAACAAAAATCAGCCAGATTGAAGATACATTATGAATGGATCGATCCTTGGGAATGGTCATCCACAGTCAAACGCTTGTCTCAGTTCTACAACCGACTACAATCACACATAGTGCAGCCAACAGTGAACAGATGATGGTACTCTCATGCAGTTGAATGAGGGAGTACAACAGTGAAACTCTCCTACACCTGAAGGGGGGAGTTCAAATATATTTTGGAGAAGATTGTCTCTCCTTTCAGCTGACAAAGGGGGGAAAATGTCAATGAAATTGACAAGTGGTTGTCAGACTGAAAGTCTCGACAACATCAGCGAAGTAGCCAGTGGGCATCTTCATCAGCCAGTGGGCATTTGTCATCAGCAGTGAGCATCAGCAAATTCGCCAGTGGGCGATCGACAGCCAAAGTAGCAGTGAGCAGCTTTCATCATAGCAAAAACAACATTGAGTTGTTTTTCGACATCTTCAGCCAGTGGGCAATCATCATCAGCAAACACGCCAGTGGGCGTTCATCAAATTGTGTCAGTGGACACCGGATGTTGTTTTCAAACAAAGGAAAGTTGGATCCTTTTGCGGCTTGGCACGTGATGGAGTTGTCAAGCAACATTCAGAGATGAATCAGGCATGCAGCTGATTCATGTTCTCTTCAGATTTGACTTTTTTTCCAGCATCCAGTTTTGGCGGTTTTTTCAGGGAATGTTTTTGAGGATCAACATGAGAACTTGGAAGATGGTTCCTCATTCTTATTTTGGATTTATCATTGAAGGGGGGAATGTTAACCTCTCTCATAAAACAATAATAAATCCAAAAATAAATAAAATAATTAAATATTCCAAGTTAGGAATTTGTGCCTAACTCTTGGGTTGTTCCTCTAAGATAGGAGTTAGTTTAGGTAACTCCTATATTGGTGTGTGTATGGTGAGAAATTATCTCAACCAAAGGAGAAATTATCTCAACCAAAAGTGTCTAAGATAGCACGCACTATCTTGAGAACACTGTGTCTCATCTATTTATTTGTAACACTATATTCAATTATTTTTAGAATGTATGAAAGTGAGAGAGAAGCATGAGGCTTCAGCCTTTTTCCGCCAATATTGTGTGTCTGGTTTTTAATGTGTGATTTATATATCTGTCTAAGTTAATTTCTTTTTTCAATATTGGATTACAGGGGAGAGCTTCCAACTGTGTGTTTATTGCAGTTCCTTCACTTGTTTCTGCATGGAATTCTCCAAAACAGGTTTCTGTGGCACAAACATTGAAACTATAATTCCCAAGGATAGAGTTGGTAAAAATTACAGGTTCATTCGGACCATTTAGCTCTGTCACCACATACTTCATGTATCTTTCATTATCAACTCTTAGCATATCACCCTTCCCCTTCTGAGGCAGCAAGAGATGGGACCAATCAGTTGAGAAGTATCCATTCAGTTTCGCTGACCAGTCCCTACTAAGCAGCATTCCATAAGCATCAGGTATGTCGACTACAACTATATCAATGACTTGTCTGTATTGTGGTTTAGCAGTCATATGAATCAATACATCTTTCAATTCCCCAATTACCTTCACATTTGTCCTGTCTAATTGCATGATTCGAGTTCCAGTTTTCTCAGGTATCGCACGAAGTCTTTTAGCAACAACGTAAGGCATCACAGTGGACGAGGAACCTGAGTCTACCAAGCAATTGTGTACGTTCATGTTGAAGATTTCAAATGTGATAAGGAAAGGGGGAGTCATGGATTTTGATTTCCTTCCTATCATGGCTGCATTGACATCTTGGGGGTTTCGATTCAATTTTGATAAGGTGGCTTCCATGGCTGCTGGCTTTTGGGTTGTACTGGGAGTACTAACAAGTCCGGAGACCGAATTCTTGGTTTGGCTGCTTGGGATGGTGGGAACTTTGTAGTTCCGCTCATTCATAGCTGTCAGGAGCAGATCTCTTTGTTGTGTTAATTTCAGCAAGTCAAAGTATGTGATATTAGCCCTAGATTTCTTAAGATCATCCACAATATTGTAATCAATGTTATAAACAGGATAGGGCAAAGTAAACATACCGGTTTTGCCATTCTTAGGTGGGACTTTACCATTGTGAGTCGCCTTCGTTGCATTTGGAGATGCATTTTCTTTCTCAGGATAGTTCACGACTGGCGTACTCTTGGAACCACCACTAGGTTTATTCCCCTCAGCAGGAACTTTGGGAGCGGATGCCTTCACAGGGCGAACATCTTTCCTGGTCTAGTCTACAGGCTTCATCACACCCACAAGTGGCCCCTTACTTCGTGTATGGATTTCATTAGTGTGGATTTCTGCCATACTATCTCCTTGGTCATCATCGTTCTCGTTTGTATAGAAATCCCATAGTACATTGATTTGAGATTCTTCTTCCAAGGGCTCTTCTACTTGGTATTCTTCCTCATCTTCTTGTTTTGGCTCTAGCTCCACTATAGGTTCTTCTTGGTTAAGGAGCGATCCGATAAGAGCTAGCTCTTCTGTATTTAAATTCCCTTCATTGGGTGGAGCAGGCAGTGCAAGTGGACCATGACCACCTTTTGTCTTCTTACGATAGAAAGGTTTGAAAGGTTTTATGTTGTTATATTCTCCTCCACTCCCGCTTGTACTCTCTCCAGAGTTCCTTTTCATATCGATGATTGTGTTTATCAACTTCTTAATGATTCGGTGCAAACCTTCCACATCTATGGTGTCCCTTTCTTTTCCCTCAGCCACTTTGTTATCACTCCCACTATTCTTCTTGGATGACTGAGAGGTTTTCTTTTCTCTGGTTGTATGATGGCATGCTGTGAGACTGAGCATTTCATTCTCGACTTTTACTGCTTCATCGATAGCACCCTGTAAGGTTTGTGCGTTACTCCTTTTGACCCACATCGCAGTAGGGACAGGGAGAGCAATGATGTAGAAGTCCATGAGCACCTCCTCAGTAGGTCTAGAGTTATCAGGGATTCTGTTAAATAGGGTGTTGAACTGGATGTTAAAATCTTTGACCTTTTCTTTGGTTTCCATTTTCAAACGGGATAGTTCTAGAACTAAGGTCGCAGGGGTTTTGTCATCGCCATACTTGTCTAAAAAGGCCTGTTGAAAGGCAGCCCACAAAGTGATTGATCCTGTTCTCAAGCTAAAGTACCATGTGGAAGCTGCACCAATCATGGTAAAAGGGAATAGGTGACAAACTATATCTTCATCAGCTACCCCTAGCATGCGCACGGCCAGGAAGAAAGAATGAATATGGTTTTCAGCGGTGTCTCCCCGCTCAGGGTCGAATTTAGGCAGTACTCTTTCTGCATTCTTGGGTAAGGGATGTTGCTGCCCAGGTATTGCTACGACGTCCTAAGAGAGCCAGGGAGGAAGTGCTCCGAGAAGAGGTGGGAGTTGGTTCCCACCCGGTTGAGGAATATTAGCAATATTGAGGATATGGATGTTTTGGTTGAAGGTTTCTTCAAGGCTTTCTTTATTAAGACTTCCCAAATCGGGCTAGGGATTACCTTCAGAGAGTGGATCTTCAGGAATTTCTTCCCAGGGAGTGTCAATACTTTGCAAGGATTCAAGCACAATATCTTCAAGAGACGACGCTGCAAATGTCTCTTCGTTTATGGAACAGATCCTTGGATTTCTTTTATTTGTCAGAGGTAAAAGTGAAAGATGGGGAGCTGAGAGAGGGAACGAGCGTAAGCCTAAGTAAGTATTCTAACTGGTTGTTCCTGAGTGATAGGATACTCCCACAGTGTCTCTTCTTCGAAATGAGGCTTTTCCAAATGAGAGGAAGGGTCTTTTTGACCTTCACAATCCATGCATTAATCTTTTCGAGTCCATGCGCGACATTTATAGATGAAATCATAAAAAGTTGTGGATGACGGTTCATGCCCTCCTTCTAGTGCCAATTTGTTGACATGGCGAATTTTCACTATACCAACAAGGGGAACTAACCCGATCACAGACCCCAATTAGGCCTGCTTTCGTTTGGAATGGCTAGTTCCAACGGGTTTTAAGGGACCTTGTAAACTGTTAAATGCGTTGAAAGATTGCTTCTGGGAAGAAGACTTCAATTAAATCAACAAAATAAAGCATCTAACCTCTATGTATTGAATCCTATCTATACTTCTTCTAAATAATCTAGTCTATGTCCTAACTATCATAATCTGTCCTGCAGGAGCATGACAAAAGAGAGGTTAAACATCATATATGAATTCCTAGTCTAAATGAATCAATTATTGTTTCACATAAGAACAAGGCTTCATCAATTCTTAATTACAATCCAATCATTCATACAGGAATACACATTCCCTTTTATAGAAGTGAAGCTTGCAATTGATGTCTAACATAGTTTCAAAACAGGGACTGCTTATGAATTAACTATGATGAAGAATTACATTCAAACAACCAAGGCTAATTATAAGCTGTATCATTATCAATATGCACAAAAACAAAACACATTTGTATTTGTGCCAGCAACAAAACCCTATCTCAGAACACATAAAAGCAAAGGATCTTAAAACTGAAATAAAAGGCTCCTCATTGAACCAAACAATCTCCTTTATTCATAATAAATCAAAGTTGTTTCTTCCAACCAAAAAGCCTTTCTTTCCTATTTGGAAGTAATATTTATGCCTCAGGCCCCAACCCTTCGTCTTCCCCTATTCTTTTCAATATACCGATCCGAATAAACAAATGTAGAGCCATCGGTATCACTGCTGACACGTAGAAGGCGTTTCTTGTCACTGGAGCGCTTCATTTCATGGGGAAATGAATAGATGTTGATTAGAGGATGATGACTGTGTGTCATCTCTTCATGATGAGATCTGGGGCAATTTTGCTTTAGGAATACACAGGCAACGCGTGGAACTTGACCGACAACGCCTAAGGCTACTTCTTTGAATGGAACACATCCGCTCATGCATCTTTCATCTAGAGCCATACTTGATGCATATGCACCTGTCCTTCAACCTTGCTTGACTTCTCTTGGTCTTCGCCTGCAGAGATAACCGACATCAGTCATACTCATATAAATATGATAAAAATGCTTAAAATACCAATCTTGCCTTAATGAAGCATTTATAACATCAGAACGAATAAATGTGAAAGAATTGGCTCCTTTTTTTTTTTTTAATTCACGCATCGATTAAGTCTCGTGAGCAAAAACTCGGTTTACATTGAAAATCACCGTAAAACACAGAACCAGATGGTATTTCGGAAGGGGTCATAAGTGGTAACCGGTCTTGCGAGGACGGCCCCGACTCCATTCTTCAAACGACACGTAGCAGTTAGGAGGAAAGAGGATACCACTTTTCGGGTGGGTATTCCTTGAGCAACTTATTCACCCAAAATCTGTGTGGACCGTTGGATCCATGAGGGGTAGATTAACGGGGTAGGCAGACTTGAAATATATGTATATGGCACTTAATAGTCCTGGCGGGTCCGCAATGTATGATTTCCCTTTGAGAAGCCCCAACTTCAATGTTTTTCTAAAACACAAGAATATATGGGAAAACCCCATGTCCAGCCATAAGGCCAGACCTGGAATATTATATGCCCTGGTCAATAATCATCGTCGGGTGCAAGTGATAGCGGTGTGCCTTATATATGGGCCCCAGACCCTCCCGATAGCGATAAGCGATGGGGCTCCGAACCCGAAACATATATATCGTGGTTAATAAAACCATTAGGTCCGGTAGATAGTGGCGCGTTGTATATATATATAAGCCCTGGACCTCCCGATAGCGATAAGCGATTTAGCTCCGGACCCGATATATATATGTAATATGATTGATAATGCCGTTGGGTCCGGAAGACAGTGGAGCACCTTATATAAAAGCCTGGGACCCCGCTGATAGCGATATGCGATGGGGCTCCAGACCCGAAATATATGCATTTTGGTTAATAAAACCGTCGGGTCCAGAAGCCATGTATGTGTTGTGTTTTAATGTTGATTGCGGTAGGCAAAAAGGGGTGACTTATGCATATTGACGAAGGATTTTCATTATAAAGAGTTATAATGGGAATGAGGTGCGATAGAAGGTTTTTGGAGGGTTAGGAAGGGTTACGATGGAGGAAATGAATGGAGGGTTCAACCATTAGGAATTCAAGGTTTGACTCGATAACGAGTTAAAGTCTCTAGGCTAAAACAGATCATTCGGAGAGGTGAGAGATCAACTTTAGGGGACCCATTCAAAATTGCTGCCAAGGCAAGTTTTGATAGGTTGGTGGTTGTGGCCACAACACGTTGCTTGTTGTTTCTTTTGTTGTTGATGTTCCTATGCCTTGTGTTGGCTGAGATGATCCCTTTGCTACTATGACTACCTGTTGTTCTTTTGCAATGAGGGACTATGTTGTCTGCTGAAGAAGTAATATACTGATGTTCCTGGGGAAATGTAGAAAAAATAGAGTGGAGTATAACTGAATGGGCGTTATTGAGAAGAGGGCTCAGGTGCGTTCTAGTGGAGGAGCGAGAGGGATTGAGTAACCTGTGATTTGGCAAGCCTGCGACAGGCCTCGAGCTGGCTGAGATTATAGGAGAGGAGGGGGCGTAATGGAGTGAAGGAGAGTGAAATTGATGTTGGTGGGTTTGGCTTTCTTGTTGTCTGATGTTAGCCTTTAGATGGAGACTATTATGATGCCAGATGCGCAGGAGGAGAATCGAATGGAGGCTCAGAGAGAGCGGAATTGCAAGAGGCAATGTCGAAGCGATGTGGAGCTGATGATGGGAGCGAGTTTGCCTGAGATTAGACCTATAAAGATTAATTCAAACCGAGTTATGTCCCTGATAAGATGTTTTGTTGCGAAATTCATGAGAGCTTGATCACAATCGTCCTTGCTTTCCAGACTGCGTGATGATTTTGGATTCCCCTTGCTTTTTCCTTTGAAATCTCGTGACCATTTGATTTCTTCTGCAGGGATATCTTCCTGATGTTTCCTTGCTGTCCTTTTGGAATTTTTTTTGGGGATGTTCGTTGTTTCTTTTTTGAACAGATTCATGCTTCATGACACATGATGTGGACTTATGGAACGGAGGTGTGATATATCTCTTTGTTCTCCCTTGTGATCCCTTCTGCTCTTTGGACTGCTTGATTTGCATATTGATCTGCCAGTTGATTGTGAGTTCTCAAAACATGTCTAAAAGTCACAACTCCTGAGCCTTCTAAATTCTTCTTGATCCTCTTATATACTCTGTTTATGAATACATTGTTGGGATTTTTATCTCTGGCCATTTCCTCTATTATTATGGCTGAATCTCCTATTATGATTGGGTCTTGAATCAATCTTTTTTTAATTATTGTTGTCCCCATTAGTAGACTATAAGCTTCAGCTTTATTGTTTGAAACTTCTCTGAGGCCCCATTCATGTGTAACTATTTCTTTCCCCTTAGGGTTGAGAATGATTCCTCCTGCCCCTGCTTTCCCTTGGTTATGTTTTGACGCCCCATCAAAGAAAAGACAATGCCTTTTTTGTTCTTTTTTCCAAATTTCAAATTATTCTTCGCTCAGTCTAATTTTTCTGTTGAGAATGCAACAAGATGATGGAGCTTAGTGGAAAGAAGTCGCCTTCACTAAGTGCGCCCGCAAGCTATTTTTGGCGCAAAGTCTATTTTTAGACATATGGATCATGGTCTATGAGTTGCAGGATGCTATTTGTGGATGATTGGTCATGTTGGTAAAAATAGATGGACTTCTATTTTTAGACATATGGGCGGTTTCTATTTTTAGATTGCCAGGCTAAAAATAGAACAGTCGAATATTATTAGCTCATAATAATATTTGGACTATAAACATTATCTTATCCTCTTGGAGCACTTCAGTTTGAGCTACAGATGTGGCACATGCAGCTGTCAGAAGGAAATACGCTTTTCTTGTGGGTCAGTTGAGCTATTGCATGCAGGACTTCAGTTAGAACTCATGTAGTTGAGTTTGGTGGAGTTGACTGTGGAGTTGATGGAGTTGTGTTCAGTTTGACTTGGTTAAACTAGTTGTATTTAGTCTAACTGCAGAAGACACTAGTGATGAGTGATGTGAATTAATTGTTAATTAATTCACTAATTATTAACTGATAAAGCAACTGAAGAATACATCAGTTAACTCAGTGCATGGACAATTAAGTGGAGACAGGTGTTAGAAGTTGAGATTCCTATAAGTTGTGACTATAGTTGTGGACGAGATCTTGCACAATCAATGGGATTGAGTAATGCCAATGAGGATTGCGTGGTTTAGCCAAGGAATATGAGTTTGCTTCAGCCATTCATCATTATTCTCTTGCAGGATTGTGCAGTAGAGGCAGGCAAAGCAATGGAGGAGATTTGAACCTATGATTGATTCAGATCTGAGCTAGTTTTGTGTGTAACAGGTGGAGATAGTATTGAGTACTTGTGAGGAGTATTGTACTATGTATTGTTACGTGTTCTTAATCATTATAATATACAGATAGTGTGGGGTTTTCTGCTGTATGCTTTCCCTGAGTTACATATTGTGTTAATGTGTGCATGCGATTGATGTTTCATTGTTTTTAATGCTGCTAAATTGATGATCAACGTAGAGGAGGTTATGTATTATGCATGTATTCCGCAATAGTGTATAATCGGGATAATCTCTGTGAATAAGTGTCATATTATTCAAAAAATTTACATGGTATCGAAGCAGTTGATCATCAGATCTATTATTCAGAAAGTGTTTACATTTTATTTCTTCAGGCAGAGTTTGTAATCGGGCCAAGTAGCCTCTGGATTCATCCTTTCTTTGGAAGGTGAGATATTCGGTAAAAGCCCATACAGTCAATCTCTGTATGAGAAATACTTTGTTATCACGAATTTTAGATCAGAGGCAGTTGAGTTTTGAGCTGGTGGAATTCGAACTTGCAGCAGTGTTTTCTTGGTGTCAACGTTGCAATTTCTTTCAACGGGTTGCGATTGGAGTATGCTCTTGAGGGTAGCTCGAACTATATTGCATGGAAAGACAGGATGGAGGCAATGTTAGATGATAATGGGCTGAAGGAGTTCATAGAGGCTGAGGTCCCAAAGCCTACTGATACTGCGCAAGTTGATGCTTGGCAAAAGAAGACAACAAAGTGTCGAAGGATTCTGTTGGAGGGTGTGAAGGATCACATTGTGTCCAGCCTGCATGGAAAGGCTTCTCCATACTTGATGTGGAAAGCGTTGACAGATCTATTCCAAAGCAAGAGCGATCAGAGGAAGCTGGTGCTCAAGGATAAACTCAGAAACATTAAGTGCGAGAAGGGAGACAGTATGCCCAAGTATCTCACGAAGTTCACTCAGTGCAGGGATGAGCTGGGAAGTGTGGGGGTGACTGTCGATGATGAGGACTTGGTGAGCTTGGCTCTCCTTGGTCTTCCGAAGAGTTGGCATTCCTATCAGGACTCTGTCAATGGTCGGGAGAAATTTCCAGGATGGGAGAGACTTTGGTCAGATCTTGTGCAGGAGGAGATTAGGTGGAATACCAGGGACAGATATTCATCAAAGGCAACTGATGAAGAAAATTGCACTTTGGCTGCCAAAGCAAAGAAGGGGAAGAACAAGAAAGCTTCTCATTCCAGTGCGAAAGGCAAGAAGCAGGACATGTCCAAGGTGAAGTGCTTTCACTATCACCAGCACGGACATTATGCCACAAATTGTCCGCAGAAGAAGAAAAATAAGCAAGCTGCTGGATCTACAGCGGGAGAGGCCTTAGCCTCGTAGTTTGAGCTTGATTTTTCATTGATCGCATGCTTGGTATCAAGTGTGATGGGATCGGTATGGTTCTTGGACAGTGGTGTGTCTTTTCACATGACAGGAGATCGAGATTTGTTTTCTGATCTGGAGGAGAAAGATCTTGGAGTGCACATCGAGATGGGCGATGATGGTAGATACAGTGCGACCGGTATCGGTACCATTTCCTTTGAGAGGGAGTCTAGTAAACCCTTCATATTGAAGGAAGTGATGCATGTTCCAGGATTGAAGAAGAATCTTATCTCTGTGGCGATGTTAGAAGACAAGGGATATGATGTTGTTTTCAGTGAGGGAAAGGCTTTCCTGCGCAGTAAGACAACTGGAGAAACCCGGAAGATAGGGGTTCGAGTCAGGAACCTTTATCAGTTGCATGTAGATGGCTGCGCAGTAATGGCATGCAAGGCAGAAGGATTGGCGAGCCGGGATGATGGTGAGCTATGGCACAGGAGATTGGGTCACCTTCACCATGGAGCCTTGAAGATACTGCAGTAGATAACTACTGGACTTCCTAAAGGCACTCTTGCGCAGTCAGATCAGTGCAACGGGTGTACTTTGGGAAAATTTGTGAAAGCCACCTTTCACAAGAAGGATAGTTGCGCCACGACGATCCTTGAGAGAATTCACACAGATGTGTGTGGACCTTTCTTGGTAGCTTCGACAGCAAAGCACAAGTATTATGTGATTTTTGTTGATGATTTCTCTCGAAAGTGTTGGATCTTCTTCATGAAGAAGAAGAGAGAAACATACTCAAAGTTCTGTGAGTTCAAAGCACTGGTCGAGAAGGAATTGGGGAAGAAGGTGAAGGCTCTTAGGAGCGACAATGGTGGTGAATACATCTATGGCGAGTTCAAGGATTTCTGCAGCACAGAAGGGATTCGAAGAGAGCTCATAGCTCCCCATAACCCACAGCAGAATGGGGTTGCTGAGCGGAAGAATAAAATGATCGTGGGTGCTGCACGGGCGATGTTGCATGATCAGAGCCTACCCCTTCACTTATGGGCGGAAGCATGCAATACTACAGTATATGTGCAGAACCGTTGTCATCACATGATACTTGGCATGAGTACACCCGAGGAGGCTTATTGTAGTAAGAGGCCTGATATTTCTCATTTGAGGATTTTTGGTTCTAACGTTTACATGCATGCGACGAAGGATGCCAGGAAGAAGCTGGAGCCGACCGCAGAGGTTGGGATATTTGTGGGGTACACTAATACGCCCCACAACTATCGTGTGTATTTGCTAGACAGTCGCAAGACTATTGTGTGACGGGATATAAAATTTCAGGAGGAGAAAGCCATGAAGTGTTCGCTTGAGAGGGAGCCACACTTGCATGCAGATGAGGAGCTATTAGTTCCTAAGGATGAGCTTCAGGACGTGGATCAGCCACAGGATGAAGTTCATGGAGTGGAAGAGACCACTCATGCAACGCCAACCATCAGAGGGCGAAAGCGCTTGACAGAAGCTGAGAGACTGGTTCAAGATGCAGAGAAGGTTGTAGGACCACCTACAGCTCAACGTAGACAGAGACAGTCACCTGATCGGTACACTAGATACATGGCTCTTGTGAGAAAATGTGTTGTGACTGAGCCATCCTCTTTCGAGGAAGCTGTGGAGGATCATGCATGGGTAGATGCCATGGTGGAAGAGTATGATTCGATTGTCAGAAACAGTACATGGGAGATAGTCCCAAGACCGGAGGGGAAATCAGTGGTGGGTTCGAGATGGATCTACAAAGTTAAGCAGGCAGTTGACGGGAGTGTGGAGAAGTACAAGGCAAGATTTGTTGCTCGAGGCTTTTCACAGATAGAGGGGATCGATTATGAGGAGACCTTTGCACCTGTCGCAAGGTATTCTTCCATACGAACGATTCTTGCTCTCTCAGCGCAGATGGGGTGGCACATTCATCAGATGGATGTGAAGACTGTGTTCCTCAACGGAGTCATTGAGGAGGAGGTGTACATAGAGCAGCCCGAAGGTTTCGAGATCTTCAGCAGCGAGTCGCATGTGTGCAGGCTCAAGAGAGCGTTATATGGGTTGAAACAAGCACCACATGCTTGGTACACACGGATAGACAATTATTTCACCGGACTTGGATTCTCCAAGAGTGAGGCAGATCCTAACCTATACCAGATTGTGGTGGAGGGTAAGTTGCTTATCATTGTACTTTATGTAGATGATTTGATTCTAACAGGTGATGAGCTATTGATACTTTCATGCAAGGATGATCTTGCTAAGGAGTTTGAAATGAAGGACTTGGGCCTCCTTCATTATTTCCTGGGATTGGAAATTTGGCAGCGCAGTGATGGACTATTTTTCTCAGGGTAAGTATGCTCGGGAGATACTGGAGAACTTCAACATGCATGGCTGCAAGCCTGTTGACACTCCTCTTCCTGGAGGTTGGAGGAAGGAGGATGCTACTTCAGCAGAAGTAGTGGATGCCACTGTTTATCGACAGTTGGTGGGGTCGCTTATGTATCTGGTCAATACATGACCCGGTATATGCTATGCTGTTAACCAACTTTCACAAGCTATGGTTAAGCCAACCAAGCTCTTCTGGAAGGCAGGGAAGCATGTATTGCATTATCTGAGAGGCACATCGGGATATGGTTTGTGGTATAGACAGGAGGATGAGGTGAAGCTATGTGGTTTCACGGATGCAGATTGGGCAGGGAGCCCAACGGATAGAAAGAGCACATTTGGAGGGATTTTCAGTATCGGGTCGACAACAGTTTCTTGGTACTGCAGGAAGCAGAGATCCGTGGCACTCAGTTCAGCAGAGGTCGAGTATATGGTAGCAAGTTTGGCTGCATGCGAGGCTATATGGATGAGGAAGATCCTGGTCGTGTTGTTCGGTTCATACTTGGAGCCTACTGTGATTTACTGTGATAACCAGAGTTGGATTAAACTCTCGGCTAATCCAGTATTTCATGATAGATCTAAGAACATTGACATCAGGTACCATCATATCAGAGATTGTGTGCAGCGGAGAATCATGTTACTTTCATACATTCCAACGGAGGATCAGGATGCTGATATCTTGACGAAGGCGCTCACCAGGAGCAAATTCGAATACCACCGAGGCAGGATAAGGGTTGCTGATAATCCACATCTTGTTGAGAGGGAGTGTTTGAGAATGCAACAAGATGATGGAGCTCAGTGGAAAGAAGTCGCCTTCACTAAGTGGGCCCGCAGGCTATTTTTGGCGCAAAGTCTATTTTTTAGACTATGTCTATTTTTAGAAATATGGATCATGGTCTATGAGTTGCAGGATGCTATTTGTGGATGATTGGTCATGTTGGTAAAAATAGATGGAATTCTATTTTTAGACATATGGGCGGTTTCTATTTTTAGACTACCAGGCTAAAAATAGAACAGTCGAATATTATTAGCTCATAATAATATTTGGACTATAAACATTATCTTATCCTCTTGGAGCACTTCAGTTTGAGCTACAGATGTGGCACATGCAGCTGTTAGAAGGAAATACACTTTTCTTGTGGGTCAGTTGAGCTATTGCATGTAGGACTTCAGTTAGAACTCATGTGGTTGAGTTTGATGGAGTTGATGGAGTTGTGTTTAGTTTGAATTGGTTAAACTAGTTGTATTTAGTCTAACTGCAGAATACACTAGTGATGAGTGATGTGAATTAATTGTTAATTAATTCACTAATTATTAACTGATAAAGCAACTGAAGAATACATCAGTTAACTCAGTGCATGGACAGTTCAGTGGAGACAGGTGTTAGAGGTTGAGATTGCTATCAGTTGTGACTATAGTTGTGCATGAGATCTTGCACAATCAATGGGATTGAGTAATGCCAATGAGGATTGCGTGGTTTAGCCAAGGAATACGAGTTTGCTTCAGCCATTCATCATTATTCTCATGCAGGATTGCGCAGTAGAGGTAGGCAAAGTAGTGGAGGATATTTGAACCTGTGATTGATTCAGATCTGAGCTAGTTTTGTGTGTAACAGGTGGAGATAGTACTGAGTACTTGTGAGGAGTATTGTACTATGTATTGTTACATGTTCTCAATCATTATAATATACAGATAGTGTGGGGTTTTTAGTTGTATGCTTTCCCCGGGTTACATACTGTGTTAATGTGTGCATGTGATTGATGTTTCATTGTTTTTAATGCTGCTAAATTGATGATCAATGTAGAGGAGGTTATGTATTATGCAATAGTGTATAATTGGGATAATCTTTGTGAATAAGTGTCATATTATTCAAAAATTCTACATTTCCAACTCTGAGTTGAAGGTTTTTTCTTTTGTCGTGTTTGTCCATTGTTATTTATTATGGCTTTATTGAACCAGTCTTTCTCTTCTTGTTGAAGGATGTTGTAGTCTATTGCTGTTGTTCCTTTTACATTTAGGATTTCAGAGGTTAAGCCCCAAGTTTTAGAAATAATTTTCCCTATTCTTGGGGTCTGGTTTTTGAAAATACTTTTGTTTCTTGTCAACCATATTTGCCAACATAGTACTACTGGGATGCATTTCCAGAACCTCTATATTGTCACCTTCTTCTTTGTTGTGTACGGATAAGCCTTCTCCCAGGCTTGGAAAAATTTCGGCAGAGGTTTTGTGAAATTTATATTGATTTCAAGGGGACTTGTGAGTTGTTGCCAACATTCTTTGGCTAACATGCAATCCTGGAATAAATGATGAATGGTCTCTTCTGCCTGCAAGCACATTGGACATCTAGAAGGGCCTTGGAAGCCTTTTTTTTTTAAGTTTTCACTAGTTAGGATATTTCCTTTTAAGAGAGTCCAAATAAATATTTTAATCTTGGGTAAACTTTTAGACTTCCAAACTATCTTCCAGAGGCCCCAATCATGTTGATTTGGATGATCTTATAAGATTTTGTAACCAGTCTTGATTGTGTATCTTCCTCCACTTGGGTCCCAAAGGAAGTCATCTTCTTCATCATAGCTTATGGGCGCTGCTCCTTTTAACTGTTGCCTTAATTTGACCCATTTCACTTTCATATTTCAGAAGTTATTGTATTTTGCCATGCTTGCCATTCTCTCTGGTTACAAACAGATATTGAGTGTAGAGTGTTGAGGCCTCTTTCTATCATCCATTTTTTGATGCCCTCAAGTTCCAAATGAGTTTTTAAAGGCTCTTCCCCCATAATTCTATCCTCCCAAATCGATATTGTTTTCCCATTGCCTGGGATTTTAGATATATGATTTCTAAATAAAGGGATTGTCTTTTTCACGAGTTTCCAGACTTGAGTGCACGACCTTATTGGGATATTTTCATTCAACAAACTTATTCTAGATTTGTCCATATATTTTGAGGCGAGGGTTTTTTTCCACCAGCTCTCTTTTCCTGTGATCAGTCGCCATATTATTTTCATTCCCAGAGTAGCATTCATGAGGTCAGGTAGCTTTATTGATAAGACTCCTTGTTCATATGGTAGTATTACTTGTTCCCACCTAACAAAACTGAATTTTTTGTTTTCTTGTTTCCCCCTTGCCATAAAAAGCTTCATAGAATTAGCTGCATTAGTTTGTGTGCACTTGTTGGTGCCAAAATTATTGCATACTGATAGACTGGGAGTGTTGCAAGTAGTGCTTTAATTAGGATCACCCTTCCTGCCATATTTAGCCACATTATCCCCCAGCTCTGGATTTTGTTTTTCATTTTTTCAATCTGTTTGGTCCATAGTTTTGCCTTCATAGTTTCTTTAGAAATGGGGAGCCCAAATAGAAGAAATGAGTCCATTTCTCTTGGATGGGGATTTCTAGGATTTGTGAAATCCTTTGCATGATTCTGGGAGGAGTGTTCCAACCATAAATTCTGCATTTTGAGTTGTTTAAGAGCCCACCTGAAACCTGAAGAAAATCATCAAGAATTCTTTTGAATTTTCTTGCAATTATTGTAGAGGCCCCTCCCAATAATAGGGTGTCATCCGCAAACAAGGAGTGGTTTATGGTCTTTACTCCTCTTGCTATTCGAAGCCCAGTAATATTTCTTTCTTTTCTTTGTTTTTCCAATGTTCTTGCTTAGAGTTTCAGCCATTATAATATAGAGAAAAGGGGAGAGCGGGCATCCTTGTCTAAGACCTTTGGTGCTTTGAAAGAATTCACTAGGCCTTCCATTTATGAGAGGTGTTATCCATGGAGTCGAGATGCAAGCTTGGATGACCTCTATTATTTCATGAGAGAATCCAAATTTTTTGAGCACTGCCATTAGATATGGAAGGCTGACCCTATCAAATGCATTTGCCATATCTAGTTTGATGATAATTCCTTTCTCTTTCCTTTGCATGCTGGAGTGGACGGCTTCCTGTACAATAATTACATTATCAATGATTTGCCTGCTGGGCACAAAACCTCCTTGATTTTCTGATACTATTGTCGGAAGAACTTCTTTGATTCTGTTTGCAATTATTTTGGTAATGATCTTGTAGGAGGATTTGCAGAGGGAAATGGGGCGAAATCTATTGAAAGTGGAAGGGTTGGATTCTTTTGGGACTAGAGCAAGATATGAGGATTTTGTGTTGTTTCCTATTTTTTCTTTTGAAAAACATTTTTAACCATTCTTAAAAAATCCTTTCTTATTATATTCCAATGTTGCCTGTAGAAAGCTATAGTGAAGTCATCTGGCCCTAGGGCCTTGTCTGGATGTAGGCTCCAGATGGTTGCCACTACTTCCTCTTCTGTTATCTCTTTGCATATTTTTGAATTTTGCTCTTCTTTGATTTTTTTTTTTGGTGTGTTGTAGGAAGCTTTCATAATCTACTGCATCTTCACTAGCTGAAAGAAGGTTTTTGAAATGTTGATGGGCTGCTTTTTTCAGTTCCTCTGCTCCTTTGACCTCTTGTCCGTCAACTTGAATTTTGTCTATCTAATTCCTTGCTCTTCTTATTTTAATGGTGTTGTGGAAGAAGGTTGTATTTTTATCCCCTGCATTGAGCCATAGGCTTCTGGATTTCAGTCTTGCCTCTTCTTCCTCTTTCCTATTTTCCCTGTATATTTCCCAAAAAATCTCCTTCTCTCTTAAATAATCTTGCTTGTCCTCCTCTTTATTTTCTTTTTCAGTTTGCATGTTGTCCATTTTATTTTGCAGCTCTGTTTTTTTTTTTCATTTGCTCTTGCCCATTCCTTAAGCCTAGCTCTCATATTTTTTAATTTTGTTTCCCAAATATATTGGGGTGATTGAGTGATTCTTGGTGCCCATGCTTCTTTGATTTGATTTCTAAATTCTTCGTTGCTATCCCATATTGAGTTGTATTTAAATGGTAGAGGTCCTTGATTTTCCATTTTGCCCATAATTATTACCATTGGCTTATGATTAGAGGCCATGGTGTGAAGAATTTTTTATTTTATTGAGTTGTAACCTGCTGCTATGTTTTCTTGGATCAATATTCTTTCCTTTATGTTATTTTTGCCCACTCTTTTGTTGCTCTAGATATATTTTCCATTGTTTGGGGGAATATCCATTAGGTTGTGATGCTCCATTATTGTTTCCAAAGCATCCCTGGATGGGTCTATATGATATGTCCCTCCAAACTTCTCTTCTATATTTCTAACCAGATTTAGATCCCCTCCAAGGATTATTTTTCCATTTTGTGTTTCATTTAGAGTTTCCTTTATGGTGTTCCAACATTGCTCTTTTTCCCTGTAGTGATTGGGGGCATATATGTTAATGAAGCTGTACTGCTCTTTTGTGCTTGTTTGCTTTAAATATGTTTGGATCCAGTGTTGTTCCTTTTTTTGTTGTATCATTTCCCAATGTCCTTTTTTCCATATCATGCAGATTCCTCCTGAAGCTCCTGTAGCCTGTATTGCTTCCCCTTCATAATTTTTAAGTTTTTTTTTTATTATTTTTTCAGTTTCTTGACTATTTGTTTTGGTCTCCTGAATCATAAAGATGTCTGGATTTTCTTTTGCCAAAATGTCCCTTGCTGCATTTTCTTTGAAGGATGATCCCAATCCTCGACAATTCCAGGAGACCACAATCATTATTTATTTGTTGGGTGATGCAAGGGACCTTTCCCTCTCTGCTGGCTTTTGTCATTGTTTCCTGAACTCTTTCCCAAAAAGGAATCCATTGGTTGTTGCGTACCTAGAGCCATTTCCTTTGCTGTAGCTTCATCCCTCAGCTCTTTGTTGGACTTCCTCCCTGATTTTTTTTTTATGTTCAAAGGTTTGAAGGGATTCCTTTGACTGATTTCTTGTTATAATTTTGTCAACAGATGGAGGGGGCGGGGAACAGATGTTTGTGAGAGGAGGAGATATGGAAGAGTTGAGAGGTTGGGGAGGGGATCTAGGGGAAGGAGGGGTGGTGGGGTCTTCCAAGGGGCCAAAAGGATTTAGGCTAATAAGGGAAGAGAGGTTGTCTGCTTTTGGAGATGGAGGGAGA
Organism: Pinus tabuliformis; assembly: GCA_031772625.1. Taxonomy (NCBI): domain Eukaryota; kingdom Viridiplantae; phylum Streptophyta; class Pinopsida; order Pinales; family Pinaceae; genus Pinus; species Pinus tabuliformis. The sequence continues at coordinate 620,510,226 of CM062804.1, forward strand.
GGGTCAGGGGGGGCAAGGGGCTATGTTGAGGAGGAGGGGGGTTGTTTATTGGATGTCTTCTTCCATTTAGCCTGTTCCCATTTTTTTTCCAAATCTTCTGCATTTTCAATTTCAATTTTTTTTAGCATCTATTAGTAAAATGACAGTATTCGTGACATACCTTGCATTTGAAAGGAATTTTCTCGTAGTCCAGTTGTTGAATGTGCGTCCATTGGTCCACTTTGATCTTGATTTCCTTTGGAAGCCCTTTCCCTAGATCCACTTCTACACATATTCTAGCGCATGCATGCATATTCTCCTTTGGTTCGCACCTATCTATGTATTTCCCAACAACATTTCCGATGGCCTTTACTGAATCATCTCCCTAGCAGTGAAGGGGGAGGTGTGGCAGCCTGACCCATACTGGAACAGTGCTGGGCACATCCATTTCCGGATCGAAATCTGGTGTCCATCTGTTTAGATACAGTCCTCTTGTGTCCATGAAGTATGGGTCATTCCTAAATATCAGATCGCGATCCTCCTTGGTTTCAAAGTGAAAGGTGTAGTATCCTCTTCCACAGAATCTGATTGATATTTTCCCATTTATCGACACAGTCCAGTTCCTTTCAACCCATTTCTGGACCGTCTTGGGTGAGGGCCATAACTGAGTAAACTGCCTGATAATCCACGTTCAGCAAGGGATAACGCTAATCTATGAGGGGCAACAGGTGGAGGGAGATTTTAGGGATGTCTTCCAATCTTTTCACAAACTTGGTTATTGACGGTCGATTTTTGGTCGGACCCATTGCAGAGATGAGGGAAGAGAAGGCTTTTGCAGATTCTTCCGTTTCTTGTTGACGACCTGGAAGGGGATCTTCATCCTCTCGAGGATCCATTAGGCCTTGAGCCTCAGCAGCAGGAGGCCGCTGAGGGGCAACTGCGATCTATGCGTCCTCGATCTAGGTTTGGTTGCGCAGCTCAATGAATAGCAGGGATAGCGGCAGCGTATGTAAATTCACACTTTATAATAATTCATAGGCCCCAGGGTTAGTATAGATAAAATAAATGTGTTTTATTGGATTGGTGTGCTCTATCTCATATACTTTGAATTCATTGATTTTTATAGTCCATATTTGTTGGTTTACTTTATTTCCATTTCATAGATTATATGTCTACATCGTGGGTGAATTGTTTTCACATTGTTGTGTAGATCACAGATTGTTCCTCTAGTTGTTATCAAATGCTGTTAAAATATAACTGATGCTCTATTTTTCTTCCAAAGAGACATAATTTTCTCAACTACTAAAGCCTTACCAGCCAATTTCACTGCCTCCTCTGTTTGATTAAATTTGGGCTCAGCCAGACGATTGAAGCCTCACCATCCAGTGTCATCACTTCCACCGTTTATTTGCTTTTTGTGGCTAACCGAGACCATTGAAACCTCACCATATAGTGTCATTGCTTCCATTATTTGTTTACTTTTTGTGGCTGAGCCACACCACTTAAGCCTGACTAGCCAATGTCATCGCTTCCAGTATTTGTTTCCTTTTTGTGGCAAGCCTGTAATGTCCCTTTCCAAGAAGATTGATTTAATTATTCATTTTTATTTGAAGAGAAAAAACATCAAAAATTGAAATGAATAATTAAATTAAAAAGGGTCATAAAGAGAAAACCCAAGGTGTTTTTATGACTCGTGGTATTATGACCCATGGTATTTTATGATTATGTTATAAAAGAATATTGGAGTTCACTTTTGGGGATATGATTTGGAATATTGTGAATTGAAATTGGAGCTCTAGTAGCTTATGGTGTGGGGGGAAACCCTTGTGGATATCCTAGTTTTGGTGATGGAACAATACACCCTAACTGGTGGCGATTAGTTTTAGTGGTGAAACATCCATCCTGGCTAATCAAGAGGGAGAATGAATTCAGGTTCTTTATTGGTGCTTAACGAGGAAGGAGGGTTGAGAATGGTTAGAAACTTGGGTTCAAGGGATTGATGTACTTACAGTAATCCGAGATTATTCTGGCAAGAGTAATTACATTATAGAGGCCGAGTTAATTGGGCGTAACGAAATATCTTCAAGGAGGCCAAATTATTTGTGCAGGAGCCAAATCATTTTGGAGGGCCAATTTATTGTTGGAGGCTGAAATAATTCCCAGGAGGATGAATTACAATGAACAAAGACAATTTTTAGTTGCAGGGATCATGATCTGAAGAGGCCAAATCCCCTTAAAGGCCAAGCTGGACTCCAGGAGAACCTAACCTAGTATTGCCACCAGGTTCAATAATACCGTTGCTTGTAATTTTTCTAGAAAATTAATAAATAAAATTGCCTGGGTTTTTTATGTGACATTTTCAATAAAAATTGTGGTTATTTGTTGTCTTATTTTTTTATTAAAATTCATTTAAATTTCGGCAAATTGTTTGTGGAAGTTTTTTAAAGAAATATGAGATAGAAAAATTCTCGAAAATTATAAAATAGTTAAAGGGGAATATTTAGTGGTATCAAAGCTAGTCTTCCTGCCAACATGAAGGGTTTATTTGAAAAATGCTTCCAATTCAGTTGCAACAAGAATTATTTCCCTCAATGGAAAAAATAAAAATTTGAAGAATATAACAAGAACATGATACAAGTGATAGATTAGGTTGGAGCATTGGCATTCTAAACTAAAGTTGATTCCAACAATAAGAAGAGTGATGACAGTGCAAGAAATCATGAAGGCCCTAAAGCAGTAAGGGGAAAAGAAGATGGAAGAACTCAAGATGATAGAGCAGTTGTCGAAGACCAAGAAATCAGCCTTACCAGCACAACTAAAGCCATTTGTGTAAAATAAGTGGAGTGCATGCAATATCTACTTCATCAGAAAAAGATGTTCAAAATTCCATGTCCAACAATGACACTTCATAGTGCAGTAAAGTATTAGTTCATGCTGTAGATGTAGGGGAGACAATTCTTATTGTTTCAATGGCTTAAGGTGAAAACTGCGGTCCAACTACTAAGGGAAAATTTGGATAGGTTGCATCTGTTGAAGAGAGACAAGATACTGCTATTAAAGCTCTTAAGGTTGAACATTTAGATGCATATTTGTGGAGTGAATTTGCCCAATAAGTATTCATTATGAGGAGAGTTCAACATAAAATTGTGGTTTAGTTTATTGGTGCAAGGCCATTGGATTTGTGTGTTGTAACAAAGTTTATGTCTGGCGATAGTGTCTATGACTATCTGCACAAGCAGAAAGGCGTTTTCAATGCTAAAAGAAACAAAGCCGAGGATGCATATAGCAAGCACAAAGACTTTTATCCCTCCTTTTAGTCTAATATGTTATTTGCAACATTATGTTCTGATTATACAAGTGATTCCACCACTAGCTACCCATATTTATCTTTAGATGCGGAATCCCTCTGCATACATACTTCATCATTCCTACTACAAAAATCAAAATAAAATTTCATCATGTGGGAATGGTACACATGAAGAGATTAAATGTGCAGAAACTACTTCTGAGAAAGACACCAAGGAGAGTCTTATACCATTATGAAAGCAAAACTTTACTTGTGATACAGTCAGAGTGTTATTGTCTTGTTTAAGATATTTGCTACGTTGATCTCTAGATTCACGAAATATCATGCTTGAAGTGCAGGCAAGAACAAAGGGTGATGAAGAAGGGGTTTGGGCTGGAGATATTGTGCATATGTACTAAAGATACGTTGAACAAAACTCTTGGAAGTATTCACCTATTTCCTCACAGAGGCTAAGAAAGGCAGTTTCAAGCAGTATATCATTGAAATAAGAGGTGAACATGTTTGCAGTGAGCTCATCTAATGTTCCTTTTTCTTATGTTCCTCATGGCATGGCTAGGATGGACTTTTAGGGCTAGGGCGTTACAGGTCACAACTACAAGCTTACTTTAGCAGTGGGCCTATGGGCTTTTGGAGGTGTTTCATAGGGTTTTGAGGAGTTTTTATGAGACCAATGACTTTCGCGTGGTATATTCCATCACTTGCACAATTTACCTTTTGTTTCGTGGCATTCTGACAACTTTCAAAAAACAAAGTTATTAATAGATTTGACTCAATTAATTACGCTTAAGGTGGCATTCCGGGAGGAAAACTTGGGCAAAACACCTTAGTGTAATAGCTTGTTGGAACCGAAATGAGAAGATGGGATGGTTAGAAGAGATTTTAAGTAACCTGAGGAGATATGGTGGCCAATTTACCCTTTTCCCACATTAAAAAGAATATTTTAATTAAAATAAAAGAGAGAAAGATGCTCCATGATTAAACTAATAATAATAATAATATTGGAGGTTCTAGAGGGGTCCATCAGATTTATAAAAGAGGAGGAGGAGACCATTAGGGGACATCTTGGATTTGACATTTCTCCTTGTGTGAGAGGTTAAGAACCCGGTTCTATACTTCAGCATTAGCCCCGGAAACCCGCGGGTGTGCTAGTGGGTGTTGGACGAAAACCCAATACTCTTCAGGGGAGTTCGCTCAGAAATCTTATGGTGCTTCAATGGAGTTTGGAGAGCGCAATTTTCCCGTCGCCGGTTTGCAACAATCTTCTCACCGAGCCATCTACATCGTTGTCAGAGCCGTTCATCTTCTTCTGGGTTTTGCTCCACTTACTTAGCAAACTCAGGTTCCACTATTCCTTCATGTTGATGTACTATTTTCAGTAGATTAATAAAACGGCTCAATAATTTTATCGACATCTATTTGAGTATTGTTTTCTAGTTGTGTGTCCATTTACGTTTATTTTGCTATTCAAGTTTATTTTTGGTATCCACTGTTCAAATTCCCATTTGAGACATTACAATGGTATGAGAGCTGGTGTTCATGCCAGCTTGAAGGTCTTAAATACAAATTGATTAAGGGTTTATCTGCTATAGTTTATTTTTCTATTAAATATATTTCAAGAAACTAAGGTTGCAACCATTTGGTGCAAAGGAAATTTTATAAAAGTGGACAACTATTACTTGGCCAAAATTATTTTTAATAAAGTTCAAATACCAACCAAACTGTCAATGATTTTTATCATATGGAAGTTCAAATACCAACCAAAGTGTCAATGATTTTTATCACAAGGTTGAAAGTGATGCCAAATTAATTTTAAATACTTGGCCGAATTTCTTCAAGTGGGTCGTGGCATCTTATTTCTGAGTGGGGCCGTGAAGATATTACAAGGGGCATGAGCAGGTTTTGGGCCAAACTATTGTAGAGAAGCCGTATTAAAAATAAACATTAATCTTATGGTCGGTTTACATTTTGCCGTCAGGCGTTGCTGCACGCACAAAATCACCAGTGTGAACACGGGCCAGGTGGAGTGGGAAGCGTTGGTCGACTTGTGCAACAAAGACGTGACGACATAGAGGCTAAATTGGAATGAATTTTGTGTGTGAGAAATGTCAATGAAATTTTGTGTGTGAGAAATGTCAATGAAGCAGTGCGATGACTAAGAAACGAGTTGGGTTCTCTTTTGTGAGTCGAGTTCCTCAACATGCTGAGGTGTTTCACTGAAGACGTCAGCATTTTTTTTTCTTTCCAGGGCTGCGAAACCTTGGAAGAAGCCCCGCATCCTGCTTAATTTAATTCAAGGAGCGGTTGGTACATACCTCAGACATTTACAACATAATCGTGTCATGAGATTGGAACCCGGGTGGTGGAGAAGTTATCATTAAACCCTCTCAACCCCCAGGGATATCTTCGGCCCATTTGTTGCTACAACAACATTTTGATGAAGATACAACAGGTGACTGAGCTATGGGTTAACTCCAACTTTACACACGGGTAAAGCAGTTTTTCAGGTGATTCATGCTGATAAAAAACGTTGCTTAGAATTCCTGAGGTGATAGGCCCTGACCGTCCAGCTACTATTGACCCTGTATCTGCTTTGGAGCAGTCTCACAATGTGCAGGCTTCATTGTTTTTGAAGGTTCACTCGACAATTCCCAGGAGTTTAATATCGTTACCGAGTTCCTAATTTGCAGAAATCAATTTCTGAAGGTGAATCTTGTATTGGCTGGAAAGGTGCACCAGTTAAATAAGAATACGCACTTCAGAACTGGAAGGGAATTCGACTGTGACGAGAGCTGTAACTATTCTCTGTAGCTGGGTGTTAATTCTTTTCCCTCTGGCACGCATTCTGAATCTGATTTATTGTCCAACCACTGGTGCGTGGAGCTAATTGGAGGAGGCACGGGTTTATAGTTGGCTGGATACCCTGGTTCGGGGCTCAAATTGACCCCTGTAGCTTCTTATTGAATTCAAATCAGGTTCTTGTTGCTAATACAGTTATTTATTAATTTGCATGGCTGTAGTATGTCTCATGAGTTTCCAGATTCGATCTTTGAAATACATATATGCATATCACTGAATAATATCAGTCTTTTTTTATCACTACTTATATAAATGTTAAGTAGTCTCTCTGGAATGCATATATGGGCTCTTTTCTGCTAGCAGTGTATGGCTTAAAAATGAAAACAACACCTACAGCCGTGTATGCATGAACGGTTTGGCAAAGGTCTTCCCTGAAAAACACCTTAAATCTCAGACAAATTTTAGTTGTCATCACTGGACAAAACTATGGACAGGTTCATTAAACAACTGAACAAATTAAGACAATTAAATCATCCCAGCAGTGCAAAGGTTGGTTCCTTGAACCACCATGCTTCTTTTGACCAGCCAAACACAAGACAAAATAGTAGACCTTTCTCCAGAGAAGTTCATAATATGCTCCAGCAAAGGCATCCGAGAGACTTGCAAAAGGAAAAAGAGGTGGGGAATTGGTTTTTTGCACTTGGGTTAGACTTGAAGACTGGAAGATCAGAGGGTGACCCTCTCACATTGGAAGAGCTGGAATGCTATCTTTCCAAGGTGGAGCAATCTGATTGGAGTTTAAATTGGGCTCTGGAACCAGCTATGCTTGCATTGGTACAAGCCAAATTCTTGGAGCATCCAGGAGAAAAAGCCAAGCTTATCATTGCATCCTGTTTCAGCAATATTTTGAGGATAGTAGCACCCTTTCCTCCCTATAATGATGACATCATGAAGAGGGTCTTTCAATTGATTGTAGAATGCTATTCAGGACTGCATGACACCCAGAGCTCAAACTTTGATAGAAGGCTTGTAATCCTAGACACCATGGCCAAAATCAGATCTTACGTAGTCATGCTTGATCTAGAACAGGATGATCTGATCCTTCAGATGTGCCAATTCTTCTTCACCAACATCAGAGAGCATCACCCTGAGGAGGTAAAAGCCAACATGCAAGATATCTTATCTTCATTTTTAGTTGAGAGTGACTTCATTCGCAAGCAACTGCAGACCAAATTGTTAGTCATTTGGAGGAAGACACAACTTGTCTCGCCAGCTGCTTATGAGCTAGCCAAAAAGGTGGTTGAGCAAGGCATGAGGTTCTTCAGAAAGCAGCTAACCCAGGAGTTGCGGAGGATTTGTGGTGACCAACCATGTAGCATGAATGAACTGATAAGAAAAGGTCTTTGCTTCACCTGCAAGAAGCCTTGGGGACTTGATCACTCATGCTTAGGTGATACAACAGAGATGACTGAGGTAGATCAGGAGGAGCCTCCTGACTTTCCAGATGATGGTTCTTCTTTAGTTGATTCCATGGGTTCTAACGAGGACACCTCTGAGGAGCATGAGCAGTTGTATGGAGTGATTGGCAACAACCTAGATACATATCCTTGTGAGCAGTTAGTAGACCCCATAGGAGACATTCAGGGAGATGGGTCACCCGTGATGATTCAGCATGAGCAACATATAGTGGAACATGTGTTAGAAGAGTATGATATGCACGATGGGCATGATAGGCTGTTTTTGGATAATCAACTAGTGGTTCATATTGAACCCATGATGGAGGAGGATGAGGAGCAGACAGATGTATAGACACCTAGCAGGGTGGTAGTATTTGTAGAAACTTGTCCTCAGGAGGTGTTGGAGGTTGACAGGGTAGTTTTGCAAGAGGCTAGTAGACGACATGAGCACGGAGTTCCTAACTAGAGGAGGGAGGAGCTGTTGGAGATGTTGGTGAATCCATCTTTGGGCCTACCCATTGATACGATGCAGATAGGTGCAGTGGCAGTTGGTAGAGATGCAGTATTTCCAGCCCACAACCCTCTCCAGGATTACATAGATAGGGCTTGTAGCACATCTTGCCCATTTTTGCCTACTATAGAGAGTGGGGCAAGTTTCCTTAGACAGATCTTGTTGATGGACTGGACAGAGCAGCATGAGTCGAGCATGGACCGAAGAAAACATAGTAGACTTGTTCCATACATAGGTGTCCTTGCATTCAATTCTCTTCACGAGATAGATTAGTGGGAGATCATGAGTTGGTATCCTATTGATGGAGTATCACTCTTAGTTCGAGGCACAATACAACAGGAGCCCTTAGATGAGAGGGTTATTGCATGTTCTAGTGGGCAGTGGCCTGTGGACCAATAGTTCATCAATATTTCAGTAGCACTAGCCCAACAACAGCAAAGTAGGGTTGACCTCGGTCTATGCCATAGGTTGGATTGGAGAGAGGGAATGAGTTGGTACGTAGTCGATGGGGTGACATTCACAGTTGAAGCTATAACACAACAGGAGCCATGAAGCATTGATGCTTGGTGGCATTGGGATCTAGGAGGGTTTATTGATGACAGGTTCAGTCAGGGATTGGTTTGGAATTCGGGCATTGAGGGATTCGTTCTTGGTGGGTCAACATAGAGTCATAGCCTCACCTAGCAGTTTGTATGGGATCCGGGCATTGAGTCTCAGCTACGTTGGGCCATCAGACTGGTCCACAGGTTTGGATTGCTTGCGGGCAAACAATCTTGGGGTGGGAGGACTTGTAATGTTCCTTTTTCTGGTGTTCCTCATGGCATGGTTAGGATGGACTTTCAGGGTTGGGGTAGACAAGTCATAGGTGCAGGTTTACTTCATTAGTGGGCCCATGGGCTTCTGGAGGTGTCTCATGGGGTTTTGAGGAGTTTTTATGAGGTCCGATGGCATTTGCTTGGTATATTCCATCATCTGCACAATTTGCGTTTCGTTCCGTGGCATTCTGACAACTTAAAATAAAACAGAGTTATTAATGGGCCTGACTCAATTAATTACGCTTAAGATGGCATTTCGAGAGGAAAACTTGGAAGAACACCTTAGTGTAATAGATCATTGGAACCAGAATGAGAAGATCTACAGGACGAGATGGTTAGAAGAGATTTTCAATGACTTGAGGAGATATGGTGGCCAATTTACCCTTGTCCCACATTAAAAATAATATTTTAATTAAAATAAAAGAGGGAAAAGTGCTCCATGATTAAAATAATAATAATAATATTGGAGGTTCTAGAGGGGCCCATCAGATTTATAAAAGAGGAGGAGGAGGCCATTAGGTGACATCTTGGATTTGACATTTCTTCTTGTGTGAGAGGTTGAGAACCCGGTTCTCTACTTTAGTAGTAGCCCCATGACGGAAACCCTAAGGTGTGCAAGTGGGTGTTGGACGAAAACCCAATACTCTTGAGGAGGTTTCACTCACAAATCTCACATTGCTTCAGTGGAGATTGGAGAGAGTAGTTTTGCCATATCTGGTTTGCAACAATCTTCTCATCGAGCCATCTACATCGTTGTCAGAGCTATTCATCAGTTGGGTCAGAGATTTTTTGGGTTTTGCTCCTCTTGCTTAGCAGGCTCAGGTTCCACTATTCCTTCATGTTGATGTAGTCTTTTCAGTGGATTAATAAAATGGCTCAGTGATTTTATCAACTTCTATTTGCGTATTGTTTGCTGGTTGTGTGTCCATTTACATTTATTTTGCTGTTCAAGTTTATTTCTGGTATCTACTATTCAAATTCCCATTTGGGACATTACAACTTTGTTAATTTTAGGATAACAATTGTATGTTCTATGCTTAGAGCAATTTTACTTCAATTTTGATGCAGGAGCATTCAGCTCAACAATATCATTGTATCTTAGTAGACATAGGGGGTCTTGTGTTTTCAAGGAAGTTAGTTTCCTATTTTTTGAATTAATGTAATTATTAATGTTTTGGGTGATTTTAATGAGAGAAGCTAGAATAGGGATTTAATTAAGTATAGTGAGGCATATTAGTAAATATTCTCGAATATAGGAGAACATGAGAGAATCATGATAGTTGAGAGATTTGAGAATTAATTGTAAATCTTAGATTAGGAGCTAATTCATGATTTTGTGGATTAGAGAGGATCCTTAGAGATAAGGAAGACATTTTAGGATTTTGTTGAGAAGGTTATGGATCTAAACCAAGAATTGGTTGTAGAATCTTTTTATATAAATGTAAACCTAAAAGGCATAGTCAGGGGTTGGTTAGCTAGTTAGCTAGAAGTTAGAGTGTGAAGAGTTTGATTGTAAGCCTACGGGTAGATTGTGAAACAGAGGCCACTGATATTGGAAATCAGGCCTGAGAGAAGAAACTGTGTAAATACCTGTCTATTAATACAAACAACTCGATTTTGAGTTCATGTGTGTGTGTTGAGTAATTGAGATATTGATTGTGTATGATCTTGAGTTATTCTGCGTAACATAGGTTACAGGTGCAGAACCAGAGGCGAAATACAGAGAAGAGTAACAGAGTGGTGTTATGGCTTTGTACACATCGATAGTACAGGAGGAAGCCTTTAATGTATCAGTGAAGGTGAAGGAAGCCTAAAGGCATGAGCGAAGCTAAGCTCAGGAGGAAGTCGTGATGCAGAAGAGCGAAATACCAGAACCCTGAAGAAAGCCGAAACCGTAGAAGAACATTAAAGGAACGACATAAAAGAAAAGTCAAGAGAAGGACGAAGGAGTGAGGTACCGATGCACAGGAGTCGTTGGATCTGAAGATCAATGAACGAGGCTGAAGGTGATGGGCGACCAAGATTAAGTCGTGCTACATAAATAAAAGAAATGAACGACAGAGATTAAATCTAAGTACTCGCGGAAGGAGAAAGGCGGGAATCGATATGGACCGTCGGATCGATAGATCTGGTAGATCGACGGTGATTAGTAACCGCAACGGGGGTAGAAAGTACAGGATGCCTTGATCGCAGTTGAAGGCCCGCAGTTGTTCTTAGCCGTCGATTGCAAATTCAGACGCTTATGTCACAGTCAACTACAGCATTAGCCCTGTAATTAACCCGCATGCTTGTTGAAGACCCGCAGACTGTCGGATCAAATGATTAGATCAAGCGTGCCTTGATCAATCGGTGGAGGATGGCGATCGGATTGTTTTGGTGATCGGGACAAGTGATGACCGTTAGATCTGGAGAGAGAAGATCAACGGTGGAGAGTGAAAGTCAATGTGGGACGGAAGTGTTGTTCATTTGGCGAATTGTTGTTCAATCGACGAAGTGCTGTTCAATCGGCGAAGTGCTGTTCAATTACAGATTGTTGTTCAATCCCGAGCGCTATTCAATTACAGATTGTTGTTCAATCCTGAGTGTTGTTCAATTACGGATTGCTGTTCAATCCTGAGTGCTGTTCAATTACGGATTGCTGTTCAATCCCGAGTGCTGTTCAGTTGCTGTTCAATTGACGAATTGGAAAGGAGCGGACCCGAGAAGGTTATAGGCGCGGTTTCATTTTATTTGAAGTCCGGTTGTGTTATCGCATATCGCATGCGAGAGGCGATGAAGTCACATGATGGTGTGATGCGATATTGCGACAACCGTTGATCTGGTGGACGAAATCAACGGTGGAAAGGGCAATCACATATTGCAAGACGGGAGTTCTGAATGCACATTCTATTGAGTCCTTTGAACTCCGCGATTGCGATAAAGGAGGAGCTGGCACGTAGAGTGGGGTTTGGTTAACATGCGCGGTTATAGAATTAACCAAAGTTATCATAAAGGATGAAGGGTCGAGTTATAGGGTTCCACAACAAAGGATTACCAAAGGGTCAGATTGGAGTTAGTTATTAACTCGTTCTGCATGAGACCAATTAAGGGGCCTTGAACCTTAAGTAATGAAGGTTTGACCAGGCAGGTCATTGAAATTCCTGGGACAGACGAGATTATGCATTTTATATGCATACTGTGGGTATTGCAGGTTTTTCCTACGTCATTTTGGTATCAGAGCAGAATTGTGATTGAAACATTTGATATTAAAGCACAAAGAAATTCTGTGTGAAAATTTCTTTGAAAAGAATTTAGAACAGGGTTATGTTTTGAAGGTGTGTATACAGGTGAATGGTGATGAAAGCAGGCAAGAGGAGATCAGATTCTAATCTAACAAACAGTAAGCACACAGAGATAAAGTATAACAGAATATTGGGAGAATTGCAGATGCAAGGGAACAGAGGACAATCCATTCAAAGTGCAGGTGAATGGTAGAACAAGATCGTGCAGAAGTCTTGAAGGTGAGATGGTATGTTTTTATTTTAATTTGATTTGAAGATTGGAGAGTGTGTGGTCTTTATATTGATACACAGGTAACAACAAAAGAAGGTGAGAAGATTGCAGCAACCTAGAGCAAGGAGTGCTCAATTGGTTCCAGAGGAAAGAACCAGAGAAATGCTAAAAGACTGAGCTCAGAGGAGAGAAGCTTAGTGAAGCATATGTAGCAAGAAGGAGACTTGTTACTGCGGAGGTATTGTTGCAACTCACAAGAAGACCATTAGGGCAATTCCACAGAGGATGTGGGTAGAATTGCTAAGTAATGAAGGAAACTGATAAGACTTTCTAAGTGAAAGAAGAAGTGGTCAGAACCAAGTATTTCATTGTGATTGAAATAGAAGAGGACAATTGTGTTCTTAGAAGATGCAGATGAGTTGAAGCCTAGAACGGGCAGAGAGAAGTGCTCAAAAGAGGTTCCAGAAATAGAGAACCAAGGGCTTGCCAAAAGACCAAGTACCGAGGAAAGCTTGGTGAGGTAAGAGGCAGCAGGGAGGACTTGTTGTTGCAGAGGCTTTAATGCAGCTCATAGTGAGTGAGTGAGGAACTCATAGAAATGGAGGAGAAAATGACTATCGATAGTCATAGTAGAGGTTTTGAGGAAGACCATAGCAGAAGAAAAGTGAAGAACGAGGATGCCAAGACAAATGGCAAGAGAATGAGTAAAGAGGAATTTGACAAGGAAATTGCAGAGATGAAAGAACAACTCGATGCATTAAGGAGGATATTGGAGGAAAACCAGAGACTAGGTTGGGTATTGAAGAAAAAGCCAGTAAAGTGGCATAAGCTACAGAGAAGGATACAACAGAGGCAAGTAAAGTGGCTGATGGGAAAACTCAGAGAAGCAGAGTCAGAAATGGAAGTTTCCATTTGTAAACCAAAACAGGGTGAAATTTTGGGTGAAAATGAAGAATGGAGATTAGTGAACTATTGGGATAGTTCAGAGCAGCGTATTGAAGTGTTGCCAGAGGAAGAAGAGACATTGAGGTCTTATGTTTTTAATTATAATGATTGTTTTGTGAGTGCAGGTTTTGCAGAGGATTGGCAACCTTATGAAGCTGTAATGAAACTTGATAAAAATTACCAGAGTTCAGAGGAGAACTTGGATCAGCATACTGATGTATTGACAGAGGATGAAGAGTACTTTTCAGAGGATAAGTATTCTAGAGCAGAGTATGATGAAGAATGCCTCTTGAATGAGGAAAATATTGAATTGTTGCAACAAAAAGAAATTATTGATGAATTGATATTTGGGACTGTTACAAAACAAGGACAATTCCTTGTGGAAGAAGGAGATGAAGATCAGTCTGAAAAGTTGGTATGTGAAACGTTAGTTGAATACATTTTTCAAACTGGCAATTGTTGTGTGAATACAGGGATTATAAGTGTTGAACAGGAACTTATTTCTGTGGAGATGAATGAGACAGAATTGTCTATGGAAGGCAGTCCGATTGAATTGTTGGGCAATAGTGACTGTGTAAAAGATGAAGCTGGAAATGAAGAGCATTGTGATAAGACACTTGCTAAATGTAAGGAGGAAATTGAATTGCTGGAGAAGTTGCTAGGAGGAAATGGCAATAGAAAAGAGGTGGTTACAGCAGTACTTAACAGTAGCAGAGGGTCTTTAAAAGACATAGAGATAGAAGAGTGTTTTGGTTCACAAACCAATAGTTTGTTTGCAGGAACAATGCATAGAATGAATGAGTGTGATGCTGTGATCAAAGAAATTGAACAGAAGTTAATTAGAGATGAAATGGAAGTTCAGAAGCAACAAGAGGGTAAGGATGTAAGGGTGGCCGTAAGGAACCAGCAACTACAAAGTGAAGGTAACCAACAGAAGATTAAAGGCAAATTTAAAGAAGAGACTATGTTAGCTGAAAACATAGTAAAGGATCATCATTCCATCATGATGATAGGCACAATGGAGATAACCAGGGAAGCTGTTGAGGCAGTCAATAAAGAAGAAGGACTAAACTCTCATCAAAGGATCAATGAATGGGAGACAGAATTGGAGCAATTGGAGAAATGGCTGAAAGCACCAGTAGGGAAGAAAGAACCTGATGAAGATTGGAAAGGATATGCAAGAGAGGATGAGGGAAGAGTCCAACAAAGAAGTGAGTTGGACATAGAAATTGAACTGATGATAGATTTGATGGGAAAAGAGTCTCAAAGAAAGAAAACAAAGCAGCAATAAGAAAAAGACAACAGCTGACCATGAGAGCATAGCTAGTGGGGAAATGCAGCATAAAGTGTGGAGACCTGGAGAACAACAACAAACAACAGCAGCAACCAAGGACAGACTACAGAACAAAGTATGGGATCCAGGAGGACACAGATCAGAAGCACATGATCAAGAGATCATGATTATTTTCAACCTTGAGAGTCTGATGCAGGAGAATTCAGCTCAACAATATCATTGTATCTTAGTAGACATAGGGGGTCTTGTGTTTTCAAGGAAGTTAGTTTCCTATGTTTTGAATTAATGTAATTATTAATGTTTTGGGTGATTTTAATGAGAGAAGCTTGAATAGGGATTTAATTAAGTATAGTGAGGCATATTAGTAAATATTCTCAAATGTAGGAGAACATGAGAGAATTAGGATAGTTGAGAGATTTGAGAATTAATTGTAAATCTTAGATTAGGAGCTAATTCATGATTTTGTGGATTAGAGAGGATCCTTAGAGATAAGGAAGATAATTTAGGATTTTGTTGAGAAGGTTATGGATCTAAACCAGGAATTGGTTGTAGAATCCTTTTGTATAAATGTAAGCCTAAAAGGCATAGTCAGGGGTTGGTTAGCTAGTTAGTTAGGAGTTAGAGTGTGAAGAGTTTGATTGTAAGCCTACAGGCAGATTGTGAAACAGAGGCCACTGATATTGGAAATTAGGCCTGAGAGAAGAAACTGTGTAAATACCTATTTATTAATGCAAACAACTCGATTTTGAGTTCATGTGTGTGTGTTGAGTAATTGAGATATTGATTGTGTATGATCTTGAGTTATTCTGTGTAACATAGGTTACAGGTGCAAAACCAGAGGCGAAATACAGAGAAGAGTAACAGAGTGGTGTTACGGCTTTGTACACATCGACAGTACAGGAGGAAGCCTTTAATGTATCAGTGAAGGTGAAGGAAGCCTAAAGGCGCGAGCGGAGCTAAGCTCAGGAGGAAGTCGTGATGCAGAAGAGCAAAATACCAGAACCCTAAAGAAAGCCGAAACCGCAGAAGAACATTGAAGGAACGACATAAAAGCAAAGTCAAGAGAAGGACGAAGGAGTGAGGTATCAATGCACAAGAGTCGTTGGATCTGAAGATCAACGAACGAGGCTGAAGGTGATGGGCGACCAAGATTAAGTCGTGCCACATAAATAAAACAAATGAACTGTGGAGATTAAATCTAAGTACTTGCGGAAGGAGAAAGGCGGGAATTGATCTAGACCGTCGGATCGATAGATTTGGTAGATCGACAGTGATTAGTAATCGCAGTGGGGGTAGAAAGTACGGGATGCCTTGATCGCGGTTGAAGGCCCGCAGTTGTTCTTAGTCGTCGATCGCAAATTCAGACGCTTACGTCATAGTCAACTACGACATTAGACCTATAATTAACCCTCATGCTTGTTGAAGATCCGCAGACCGTCGGATCGAATGATTATATCAAGCGCGCCTTGATCAATCGGTGGAGGATGGCGATCGGATTGTTTTGGTGATCGGGACAAGTGATGACCGTTAGATCTAGAGAGAGAAGATCAACGGTGGCGAGTGAAAGTCAACGTGGGACAGAACTGCTGTTTAATTGGCGAATTGCTGTTAAATCGACAAAGTTCTGTTCAATTGGCGAATTGTTGTTCAATCGGCGAAGTGCTGTTGAATTACGGATTGTTGTTCAATCCCGAGCGCTGTTCAATTACGGATTGTTGTTCAATTCCGAGTGGTGTTCAATTACGGATTGCTGTTCAATCCCGAGTGCTGTTCAATTATGGATTGTTGTTCAGTAGCTGTTCAATTGACGAATTGGAAAGGACCGGACCTGAGAAGGTTATAGGCGCGGTTTCATTCTATTTGAAGTCCAGTTGTGTTATTGCATATCGCATGCGAGAGGCGATGAAGTCACATGATGGTGTGATGTGATATTGCGACAACTGTTGATCTGGTGGATGAAATCAACGGCGGAAAGGGAAATCACATATCGCAAGACGGGAGTTCTAAATGCACATTCTATTGAGTCCTTTGAACTCCTCAATTGCGATAAAGGAGGCGCTGGCATGTAGAGTGGGGTTTGGTTAACATGCGCAGTTATAGAATTAACCAAAGTTATCATAAAGGATGAAGGGTCGAGTTATAGGGTTCCACAACAAAGGATTACCAAAGGGTCAGATTGGAGTTAGTTATTAACTCGTTCCACATGAGACCAATTAAGGGACCTTGAACCTTAAGTAATGAAGGTTTGACCAGGTAGGTCATTGAAATTCCTGGGACAGACAAGATTATGCATTTTATATGCATACTGTGGGTATCGCAAGTTTTTCCCACGTCAAATTTCTTTATTAGTCAATATAAATATCCAGTTGAGCAATCACATCAACATGATAGTAAAATGCAGATAGAACATAAACAATAACAGTGGAAGACTAGCTAAGACGAGAGGACACAAGATATGGCACTAGCCAGGGACAAACCCCAATGTGGGGAAACCCTTGATCAATTCTTCTTATAATTCTTCAAAATTTCAGTTGAGAGAGAAAGTATGATGTATAATATTCACTTGTCCAATTATAGTGAAAATCTGATCAGTCAAAGTACAAAAACAAAAATCCCTAACCAGAAAGTCAACACTGGTCAACAGGGTAAATTGCTTCCTCAATTAAACTCAGTAAAACCCAATCAACTTCGGCCTCCAACAACAAGTCTAATCAGCGCAAAACAGTCTGAAAAAGTCCCGTCAAAACTGGTCAACAAAAGTCAACGCTGCAATCAGCCCTAGTACAGTCAACGCTGGTCAAACAGGAGGTCAGATTGCCTTGGTTTTTGTGCCCAGAATTGCAGCCTGCTAAGACATAATTCCTCCACCCAAAACTGCACCAAAACAGGTCAACACTGGTCAAAATAATCTTTGAAATTTTCGGTCAAATCTGGTCAACGCATGGAACATAAAACCCTTCCTTTCGCACGTGTGGAGAGCAACTTTTGATTTTCGTACCCAATCAAAGTAGGAGAGAGAAGATGAGTGAGTGAAGTGTGTCCAAATGAGGAGGAGACATCATGTATTTATAGGCAAATGTTGAGGATGAATAGACGTGACTGTTGGGCTTCTGAGCCTACATGAGTTTGCTGGCCAACTTTGACAATTTGTCCATAATCAAAATAAATTCATAATTTCATTTGTACATGTCAGAATGTGATGATATTTAGATCAATCCTACACCTCTCGAAGTGAGGAATCCAATAGAAATATGAGCTACCTCATATGAGCTATCCAATGTGAAGTTTGGCCCTAGTTGCCAAATTTAACAAGCTCAAATATGAATTTGGAGTTGTTGATTTGTGGTAGCATCGGATGTGCTCTAGCCATGGAAATTGGTGGAGAGGCTAAGGCACATAAGATCTCCAAGACCCATAAATGGTTTGGGGAAATTCCACCCGGTTGGAGAGATATTAAAATAATTAATATTTTTAATGGGGTACCTAAGTCTAAATTTAGGAAAATTAAAATATTGATGGGTATTAATATAAAACTGGGTGAGAATGTTTTAAATGACTTAGATGAAGCCAAATCTAATCTTAGCCGTTGATTAGAGACTTAATCTCGGTCGTTGGAGACTCAACAAGAAAAGTATAAGAGGAGGCTTGAGGGTCAGTTGGAGATACACCAAGATTGATCAGTCAGTTCGATTTTCTGGAGCGGGGCTTGCTGAGAAAATTCGAACAAGTGATTTGTTGCAGCGAGGGGCAGTGAGTACATAGCAGAGAGGCAGGGATAGTGCTAGAGGGTCAGCGTAGAGACCAAAGAGGCTGATGCAGAGGCAACTAGAGCTACGTAGAGGCAGCAAAAGCTACACAGAGGCAGCTAAAGACTGTACAGAGGCTGAGGGGCCTGCGTGGGTGACGTAGAGGGCCAGAGAGTTGATGCAGAGGGCCAGAGAGCCGACGCAGAGGCTTCAGGAGCTACGCTGAGGCTAGCAGGGCTGATGCAGAGCCAAGAGGAAGCGCCAGAAGGATTTTTGTGGGGCAGACTAGAGCTGAGAGGCTAAATATCTATCTCTGAGAAGAGGCATTACTGTCGTGTAACAAGCTCTGTTGGGTGAGCCATTTCTAGCACCCTAGTTGTACTCAAGAATCTGCATAATAATAAAACCCTCAGAACTGCTGCATTGGTTTTCCTGCATTGGGTTTTTCTGAGGACGATTGTCCAAAAATAACGGTGTCCCTTGTGTGTTTGTTTCAGTATTTCAGTTGTTGATCTGTATATGAGTTAAGGCTGCATTTGTGTTTATTTCAATATTTTTATTTATAAATAACTTGTTAATGGAATGAACAAGTAGGAGAAATTAAACCAGATAATGCAGTAGGGATTTCTAATGTGTTAGACTTAGAAATTTCAACAGGAGTTAAATGGAATGATCAAGTAGGAGAAATTAAACCAGATAATGCAGTAGGGATTTCTAACGTGTCAGACTTAGAAATTTCAACAGGAGTCCACTGTGTGCAGCGGGTCCCTCAAACAGAGTCTCAAAGTTGTGTTCATACATCTACTGCTACAATTGTGATTATCTCAAGCTTGATGAGGTTGATGTGGTAATAGATCCAAAGGATAAAGATATTTTGACTGCATGATTTGGTGGATCTGGGGGTCAGAATGTGAATAAGGTTGAAATTGCTGTAGACCTTTTCCATATGCCAACATGAATTCACATATTTTGCATTGAAGAAAGATCTTAGCTTAAGAACAAAACTCGAGTTGTACAAGTACTCCGAGAAAAATTGTATGAAATCAAATTAAGAGAGCAACAATAATCCATTAGAAATCATCAGAAATCCCAGCTAAGATTGGCTGATCCAGATCTTCTATCTAATCCTGCTGAATACCAAAAGCTTGCTACATCTACAACAGAGTGTGAAGAGACGGTTCAAACCATGGCAAAGTTTGGAGCTTATTTTTCATTTTTTGGGAAATCATAAAAGGCAAAGAAAATTATTCAGGCAGTGCCCACAGACAAGATTTTGCTAGATTCTGATGCACTGGAGGCACTTCCATGTATCAATTTGGGGTCCATTGTCCGGGGTTCAGAGGATTTTACTGTTCTACGAGAGGCGGCAAAAGGATTTGGAATTCTAGTACAAAATCTACATTTTTGGTTGTGGGCTATGCAACAAAACTATACCTATTAGCCCAATAGACCTATTGCAATACAACAAATTGAGACGTGCCTTAATATTGTTGGAATTCCTCAAGAATGGATGCTTAACATGACGGGATAGATGAATCTGGCACAAAGATCTAAATTTTGGCAAAGCAAGAGAGTGTTTTATGTAACCCCTCATGTGCTTGAAAAAGATATCCAATCTAGTTCGTGCCTAGTTAAATGACTTGTTTGTTTGGTAGTTGACGAGGCTCATAATGCAATGGGAAATTACTCTTATTGTGTTGTCTTTTGTGAAATAATGAAAGTGCTTGTGCGGCTGCGCTTATTGGCTTTAATAGCAACACTTGGATCAAAGCAAGCAACCATCTAGACAATCATAGATAACCTTCACATTTCAACGATGGAGTATCACAATGGAAATAATCTGGATAAACACTCAACTATTGTAACTTTGACAATAGTAGGGCTAGATAAGCCACATGTGGCAAGCACATCATGCCTTGAGGAAGGATTACTAGAGAAGAAAGGACTAGGAATATGGGAGCATGAAACTAAAGGTACTGATTTGGAAGGATTTTTAAGTTTCAGAATTCTATCTCATCCCAAGCTATATTGTGGACAACTTAAAAATGGACTATGCTATGTGATTCTCCCCAACAAAGTTCCTCCTAATAGATTTGAGGCTCATGTTATCACCGGGCTGGAAAGGGTTGGGCTGTGTCAATCTTCAACCTCGTGTAACTATTTCAAACCAACTTTTAATTGGAAGTTAGCCCTTCCAATCTGAGAGGGCTCTCTCAATATACTTAAAAATTTGACTATGATAAGCTCAAAAATACAGATGGCTAACTCTGTGTTTCGCGTGATTTGTAGGTGAAAGTGTGTGAGGACAACACCATTGGGCATGGAGTCAATTAAAGAAAATCAATTACAAACAACACTATTTTGTGGAAGCTGAGGCATTTTTTGGTTTACTAATGTGAATATGGACATTTACAGTAATCACAACAAAATTGAAGGAATTTGGAGCAATATAACATTGAATTCTAAGTAGTCAAATAAGCTATGAAAATTGATAACAACATAGGAGCATGATAGGATGGAATTGAAACCAAAAATGATTCTCAGGTTAAAACAGAGTATTGTTGCAAATTGTATTTTTATTAACTGAAAAATATACAAAATGTGGTCTTCTCACATCGTTGATCCCCCTCCCTCACAGAGTCGAAAATCTACCTATTTATAGAGAAAAGATATCTTTACATATCTTGCCACCTGGGCCAAATTCGATTCATTGTTCTAGAGACCTGTTCTTTCTTTTCTTCTAACTAACAGAGTTTTCATAGGGATTTTATGTTTTAATAGAGTTTGAATACAAATACGAGTCACTTACACATAACCTATCTAATTGTTACAATAAGTTAGGAAAACTGCTTGAATTGTTGGCACTGTATTTGTGGAAACTTAGAACATCCGGCCCTTTCGAATCCTATTGTGCTGTTTCTGGGTAAAACATGTTGAAAGTTTCTCGCTGTCCTCTGTGTCTCGCTGGCCTCTTTTCTTTGCATTCTTGTTTGATGACCATGTTGCTAGATATACGCTGAAAAACAGTCTCGCTGTCCTCTGAGCGGAGGCGAAATGGACGCTTTAATGCTCATTGACCTGGGCTTGCTAATATCGCAATCACAATACAAGGGAGGGTCGATTTACCATGTTTCATAGTGTTCACCGATTGTCCGGATGCGAAACTTAAATAAAGCATGATATAATATCACATCTGGAACCAAGACTTACATATCGCCATCGGAAAGCAAAAAAGGGCATTAACACAAATTTACAGTGATTTCTCGATATGCCGGACTTGAAATTTTAAAAACCATAAAACATAACTTATCAGATCTATCGCAATCGCAAGTTGGAAGGGAGTTTGACGGAGAAGGGATTTGTGACTTGAGTGATCCCCGATTGCAATATCGCAATCGGCGGGGGGACGAAACTTTATGCGATATCGCAATCGCCGGGGAGGAATTGCGATATCGGCAGAGGAGGGTGACGAGTTTATGTGATATCGCAATCGGCGGGTGGACTTGCAATATCGACAGAGGAGAGATTGCGATTTGCGATATCGCAATCGCAAGTGGAGGAGGGACATGGGTGGACATGGTTTCGCAAAAGGGAAAGGGCCAATTGCGATATAAACTGTGGGTCCTAGCCCTTTAAAAAGAACTGCGACGAGAGTTAAAAAAGGGATGCGGCTAGAATTGAAATATTGAAACAGAAATGGCTAGAGTTTAAAAACAAAGGATGAAATGGGAATTGTGAAAGGAATGGGTTTTTAGAGAACATGGGAATTTTTCCAAAACGATTTAAATCAAACCTGTTCTGTCTCCTTTAATCTCCAAATGTAAGCACAACAACCTCTTTGAAAAAAGCAACAAATAGATGTAAAGAGCGGTGGTGAAAAACCTTATCTCAAATAACTAATAATTTTTTTATTTTTTTATTTTTTTTTTTATTTCTAGCGGTTATCATGGACAACAATGGCTCCAATGGGGATGCTGCAACCCTGTGGTGCAGCAAAGAACCAACAGACCAGTTGCCTGACCATTGGGCTGATCCCAATTTGACGACTACATTCAAACCCACTTGACCAAACTGAAAAGTAAACTGCAAACCAACTGAAGACCTACTACTACTGCTGCAATATGATATCAAACTGTTGTATAAACTGAAACTGACAACTGTAAAATGTAACCTAAAGCTGAAGGAAATGCTTGCCCAACAAGTTTATTTATGTACCAATAACTCTACTCTAACATTTGAAAATCCATCTGCTTAATTCAACCGATATGAAACCTCAGGTATAACCAATCAAAGAGTTGATCCAACACCTGGGGTCCTTGAATGTGCGTGAACAAAATCAATAGTGAATCATCTATTGGCAACTCAGAATAAAAACTGAATCCATCACCTGAGCTTATAAATGAAAGAAACTCCACCTTCATTGATGACTGGAATAGACTTACCAAACGATCTTGATAATCATGAAAAATCACCTTTTCTTGATGAGTAACACCATAAGGACTGAATTCGTTCATAACTGATAGTCTCTGTTGTCCTATGTCTTCAATTCTAAAAACATCATCAAATAAAAAGACAACAATAGATTTGTCTTCCCTTCCATGTAAATCAACGAAACCATCCATGCATCCTTGAACATCTTCAAACATGAAATCCATATTGTGTGTATCAAAACTACTCTTTTGCTTAGAAAACAAATCAGATATAACCTTTGGTAGTTTTGCTTGAGGAATGTCATCTTGAGTTTGAACACTAACAACTCCTATACAAACAACTTTATGCATTTCATCCATGTCATTTTTATGATCCTCAAATAGAATAGGTAAAACCTGTATATTCAGCTCTTCATGTAACTCAGGTTTACCTAAAAGTGAACTTTCATGCACTTTAACCGGGACAACATCATTATGATCTTCAACAGAAAAAAGTTCCTATCTAGGTAGACAACTTTCATCACATGTCACCTCCTTGTTCAGAATCTTCATGCATGTATTTTCAACAACCTAATTTTGAGGAGTTTCTTCTTGACATAAAATCTCAAAAAATGACTCATACCTTTGATTGAATATAGATTGACAGGGTTGCAAATCTTCATGGATTTCATGTAATATGACTTCACTATCAAATTGCTGATCCCTTTCATCTTCAACTAAAGAAGAGACCTCTGCTTGTTGGAAAACTTCTTGATCATCATGACAAATAGCTTGAGAAGAAAATTCATAAAGTGCCTCTAACATCTCCTCATCATCCATACATTCTACATCACCATCAATACTTTTGAGATATTGAATGAAACCTTTCCAAAAATTACAATAGTGTTGAAACAGTGGTGATGAAGGATGAGACTTCCCATATTGTCCAAAAAACCTTCTATGAAAATCTTTAAGAGAATACAAGCTCCCTGATGGCAACCCTTCATACCATATTCTAGCTTTGTCTTCAAGGGTAGCCATAAACATCTTCATGAGACAATCCTCAGGAAAATCAACCCTCAGTGTACATACATGTATATGGAATTTAACCTTTTCATGTACATGTATATCATCATTTTCCTTTTCATCTTTAAATATGGGAAGATGAGTTGACCAATCAACACAAGGCATAG
Source organism: Pinus tabuliformis (assembly GCA_031772625.1). Classification (NCBI taxonomy): domain Eukaryota; kingdom Viridiplantae; phylum Streptophyta; class Pinopsida; order Pinales; family Pinaceae; genus Pinus; species Pinus tabuliformis. Next base: position 620,534,170 of record CM062804.1, read on the forward strand.
GATTTGGAAACCCATAGATGTGAGACCAATCCATAGGAGCATACCTGACATTTCTTCTTATAGTAGAACTCATCTTGGAAATTCTTCAAGCTACTGATCTGTAAGCAGTGGAGTCACCATGAAGCTTCGATCTTCTGGATCTTTTGAGATTGGAGTCGCCAAGGTAATATCACAACCTTCAGAAAACTCTGATTTCTTGTTACCCTCAGGAATCAAAATGAAGAGACTCAAAGAGAATCCGGGAAAAGGAGCTTTTTGGCTCCCAGTAGACGCACCAAAATGTTATCACTGGGCTGGAAAGGGTTGGGCTGTGTCAACCTTCAACCCAGTGTAACTATTTCAAACCAACTTTTAACTGAAAGTTAGCCCTTCCAATTTGAGAGGGCTCTCTCAATATACTTAAAAAATTGGCTATGATAAGCTCAAAAATACAGATGGCTAACTCTGTGTTTCATGTGATTTTGCAGGTGAAAGAGTGTGAGGACAACCACCATTGGGCATGGAGTCAATTAAAGAAAATCAATTACAAACAACACTGTTTTGTGGAAGCTGAGGCATTTTTTGGTTTACTAATGTGAATATGGACATTTACAGTAATCACAACAAAATTGAAGGAAGTTGGAGCAATATAACATTGAATTCCAAGTAATCAAATAAGCTATGAAAATTGATAACAACATAGGAGCATGATAGGATGGAACTGAAACCAAAAATGAATCTTAGGTTAAAACAAAGTATTGTTTTATTAACTGAAAAATATACAAAATTTGGTCTTCTCACATGATCAATCCCCCTCCCTCACAGAGTCGAAAATCTACCTATTTATAGAGAAAAGATCTCTTTACATATCTTGCCACGTGGGCCAAATTTGATTCATTGTTCTAGAGACCTGTTCTTGCTTTTCTTCTAACTAGTAGAGTTTTCATAGGGATTTTTTGTTTTAATAGAGTTTGAATACAAATAGGAGTCACTTACACAGAACCTATCTGACTGTTACAATAAGTTAGGAAAATTGCTTGAAGTGTTGGCACTGTATTTGTGGAAACTTAGAATATCTGACCCTTTCAAATCCTGCTGTGTTGTTTCTAGGTAAAACGTGCTGAAAGTGTCTCACTGCTCTCTTTTCTCTGCATTCTTGTTTGATGACCATGTTGTTGGATATACGTCGAAAAACACTCCCGCTGTCCTCTGAGCGGAGGCGAAATGGACGCTTTAATGCTCATTGACTTGGGCCTGCTGATATCGCAATCGCAATACAGGAGAGGGCCGATTTACGATGTTTCATAGTGTTCACCGACTATATGGATGCGAAATTTCAATAAAACATGATATAATATCGCATCTGGAACCAAGACTTGCATATTGCCATCGGAGAGTGAAAAGGTGCGTTAACATTGATTTACGGTGATTTCTCGATATGCCGGACTTGAAATTTTAAAAACCATAAAACATAACTTATTGGGTCCAACTTAATCGCAAGTCAGAAGGGAGTTTGGCAGAGAAGGGATTTGTGACTTGAGCGATCCCCGATTGCAATATCGCAATTGGCGGGGGGACGAAACCTTGTGCGATATCACAATCGGCGGGGAGGAATTGTGATATCGGCGGATGAGTGGTGACGGGTTTATGCGATATCGCAATTGGCGGGGGGGACTTGCGATATCAACGGAGGATAGACTTTGCGATTTGCGATATCGCAATCACAAGCGGAGGAGGGACATAGGCAGATATGGTTTCGCAAAAGGGAAAGGGCCGATTGAGATATAGACTGCGGGTCCTAGCCCTTTAAAGAGAACCGCAACGAGAGTTAAAAAGGGGATGCTGCTAGAGTTTAACTGTAGGTTAAGGTTAGAGTTGAAATAATGGGATGTGGCTAGAGTTGAAATATTGAAATGGAAATGGCTAGAGCTTAAAAACAAATGATGAAATGGGAAATGGGTTTTTAGAGAACATGGGAATTTTTCCAAAACAATTTAAACCAGACCTGTTGTTCCTCCTTTAATCTCCAAATGTAAGCACAACAACCTCTTTAAGAAAAGCAGCAGATAGATGTAAAGAGCGGTGGTGAAAAACCTTATCTCAAATAACTAATCAATTTTTTTATTTTTATTTTTATTTTAATTTATTTCTAGGGGTTATCATGGATAACAGCTCACAAGGAAATTCATGTTGGATTTGTCGATGAGGATGGAGATGAGAAGGGCATTACCCATATGATTGAGCATGCCGCTTTCCTTGGAAGTAAGAAGTGTGATAAACATCTTGATATAGGAGCTTGGTCTAATGCATACACAAATTTTCATCACACTGTATTTCGTGTCCATTCTCCTTTCATGATCAAGGATGTAGATGGATCTTTATTGCCATTTGTACTAGATGCCTTACATGAAATCACTTTTTATCCAGAATTTCTTTCATCACGGTTTGAGAAATAGTGGAGGGCTATTCTTTCAGGGCTTCAAATGAGAAACATTATTGTTAAAATTGGCAACTAGGGCCAAACTCCATGTGGGTCATCTTATTAATGGCCGCTGATATTTTTCTTGGATCCCTCTCATCGAGAGGTGTAGGATTGATCTAAAGATCATCCGATTCCGATAAGTATTCACGGATATGAATTTATTAGTGTTATGGGACAATTCGTCAAGGTCGGCCAGCAACCAAATAAACCCCACTTGTGCTCAACGTTTTAGTATAAATAGAGGTGGCTTTCAAGTCATTTCGACACACACTTGGGATCTCTTCCTCTCTACTTGTCTTTGGGTTTTAGTAGGAGAAGAGATTGTAAGGGATAACGCTACCCTAATGGAGAAAGGCTCTACGCTGCTCTAATGAAGAAGCGCTAACGCAGTTAATCAAAGAAGGCTTTATGCAGTCAAAGGGAGATCCTCACCTCTGTCATGAAGGAGATTGAAGTAGGCTACCTCGTTGCCCTAGAAGGGTTTACTATATGCCCTAAACTGCTACGTGTTCAAGCCCTAGCCCTAGCCATAGGTCTAAAGGGAGATCTCTGTTTTGAGGCTAGGGCAGCATAGGTTGGAGGACTGTTTCATGGGTTGAACAAAGTCCGGAGTCTGTTGTAGGAAGCCGTGATGCTTGCTGTGCTAGGCCGAGGCCTTAGGAGCTGAACGCTAGCTTGTTTAAAGGCTAACAGATGGTTTGTATCATTGCTAGAGGGTGTCGTGAGCAACAGTAGTGTTGTGTGGTAGGCCACATGCCATACCACTACAACAAACCTAGCATGGGAAAATTTGACGGCTGTCTAGAGCCCTTACCTTCAGCGTGGAGGAGGAGCATCTCTCCTTGCCTAGTCTGCAGTTTTTGAAGGGTTGTTCGAGGACTGTTGAGAGGAGCTTAGGGCTGCAACAGTATGCCCAAGTGCCCTAAACAGAACAGTCAGGAACAACAAAGTGTCAAGCGGATTTGAAGCAGTGTTAGAGGTGCATTGGGTCAAGGATATTGACTAGATTTGGATCAGACTTGGAACAGCCTGTGGGAGCCACATGTTGGGTCAACATGGAGTGTTGAATACCCCAAAGGAGTGTGGCCTGATGTGATGAATGCTGTGACAGCATAGTATATGATAGCGGTATACATAGTACAACATAGCGCTATCAACATACAGTGATGGGTAGCAATGCAGCATAATGTAAAAAGGGTGCAACATGGTATGATGCATAGTACAACACTATGTATGATGCAACTACATGGTTGGATGCTACATGTCTTCATGCAGCAGTTAAATACAACAGGTTTATACATGGGACAACTACAATGACACTAGGACAACTGCAAGCTTGGTGACACATGGTACAACTACAACATGGGACAGCTGCAAGCATGAAGAATCATGGACAGCAGCAGCATGGTAAAGCATGGACAACAACAAGTACAGTGCAACAAGTACACTGGGACAGCAATAAGCATGGTGCAACAATGGCACTTTGTACAACAATGCTAAACACCGGGACAATAGCAACATGAGGTCCAACATTGTGTAGCACGATGAGGTGCAACATGATGACGAGATGTAGCACTATGATAGGTGAAGGAGTAACCTTGGAGAATCAGTTGAAGCAACATGTCTTCAACTAATCTCATGTATCATCATCCTAGGAGATGATCTATGCTCTTATCTAGATAAGTCAAAGTGTTGACTTCTGTTGTAAATGTACTATCTCTATCTCTCTCTCTCTCTGCTGAACTATTGAAGATCATATAAGAAGAATTGACGAAGGGTTTCCCCACATTGGGGTTTGTCCCTGGCTAGCGCCACATCTTGTGTCCTCTTGTCTTGGCTTGTCTTCTGCGATTTATATTTATGTTCTATTTGCAGTATACTTTAATGTTGATGTGATTTCTAATCTGGAAACGATATTGAGCTAACTGTGAAAATTGAAATAAATTGCTCTAGCATAGAACATACCTAAATTTAACATGGTATTAGAGCTGAGGTGAAGACAATGCCCAAGCAAGAGTGAAAGAGCAATCACCGAAGACAGTTGGGAAAGGACAAAAGGATCAATGGATTCCTCATCCCTCTTCAAATTCACCAAGGGTGAAGTTGAAGCAGAGTATATTATGGTGCAACGGAAGCTTCTGATGGCCTACCTACAGATCACTTCAATGGGAAGTCCGGATCTCAGGGTGAAAGGAAAGGTAGATGCCTTGCTTACAATAAGTTCGACCATTATGCGAAGGAGTGTCCAAATGGCTGGGACACATCTCTTGATGAAGATAACAATCATTCCAGGGACATCTTCAATGATCAGAGGAATGACAGGTAATGCAGGTCATCAAGGAAATGACCGACTCTTCAGAGAAAGTAAGGAACCCCAGGTATGAAGAATCAAATGTTGTTTCTGATAAGATAAAGATTGTTATCTTGTATTGGCCCTCTCCTTCAGATTCTTTGGGAATTTGGCTTTAGATTGTAGCGCTTCAAGGCACTCCATCAAATAGAAGGGTGCTCTCTCTAATTTGATAAAGATGGAAACAATCATGGGATTATACTTGGAGCCAATGCCACCTATCCTGGAAAGGGTGTAAGAAATGTTACCTCTCAATTGAATGAGGGTAACTCGATTCATCTACAAAATCTCTTTTATGTACCTGATCGAAACAAGAACCTGGTGTCCATTTCGGCAATGGAAGTCAAAGGTTACAAGGAATCATTCATCGATGGAAAGGTAGGTGTTTGAAAATAGAATTTTCAAAAGATGTTTTTTCTCATGTGTTCAGGGTTGGAAATTTGTATCAAGTTGTAGGATGGTCCATTGGGAATCATGTCAATTGACATATCTCATCTATAACACCGAAGGTCTACTTATGGGGCCCTACCCGATGTGAGTCAGATGGTGACAGGGATGCCTGAATTCAAGAAGAGCATGAAGGTACATGTTTGAGATGTACCGAAGGAAAATCCTACAAGGGGACCATTCCCCTCATGTAGCAGGTCCACAGGTTTGGAACAACCCGAGGAGTTTGAGATTCATGATCGAGAATCTCATGTATAAAGGTGGAAGAAAGCCCTCTATGGCTTGAAGCAAATCACCCCGAGTTTGATATGAGAGGATTGATAGTTGTCAGATGAAGTTGAGATTCACTAAGAGTGAAGCTGATCCAAACCATTGTTTGAAGGTTGTGGATGATAGACCTCTCATACCGACACCTTCTAAGAATGATTTATTTCTGATAGGTCTCGACCCTCTCACTTGTAGAAGTAAGAGGGAGTTGGATTCCAGATGTGGAATGGTAAACTACAAGCCTGTGACTACCTCGAGGATCTTAACTTTCAGAAGTTATATGGTGATGATGCAGGACCAGATTTAGGAAATCCCTCTGAGTTTAATAAACTCATTTGCATTGGTGTTCTTGGTGAAATTCCTTTCGGATGTATGTTTTGCAGTTAGCATGGTGAGCTCATATTTGGTTGAGCCTCATTGGATTGGTGCCAAGAATCTTCTGACATATCTTCGGGGCACAATCTCTCATGGATTGAGATACACTGCCGAAAATATGAAGCTGCATGATTATTCGAATGCTGACTGGGCAAGCAGTGTGGAGGATCACTAGAGCACTTCTTAGTTCTGGTTCTCTTTGGATTCTGCTTCGATATCATGGATGAGCAGGAAGCGGAAGTCAGTTGCTATAAGCACTGTTGAGATTGAATACATAGCTACGAGTATGATCTCGTGTGAAACTGCTTGGTTGTGGAAGCTTTTCAGTGAGCTGTTTGTACACATGATGAATACCATTGTGATCCTCTGTGACAACCAGGGGGGGATTCGATTGTTGAGGAATCCCGTATTCGATGATTGCTCCAGCAGATAGACATCAGATACTACCTTATCTGGGATATGGTAAGTCGATGAGCGAGGAGGCTCCATCGCATTGAGACTGATGTACAGGTCACAGACATTTTGTCAAAGCCCCGGGGAAAGGTCAAACTTGTGACTTTCTCGAATGACTTGGAGTCGTTGGGAGACCTTCTTAAAAGGGTCCTACATGTTGCATGCATTGAGCTCTGGGAGCTCTGGGGGGCTTGGGGTACTTACTGGAGAAACACACGACCATAGGGTGACTCACCCTCCCCTAATGGTGCGCTGTGTATAGAGTAAATGGCTCAACCTTCCCCTGTGATACCTCGTGGCGTCTTTGGGACAGGATGATTAGTTCTCCTGTGGGACAGCATGATTATTTTTCCTGTCGAGGCATCCTACCCATGCAGTGTGGGACTCGTGGGAAGTACCTCTCATCTGGTTAATGAGCAGGGAAATGGGGTTAGGGACCATAGTAGTACTATCGATGGACACATCGTTGTATCTATCGTACTCCCTATGCTACGATGACCTCCATTGATCTGGGATCAGTATAAGTGGTTTGAGACACTCTCTTGTGATATTGATTTGGGATCAATAAAATTGACTTCGGGTTAGTGAGAGTGATATGGCACACTCTCTTTAGATGAAACTGACTTCGGGTCAGTAGAGAATGGTATGAGACATTCTCGATCAATTCTTCTTCTTCATGGTTCAGCAGAGCAGAGCAGTGCAGGGCACTGATGGCAGAGATAGTACAGTCGGACATATGGATCAGCGGATGGAGTTCTCCTTAGTTGAGAGGGAGTGTTAAAATTGGCAACTAGGGCCAAACTCCATGTGGGTCATCTTATTAATGGCAGCTGATATTTTTCTTGGATCCCTCTCATCGAGAGGTGTAGGATTGATCTAAAGATCATCCGATTCCGATAAGTATTCATGGAGATATGAATTTATTAGTGTTATGGGACAATTCGTCAAGGTCGGCCAACAACCAAATAAACCCCACTTGTGCTCAACGTTTTAGTATAAATAGAGGTGGCCTTCAAGTCATTTCTACACACACTTGGGATCTCTTCCTCTCTACTTGTCTTTGGGTTTTAGTAGGAGAAGAGATCCTAAGGGATAACGTTGCCCTAATGGATAAAGGCTCTATGTTGCCCTAATGAAGAAGCCCTAACGTAGTTAATCAAAGAAGGCTCTACGCAGTCAAAGGGAGACCCTCACCCTGTCATGAAGGAGATTAAAGTAGGCTCCCTCGCTGTCTTATAAGGGTTTACTATATGCCCTAAACTGCTATGCGTTCTAGCCCTAGCCCTAGCCGTAGGTCTAAAGGGAGATCTCTATTTTGAGGCCACAACATGGGAGGCTAGGGCAGCATGGGTTGGAGGACTGTTTCATGGGTTGAACAAAGTCCGAAGTCTGTTGTAGGAAGTCGTGATGCTTGTTGTGTTAGGCTGAGGCCTTGGGAGCTGAACGCTAGCTTGTTTAAAGGCTAACAAATGGTTTGTATCATTGCTGGAGGGTGTCGTGAGCAGCAGTAGTGTTGTGTGGTAGGCCACATGCCATACCACTACAACAAACCTAGCGTGGGCAGATTTGAGGGCTGTCTAGAGCCCTTACCTTCAGCATGGAGGAGGAGCATCTCTCCTTGCCTAGTCCGCAGTTTTTGAAGGGCTGTTCGAGGATTGTTGAGAGGAACTTAGGGCTGCAACAGTATGCCCAAGTGCCCTAAACAGAACAGTCAGGAACAACAAAGTGTCATGCAGATTTGAAGCAGTGTTAGAGGTGCATTGGGTCAAGGATATTGACTAGATTTGGAACAGCCTGTGGGAGCCACATGTTGGGTCAACATGGAGTGTTGAATACCCCAAAGGAGTGCAGCCTGATGTGATGAATGTAGTGACAACATAGTATATGACAGCTGTGTACATAGTACAACATAATGCTATCAACATACAGTGATGGTTAGCAATGCAGTATAATGTAAAAAGGGTGCAACATGGTATGATGCATATTACAACACTATGTATGATGCAACTACATGTCTTCATGCAACAGTTAAATACAACAAACTTATACATGGGACAACTGCAATGACACTAGGACAACTGCAAGTGGGACAGTTGCAAGCTTGGCGACACGTGGGACAACTGCAAGTGGGACAGTTGCAAGCTTGGCGACACGTGGGACAACTGCAACATGGGACAATTGCAACATGGGACAATTGCAAGCATGAAGAATCATGGACAACAGTAGCATGGTAAAGCATGGACAACAACATGTACAGTGCAGCAAGTACATTGGGATAGCAGTAAGCTTGGTGCAGCAATGGCAATATGTACAACAGTGCTAAACACTGGGACAACAGCAGCATGAGGTCCAACATTGTGATGATGGGTGCAACATGGTGCAGCACGGTGAGGTGCAACATGATGACAAGATACAACACTATGATAGGTGAAGGGGTCACCTTGGAGAATCAGTTGAAGCAGCATGTCTTCAACTGATCTCATGTATCATCATCCTAGGAGATGATCTATGCTCTTATCTTGATAAGTCAAAGTGTTGACTTCTGTTGTAAATGTACTACCTCTATCTCTCTCTCTCTCTCTCTCTGCTGAACTATTGAAGATCATATAAGAAGAATTGACGAAGGGTTTCCCCACATTGGGGTTTGTCCCCGACTAGCGCCACATCTTGTGTCCTCTTGTCTTCTGCGATTTATATTTATGTTCTATCTGCAGTTTACTTTAATGCTGATGTGATTGCTAATATGGAAAAGATATTGAGCTAACTGTGAAAATTGAAATAAATTGCTCTAGCGTAGAACATACCTAAATTTAACATGATATCAGAGCTGAGGTGAATACAATGCCCAAGCAAGAGTGAAAGGGCAATCACCGAAGACAGTTGGGAAAGGACAAAAGGATCAATGGATTCCTCATCTCTCTTCAAATTCACCAAGGGTGAAGTCGAAGCACAGTATATTATGGCGCAACGGAAGCTTTTGATGGCCTACCTACATATCACTTCAATGGGAAGTCCGGATCTCAGGGTGAAACAAAAGGTAGATGCTTTGCTTATAATAAGTTCGGCCATTATGCAAAGGAGGAGATGCTTTGCTTATAATAAGTTCGGCCATTATGCAAAGGAGGGTCCAAATGGCTGGGACACATCTCTTGATGAAGATAACAATCATTCCAGGGACATCTTCAATGATTAGAGGAATGACAGGTAATGCAGGTCATCAAGGAAATGACCGACTCTTAAGAGAAAGCGAGAAACTCCAGGTATGAAGAATCAAATGTTGTTTCTGATAAGATAAAGAAGTGTTATCTTGTATTGGCCCTCTCCTTCAGATTCTTTGGGAATTTGGCTTATTGATTGTAGTGCTTCAAGGCACTCCATCAAATAGAATGGTGCTCTCTCTAATTTGATAAAGATGGAAACAATCGTGGGATTATACTTGGAGCCAATGCCACCTATCCTGGAAAGGGTGTAGGAAATGTTACCTCTCAATTGAATGAGGGTAACTCGATTCATCTACAAAATCTCTTTTATGTACCTGATCGCAAGAAGAACCTAGTGTCCATTTCGGCAATGGAAGTCAAAGGTTACAGGGAAGCATTCATCAATGGAAAGGTACGTGTTTGAAAATATAATTTTCAAAAGATGCTTTTTCTCATGGGTTCAGGGTTGGAAATTTGTATCAAGTTGCAGGATGGTCCATTGGGATCATGTCAATTGACATATCTCATCTATAACACTGGAGGTCTACTTATGGGGCCCTACCCAATATGTGTTAGATGGTGACAGGGATGCCTGAATTCAAGAAGAGCATGAAGGTACATGTTTTGAGATGTACCGAAGGAAATTCCTACAAGGGGACCATTCCCCTCATGTACCAGGTCCATAGGTTTGGAACAACCCGAGGAGTTTGAGATTCATGATTGGGAATCTCATGTATAAAGGTGGAAGAAATCCCTCTATGGCTTGAAGCAAATCACCCCGGGTTTGATATGAGAGGATTGATAACTGTCAGATGAAGTTGAGATTCACTAAGAGTGAAGCTGATCCAAACCATTGTTTGAAGGTTGTGGATGATAGACCTCTCATACCGACACCTTCTAAGAACGATCTATTTCTGATAGGTGCTGACCCTCTCACTTGTAGAAGTAAGAGGGAGTTGGATTCCAGATGTGGAATGGTAAACTACAAGCCCATGACTACCTCGAGGATCTTAACTTTCAGAAGTTATATGGTGATGATGCCGAACCAGATTTGGGAAATGCCTCTGAGTTTCATAAACTCATTTGCATTGATGTTCTTGGTGAACTTCCGTCTGGATATATGTTTTGCAGTTAGCATGGTGAGCTCATATTTGGTTGACCCTCACTGGACTGGTGCTAAGAATCTTCTGAGATATCTTCGGGGCACAATCTCTCATGGATTGAGATACACTGCCGAAAATATGAAGATGCATGATTATTCAAATGTTGACTGGGTAGGCAGTGTGGAGGATCACTAGAGCACTTCTCAATGCTGGTTCTCTTTGGATTCTGCTTCGATATCATGGATGAGCAGGAAGCGGAAGTTAGTTGCTATAAGCACCGCGGAGACCGAATACATAGTTACGAGTATGATCTCATGTGAAGTTGCCTGGTTGTGGAAGCTCTTCAGTGAGTTGTTTGTACACATGATGAATATCATTGTGATCCTCTGTGATAACTAGGGGGGGATTCGATTGTTGAGGAATCCCGTATTCGATGATTGCTCCAGTAGATAGACATCAGATACTACCTTATCTGGGATATGGTAAGTCGATGAGCGAGGAGGCTCCATCGTATTGAGACTGATGTACAGGTCGCAGACATTTTGTCAAAGCCCTGGGGAAAGGTCAAACCTGTGACTTTCCCAAACGACTTGGAGTCGTTGGGAGACCTTCTTAAAAGGGTCCTACATGTTGCATGCATTGAGCTCTGGGAGCTCTGGGGGGCTTGGGGTACTTACTGGAGCAACACACGACCATAGGGCAACTCACCCTCCCCTAATGGTGCGTTGTGTACAGGGTAAATGGCTCAGCCTTCCCCTGTGATACCCCGTGGCGACTTTGGGACAGGATGATTAGTTCTCCTGTGGGACAGGATGATTAGTTCTCTTGTCGAGGCATCCTACCCATGCAGTCTGGGACTCATGGGAAGTACCTCTCATCTGATCAATGAGCAGGGAAATGGGGTTAGGGACCATAGTAATACTATCGATGGACGCATCGTTGTATCTACCGTACTCCCTATGCTACAATGACCTCCATTGATCTGGGATCAATATAAGTGGTTTGAGACACTCTCTTGTGATATTGATATGGGATCAATAAAACTAACTTCGGGTCAGTAAGAGTGATATGACATACTCTCTTTAGATGAAACTGACCTCGGGCCAGTAGAGAATGGTATGAGACATTCTTGATCAATTCTTCTTCTTCATGGTTCAACAGAGCAGAGCAGAGCTTAGCAGAGCAGAGCAGTGCAGGGCAATGATGGCAGAGATAGTACAGTCGGACATATTGATCAACAGATGGAGTTCTCCCTAGTTGAGAGGGAGTGTTAAAATTGGAAACTAGGGCCAAACTCCATGTGGGTCATCTTAAAAATGGCAGCTGATATTTTTCTTGAATCCCTCTCATCGAGAGGTGTAGGATTGGTCTAAAGATCATCCGATTCCGATAAGTATTCACGGAGATATGAATTTATTAGTGTTATGGGACAATTCGTCAAGGTCGGCCATCAACCAAATAAACCTCACTTGTGCTCAACATTTTAGTATAAATAGAGGTGGCCTTCAAGTCATTTCTACACACACTTGGGATCTCTTCCTCTCTACTTGTCTTTGGGTTTTAGTAGGAGAAGAGATCCTAAGGGATAACACTGCCCTAATGGAGAAAGGCTCTACGCTGCCCTAATGAAGAAGCCCTAACGCAGTTAATCAAAGAAGGCTCTATGCAGTCAAAGGGAGACCCTCACCACTGTCATGAAGGAGATTGAAGTAGGCTCCCTTGCTGTCCTATAAGGGTTTACTATATGCCCTAAACTGCTATGCGTTCAAGCCCTAGCCCTAGCTGTAGGTCTAAAGGGAGATCTCTGTTTTGAGGCCACAACATGGGAGGCTAGGGCAGCATGGGTTGGAGGATTGTTTCATGGGTTGAACAAAGTCCGAAGTCTGTTGTAGGAAGCCGTGATGCTTGTTGTGCTAGGCTGAGGCCTTGGGAGCTGAACGCTAGCTTGTTTAAAGGCTAACAGATGGTTTGTATCATTGTTGGAGGGTGTCGTGAGTAGCAGTAGTGTTGTGTGGTAGGCCACATGCCATACCACTACAACAAACCTAACGTGGGCAGATTTGAGGGCTATCTTGAGCCCTTACCTTCAGCATGGAGGAGGAGCATCTCTCCTTGCCTAGTCCGCAGTTTTTGAAGGGCTGTTTGAGGACTGTTGAGAGGAACTTAGGGCTGCAACAGTATGCCCAAGTGCCCTAAACAGAACAGTCAGGAACAACAAAGTGTCAAGCAGATTTGAAGCAGTGTTAGAGGTGCATTGGGTCAAGGATATTGACCAGATTTGGATCAGACTTGGAACAGCCTGTGGGAGCCACATGTTGGGTCAACATGGAGTGTTGAGTACCCCAAAGGAGTGCAACCAGATGTGATGAATGCTGTGACAACATAGTATATGACAGTTGTATACATAGTACAACATAGTGCTATCAACATACAGTGATGGGTAGCAATGCAACATAATGTAAAAAGGGTGCAGCATGGTATGATGCATAGTACAACACTATGTATGATGCAGCTACATGGTTGGATGCTACATGTCTTCATGCAGCAGTTAAATACAACAAGCTTATACATGGGACAACTGCAATGACACTAGGACAACTGCAAGTGGGACAGTTGCAAGCTTGGTGACACATGGGACAACTGCAACATGGGACAGCTGCAAGCATGAAGAATCATGGATAGTAGCAGCATGGTAAAACATGGACAACAACATGGATAGTGTAGCAAGTACATTGGGACAACAATAAGCATGGTGCAGCAATGGCACTATGTACAACAGTGCTAAACACTGGGACAACAACAACATGAGGTCCAGCATTGTGATGATGGGTGCAACATGGTGCAGGCTGCAACACGGTGAGGTGCAGCATGATGACGAGATACAACACTATGATAGGTGAAGGGGTAACCTTGGAGAATCAGTTGAAGCAGCATGTCTTCAACTGATCTCAGGTATCATCATCCTAGGAGGCGATCTATGCTCTTATCTAGTAAAGTCAAAGTGTTGACTTCTGTTGTAAATGTACTATCTCTATCTCTCTCTCTCTCTCTCTGCTGAACTATTGAAGATCATATAAGAAGAATTGACGAAGGGTTTCCCCACATTGGAGTTTGTCCCTGGCTAGCACCACATCTTGTGTCCTCTTGTCTTGGCTTGTCTTTTGTGATTTATATTTATGTTCTATCTGCAGTTTACTTTAATGCTGATGTGATTGCTAATCTAGAAAAGATATTGAGCTAACTGTGAAAATTGAAATAAATTGCTCTAGCATAGAACATACCTAAATTTAACAACTATAGAATACAGGGTTGATTGCCAGCTGTTGCAACGACTATATTTAGGAAACAAACTAGGTAGAATATTTCTGATTGGATTGGAGTAGATTAAAAAATGGGATGTAGAGGCAATTAAAAACTTTCATGAGCGTTGGTACTTCCCTGCTAATGTGACATTGTATATTGTGGGAGATATAAATAGTGTTCCAAAGATGGTGTATCACATAGATGCTATGTTTGGGCAAACTCCTTCCAGAAGTGAGTTCTCTGTTGTACATCCTCCAAATGAATTTGGTACTATGGCCAACATTCTTGCACCCAAGTTACTGACTGCATTAGCTGGTGTTGTTATTGGTGAAACACCATCATCTTTAGTAGTACAATAATCAAAATAGTTAAAAGGGGAAAGGCAAGCATGAATGGTCTTTACCTAGAGTAGGATGTGAATTAAAGAAGCCATATATTTTTTAGCATGAATTGCTTCAAAACTTTCCATCCATTAGTTTTGTAAGATTCCTATTAACACAGTGCAAACCTATGCTAAATTGGGGGATGTCCTGATGAAAAGGATTTTCCTTTCTACATTGCACTTTTGGGTCAATACTAGATATAAGAGTGCAAATCCTCTTTTTACTACAATTGAATTATACCATAGTGACTCAGGGAGGGAAGGTTGTATGGTCAACACTCTTACAATGACTATCGAGCCCAAGAACTGGCAAGTAACAATAAAGGTTAATGTTTACGAGGTTCAAAGGCTAAAAGAGTTTGGGGTCACAAAAGGAGGACTTGCTAGATACATGGATGCTCTTATAAAGGACTAGCAATGATTGCCAATGTCCCATCTTTTAACAATTTGGATTTTATCATGGAGAGTGATGCATTGGGCCTGTTATTCGCCAAAATGGGTAACCCCATAGGAGAAAACTTTTCTCCTATATTTGATAGCCAACCGAATGACCGACTAGCCAACAACCCCTGACAACCACTATTTGACGATGATATGCCATGTTCATTCGCCATTTGCTTCCGTCATGTGCCTCTCCCCATTCGACATTAACACTTGGATGAAGGTGGCTGGTATTGAAAAGTTACTTTGATCATTTTGCAATCGGGTGCTTATACTTGTTTGTTTTGGGCATTTAGTATGGATAAAGGGGTGCTTTGGAAGATTGGACAATCTTGACTGTAAATTTGTTCTCACCTTATCAGGGGGATTAATCTTTAGTCCTAGTCTAGTGGGACCTACCTTAAGGCCTTATGGTTATAGAAGGGGCACTACTTGGAAAACCCCGATTGAGATAACATGTTCATTATCCCCTACACCATACTTGGCACTTTCCTTTAACATTACAAGCCCCATATCTCACCTTCAATCTTCGAGTCTAACTTGCCATTGGTTCTTTGGGATTTGGCACCCATATGATCACACTCCTTGAGTAGGGCTGGAAAACTATTGCCCTTGAGGTTGATGCAAATAAAAGAACGAAAAAGCATATCATGGCTACAACAAAAGAAGAGAAAAATCGAAATGTAAAAGATTGATGGGACATAAATTAATGTGTGGGAAAAAGCCTAGCATGAACTCTACCCTCAGTAGCCATCACTCGATTCCTAAGCACATCAAGAGGGACCCTTGCATGTCCCAACCCTGATGAGCAATGAACTGACTCATCTTAAGGGATAATGAAAATGCTACATCATAAAGATCAAGCTAAACCCTTGAGCTATATGCAACAATACAAAGCATTGTCGAGAGGAAGTAAAAGACGCACAAGAGGGGTGGAAAAAGGGGGCCAAGCAGGGTAACTCGTGTCTCCACGATTGCTTCCTCCTTTCCATTCATACACTCAGGATCTGGACACCCTATCCGCTGGTCTCCTTGACCATGAATCCTTTTCCCCTTGATTATCATACATATTTACACTAACCCCTATTGATTGAGGGGTTGACCTTGGAACTGTCACTTCCTCTTGAGGGTGGGAAGCACCTAATAGGATTGACCATTAGCCCCTCCTTTAAGGTAGTGAACATCTTTATGGGACATGGTCTAGTTAGATATCAAAAGTTGATCCTTGTTTGAAGCATTAATATGCCCTTAACATTCAAGTTTTGCCCACCTAGATGGATTATTGGTTTTAGTGTTTGATGGATGGTTGCTTTCACTTGAGTTCATGTTGTTTTTGTTAGGTGGTCCTCAACAGCCCAGGCCTTAAGGGCACCCACTCCACAAGTACCCAGGCCTTTCAAAGAGATATATGGCTAAGCAAATGCAACATTGAGATAATTGAGCCTCCTGATAACTTGAGCAAATGTTACATGTCATTGAGCACCCTTAGGACCTAGGACATTGGTCTACTTTGACTTAGCACAGAGGATTCTTCATGATGACACCATTGGACCTAGTGTGCCCCCAAGTTGGCCTTGACACAACTTGATGCATAGGACTTGATTCAGAGCCTAGATGAAGATGGTTTCCCATTGAGAGACTAAGGACGATTTGTTGCACCTGGAGAAACCCTAACGCTATAGAGAGGATTCATTTTGACAGTTGGAGACCCATGGAGACCACATGATGGCACCCTAGTTGCATTCGAGACCCCAAAGGAGGATTTGAGGGCATTCCATCAAATTTTGGATGATATAGACACTTTGACACCTTTTGACGCCTCAACACACCTTGGCATGGCATTTGGAGCCCTAAAAGCGCACGATGTCAACACTTATGGGCATTTATTGGTTATTTTGTCATTTAGCTAGTGGGTTTCCTTGTAACCCAAGTTTATCTTATGTCAAACTTGTTGTAAGGGGCTTCATTAGTCCAAAATTAATTGAGGTAGACCTCATACAAATAAAGGTCACCTCACTTTCATTTTCATCATCACTTGTGGATCAATTTGGCCTCCTTAGAGGATTTCGGCCTAGCTGAAATTGACTTGTATCTTGTGGAGATGTGATCTTTTGTGGAGTATTTGCTTATGGATCTTTTCTCTTGCTTTGGAGATGTCATTTTGGAACAATAAGGCATTGGTTCATGCATTTTTCTTGTAAGTATTCTGTGTATTTGAATATTTTTATGGCTATTGCATGGAATGGATATTGTTAGGGTTTTTGTGTTAGTTTTTATTGATTTTTTTTTTATAAAATCTTGGCAATGGTATTGTATGCATTACCATTTTAAGATTTTGTGTGACAATCCCTTGAGTTATTCTTCATGTTAAGCTCTCAGTGACTTTGTTCCCTCATAAATTGATAGCTAGGGTATGAAACTAGGGTTTTCCATTCTCCCTTACTCCAATGTAGGGTTTAGTTTTCTCCTAAGTATATCTCCCTCTAGAACCCATCAACCAAGGTAAAGCATTGGCCTTTCCACATTGTTGATAACACCATTAATTACCCATACGTTTTATTTTTTCTCTCCTCTTTTTTAATTTTTGTCCCTTTAAGGCAAGCCGCGAGGCTAGGGTTAGGGCCAAAATTCAACTAGGGTGCATGTATTGGCTTGTGGGAGGATTCAACACGTGTTTGATAAGATATTGCCTCAAAATCATCCTTTTCCTGTGGCTAATTCTTCTAGTTTAGGGTTGATGTCATAAGCCCTAGGTAATTTTGCCCTAAGTAAACCATAATCTAGCTCTAGGCTTCAACTTGGGGCTTGTTGAAGGCTTGTTGTTCCTAAAGTTGATCATATTCATCTATTCAAGCCTTTTCTTGGCCTTGTGTACCTAGGTAAGCTGGTTAACTTTGCATATGCATAAACCCTAGGCCATTTGTGCCCTAGATAGGCTTTTTGGAGGGTATGCTTTGCCTTATTTAAGCCATTTTGAGTCCCTTCCTTAAGTTGAGTACCTATCCTAAGCATATCCTTGTCACCTCTAAGCCTTAGACTTGATATATCCATTAGGTGACCTAATATAGGGAAGCCTCATCATTATCCAACCTCCATTTCCACTTTCCCACCATTTTTCCTCCATCAACCCTCCAAAATCCACTTTTCGGAACATCCTGTAGAAAATTACAGAACATCCTGTAGAAATTCCAGAACATCCTGTAGAACCCCTGCAGACTTCCTGTAGAAGCTCACGAATGAGGTTTCTTGGTAGCCAAACTCTGTGAAACTCTCTGGAAGGGTGTTAGGGACCCCTTAGGCCCTCTCTGAACCTTCCCGACCTCCTCCAAGCATTTCCTCTCGCCAATCCACCTCTGCACAGTCAAAAACAGTTAAATCGCATGCATAATAATTCTGCCAACTTACTCAAAAATACAAAAAGATGGTTCTTTCAGATTTGACTATAAAAGTAGCTTAGACACATGCATTTCATCTTCTTAGAAGTCAATGGCATCTCTCCCAGTAGCTTGCATCCTCTTTCTTGCATCAGTAGAGCTAGCTGGTAAAATTAGGGTTTGCTAGGGTTTACGTTTCCTTTCAGCTTTCCAGTTTCTTTCTGCAAGTAGATTAGCCTTCTTTGAGTTAGCTTTCGTCCATCAGTTAAAAAGCTTCTTCTAAGAGCTCATAGAAGTTGGCTTAAGCTCCTAGCGGACTTGTGCCAGCTAACCAAGTGACAGCTGCGGCAAGAGCTAGTACTTGTGCATACAACACCGTCGCTTCCAAGTTTGTTACGAACTACCGGGTTGATAAAATTAAAGAAGGGAGTTCCAGGAGTTGCAGCATTATTGCTGCAATACTGGGGTTCACCAGAAGCCATTTTTGTTCAAGAGTAAAGATAGCTGGGTTGTCAACCATAGCCAACAACATAGAGGAGTGAAGTTTGATATGACAACATGTTTAGGTGCAACACAATGGATAGTATGGTGCAGCACAGTATGGTGCAACTCATGATGTAATAAGATACAATGGATGGTTGTATTGTCAACATCAGCATGGTTGTATTGATAGTATGTTTAGATGCAACATACTTGGATGGATGCAGCATGATAAGCGCAGTGATTGTTGTGGGCAGCGTGGATGCAGTGAAGCGCTGCACAATGGTACAACATGGTGATGATGGGCATGTAGATATAGTAGCAACACGATGAATTGCAGCAGCTTGTTGATGATGAGTACAACATGATGATGTGGTACTACTCAGTGATGGGAGCAGCATAGTGATGAAGAGCAGCTCAGTGATTGGGTGCAACACAGTGATGGGTGCAGCATGATGATGAGGTGCAGCACAGTGATGGGTGCTGCATGGTGATGGAGTCACCTTGGAGGATCAGTTGAAGCAATATGCCTTCACCTGAGTTCAGATCAGCTGCCTCATGTGCCATCTTCTTAGAGAAGATCTTTGCTCTTATTTAGATAAGTCAAAATGTTGATTTCTGATGTATATGTACTATCTCTCTCTCTGCTGAACTATTGAAGAACATATAAGAAGAATTGATCAAGGGTTTCCCCACGTTGGGGTTTGTCCTTGGCTGGGGCCACATCTTGTGTCCTCTTGTCTCGGTTTGTTTTCTGCTATTTATGTTTATGTTCTATCTGCATTTTACTATCATGCTAAATGTGATTGTTAATTTGGAATTGATATTGAGCTAATATGGAAAATTGAAGTAAATTTGCTGTCAGCATAGAACGTACCTAAAATTAACAGTTCCGCTGGCCCAGATAGAGTCATGTTGCTCATTCATTGCTCCACAGAAACCCCACACTGCCTCTCTGCCCTAGCTCTTAGCCACAAAAGCCTTAGAATGGATGATGATGTCACAAAATGTCTCCCAAAGCCAAATTAATCCACAAAAATCTCCTTGCTTGCCACAAACCAGATGAATAGTGCCTCAGAAAAGTATGCCAAACAGATTAGAGAAAGAGTGGATTGTTTGGGTTGGAATCTTTTACTACCGAAATCAATAAAGGGGAAAAGGGGTCTTAAAACCCTTAGAGCCTTAGCTAACAAAACAAAAATATCCAACAACCATGATGAGAATAATGATTCTCCTCTCTCTTATTTATATATTCCCTTTGGGGTCTTCTTTCCTAAATTTAATTCAAGGGGCTAACAAGTTTCCATCCACGTAGCCCCTATTCTTGCTTCCTTCACAAGTTTCCTCCAAGTACCCCAATTTACCAAATTTTGTCTCAAAAAGGATTGAATAATGGGTTTCACCCTTTATAATTGACTATAGTCTATGGGGTTGGATAGGCTACTTCTTCCTCCCTTGGGAAACGAATTAGTAGGGGAGATTATAGTCTCCCCTTCCTGATATTGCTTGTCCTCAAGCAATTGCAAGTTTGGGCGCTGCAAAATTTTTAATTTGTCCCCCTGCTTTCAAGAATGAGAACCTCTCAATTGGCTCATCTTCCTTCCTCTAATCACTTTCAAAACATCCATCTTCTTTCAAAATAAGGGATGTAACAATCCCTAGCTCTTCTCCATATTCACTGCCATCACGAATATTTGCAATTGCAAAACTGCCCATAAATGCCTTGAAAGGATCGATTGATCAACACTAGAGTTTGGGGTGATGCTAATATTAAAATCCCTATAATCATATAATAGAGCTGGGTGAGGACCTTCTTTCTTACTGACCATTGGTATTTGAGTTCCAACCTTTATGGTTTTGAAAACTTGCTTAGCCTCGAACTCTGTTTGCTCAAGGTATGGAACAGTCCCTTTAAAAACTACTAACTCAGGTTTTCTATAACAAGGTTGCACCGCTAGATAATGCCAGGGATTGGGAAGATGCTGAAACCAATAAATATCTCCCTGTCTTTATGCCTCCCTGATATTCTTGAAGCTATCCCAATATCCGTCAACAAATTATGAAGCAATTCTCCATATTTCCATTCTCGTATTTGCAAATAATAGCTTAACAGGAGATGATTTCCACTGACACAACAAGCTGATTCATGCACACCCTTCTCAGATGTTCCATTAATATTATTTAGTTTAGAAATGCTTTTATCTATCTAGTTGCCTGGTTGGTTTGTTTCAAACATCTTCATGTCCTCCATAACAATATTTATTGTATCTTCAACTTGCCTACAATGAGCAGTCACAAGATCCTCCTCTTCTGTTGGATCCCTAGATTTTAATCTTGTATGGATTGCTCAGAAAATATCTCTCTGCCTCCCATTAGCAGCTACATTATTATTCATCTTTAGTGCTTCTTCTTTCGGATTCTGATTGTAATGCTTATCAACTTTGCTCTTCCTCCCAAATTGGAAAGGAATTTGTTTGTCTTGCTCTGACTCTTTAGCAGTGCAAGAATTAAACTTAGCAGAATTATTATTGCTCATTCTCGGGTTTGCATAGGCCAAATATGGGTGGCTATCATCTCGACCACTTGGAGGACCATGATCCATTGTCAAAATGCTGGTAAGTCTCACCATCTGACTGTTTATGCTAGCCAATTCTGTTGTGATCACTTTGGAGATTTAAGCTATTGGTTTTATAAGTGTACTGTGAAAGCAGTGACATTAGTGGAGTCAGTGGAATAGTAGATGACTCCCACAGTTTCCCTCTTGTTTGTAGTAGGGATTTAGTTAAGGAGACTTGTATTTACATAGAATCCTTGATCTCCTTCGCACCTGGGTCTTTAGCTGCTTGTAAAATTCATTTGCAAGCATCCCATGGTAGCTATCTACCACAAACTCACCTTTCCTCGCTCTTGGGTAGTCCAAGCGTGGCCTTACCCTTTTGGTATACTCATCGTGTTGTAGAAGTCGTACAGGAGTGTGCCTAGGCTTGTTCTGTTGGCAAGTTATGCATCCTTTTGCATGCCTCAACACATCATCCTTGAGGCCCTTTGAAGAAAACTTTTCTCTGATCTGCCTGTATGTCTCAAAGAGTCCTTGGTGTATTGTTAGTTGTGGGTCATGTACAACATTCAAGATTTTCTGCTTAAGTGTAGAATCAGGAATCAAATATGTCATATCCTTATATAAAATGACCTCATCCTCTATCTTGTCCTTGTCATCCTGGATGACAATGTCCATCAATTCGCTAGTAAACTTATTTTTGGAGCATTCTACTAGGAGTTGGGCTTTCCAATCTTTGGTAATTTCCGAGAGTGTGCATATGTCAATCCCAACATTCTTCTCACCTTTATGTTGATTTGTGGTAGCATCAGATGTGCTCTAGCCACGAAATTTGGTGGAGAGGTTGGGGCACATGAGATCTCCAATACCCAGAAAGGGTTTGGGCAGATTGTAAACAGTTCAGGAGATATTAAAATAATTAATATTTTTAATGGAGTCCCTAAGTCTAAAGATTCTAAACTTAGGGAAATTAAAATATTAATGTGGATTAATATAAAACTGTGTTAGAATGATCCAAAAGACATGGATCAAGCCAGATTTAATCTTAGCCGTTGATTAGGGACTTAATCTCGGCCGTTGATATGTCAACGAGAAAAGTATAAGAGGGGGCTTGAGGGTCACTTGGAGAGTACACCAGATGATTAGTCATTCTATTCTCTAGAGCGGGGTTTGCTAAGAGAGATAGAATCAGTGATCGGAGTTGCAGCTAAGGGGCAGTGCGTACAGAGAGACAGAGAGGCATAGATAGTGCCGAGAGATCAGCGCAGGAGCTAGAGAGAGTGACGCAGTAGCAGCCAAGGTTCACGCAGGGCCACGTAGAGGTAGCCAGGAGCTGTGCAGTGCTTCAGAGAGGCCAGCGTTGCTGATACAGAGGGCCAGAAGGCTGACGCAGACCCATTCAAGGTGACACAGGGCTAGCGTTGGGCAGAGAGAGGTTGACGCTAGGGTTTTTGGGGCAGATTGGAGTTGAGGAACTGCTGGAGGGTTTATCTGGGGTTTCAGCGGGGACATTTGTCTCAGACTGAGAGGTACTACTGCCAAGGGCATTCTCTATTGGGTAAGCCGAATTTGGCACCCAGATTGTACTATGAAATTGCTTAATAAGAAAACCCTCAAATAGCTGCATTGGTTTTCCTGCATTGCATTTTTCTGGTACAAAAATAACGGTGTCATTTTGTGTGTTTGTTTCTGTTTCCTTCAGTTGATGATTTGTAAATATGTTGAGCATGCACTAGTGTTTATTTTTAGTATTTACATTGTAAATAACTTGTTAAGTAACAAAACAAGTAGGTAGGAATATATCAGTAAAGTGCATGGAGGGTTTCTAACTAGTAGACTTAGAAACTTCAACATGGTATCGGAGCGTGGTTGCAAATCACAAGAGAACTGAGGACATCAGCCGAGCGGAGCAATAACAACAGAAAACAGTGGTCATGAGTGACAGAAGTTGTTTATAGCAAAGCAGCAACAAGGGAAGGGCGACGTAGTGCTTGCGTCATCACGGGTGAGCTAGGAAGAGGCAGCGCAGAGGCTAAGGGAGGCAAAGGGAGACTCACGCAGAAGCTAGGAGGGCTGACGTAGTTCGCTGAGGAGGCCGGGTTGCTGGTGTCGCGATTGCGCAGAGCCTAGGAGCTCTCACCTTCAGGTTGCTAGGGTTTAGGACGCTGTGGGAAAGTTGCAGAGTGGAGCTGGTGAGGTATTGTAGTCAGAACAGTGCCTGACAGGGCAAGGCCAAGAGGAGGGAGTTGCTACCAGTGTTGCATGAAGCACCCCCCCCCCCGGTTCGAAGCTTCGAAGCGCGTCCCGGAAGCGCCTAGGAAGCTTCATCGGAAGCGACGCTTTGGCTTTTTAAGCCGCTTCCTGGAATTTCCGAAGCGCCGGACGGAAGCGTCGCTTCCATGCCTCCGAAGCGCGCTTCGTACGGCGCTTCGGGCCTCAGAAGCGCGGCGCTTCGGAGCAGGAAGCGCACGCTTCACGCATGCTTCCGTACGCTTCGGCCAAACAGGGCGCGCGCAAGGGAAAAAGACACTCTTTTTTTAATTTTTTTTTTAAGTTATGTTAACTCAACATTAAGGGGGTGGGTTAGGGTGAGGTTAGAGTGAGGTTAGGGTGAGGAATGAAAAGAAGAAAGCCCCCATTCATTCCTCATTTTCTCACTTTTAGTTTATGAGAGTTGGAGAAGAGAAGAGAGGAGAGGAGAAGAGAAGAGAGGAAAGGAGAGGAGAAGAGAGGAGAGCTTGGAGGAGTGAAGAAGGAGGAGCTAGGAGAAGGAGGAGGAGCTTGGAGCAAGAGCTTGGAGGACTTCATCTACAAGAGCTAAAGAGGTAAGTTCAAACCCCAAACTCCCTTGTTTTTTTGACAATTTTGATTGTATTTTTCTCCTCCCTCTCCTACTCTTTCCCATTGTTTCTACTTGCTCCTTTATTTACAGGTTGTCCACCACCTATATCCATATTCCAAGATGGTGTTCTTTTGGCTTCTATGTATCATTCCACTCTTGGTTTTAATGATGGCAAAGGTGAATAGGAATAGAAGGGAAGAAACAGAAGAGGACAGTGGTGATGGTCCCAATAGGAGTGACCCAATGTATGATGAGGAGGAAGGGTTTGAAGAGGAAGGGGATGAACCTGAAGGGGACACTGAAACACAAGATGGGAAAGCTACATCAACACCCTTGTGGAACTATGTGACCAAACTTGATGGGGGAAAGGGTGGTGGATCTTACAAATTTGTGTGCCCTCATGGTTGTCATGGAGGAAAACCATATTGTGGTTCATATACCCGTCTAAGGAGGCATCTTTGTGGGGTGCTGGACAGTGATGAAAAAAAGGGTCCTGTGGGGGTACAAATTTGCCCAAACATTTCAACTGAAGAAAGAAGAAAATACATCCAAATAGAGATGGCTGCACAACAAAAAAACAAGAAACAAGAAACTCATTCTGAATCAAGTGCAACCTCTAAATTTGGTAGTTGCTCATCTCCTCATGGTACTTCTGCAAGCTCTGGAGGTAGAAGAACAATAGGGGATTTCCTTAATGTTGCTGGGAGGGATGATGTGGATGGAAAGATAGTCCGTTTTCTTTGTGCTTGCGGTGTACCATTCAATGTGCTTCGCTCTCCCTATTGGCATGAAATGGTAAAGGCCATCAATGAAGCCCCAAAAGGATACAAGGCCCCCAACTATGAGAAAGCTAGAACAATGTTATTAGAAAGAGAAAAAGCTAAGGTTCAAAGAGCTTTGACACGTTTTACAAATGAGTGGGTAGATTCTGGGGTATCCATTGTATCAGATGGGTGGACAAATATTAGAAACCAACATTTGATAAATGTTCTTGGTGTTTCTTCTAGTGGTGCAGTATTTATTGCATGTCATGACTCCTCCTCCATCACTGCATCTGCACAAAACATTGCAAATCTCCTATTGAAATCAATCAAAGATGTTGGTCCGAAGAATGTGGTTCAAGTGATCACAGATAATGCAGCAAATTGTAAGGCAGCAGGAAAAATTATTGAGCGTACTCATCCACACATCTTTTGGTCTGGGTGCCTGGTTCACACATTGAACCTTTTGATGCATGATATTGTGAAACACAAAGAATGTGGGTGGATTGCTGAGGTTTACAGGAGAGGGAAGCAGCTCATTAAATTCATCACAGGGCATACAAGGGTAAACTACTTCTATGGCACTTACTCCAAGTTGCAATTGCTTAAAATTGCAAAGACAAGATTTGCTAGTTATTACCTCACCTTTAGGCGGCTAGTGAAGGTGAGACAAGCTTTAACTAATCTGGTGTGTGCTGAAACATGGGATGAAATTAACACTGACATAGATGGTGCTAATGCAGTCAAGGACACTGTTCTTGACAGTTACTTTTGGGGACAGGTTAAATATGTTTTGCAATTCACCAAACCAATTTATTACATGATCAAGTTTGCAGATTCAGATCGACTAGTAATTGGGGAGGTGTATGAGCAAATGGATAGCATGTTGGGGCAGATTAAAGACATTGTTGAGCCTAGACATACCACCTTGTACAATTATATTCGTGTAGAGGTGGAAAACCGATGGGAAATGCTAAATGTTCCATTGCATGCATTAGCATATGTTTTGACACCTAAATACTATCATCCATCATGGCTTTCAACACCAGCACCTGGGGGGGGAAGCAGGAGAAAACCACACCAAGATCAAGAGGTTCACAAAAAAATATATGGCTGCATTGAGTAAATTAATCCCTGATGAGGAGGAGGTTGCATTGGTACGGAGATAGGTGAGCAACTATACGCTCAACACTGGTCCATTTGGGAGCATGCATGCAATTAAAGATCGAGAGACTTTTTCTGCTCTTGAGTGGTGGAACATGCATGGAGGGGGTACTCCACTTCTACAGAGTTTGGCATTGCGGGTGCTATCACAGGTGGTAAACACTTCTTCTGCAGAGAGGTGTTGGAGCTCTTATTCTTTCATCCACAGTGTTAAAAGGAACAGGTTGAATTGAGACCGGGCAAAGAGCTTGGTTTATGTTCATTACAACTTGCGATTGTTGTCCCATTACTGTGAAGATGCAAAGTCTAATAAAGACTTGTTGATTTGGGACAAGAATCCAGAGGAGCCCAATTTGGAGGATGGAGTGTTGCGATTAGAGCAATTAGAGGATGCTCTTATCTAGGTATGTCCATTGTGGTATGAATTTTCCAATTTTCCCTTATAAAGCATTTCTCTAATTCATGTTTTTAATTTTTTGTTAACTAGTGTTTTTTTTTTGCATGAATTTTTTGAGCGATTCTAGGATGATGATGACCGTGTTGATATGCCACCCCCACCCCCATCTGGTCCCTTGGTTCCTAGGTTCCATGGTTCAACACCAACAGCAGGGGGTTCTTCTTCATCAGTTTCAGTGCCACGACTTCCACAGGCACCATCTTCTTCATTGCCACCACGTTCTATTCGTGGTGGAAGGAGGAGAGATTAGTAGATATATTCACAATCTACTACTTTTTGTCATAGATTACTCATTAGACTTGTAGACTTGTGAATTTGAATTTTGAACCTTTTTGGCTTGGCGGTGACCAAGTGACATATTTTGTAAACATTATTATTTGAATTTTGGACATGACAAATGTTGACAGTTGCTCACTTGCTAGATAAATCATAATATGCTCTATGTTTTATGTTTTATAATATGCTTAAATGTTTTATGTTTTATAATATGCTTAAAAATTTGATGTATGTTTGTAATAGCTAGAATATAGATGATTGTTGTACATACTAGTAACTACAATGGAATCATGGATGCCATATCTATCTTGATTTATGCAAAAATATGCATGTTTTCATGTCTTCTACAATTAATTTGGTATTTGGGATGTTTGTTTTGAGTATAAATGCAAAAAAATATAAAATATATATATATATATATATAGCAGACGCTTCCGCGGACGCTTCGCTTCCTAGATTTTTGGAAAATGACGCTTCGGCGTCCCCGCTTCCAAAAAACGCTTCCGCTTCGCTCCCGCTTCGTGCAACATTGGTTGCTACTAAGGGTGTCTAGCCGAGAAATCTGGATTAGTGGTGTCGTTGCACAGACGATCAGAGTAGGGGGCATCTCGACATCGGCAGAAGGATTTCTAGGAGGGAAATCGAGACTCAGAGGGAGTCACATCGAGAACTTCCAGGAGGGAAGTAGAAGAGCATCATGGCACTACACAGAGTAAGAGACCAGGACAGACTGGACGGAGCGTCAAACTTCGCAGTCTGGAAGGCCATAATCTTATCCGTACTTGACAGAAATCGTGTCAAGCACTTCGCCTTGAAGACGATAGCTATCCCAGTCGACCCAACTGAGAATGACAAGTACGAGGAGGCAATGGTGAGGGCCAAGAGCATCATCCTTGATGGGGTCAAGGACCATGTAGTACCACACATTGCCGAGAAGGAAACGACAAATGAGATGTGGGAGGCCCTAAAGAAATTGTACCAACATACTTTTGTGCAAAGAAGAATGTTACTAGAAAATTAGTTGAGGTCATATCAGATGAAGAAGGGAGAACCAATTGACACCTTCCTCGAAGGACTGAATGAGATCCGAGATCAGTTGACTTCCATAGAAGCCACGCCAGATCAGGAATTGATGGTGAGGACAACCCTGAATGCAGTCTCAGAAGACTGGGAGGTATTTGTCCAGAGTATACTGGGCAGAGGGACACTTCCACCTTGGGATGAGATGTGGGCGGCTCTTCGCAAAGAAGAGATCAAACGACAGACAAAGGCGGGAATAACATCTTGAGGGAAAGCAAGAAAAGCGGAAGAAGAAGGATCTCTCCAAGATCAAGTGCTTCCATTGTGGGGAGCTGGGTCATTATGCGACCCAATGTCCAAGGAAGAAGAGTAAGGGAGAGTCTTCTGAGACTAAGGCAGCGCCAACAAGGGCAGAGAAGGAAGTGTAGACAGATGATGACTGTGCCATGAGTGCACACGCACCACTTGAGCGGAAGTGGGGAGACATCGAGCTGTAGTCAGGCGGACTACAGGCGATGAGGGGCAGGATCCTCGAGGTACCTAGCCTCTTGGATTAGACCTTGCTATGGGAGCCCCGAAGAGGAGTAGCAGGACTGGCTGATGTGGGTAGAGATGGATGCGGATGGAGTAGCAAAGAGAGCTACAGTGCAGGAGTCCCGAGACAACGCGAGGCTAGCAGGCTGCAACAGTGCGAGAGGCACGGGAGTGTTGCATCAGTGTAGGATGGCATAGAGAGGGGTGCAACAGTGCGAGATGCAAGGAGTTGTTGCAGCAACGCAGAGGTAGTTGGGAGATCAGTTACTTACTTCTCAGTAACTGAGTTGCAGTGCAACAGTGGGCAGTACGATGCAACATGATGAGAGGAGATTCAGTGCGGATGCAGTGTTGGAAGAAAGGACCAGCAACAACACAGATGCAGAGGGAGCTGTCGTACAGATGCAGCGGTGGCAGTGGCAGAACCATGGGCAGCGTTACGGGATACAACAGTGTAGAGGATGCTGGGCAATAGGCCTAGCATCAGCATAGGGACCAATGCTGGATGATCAGAGTAATACTCAATGAGGAGTATTGCTAGAGCACAATTCTCGCTAAGAGGGAGTGTTGATTTGTGGTAGCATCGGATGTGCTCTAGCCACGAAATTTGGTGGAGAGGTTGGGGCACATGAGATCTCCAATACCCAGAAAGGGTTTGGGCAGATTGTAAGCAGTTCAAGAGATATTAAAATAATTAATATTTTTAATGGAGTCCCTAAGTCTAAACTTAGGGAAATTAAAATATTAATGTGGATTGATATAAAACTGTGTTAGAATGGTACAAAAGACATGGATCAAGGCAGATCTAATCTTAGCTGTTAATGAGGGACTTAATCTCGGCCGTTGATATGTCAATGAGAAAAGTATAAGAGGGGGCTTGAGGGTCACTTGGAGAGTACACCAGATAATCAGTCATTCTATTCTCTAGAGCGGGGTTTGCTAAGAGAGATAGAATCAGTGATCGAAGTTGCAGCTGAGGGGCAGTGAGTACAAAGAGACATAGAGGCAGAGATAGTGTCGGGAGATCAGCGCAGGAGCCAGAGAGAGTGACGCAGTAGCAGCCAGGGCTCACGCAAGGCCACGTAGAGGTAGCGAGGAGCTGTGTAGTGCTTCAGAGAGGCCAGCGTTGTTGACGCAGAGGGAAAGAAGGCTGACGCAGGGCTTCCTGAGGCTGACGCAGACCCATTCAGGGTGACGTAGGGCCAACGCTGGGCAGAGAGAGGTTGATGCAGTCCAGAGAGAGGCTGACGCTGGGGTTTCTGGGGCAAATTGGAGTTGAGGAAGTGCCAGAGGGTTTATTCGGGGTTTCAGCCGGGACATTTGTCTCAAACTGAGAGGTACCACTGCCAAGGGCATTCTCTGTTGGGTAAGCCGGATTTGGCACCTGGATTGTACTCTGAAATTGCTTAATAAGAAAACCCTCAGATAGCTGCACTGGTTTTCCTGCATTGGCTTTTTCTGGGGACATTGGTTCAAAAATAACGGTGTCATTTTGTGTGCTTGTTTCTGTTTCCTTCAGTTGATGATCTGTAATATGTTGAGCATGCACTAGTGTTTATTTTCAGTAATTACATTGTAAATAACTTGTTAATTAATGGAACAAGTAGGTAGGAATAAATCAGTAAAGTGCATGGAGGGTTTCTAACTGGTAGACTTAGAAACTTAACCACTTTAGTACCAAACTCACAGGCTTGTGGGCTGCTATCTGATGATTTGGGTTTTGTAGTCACACAGGCTGCTTTGCAGGCTACATCTTCAAGCCTATGTACTGCCTCCAAACAATATTTATTGTGTCTTCAACTTGTTTGCGATGAGCAATCACCTTAAGTATGGTTTCAACTTTCAAGCCTCTCATCGGAATCCAAAATATGCATATCTGAATCTATTGTATTCCTAGACTTTAATCTTGTATGAATTGTACTAGAAATATTTTTTTGTCTCCTATAAGGAGTGATAACAACATCTGATCCCTTCCATTTTCCATGATAAACTGCCCCATATGTGCCAAATCCAAACTCTTATTTCTTCCAGTTTGCATGTTTCTGTAATCCTTTATCCAGTGCTTGGGTCTTAGTTTCTATTGAAGCACTCTTTGCCACATTCACCAAATGATTGTGGACATATTTGCCTAACTCCAAAGGATAGTTCTCAGGAACTTCTTGCTGGGCTACCTTTACAGATATCTAAAATAGGTATCGTAGTTCCAATGTGATCATTCTTATAGTCCACTGGTTTTACCCCTTCTTTTGCCTTTCCAGAAGAATCCTTCTTGTCTAATATCTCGTATCCTGAAGTCATGGGTGCAGACAAGATATCTGGATCATATAAATATAAATCCATGTTTCAGGATGTCCTATTAACATCCTCACCCATTTTACCATTCAAGCAGGTTTTATCCACACCTTCATCTTGCCTTTATAGTTCTAGACCATTTGCATTGCACTCCATTGACAACTCCTTTGTGATAAGCATCACCCTATCACTTTTAGTAATGGAAATATTCTCTGATTTGTTATGTTTACTTCCTTCTTCAGGTTCTGCCCGCAAGTTCTCTAGTCCAACAACATCGACACCATCTAGTGGGGCTTGATCGTATATTAATTTTTAAAATAGTTGTAGAAGTTACAACGTTGCTTTTGTGAGGTGAAGAACCGATACAAAAGTTAAACTTTCAGAAGTTGTTGCATCAATAGGTTTATCAGATACAAGAGTAACTGAAGTTATCACTTGTAAGAAATCATTAATGGAAGGAATTTCATCGTCCTCCCAAAGGGTGAATGCATTAGTTTCACATGAAATATGGGCTCCCCTTAGATAATCTATATTCCTAGTGAGCGATTCAGTGACTTAGAATTCAATGTCCTTAGTCTCCCTTATGAAATCAAAATCCTTATCATGCAGATTGTCTTGATAAGAAGTATTTGTATTATTTTGCAAAGCATCATTTGACCAGTAATCTAGAATATTTGCTTTAGCTACCTCATTTTTTTTATTAGATGGGTAAACATGCTCCACCCTTTCTATATTATGGCCATCCTTTTGACCCATAACAACATCCAAATCTCAATTTTTATCTTCTTCACTGCTACCCTTTTGATTGTCACGTTCATCTGAGCTGTCATTTTCACTGCTTTTACTATTCTAGACATTTGAAAGTTTTGCTCTCTTTGCTCGGTCCTTAAACAATTGCTCTAAGTACGGATACTTATGAAGCTAAGTCACCTGACACGGGGACACGAGACATGCAGGACACACAAATACGAGAGTCTGACATGGGACATGGAGACCCCCTGGAACATGGCACGTAGGACACGTTATATACTATATTCTATATATATGAAAAAAATTAATAGATATTACACAAATTCTTATGATGATACAAATTCGATCATACATGTACATTGTAACATTATGCATACAATCATGATTCATCAATGATACAAGTTTACAACTAGCACTTACTACTACATCAATGACAAATACGATAAATTAACATTGGACAAACACAAGAAATTAACCATAAACTACAATTTTCTCATTAAGTCATCAAAATCAAAATGTATTACATAGATACTGAGTCCTGAGGACTCCTAACTAGGAATGCCAATGGAAAATAGCAAATACAAAACAAGGTAGACACTAGAACCTGGAACCATAGAACAGGAAGGAAGAATCTCATAGGCTGTTGCCAACAGGCTATAGGCTATGCATATAGCTCATCAACATCAAAATCAACATCAGTACCACCATTGCTTTTTCTGCTTCCTCCTCTGTATCCAATGTAATCTTTGCATCTGCTGGTGTGATGGATGACCATTTAAGAGTATCACTATCATCAAAAGGACAGTCTCTAGCGCTGGCTCGTTAAGATCCAAGTTGGCCAATGCCAACTCAACACTGCTTTCCAAACACATATCATCAACAAACACATCCCACATCTTTGTCTTTCCCTTCAACCACTCCTCCCTTTGCCTGTAAATAAGACGAAGGTTGGTGTGCACATGCACCATTCTCTGCCCTGGACTGGCAGACCCTAATGAAATTGAAAGAGGGGGGGGCATTACCAATGGGGACATTCTGCCACTTCTTTTGCCCCTTCCCTGTTGCCCTTGATTGAGCCATGAATGCTATAAAAATAACGAAAAAATGCATTGCTATAAGGCTGTGCATGTAAACAAAATGGATAGGTAGACTATTGTAGAAAAACTAAAAAAAATGGAAGGAAAATCCACTTGTGGCGTTAATCACCTTTGAAACACTCCTGTCTTCTTTGCTGGTCAATCCCACAGTCGCACAACACCCAAACAATGAAAGCAAATGGATAAATGCAACCCAATTTCGACTTTTATCAAGCTTGCGGGTCACTTTTTGGTGGACATGTTTCCAAAAATCACGATTCTCTTTGGGCACGAATCAGACTCCTTCCTGACACGAATCTCAAAAATCGGACACTCACCAGCAACGGATCAGACACATGTCAACACCAAATTGTGTCTGACACGTTGGATTCATGACACATGGGGTCCTCAATATGTATAAATAAGAGGGGTTAGGGCCTCATTTGGGTTGGTCAAAAGTTAGCCAGTTTGTAGTTCGATTTTAGGAGTTAGTAAGATGTTAGTTAGATTTTAGTCAGTAGGTTAGCTTTGCATTTCAACGCATTTTCAAGCTTTTTATTGTGGACATTTTTTGGGATGTAACTATTCTTTTGGTCAATAAAGATGAATCTAGCTTTGCACCAGCTCTAATCTTCCTTAGGACGCTGTAGCTCTTAGGGTTGGGCCCAACCCAAGTGCCTAGTGCCTCCTTTGTGTACTTTTATGTGTCTTTGCTGCATTCTTAGAATAAAATTTGTTATTTAGGTTAAAATTTTGTTTTGTTATTTATGTTGCTTTTGATGATTGAAATAGCTTTTCATGTTTAGGTTGATTTGATAGGTTGGTAGCAGAAAAGATCTTTGAAAAGGTCATCAAGCAACCCTTGATCTCACTTCTCCCTCCTCGGGACCCATGAGTTAAGACCAAGTTGTCCTTGCTGCGATAAAAACACTGTTCTTGCTTCTTCATGCAATTGCTAGTGTTAGATTTTTAGTTAGGAAAGTTGATACCAGTTGTACTTGCATGTTTATAATCTGTTCTTGCTTAGCTTTCATAGTTATCTTACATGATTTGCTGCCAATAAACTTCTGTTCATCATGCTTACTGTTTCTAGGTCAAACTAGGATAAAGTAGCTAGATCTTTGGTTTTCCTAGTCTTGTTTGATCAGTTTGGAAAATAATGTGCAGAGCACCTGCGATACCTCCTTACCTACCCTTACCCCATCAATGCAACATGCTTCGTCCTCTAACTCAGATTCTTGCTTTTCATTTGCCACATTTTCTCACTTTGCCCTAATTTCTACATTCTTATGCATCATTGCTTCCCTCCATCTTTGAACCAAATCCGATCGCTTTAACCACTCCTCATCCTCATTCATCAAGTCCTCGACCTCCTCACACTCTTATCTCACTTCCATACTCACTTCTTCACCTTTTTTCCACCATCAACCCTTCAAAATTCCCTTTCGGAACATCCTGTAGAAGCTACAGTACATCCTGTAGAACCCCTGTAGACTTCCTGTAGAAGCTCACGAAAGCGGTTTCTTGAGATCCGAACACTATGAAACTCTCTGGAAGGGTGCTAGGGACCCCTTAGGCCCTCTTCTCACCTTCCCAACCTCCTGCAAGCGCCCTCGCCATTTCCTTTCATCAACAACCTCTGCACAGTCAAAAACAGTTAAAGCACATGCATAATAATTTTGCCAAATTACTCAAAAATACAAAAAGATGTTTTTTTCCATATTTTCCTTAAGAAGTAGCTTAGTCACATGCATTTTACCTTTCCAAGAGTCAATGGCATCCATTTCAGCAGCTTTCATCTCTTTTCTTGCACCAGTAGGGTTAATGGGTAAAACTAGGGTTTGCGTTTCCTTTCAGTTTTCATCTTCTTTCTGCAAGTAGACTAGCCTCTTTTGAGTTAGCTTTCGTCCATCAAAGTTAAAAGCTTCTTCTAAGAGCTCATAGAAGTTGGCTTAAGCTCCTAGCGGACTTGTGCCAGCTGATCAAGTGACAGCCGCAGCAAAAGCTAGTACTTGTGCATACAGCACCGTCGCTTCCAAGTTTGTTACGAACTACCGGGTTGATAAAAGTAAAGAAGGGAGCCCTAGGAGTTGCAGCATTATTGTTGCAATACTGGAGCCCACCATCTTTTTGGCACCATTGCCGGGGAAGCGTCAGAGTATTGGTGATTGTTGCTTTTCTTCTATTTTCTACTACAATCTTCTACTAAGTAGTTTATTTCAGCAAGCGTAGATTAGATATTTCCCACTTTCATAGATTAGCATTTCAATTCCGCAATTTCAATTCTGCAAGCATAGCCTAGCATTTCATTCCTGCAATTTCATTTCAGCAAAATAGATTAGTCCTTTTCTGCTTTCATTTCAATTCCACATTTTCATTTTAGCAAGATAGGTTTTAGCTAGTTGTAGTTCAATCTATTTCAGTTTTGCAGGTACAAGTAGAAAAAAAAACGAAAATCAGCGAAAAAGATTTCCTTTCATGCCTTGTAGGAGTAGAGATAAGTCAGAAAAATGTTTGCACAACACCCCCACTGCTTCACACAGCCAACCTTCTCTCTTCTTCGATGGCTGTGATTAAGAAGAACCCCTAGGTGGACAACAAGACATATTTTGAAGAACCTCTAGGGGAGAAGAAGAAGAAAACATTCCTCTGGAGCAAATGGCTACAAACAGAAATGTTGGGAGCAACACCTTATCCAAAAATGAATTTGCAAATCAGATGGAAGATTTCAAGAGCGAGGTGAGACAGTTTCTTGCCATGCAACTGGATACCTTGCGGATCCTAAGGAAGCAAGAGGAAGCCGAGAGGGCTTTGGCCATCTTTTGTCCTAGGTGCACTAGAAAGCATCCTAGGAACAAATGTCCATTGCACTCTATAGAAGTGTGTTTTGTCTGTGAAGAAGACCATCTTACGAATCAGTGCCCCTCCTTACCCGGACTTAAAGCTGCATATCAGAGGGCCAAAGGAGCCACTGAACCACTCTATTATATGAACCAAAGGAGGCCACATGGATCCATACTTTACCAGCAGGGAATGCAAGGGACATCCCAGACCTATTATGACCCCTATCAAACCACTTCCATGCCTTCTTGGGGTCCCCCTGCTCATCCTTCCTGGTCCACACCCCCTCCTTGGTCTTTCACATCTCAATATCATGTTCAACCAGCTACTCATCCATTTCACCCCTATGCTCAGCCACAGCCTCAGTGGAATGCACCTCATTAGGGGTGGAGGCCCCAGTACAACTCTCCTCTTGCTCCTTTGCCTCCACCACCTGCCCAACCACATCCATCTCAAATATACACCCCCACTCAACTACCCGTACCACCATTTCCAAACCCACACATTGGAGTAGCTCAACCCAATTGCAAAGCTGAGGTACAACATGTCCAAACAACTCCTCTTGAGCTCAATGATATTCACCATAGCTCAAGAAGAGTGTTGCAAAAAAGAGATTATATTGACAGCATTGAAGGATCACATCCAGCAAAAGAAGATTCAAAAGAGGAGATCAAAGAACCATGGGCTGCACTTGATGAAGAGAAGAGATCAGAATCAGAGATCGAGAAAGCTCCCTCATGGTTACCATCAAATCCTCCATGTAGTCAAGAGAAAAATCAGCAAAAAGAGGAAGATGTGAAGGTCATGATAGAAGAAGATATGGAGAATGATCCAGATCAGCAAAAGGACCAAGGATATCAGAGCTATATTGAGATATGGTTCCAGATGGTCACTAAGTTGCAGCAATACTCTCTTCCTCAGTTATGTTTGATCCCTTCAAAGTCAAATCATTTGGTCTCTAAAATCTAGATAGCTGTCAAAGCATGCATTTCAAGCCTCCACATCATTTTGTCTTTAATCTGGATGTGCACATGGCTCCATTGGAAGTATTCTTATACTTGAAAATGATTTTGTTTTTCAAGTAGGGTAGGGTAGAAAAAAAGAAAAAAGAAAAAGAAAAATGAAAATAAGAATAAAAATCCAAGGTGAAAACCTCCTCGGAGGCGCCTTAGATTGACTCATTGATTGAAAACCTCCATGAGGTGGTCAATGGGTTGGAAAGAAGAGAAAATAAAAAGAGAATAAGGTCCCTGGGTGAAAACCTCCCTTGGAGGCGCCCCGGGCAGTGAATTAGGGTGAAAACCTCCATGAGGAGCCCTAGTTGTTTTCAAAAAAGAGAAAGAAAAAGAAAAAGAAAAATAAACCTAATTTCCAATGAATAATTGCAGGTTGCAGCAAGGACATTGCAGGTTAGGAGGATCGCTCAAAACAAAGACAGAGGAAGTTCTGTGCCTTCTACAAGAAGTTTTGTGTCTTCTACAAGAAGCCTACAAACAAGCCAAAATTGATCTCCGAAGAGGACCCGAAGGCTGGGAATATGTCCATGAGCACTGCAAACATCCATGTTTCCATCCCTCACCCTTCTCCATTATTTTTTCCATCTCATTGTGCTTCTTTCCTAAAAACTGTGTGTTCTACAGGAAGTTCCTGTAGAAATTACAGGAAGCTAGAAATGGATTTTAAAAGACAGTTTGGCGAACATGGTAGCTTCCTAAAGGGCTCATAAGTCCTCCTACAATCTTCAAACCTCTTTCCCATCAATTCCAAGTCTGCATTATAGCCCAAGCTCATTTTTCTTACTGTGCAAAAAACTGCAGAATGCTTTGAAACAAAAATGCATAGTGCTGAAATTTGTTTTTTCCCTAACTTGAAAACCGTGCATCCATTTACAAAACTGTTACAGGGGGAGTTGTATAGGGATGATGGCAACATGCCCGAGCAATTTCAGCCAATTCTAGTGCACAGTTTCCAAGAAATCCGCCTCCATCACCTTTATCCATTTTTGCATTTTCTCCATATCCGTGCATCCATTTCAAAACCTTTTTCATGGGGAGATGCATATAGGTGATAGTAACCTACCCAAGCAGTTTCAGCCAATTCCGATGCATGGTTTTCGAGAAATTGGCCTCTGTCATCTTCAGCCATTTTCAGTTTTTCTCGATATCCGTGCATCCATTGACCACAATTTTGCCATGGGAGGTGCATAACGATGATAGAAGCATGCTTAGAAAGTTTCAGGTCAATCCGATCTATCGTTTGGGAGCTATGGAGAAAACAAGTTGTCTTGTAAAAATTCAGCATCAACAGCATGAGGGTGCAAATCTGAACGTTGAAGCAGGCTCCTGCAGCGTAGATCCATCCAGAGGATACCTGCACCAGAAAATAAGCCATGTATCAGCAAACAAACCAGCATGCATCCACAGAATATGAGCATGCAGCAGCAAAAAGGACCAGGACATTCGACTTCCAGGTACGTGACTAAACCCATTCCTCTGTTGCATGAATGTAATTTAAGAACTGCGTGAACAATGAGATGGTTGGGATTAAACAAGATCGGTGGCCAGCTAACTGGCCACCCTCGTCCAGTTCAGACAGTGCCTTGTCCAGTTCTCTAGCGCTCAGCCAGAAATCATGCAGCATACGTGTATAGTCAACTCACGTGAAATTTAAAAAAACAGGTAGTGTTGGCTGTTTGAACTCCAGTGCAACAGATGACAAGTGATTAACAAGAAGAGAACATACAGTTCATAACAGCACTATAGTTTGCATGGGGCCAATGCACATCCGGCCACCTCATCTTCTCACACGAATCACGCTGCAGTTAAATGATGCTCGGCTGAAACTCTCACCACTCTTTGTTCACTGCGCCTTCACGACATTCACAACTGAAGCACGCGTCCACCACTTCCAGATCAGCTAACTAGTGGTCCTCTGCAAGATTCTTGCCTGATTTTTCGAGATTTTTGCCGTTTTTTTTTTAAATCTCCCGCCTATCGGGCTCTACAGGAAGCACAGTTTCGTTCTACAGGAAACGAGAGCCTTCTACAGGAAGGCTTCCACAGGAAACAAGAGCCTTCTATAGGAAGGCTTCTGCAGGAAACACATGAAACAACCATGCAGAAAGAAAACTCGGGATTTTCAGCGAATTTCAAGCTCAAAACGAGGTAGGCTCAGGGAAGCTTCTTTGTGCATGATTTGTTTGTGCAAAGTGGTGAATTGAACATGGCATGAGATTGGAAAATCAGTGAAAAATCTGCCTGTGAATTGGAAATAAAACGTTTGCCTGTGTGTTGCACTGAGTTTCTCAGTTGTGTCTGCATCAAGATTCTCCTCCGCGTTTCTTGTCTTTAAAATTCTCCTGTAGAGAAGATATGCAACTATGGGGGCCAACCTGTGTATGGAAAATTTTGAACTTGCATGTCTGTATGTGTGCTGAGAAGAGAAATTGAGCTCTGTACTCTATCCGTAGAAACACAATTCTTCCTTTCATAAACGGACAGCCGAATTCTGGGCAGAGAGGGCTAAAAAAGTCCACCTGAAGGATGTCACAGCCAAAGCAGACACACAGAAATAAAAGGAAAAGACACATCCAGCAAAACAGACAGAAATAGTTGACATAGGGATTTCTACAGGAAGCATGGAAACAGAACAGCAAGAGGAGAAATCACCTGAGATATTGGCCAGGGAGGCAACAACTACACTTGCTGCCTTAAGCACACCTCCAAAACAAAAAGGGAAGCGAAAGAGGCAAACCTCCATGTACTTTAAAGCAAGGAGGAGCACACGGATCAAAGTGGGCAGACCCCAGCCACAGTCAAAGGAGCCAATTATCATTGAGGACACCACAGCTAAACAAAAGGAGGAGTCTCCTTCAAAGATAACCATCACCTATGAATGAGGAAGCCAAAAACCTTCACTAGAGAGAGAGAATTAAGATGATGGACTCAAAGACAGTTCTACAGGAAGCTGAGAATTCTCTACAGGAAACTCAAAAGGGCAGACATAACACAGATTTCTGAAGAGCAGCAACTACAGGAAGGTTCCCTCGCAGGTTAGGAAATAGTAGAGGAACAACAGCCAAGGGAAGATACACAGCCTGATGTTGAAATGAGGATAAAGCAGCAGCAAGAGAGGGAGTCTCAGGTAGTAGCTGAAATACTGATGCTGAAACAACAGTTGCAGGAGAGAGAAGCCCAGATGGCCTGCACGGCCAGCTAGGCAATAGAAGCCCTGCAATGAAGACAACTAGCTCGATCCTATGCATTGTATCTTAAAGACCAAGAAGCCCTCCATACATTCACACTCCCTAGTTGGGAAGTCGTTGGGGACATGACAGCAGAAAGTGACATAAAAGCCCTCACCTATGATATCAGTCCTTCTGACAGTGAGGAAGAAGAGCAGAAAGGGGGAGAAGATGAAGCAACTAATGACTCAGCAAGACAAGAAAAGGAAAAGGAAGAAACTAAAATAGAAGAGGAAAAGGATGAAGAGACAGAACAGGGAAAGCACAAGAATTCAAACAAGCAGACTAGGAGGAACAGTGAAAGGACATGGACAAGAGGGCAGGATTTTATGGCACACATGAGTAGACCACATCAGAAGCTTGGGATGATAAGGATGTCACCAGGGCCATAAAAAATAAAGAGATAGATTAGTTGCTTAGAGGATGAGCAACACTTTCAGTAGGGGGTGATGATGAGCCCCATAAATGGGTAATTATATGGGCTCATTCAGCCTCGTAATTTGACTTAATCCACCATTCTCATTAGTTTATTGCATGTTTTGGATTATATTTATGCTAATAGAGTGAATTGGGTTAATTATTATGCCAACAAGTTTAATGTGTGCTTTATGCAGTCTTTTTGGTCAATTCAGAGACAAAATCAAAGGTTTAAATGAGCACTTGGCAGCCAAATTCGTGGAGAGGATTTGTAGGAAGGTGTCCCCTTCATTTATGAGCCCTTACCTCGAATTCTCCACCAGCAGCTCGGAGTTCAAGGGCCACCACATCGATTATCACAAGGGCAGCCGAGCAAGGGCTAGTAAAGTTGCTGTTAACTGCAAGTTTTGGCAGCCGAGTCCCTAAAGTTTAGGAGGACTGTTGGGGTCCTCAATTTGTATAAATAAGAGGGCTTAGGGCCTCATTTGGGTTGGTCAGAAGTTAGCCAGTTTGTAGTTCGATTTTAGGAGGAGTTAGTCAGATGTTAGTTAGATTTTAGTTAGTAGGTTAGCTCTGCATTTCAGCACATTTTCAAGCTTTTTCTTGTGGACAGTTTTTGGGATGTAACTATTCTTTTGATCAATAAAGATGAATCCAGCTTTGCACCAGCTCTAATCTTCCTTAGGAGGCTGTAGCTCTTGGGGTTGGGCCCAACCCAAGTGCCCAGTACCTCCTTTGTGTACTTTTATGTGTCTTTGCTGCATTCTTAGAATAAAATCTGTTATTTAGGTTAAAATCTTGTTTTGTTATTTAGGTTGCTTTTGATGATTGAAATAGCTTTTCATGTTCAGGTTGATTTGATAGGTTGGTAGCAGAAAAGATCTTCGAAAAAGGCCATCAAGCAACCCTTGATCTCACCTCTCCCTCCTCGGGACCATGAGCTGAGACCAAGGTGTCCTTGCTGCCATAAAAACATTGTTCTTGCTTCTTCATGCAATTGCTAGTGTTAGATTTTTAGTTAGGAAAGTTGATACCAGTTGTACTTGCATGTTTAGAATCTATTCTTGCTTAGCTTTCATAGTTATCTTACATGATTTGCTGCCAATAAACTTCTGTTCATCATGCTTACGGTTTCTAGGTCAAATTAGGTTAAAGTAGCTAGATCTTTGGTTTTCCTAGTCTTCGTTTGATCAGTTTGGAAAATAATGTGCAGAGCACCTGTGATACCTCCTTACCTACCCTTACCCCATCAATGCAACCTGCTTCGTCCTCTAACTCAGATTCTTGCCTTTCATTTGCCACATTTTCTCACTTTGCCCTAATTTCTACATTCTTGTGCATCATTGCTTCCCTCCATCCTTGAACCAAATCCGATCGCCTTAATCACTTCTCATCCTCATTCACCAAGTCCTAGACCTCCTCACACCCTTATCTCACCTCCATACCCACTTCTTCACCTTTTTTCCACCATCAGCCCTTCAAAATTCCCTTTCGGAACATCCTGTAGAACCCCTGCAGACTTCCTGTAGAAGCTCACGAAAACGGTTTCTTGAGATCCGAACACTGTGAAACTCTCTGGAAGGGTGCTAGGGACCCCTTAGGCCCTCTTCTCACCTTCCCAACCTCCTGCAAGCGCCCTCACCATTTCCTTTCATCAACAACCTCTGCACAGTAAAAAACAGTTAAAGCACATGCATAATAATTTTGCCAAATTACTGAAAAATACAAAAAGATGTTTTTGTTTTGTTTTGTTTTGTTTTTTTAATTTTTTTTTCCATATTTTCCTTAAGAAGTAGCTTAGTCACATGCATTTTACCTTTCGAAGAGTCAATGGCATCCATTTCAGCAGCTTTCATTTCTTTTCTTGCACCAGTAGGGTTAATGGGTAAAACTAGGGTTTGCTAAGGTTTGTGTTTCCTTTCAGTTTTCATCTTCTTTCCGCAAGTAGATTAGCCTCTTTTGAATTAGCTTTCGTCCATCAAAGTTAAAGCTTCTTCTAAGAGCTCATAGAAGTTGGTTTAAGCTCCTAGCGGACTTGTGTTAGCTGATCAAGTGACAGCCGCAGCAAAAGCTAGTATTTGTGCATACAACACCGTCGCTTCCAAGTTTGTTACGAACTACCGGGTTGATAAAAGTAAAGAAGAGAGCCCTAGGAGTTGCAACATTATTGCTGCAATACTGGAGCCCACCAATTGGTCATCACAAACAATTGAAGACATTATCAAAAGGAAAATCTTCTTACTCAGGGGAACTTGGAGATAATAAAAGCTATCCTATAAGAGGAATTGGATCAACCTCTATAGAGCTGGAAAATGGAAGCAACTTTCATCTCAACGACATCCTATTTGTTCCAGGTTTGCATAAGAACTTAATTTCTATTTCAAGTTTAGAGGATAAGGGTGATAGAGTAGCTTTCATTGATGGAAGAGTTGTAGTATGGAGTAAGAAATCAAGCATAGAGAATGGTAGAGTAATTGGTATTCGTGAAGGAAGTCTTTATACTATATAGGTTGATATCTCCTCTTGCACAAGCTTTGGTTCACATTGAAATCAGCCCATGTGAACTCTGGCATAGAAGATTTGGCCATCTTCATTTCAAAATCCTTCCAACTCTAAGTTCTATAGTAGAAGGAATCCCCGAATTGAAAGAAGATCACGAAGGAGTATGCAAAGGATGTGCATTGGGTAAGAATACCAAGAGACCATTTGGAAGCAGTGCTTCACGGTCAAAAGAAATCTTGGATCTTATTCATTCCGATGTTTGTGGTCCTATGACTCCTAAATCACTTGGAGGTCATCTATATTATGTCACATTTATAGATGATCATTCAAGGAAAACTTGGGTTTACTTGATGAAATCCAAGGACGAAGTATTTACAAAATTTCAAGAATTCAAAGCTGAAGTTGAGAACCTTATAGAAAAGAAAATCAAGATATTAAGATCTGATAATGGAGGAGAGTATACATCCAAGGAAATTATAGCTTTCTGCAAGGAGTCTGGGATTAAGAGGGAGCTAATAGTCCCATATAATCTAGAACAAAATGGAGTTATAGAGCGAAAGAATCGATCCATTGAATAAAGTGTAAAAGCAATGTTGCATGATAAAGATCTACCGAAATTTCTATGGGGAGAAGCCACAAAGACAACTGTATATATTCAAAATCGAATGTGGTCACTGGATAACAAAATTTCCAAAGAAGTATTCACTGGGAAGAAACCAACT
Organism: Pinus tabuliformis; assembly: GCA_031772625.1. Classification (NCBI taxonomy): domain Eukaryota; kingdom Viridiplantae; phylum Streptophyta; class Pinopsida; order Pinales; family Pinaceae; genus Pinus; species Pinus tabuliformis. The sequence goes on from CM062804.1 coordinate 620,577,260, forward strand.
GTAGATAATCTCAGAATCTTTGGTTGTCCTGTATATATTCATATACTGAAGGACAAAAGAAAGAAGTTGGATCCATCAAGCATGAGAGGAACATTTGTTGGCTACAACAACTCGTCTAAGGCCTATAGAATCTACATAAAAGGAGGACACCGTATAGAAGGCAGTCGAGATGTCATATTTGATGAGAGCATTGCATTCAAGAAATCAAAGGAACTTCCCATGGACTTTGATGATGAAGAACTTCTAGTATTTGAAGAAGAAGTTGATAGGGAAGAAGAAGAATCTCACCATGAAGATGAAGGTCCCAGTGAACCTATTCAACCTATGGTCATCCCCGAATCAAGAAAGAGACCTAATTGGTTGAAGTCAACACTACTTGATGCAAAAGGTCATGGAGCAACTTAGGGCACATTCAGGGAAAGCAAGAAGCCCAAACGATATTCTGGGTATGCAACCTACATGACAAAACTAATAGAAGCAAAGCCATCCACTTTTGAAGAAGCTGTCAATCATCAAGAATGGAAGGATGCCATGAATGAAGAATATTAATCTATAATGAAGAATGGAGTTTGGAAAATCATGCCTAGGCCCAATGAAAAATTTGTGGTAACTTCCAAATGGATCTATAAGATCAAACATGCAACAAATGGAAGTATTGACAAGTATAAGGCAAGATTTGTGGCTAGGGGTTTCTCTCAACTAGAAGGCATCGACTATGAAGAGACATTTGCTCTGACAACAAGGTATACAACTATACGTTCATTGGTCTCTTTGGTAGCATCGATGAGATGGAACATCCACTAATTAGATGTCAAGACTGCATTTTTGAATGGCACATTTGATGGGGAAGTCTATATAGAACAACTGTTGGGATTTTAAGTTAAAGACAAAAAGGCATATGTTTGTAGATTGAAGAAGTCATTATATGGCCTCAAATAAGCAGCAAGGGCATGGTATACTAGGATGGATGCATACCTTCAAAGGTTAGGCTTCACAAAGAGTTCTGCTGGTCCGAACCTTTATATTAAGGTCGTGAAGGGTGAATCGGTAATCATTCTTCTGTATGTAGATGATCTTCTCTTGACAAGTGTAGAAGGTCGAATTAAAGAATGCAAGAAGAAATTAGCAACAAAATTTGACATAAAGGATCTAGAGCTAATGCATTACTATTTGGGACTAGAAGTCTGGCAAGGACCCGATGATATTTATCTGGGTCAAGGGAAGTATGTGATCAAGATGTTGAAGAGATGTTGAAGAGGTTTGACATGATGGATTGCAAACCAATGACAACTCCGATGATCACAAACTTGAAAAGGCTAAGGAGTTTCGAATCGAGCCCGATGGATCCTTCCAAGTATAGACAACTGATTGGCTCACTGATGTACTTGGTGAATACTTGACCAGACATATGCTTTGCAGTAAATGTTCTCAGTCAATTCCAAGTGGAGCTGAAGCATGATCATTGGATAGCAGCAAAACATATTTTGAGATATCTGTGAGGAACCATCCACTACTACCTAAAGTACGATAGAAGGAATGATGTCCACCTGATTGGATATACAGATTCCAACTGGGGAGGCAGTGAGCAAGATGGAAGGAGCACTACAGGAGGATGTTTCAGTTTGGGATCCTCCATGGTCTCATGGATGAGCAGAAAACAAGATATAGTTGCTTTGAGTAGTGCTAAGGCTGAGTATATTGCAGCCTGTGAAGTAAGTAGAGAAGCAGTCTGGTTAAGGAAGCTGCTATCCAACCTATTTGTAGGACCTATTGACCCTACTGTGATACATTGTGATAACACCAGTTGTATACGATTGTCTGAAGACCTAGTATTTCATGGAAAGACAAAGCATATTAATAACAAGTATCACTCTATTTGGAAGCTAGTACAAGATGGTGTAGTGCAGCTATAATATATCTCCACTAATGAGAAAGTAGCTGACATATTGAAAAAATCTCTTCCTAATAAGAAGCTTGTGTATTTGAGAGACAAGCTTAGTTTGGTTGATGTATCCTACCTAGTTGAGAGGGAGAGATAGGCACATCATTCTTGTCTTCACTTGGGAAGACAGAATGGAGGATTGGGTAAGCATCTGACATCTGATACTCTTTGAGGATGTGGTAGGGCATCCAAGATGAGAGTAGTCGTGGACCGATATTCTTTGAGGACTGGCTATCCAAGATAAGAATAGTCCAAAGAAGGTCATACTCTGTGAACACCCGAGTGGAGTATGTACCTTGAGAGACAATGATGATGGTGTCTATAAATCATTGGTCTCACCAACATTGTGCTCTGATCTTGTGGAGAGATAGAGTTGTTAGTCAAGGCCTTGCTATATGACAATGCTGGTTGGTATGATGCTAAAATAGATGGGTTACCAATCCAACTCTTCTTATGAGATCTCTTTAGATTGAGAATGTTAATGTACCATATATGAACACCTCCCTAGTTAAGAGGGAGTGTTGAAAAATGTGTAACTAGGTTTTCAAGGTATTTTATTTCATAGGTCAAGCATCCATTGAGTGCTTCTAGAGTTTGTCCTAGGTCAAGAAGTCAAAAGAGTTGTTTTCATAAGTTGAAGACCCCATCGGGTACATTGTAACTTGTAAAGAAAATTAAGTGTCCAAATACCCTCCAGGACCAAGTCGGCCTGGCAGCTTGCAAATCAGCCTAAAAGGAAGTGCCATGGCCACCTTGATGAGCCTATATATAGGAGGGAACTCGTCCACGACTACTCTCAAGGTCTTTTATTTTATAGGTCAAGCATCCATTGAGTGCTTCTAGAGTTTGTCCTAGGTCAAGAAGTCAAAAGAGTCATTATCATAAGTTGAAGACCCCATCGGGTACATTGTAACTTGTAAAGAAAATTAAGTGTCCAAATACCCTCCAAGACCAAGTCGGCCTGGCAGCTGGCAAGTCAGCCTAAAAGGAAGAGCCACGTCCACCTTGAAGAGCCTATATATAGGAGGGAACTCGTCCTCCTTGAGACACATTCACTCATCTCTCATTCTAGCGAAGAAGAAGGAAGAAGAAGGCAGTGAAGAAGGAAGAGGACAAAGAAGATCTTTGTTTGGGCTATTTCTCTCTCACACGTGCTAAGGAGAACTAGGGTTTCTGCAACAGATCTAGGGTTTCTATCTACAAGTTCGATCTTGGAGAAAAGAAGGCAAGTAGGTCAAGTGAAGGTCACCAAGGGTCATCCTCAAGCTCCAGAAGTGAGGGAAAAGCAAGCGAAGGTCAAAGGAAGGCTCAGAAGGCAGATCAAAGCTCACACGTGTGGCAACAACAATTGCTGGGGGGCCGAAATTTCAGATCTACAGTGGAGGCCGAAATTCTATAGCTGGAGGTCAAAAAAGTGCTACTGGAAGAGATTTGACTGGGTTTGACTGGATCAAGCTTAGCACATCATCCGGAGAGGTTGGTCTTGGTCTTGGAGGGTTCTGAAGTCAGCCTTTGGGTCTTGGAATTTCTCAATTGAAGAATCTATAAGGAAGAGAAGAGATTTGCGGGTTTTCCTCTCAAGTGGAGAGGTTTTGGCCCTGACTTGCAACCTATATTCTGTGTTCTTTTTCTTCTTATTTTTGGTCGCTGTTTGATGATACACACATATAATAATAAGTAACAAAGCTAATAAGTAAAAAGACATCAAAACCAGTTATCAAGGAAAGAGAAATCACTATAATCATTGCCCTATAGATTTATCAATACTCGCTGCCCTAGAACAACCTCAACTAGGCTCTAAAAGGGTTCTTCTAGCCCAGATAAAGTTTTGTTGCGCATCCATTGCTCCATAAAAACTCCAGACTGCCTTGCTGGCCTATCTCTTAGCCACAAAAGCCTCAAAATGGATGAAGATGTCATAGAATGTCTCCCTAAGCCAATTAATCCATAAAAATCTCCTTGCTTGCCACAAACCAAATGAAAAATGCCTCAAAATATTATGCGAAATATATTAGAGAAATAGAGGGGATTGGCTAGGGTGGAATCTTCCACCACTGAATCCAATCAAGGGGAAAGGGGTCTTAAAACCTTCAGAGCCTCAACTCACAAAATAGAAATATCCAACAATTGTGATCAGTATAATGATTGTCCTCTCTTATTTATAGATTCCCTTTGGGGTGTTCTTTCCTAAATTCAATTTGATGGGCTAACGATTTTCCCTCTACTTAGCCCCAATTCTTGCTTGCTTTGCAAATTTTCCTCCAATTACCCAATTTACCCAATGTTGTCCCCAAAAACATTGAATAATGGGTTGCCCCCTTGGGTTGGGTAGGCTACTTTGTCCTCCCCTGGGCAATTAATTAGTAGGGAATATTACATTTTACACCTTTTCCACAATATTGCCTACTTTTTGGTGACTTTGCCATGCTCCAATTCCACGTTCTTTTCATGCACTAATTTTCAGATGTCCCACTTTGCCACAATGATAACACTTCAAATTCTTAGTTATGGACTTACTTTTAACTGAATTTGTACCTATAGATGTTTTTTTGCCAACACTGGTTGTACCTCCTTGCTTCTTCTTGCCTTTATATTTTGTTGCAAAAGTGCTTTTAGAGGCACTGCTGCTGCTTCCAACTGCTTTTTTCAACATTCCTTTTGTAACAACGAACTTGTCAGTGTTTCAAAAGTTTTTTCAATATATTAAGTAATGTTAAGAGTTTCTACAATTTTCTTAAACGATGGAGGCATGCTTTTTAAGGGAATTGCAATGATATCTTCTTCATTTAGTTCTCTATCTATGTCTTTCAACTTCACTAAATGCTTTGAAATCAACTTCCCTTCATTGGCATGGAAAACAATCTTTTTGTTAAAGGTAAAAGACCTATGCTTATTTCAAGTTTCGTGCATCTTGTGTGGTTTCTTTCATACTGTGAATGCATCTTCCACATGTTACACTTGAGGAAGGATCCCCTTCATCATTGGCATCTTGATGAGCATGGTTGCTTCATAGTTCCTATAGTCATATTCCTTTTGTTCCATGAGTACTTGGTTTGCCTATACTTCATATTCTCCATTTGGTTTTTGCACAAATTTCTTGGTCACCTGTAATGTTCCTAAGTAGGAATATGAGTGATATTTTAAACAAATAAACAGTGCAACAACATAAAATTAAAAACATGCATTATACATCTATAAAACGTTGTAAATCTGGAATTGCTGAGCCATATATTATAAAATCTGAGAGCATAGGTACAATATAAATGAGATGGTGCACCTGGGCTTGTCTCAAGGACAAGCTGGACCAAACCTAGGTGATGGAATAGCTGAGCTGAAGGCTGCCCAATTGCTGCACCACTTTGCACTATGCTGTCCTAGTAAAACTGCTGTCCTACTGAACTTTGACCTACTGGAATGTGCCCAAAAACCACCCATAAAATTATATCCTTTCAGCCTTAGACTCCTTGGACAAAACCCAGAAGGGAATTTCTCTGGTTTTGACTTTGGATTTTCGGCCTCCTTGGAGCCTCTCCCTAGCTGCTACTGCCAAATTCGACTTGCAGGAAACAACTTGCAAATCCCTCTGAAAACACCCCTAGAACGCTGGGTTCACCTGTATTGACTAACTCCTTGCTCCCCGGATGACCCTTGGCTCGGATGACTGCTCTCCCAAGCACCATGAGTTTGCTGCCAGAGGCCTCTGCGCAGTACCTCTGTCCAAAACTTCGACTGACTGCTGCGCTGGTCTAGCTGGCTGCTACTCTAGCGAAAATGCCTTTTCTATGCTGCCTCCTCAACTCTTGGCTCTCCCAGCAAGCTATGAATCCCCTTGCTGATCTATTCCCGGCTCTCCCAGCAAGCTGTGAATCCCCTTTGTTGATTTCCAACTCCTCCTGCATGTTTTCTGGCTGCCCAGGAATACATAGTTTCATCTTTGCACTGATGGCTGAAGTGTGTGACTGTATCAGACTCCCTGAAACTCCTGTGGAACGACCTCCCTAGGGCGGGCATGGATGTTCCCCCGAAGAAGAGGTTGAATCTCCCATGTGAGAGATTCGTGGCTAAACAACCGGTAGACTCGCTAAGCAGTAGAGAGTACAAAAGAGTGTTTGTTTGCAAATGTTCAAGATGCTGCAAAATGAGAGCTCCTTCCTCTTTTATCACCTTGGACCCCCTTAGCCTCATGTGGGCTCCTCCTTCCACTAATTCAATTCCCTCCAACTCATGCAATGGCCAGGTTCGAATTATTCATGTGGGTGGCCCCCACATTCCACTAGTTACCTGAAATAAAGTAGAATTGCTTATAGTACCTAAGTTTTGCGTGTGGGGTCCTCCTCCTAAGCCAAAAATGATGCCAAATTTGTGTAGCTGCACCGTGTGACTAATACATTTGAGAAGGGACATGACAATCCTCCCCTCCCAAATGTTGCTTGCCCTCAAGCAACCTCAAAGCCGGGTGCTCCAGTATGTGCTCACCCTCCCAGCTGGCATCCTCATCCGGCAAGTTCTTCCAGCGTACCAAGAACTCCTTGATGGTTCTGCTCCTCAATCTCCTCTCCCTGCTCTCTACAATGGCCTCTGGTTCCAACACCAAATGGCCCTCATCATCCAACGGGGGTAGATCAGCTGCTGCGGTCACCTGTTGTCCCAACACCTTCTTCAGGCATGAGACATGAAATATGTTATGGATTCTACTTCCTGGAGGCAGCTCTAGCTCATAAACCACCTCCCCAACTCGCTTAGTCACCCGGTAGGGCCCATAGAAGCGTGGTTGTAGCTTCTCGCTCCACTTCTATTTTAGCGTAGACTGTATGTAAGGCTGCAATCGAAGGTATACTAAGTCCTCCTCCTCAAAGTGCCTCTCTATCTTGTGCTGATCTGCATACAATTTTTGCTAATTTTGGGCTGTCGCTAAATTATCCTTGAGAGCTTTGAGGATATCTTGACTCTCTTGGACCCAGTCTTTGGCCTTTGAGGCCCGACTGTCTCTGAAAATAACATCAGCAAAAGTTAGTGCATCATATACATACAAGGCACGAAAAGGAGTCGTATCGATAGACATGTGGTTCGTGGTGTTGTAGCAGAACTCGCCCAAGTGCAACCACCAAATCCACGTCCTTTGCTGACCTGTCACATAATTCCTCAGGTACCCCTCCAACCACTGGTTGACCCTCTCTGTCTGGCCGTCTGTCTGAGGGTGATAACTGGTGCTAGGAGTGAGCTCCGTCCCAACCAACCTGAAGAGCTCCTGCCAAAAGCCACCCATAAATCTGTTGTCTCTGTTGCTCACAATGTTCTTGGGGAGCCCATGTAACTTGAAAACCTCCCGGAAGAACAACTCGGCAACATGTGCAGCGGTTTATCTAGTGGGGATGGTTAAGCAGTGGGCAAATTTGGTCAACTTGTTGACCAGTACATGTATGAAATCCTTCCCCTGTACCATGGGGAGCCCAGTGATGAAATCCATCGAAATACTTTCCCATTTCCCCTCCAGAATGGGAAGTGGCTGTAGTAGCCCTGCAGGGTGAGTCAACTCCCCCTTGTTCCGCTGGCAGGCCTCACACTCCCTTACGTGCTGCAACACATCCTTCTTGAGGCCTTTCCACTTGAATCTCTCTTGAACAACCATGTAAGTCTTTTGGAACCCTGGTGTCCGGACAACGGTGAATTGTGAGCTGCCTGGAGTACCCTCTCCCTCAACTGTGAGTTGGGCACCAAGTAAATGTGCCCCTTGTAATAGATGACCTCATCCATCACACGGTAATGCTCATTTGCATGTGTCCCCTCCAGCACCTCGCAGGCCCTCCTGTCCTTGGAGTACTCTACCAATAGCTAAGCCTTCCAATCCTGGCAGATGCTCATGAGAGATAACCCAGTTGGTCTCCTGGATAGAGCATCAACCACCACATTGTGCTTGCCCCGCACATACTCAATGTCAAAATCGTAGGCCTGCACCTTGCTGACCCATCTCTGTTGCCTGTCATTGAGGCCCTGCTGCCCCATGAAATGTCGAAGACTGTTGTGATCAGTCTTCACTCGGAATCGGTTGCCCACCAAGTATTGGCGGAACTTGGCCAATGCATGCATAATGGCCAGCATCTCCTTGTCATATATGGAATATGACAGCTCATGCGGTAGGAGCTTCTGACTCTCGAAAGTTATGGGATGCCCCTCCTGTGACAATACAACTCCAACTCCTACCTCTGATGCATCACACTCCACCGTGAATGGTTGGGAAAAGTTAGGGAGTGCCAGAACAGGGCAACTGCTCATCACCTCCTTGAGGCGATCAAAAGTGGCATGTGCTCCATCAGTCCATGTGAAGGCCCCTTTCTTGGTCAAGTCGGTCAAGGGTGCTGCTAGCTGTGAGAACCCTTTGACAAACTTCCTATAGTAAGTGCAAATACCTAGGAAGCCTCTCAGCATAGTCACATCTCGGGGTACTGGCCAATCCTGGATGGCCCGAATCTTCTCCTCGTGAACCTTCACCCCGTTTGCTCCAATGATATGCCCGAGATAAAGCATCTCCGTCAATCCAAACTTGCACTTGGAGAGCTTGGCATAAAACTGCTGCTCCTCCAAAATGTGCAGTACCTCCTCCAAGTGTTGGAGGTGCTCCTCCCACGTCCGGCTATAGATCAGGATGTCATCGAAGAACACTAGCACGAACCTCCTCAGTTGTCCCTGAAAGATATGGTTCATGCAAGACTGAAATGTGGCGGGAGCATTGGTCAGTCCAAATGGCATGACCAAAAACTCAAAGTGCCCATAGTGGCATCGGAATGCTGTCTTCGGGATGTCTGATCCTGAACTCTGATCTGGTGGTACCCTGAACGCAGATCAATCTTAGAGAAGTACTTGGCTCCTCTAAGCTCATCCATCAGCTCATCAATGCGGGGAATGGGGTACCAGTTCTTAAGGATCTTTTGGTTAAGAGCTCGGTAGTCGATACACATCCAGAGGGTCCCATCCTTCTTCTTCACTAGCACTACGGAAGAAGCGAAAGGACTAGAACTAGGCTTGATATGCCCCAACACAAGTAGCTCCTGATTGGCCTTCTCTATCTCGTCCTTATAGGCTTTGGGGTGCCTGTAAGGAGTAGTGATGACTGCCTGTATACCCGACTCCAGCTCAATGGTGTACTGAAACCCTCCATTTGGTGGCTGTCCTGGTGGAATGTCTTCGAACACTACTGCATATCTGTCCAGTAAAGCCTGTATGTTTGGTGGTGGTGGCTGTGCCTACCCCCAACCTCTGAGATCCTCAACTTGACTGCCCATGCAATGTCCCCATGCCGAAGATCTGCCTCCATCCCGTGGGCCGAAACTTTCTGAGGTAGATAAGACTGTATGCCTCTCAAGACCACTAGTTTTCCATTTGGCCCCATGAACTCCATCTCAGGTTTCCTCCAATCTGTCGTGACTCGCCCAAGGGAATACAACGACTGGACACCCATCACCACTTTGGTGTCTGGCACATCGACCACAAAGAAGTGGTCTGTCATCGAGTAGTTTCCCATAAATACTGTCAAGGAGGGCATGTATCTGGTACACTAGATGGTACGGTCACCTGGTACTAGGATTGAGAATCCCTCAAACTCTGCTTTGGTGAGGCCCCTCCTCTTGACCAACTGTGCATCTATGAAGTTGTGGGTAGCCCCATTGTCCACTAGTACTGACACCCTTTGTTCGTGTATTGTAACTCTGATCCTGAGGGTCAAAAACTTAGGAATCTCACATAAAGAAGCAAGGACTCCTCTTGATGAGGCAAGAGATACCCCTCCCTGTGGAGGTGGTGGTGGTGGCCCTCTGTCTGCCGGACTCTCTTCATCTGTCCCACCATAATCCTGCTCCACCTTGTCCTCCTGGTCACTGTCAAAAAAGACCTCAATGCAATGTGCTCTACCGGCAGTGCACCTATGGCCAGGTGCCTAGGGCTCTCTGCATGTGAAGCACAACTTCCTCCTTTGGAGGTCCTTCCGTGTCTCCTCATCTAGCTGCCCCCTCCCTTGTGTGGTCCTCGGTGGTGGGGGTCTAGTCTCATGCCCCTTCTGTGGAAAAGGGGTCCGTGCAGGAAATGGCGCTCTGGTCTTGGGGATGGCCCCCTGTAAATCTCTGGCACACACCACCACTTCCTGCAGCGTGGAGGGTCTGCGTGACTTCACCAATCCACGCAGAGGCTCAAGCAAGCCCTCAATGAAGGTGTATACCCTCCTTGCCTTGGACAGATCCGGGACCATCACTGACACATGCAGAAAATCTGAGAAGTACTGCTCTGGGTTGCCTGTTTGGCGCAATTGTGTCAGTTCCTTGAAAGATGCCTCTGGATCCCTCTGATCAAATCGCTCCACCACCCTCCGGGTGAAGTCCTCATAAGAAACTATCTGGGCATGCCCCAAAGTGGTCAGGCCGTGAAACCACCAGTCATGGGCTTCCCCCTCCAAGTGCAGTGCTGCCATCTTAATGGCTTCCTGCTCCGTCATCCGGTTGAGTTGAAAGTATGTGTCCATCTTTTCAACCCAAGCCCTGGCTGTGCACTTGGCAGTGTCATCAAATGTAGGGAAATACATCCTCCGTATAGTTCTCTACAACTCATAGTTTTGGGTCCCTTGTCCTCCGTACCCCTTGTTCCTCTCACTCTGCTTGAGCTTGCAGTAATCTCTGAAGGAGAGGGCTTCTTTGAAATCTTCGTCCATCGCCTGCCACTCTCTGAAGTAATCCCCCATCTGGGGAGTGTCTTCCTCCCTTGCTGGTTCGATTTGTGCCATTGGCATGAAAGAGGGTAGTGTAGCCCTAGTTGGCACACTAATTGAAGGGCGTTGCATTGTTGGTGAGGGGTGATCGAAAGGCCGAGAAGCCCCGAAAGTTTCTCCACACAAAAACCCCCTAGGTGTGGCCCTGTCTCTGTTCTGTGATTTGATCTCCTCTAGCATGTCTTTTCCCCCTTTGCCAAGCCACTCAAGGCCCTCAAGAGGCTATCGAAGGCCATCTCCTCCCTGCTCTTGGGCTCTGCCATTTCCTCCTCTCCAGCCACTGCGTTCCCTCTTTCCTCTGTATTTGGCGTAATTTCTAGCTCCCTTTCTCTGCTCCTGTACCTCTACCTTCGGTAAGTGATGTTCTCCCAGTCTTCTCCTCTCATATGAAACAAACCGCACAGTTGAGCCAAAAACTAGGCTCTGATACCACTGTAATGTTCCTAAGTGGGAATATGAGTGATATTTTAAACAAATAAACAATGCAACAACATAAAATTAAAAACATGCATTATACATCCATAAAACACTGTAAATTTGGAATTGTTGAGCCATATATTATAAAATTTGAGAGCATAGGTACAATATAAATGAGATGGTGCACCTGGGCTTGTCTCAAGGACAAGCTGGACCAAACCCAGGTGATGGAATAGCTGAGCTGAAGGCTGCCCAGTTGTTGCACCACTCTGCACTGCGCTGTCCCAGTAAAACTGCTGTCCTGCTGAACTTCGACCTATTGGAATGTGCCCAAAAACCACCCAAAAAATTATATCCTTTTAGCCTTAGACTCCTTGGAAAAAACCTAGAAAAACCCAGAAGGGAATTTCTCTAGTTTTGACTTTGGATTTTCGGCCTCCTTGGAGCCTCTCCCCAGCTGCTACTGCCAAATTCAACTTGCAGGAAACAACCTACAAATCCCTCTGAAAACACCCCTAGAACGCTGGGTTCACCTGTATTGACTAACTCCTTGCTCCCCGGATGACCCTTGGCTAGGATGACTTCTCTCCCAAGCACCACGGGTTTGCTGCCAGAGGCCTCTGCGCAGTACCTCTGTCCAGAACTTCTACTGACTGCTGTGTTGGTATAGCTGGCTTCTACTCTAGGGAAAATGCCTTTTTTATGCTGCCTCCTCAACTCCCAACTCTCCTAGCAAGCTGTGAATCCCCTTTGCTGATTTCCAACTCCTCCTGTGTGTTTTGTGGCTGCCCAGGAATATGTAGTTTCCTCTCTGCGTTGATGGCTGAAGTGTGTGACTGTACTGGACTCCCTGAAACTCCTGTGGAACGACCTCCCTAGGGCGGGCACGAATGGTCCCCCGAAGAAGAGGTTGAATCTCCTGTGTGAGAGATTCGTGGCTAAACAACCGGTAGACTCGCTACGCAGTAGAGCGTACAAAAGAGTGTTTGTTTGCAAATGTTCAATATGCTGCAAAATGAGAGCTCCTTCCTCTTTTATCACCTTGGGCCCTCTTAGCCTCATGTGGGCCCCTCCTTCCACTAATTCGATTCCCTCTAACTCATGCAATGGCGAGGTTCGAATTATTCATGTGGGTGGCCCCCACATTCCACTAGCTGCCAGAAATAAAGTCGAATTGCCTATAGTTCCTAAGTTCTTTGTGTGGGGTCCTCCTCCTAAGCAAAAAATGATGCCAAAATTGTGTAGCTACACCCCGTGACTAATACATTTGAGAAGGGACATGACATCACCACTCCCAACAGGCCCCTCTACTGGAAAATGATGATTGTTTGTTGTTTCCATTTGTTGAAATTATGCCCATTGATTTTCTGATTGGGCACTGGCTTAAAATTCGAGAGTGGGTTCATCTTTGCCATTAATGAAATTATTACCAAAAACCAAAATAAAATTTCAATTTCAAGAATAAATACTTTTGACTCCGGATTGTGCTCTTGTTGGAAAATGCAAAGTGGAAACTTATTAAATCTTATTTTCCTTGATCCTTAATACTTGCTTGTGAACTTATTTATTCTTCTTATGTTCTTTAGTTAGATCTTTTCATCAAACAAATATCAAGAATGAAACAACAACATAGGACACAAAAATTAGGCTCCAAGCTAGGGAAAAACCCCTCCAAGGGGACAACCCATAAACACTTCTCTTCTTAGAATTTGCTTCAATTGAGACACAAAAACCCAAACCTTAGACCAAGTCCTCCTCCAATTACCAAGTCGACCCTCTAACAAGTCCTTCCCTGATTCTGCACCAACCAACTTCAAACTACAACTTTGACCTGCTAGCTTCAATACTGCAATTGTCCTGCAACTTCGACCCTACAATTCCGGCCTTGTAGCTTCCTTAAAAACCCTAATCTAGCCTACTCCTAAGATCTTTCTAGAGCAAGACAACTCTTCCAAAGGTCAACGAGGTTTAGACAGAGTATTCTCTCTTCCAACTACAAGTTACAGTACTTCGTCTTCCTGCAACTCCGACCTCTTATTGCAGCCCAAAAACCCTAGAATTTCACACATGTGAGAGAGATAGAGCCCAAAAACAAGATATTTTCGTCCTTCTTTCTTCACTTAGACCTTCGCTCTCCTTCTTCCAACTTCCCAACTACAGATCGAACTCTTTCTTGATAGATCGAACTTGTGGAGTGAGTGAGTCTCAAATGAGGTCGAACTACTTCTTTATATAGCCTTCTCAAGGGGTTGAATTCCCTCCTTTAGGTCGACTTGATGTTCCCAGGGCCAACTTGTACTTTTGGAGTTTCTAGGACTTTCTAGACTAAAAAATAATTCTTTTTACAAATATATTTTTGCCTAGAAGGGTCTTATAAACATGATGTTGACTCCTTTGACTCATGACAATAAATCCTAAGACCTAACAAACCCTAGAAGCATGAAGAACATGCTTTTACCTAGAAGACCATCAATAATGAGCATGAAACCCATGCTTTAATAATAATAACTTTCCTTTTCTTTTCTTGTTTGTTACATAGGATACATATTGAAATGAGTACAACAATTATGAAGATCGAAACTAGTTACATTTTCAACACTCCCTCTTAACTAGGGAGGTATTCATAATTGTACAACTAGTACAACATCATATCTCAAATTGAAGAGTTCTCATAAGAAGAGTTAGATTGATAAGCCATATTGTAAGCATCATCATCATGACCAACACTGTCTTTGAGGCCTAACTAGACAAGCTCTTCTTTAATCAAGAGCATTATGTTGGGAGGCTTTACATGTGATACCGCACTACCTCTACAAGGTACATACCCCATCCAGATGTCTACAAGGTATGTCCTTTTAGGACTATTCTTATCTTGGATCTCCAATCCTGAGTCCTCAAAGAATATCGATCCTCTTCGACCACTCTTCTCTTGGATACTTGTCACATCCTCAAAGAGTGTCGATACCTTTCCTTTCTTGGATGTTTTATCCTCAAGGAAACCACAGATGCTTATCCAATCCTTTGTCATTCTCTCTTCATCACCTAAAGAGGAGAATGCACATGTGATGTCCAACATCACTCCCTCTCAACCAGAGAGGACATCCCTATTCTCCTTTAATCTTGAGAATAGAACCTTGCTCCTATATAAGGAGACTCCTTTACTCCCTCTCAAAATCAGAGGAGATCTAGACTTCCTTTCTATTTGGGAAGTCACCATCACAAGCCTTACAACTTGTCTTCATAAGAGTATCAACTACTAGTTCTTCATAGCTGTCCGACTCCCTCCTTTTTCTGTATCATTGAGCTTTCCTTTCTTTCAAGGTATCATGGAGCCACCTTCTCTCTTTGATCTTGTGACAGGTTCTAGGCCAATCTTCTTGCTCATCACTTTCTTCTTTGATATGAAGGAATTACATTGAGCCTTCCCAAACTTCAAGTTGATCATAGCTTCTTCTTGAAAGTGATCTTCCTTTTGACCTCAAGGTTATCTTTTTTCACTGCTACCTTTTAATCTCAAGATGTCCATATTTTGACTTCACAGTTGCCAGGTACTAGATATCGAGCTTCCCTCAACTTCCTTCATCCATATAGTTGAACTTGCTTCAACTTCCACCATATATTCTTGCAACATTCTTCCAAGTAGCAAAATAATATGTTAACCAGATAACCATCAGTGATGGAAATCAAACTTACCTCACCATGGTGACCACCTTGTTACATCAACATCCTCTTGGTCCATCTCCATATGAATCTTCTTTCATGCATCAGAGAGCCCAAGGATCGAACTTGATTACTAAGTTACAACTTTTTCGTCTGAAGATTATATTGGATGTTAATTATTATTACATATATTCTAGAGAAAGTCTTAAATTCTTTACATATCCTTAAGTAAGTCAAATCCTATTCCTTTCAAGCATCATATATCCATATACCTAAGCATATTTTATGACCAACTTTCTTTCCACAAGATTCTACACATATGAATCTTATCCAAAGTTTTATATCCAACATGCATTCCTATGCTTTCATCCGATCATCTAGCTATTCATATATCTCACAAAGAGCCTGCATCCTGACCCATTGCATTCTTTCATCCCTTTACCAATATTGATTCCACATTACATGGAATGTCTACTAACCTTGTCATGATGCTTTTCCCAAAGACCTTCCAAATGATGGTCCTTCCTTAATCATGTTGATAAGAAGGATGGCAACTTCTAACATGATGTTAGATAATACCTAGATGAACATTATGCAAAAATGGTCTATCTATTGATCTATCTAGATGATCTCTACAAAGCAACTTAATCATGTAAATCCTAGACATGCTACTATCACATGCTTCTCTCTATGATGCTATGCAAAACATACTGTTCTAAAAGAAAGATTACTCCTTATAAAGAACTTGACAGTCAATGAACCTTCTTCAGTAGTAAAGATTCTTCACTTCTTCCTTCTTCAGTTTCTTCTAAGGTTCTCTCACTACCTTGGCTACATGAGCTTCAATCCTTTCTTTTCTCTTATTGGTCTGTAGGCTTGGACAATCCCTCTTAAAGTGTCCAAACTCATTGCACTTAAAGCATTGAACCTTGGACATGTCTTTCTTCTTGGACTTACCAAACTTTCCCTTCTTCAGCTTCTTGACTCGGGCTAGAAAGGCTTGAGATTTCTCATCTGATCCAATATCATCTTTTACTTTGATCCTTGATTCTTCCAATATGCATTGAGCCCACAACTCATCAAAAGGAGTTGAATCTTTCTTGGAATAGATGCGTGTTACAAAGCTACTCCATTCCTGTGGCAGTTCATTTAGTACACAAATGGTTACTTCAGAATTAGTAATTGGTTCCCCAAGTCCTTGCAGATGGTCTCTTAGTTGAGAGACTCTCATGAGAAAGGATGTCACATCCTCATCCTTTGATTTCTTCATTCTATACAACTTGTTCCTCAATGACATCCTTTGTCCCGTTTTACTTACTGAGTGCAAATTCACTAGCTTGTCATACATAGCCTTGGAAATCTTCAAATTTGCAACAACTGGAACAAGAGAATCTTTAATGGATTCCACGATGATCCTCTGTGCCCTTACTTCCCCTTTCTTGTATTTTGCTAGTTCTTGTGTCTTATCTTTCTCAGGTACAATAATTTTCCCAGTGACATATTCCATTACTTCTTGTTCTATGAGTATCAAGTCAATTATTTTCTTCCATGCTAGATAGTTTGATGCCCCAACGAGCTTATTTCTCTCCTTGCAGAAAGAACCCATATGACTTGAAGATTCAGACATGATGTAATAATATGATACTTACTTGAGATCAAGATTCTTCTTGATGATGTCTTCAACCTTCTTGATGCCTTCAAGATTCTTGAAGAGTCATTGATAATAGCTTCTAGAGTCCCTTGATGCTTCCTTCAACGATTCCTTCCAAATAGTTCTTCTTTCAGAATGAGATCAACACTATCTTCTTGAAGTCTTTTTCTCAAAACTTCCTTTTGATCTGACCTCGATGTAGACTTGGTCTTCTTTAATGTAGAAACCCTCCTTTCTTGAGTCCTTTCTCAAATGATCCCTTTTGGCAATCAATTCCTTCTTCTTGAAGAGCTTCCTTCTTCCTTTCCCTTGACAAGTAACTAGTGTCATTCGGCTGCCTTCCTTGTTCACCTTAGCTCTGAAACGATGTTGGAAAATGCAAAGTGCCAACGTATTAAATCTTATTTTCCTTGATCCTTAATACTTGCTTGTGAACTTAGTTATTCAGAATTCTTCTTATGTTCTTTAGTTAGATCTTTTCATCAAACAAATATCAAGAACAAAACACAACAGATGACACAAAAATTAGGCTCCAAGCTAGGGAAAAACCCCTCCAAGGGGAAAACCCAGAAACTCTTCTCTTCTTAGAATTTGCTTCAATTGAGACACAAAGACCCAAACCCTAGACCAAATCCTCCTCCAAGTACCAAGTCGAACCTCTAACAAGTCCTTCACTGATTTTGCACCAACCAGCTTCAAACTGCAACTTTGACCTGCCAGCTTCAATACTGCAATCATCCTGCAACTTGGCCCTACAATTCTGGCCTTGCAGCTTCCTTAGAAACCCTAATCTGGCCTCCTAAGACCTTCCTAGAGCAAGACAACTCTTCCCAAGGTCAACGAGGTCTAGATAGAGTATTCTCTCTTCTAGCTACAAGTTATTGTACTTCGTCTTCCTGCAACTCAGACCTGCAACTTCAGCCTCTTCTTGCAGCCCAGAAACCCTAGAATTTCGCACGTGTGAGAGAGATAGAGCCCCAAAACAATATATTTCCATCCTTCTTTCTTCACTTAGACCTTCACTCTCTTTTTTCTAGCTTCCTAGCTACAGATCAAACTCTTTCTTGATAGATCGAACTTGTGGAGTGAGTGAGTCTAAAATGAGGTCAAACTTCTTCTTTATATAGCCTTCTCAAGGGGTTGAATTCCCTCCTTTAGGCCGACTTGCACTTTTGGAGTTTCTAGGACTTTCTAGACTCGAAAATAATTCTTTTTACAAATATACTTTTGCCTGGAAGGGTCTTCTAAACATGATGTTGACTCTTTTGACTCACGACAATAAATCCTAAGAGCTAACAATCACTAGAAGCATGAAGAACATGCTTTTACCTATAAGGCCATAAATAATGAGCATGAAACCATGCTTTAATAATAATAACTTTTCTTTTCTTTTCTTGTTTGTTACATAGGATACATATTGAAATGAATACAACAATTATGAAGACCAAAACTAGTTACATTTTCAAAAGCTCCCACCCAAATTATGTCATGCTGCTACACAAATTTAAATCTTATAATCAGAAAATGAAAATCTGTTACCTCCATTTCTGTGCTACTACAAAATTCTGTCATCTGCTTCAAATTCTTTCCCTGTTACAAGTTGGCTTGTTTTTTGCACACTGTTACTGGTTGTTACCTTGGTCTCTATGCACTGTTACAGAGTACATACCTTGATTTCTGTGCACTATTTAGGGCTGCCTTGATTTTGTGCGCTGTTGCATATCATTACTTCGATTTCTGTGCAAGAAATACATCTATTTCTGTGCACAATGTCCTTAATGTTTGTGCTCAAGATCCTATTTTTTTGGCTTTTTGAGGTATTTTTCACAAGCTTTGGGTTGCATGTATGTCTCCTGCATCTATCTTGTGTTGTTTCGGGACTGCTATGTACTGTATTGTGGTTCTTTACTGTTCTGTATGGCTTGTCTTGGGATCTGTGTTCATTGTTTCTCATGTATGCTCCAACCTATTTCATCATTTACATGCAATTTCAGATATTATCGGTATATATCTAGGGCTGCATGCCTCCTATCCTGGAATTTTATCTGTTACAATTCAGTTTCAGAGTTTCGTTCTCTGTTACGAAAACCTCCACACTGAGGTGTTGGAAACATGTTATGAAGTTTTAGAGACGTTTTTGTGTACAAAATGTCTCCAAAACACACTGAAAGTGTTCATTGGCATTTTATATTTTTGAAGCACTATATCTGCTGTTTCAGTGGGGCTGTTTTGACGTTTTGGTCACCGAATTGGTCTTTTCTTACAAATCAAGTATAAAGAGAGGGCTTGGGACTCTCTTAATTATAACTCTTTTTTTGGCTATTCTCCAAATTTGAAATTCGTGAATGGTATTTTGAATTTTATGTCTCCTGGTTGCTTTTTCATATATATATATATAGCCCAATGGTGTGGGATCAATTGGTGAGGAGTGATGGGTCTTTCATCCATGACCCAGGTCAACACCTGTCAGGGCTTTTCTGACTCTTTAAGGTAATCATGGGGGCATCTTGAGCTAGTGGTCAAACATGTGAGGCTCCATAGCATTACCCGCGCACACATAAGTTGATCAATGCCCATCCATGGCCCTTAAGACCAGCTAATTTGATATACCAAAGCGGTTAATTCCATTGGTCAGGGATGAGGAGTTTTTCACTAGTGACTCAGGTTCAATTTTTGTGAGAACCTTTCAAGCTCCTTAAGATAACCATGGGGTCACTTGTAGGTAGTGGTTGGATGTGTGAGGCTGCATAGCATTACCTTTGCACACATAAGTGGGTCAAAGTCCAAACCGATGCCCCTTCAGGCTAACCAATTTAAGAACAAAGGGGTTGGATCCATTGGTGAGAAATAAGGATTTTTTCACTAGGACTTGGGGTCAATTATCATGAGGGCTTTTCCAGTTCCTTGAGTTATCCAGGCAGGCACTTAGAGGTAGTGGTCTAACTTGCGAGGTTACATAGAACTAACTTGTTCATACATGAGTGTATTAAATCCCACCCCCATGTTCTCTAAGGCTAATGAATTTTGGTTTGCCAAGATGTGGTTGAGTGTTTGAGACAGGGCATCACCATGCAAAAGACCCAAGGTCAAAATCTCGATGGGATTAGGGCCCGTGACAGTGCATGAGTTTGACAGGATCATTGCATTGATGTGGCTTCTGTGTTAATGCACATGAGATTCATAGCACCTCATGAATAAAAGAATGTTTCTGTGCACCAAAATATATACACATTATTTTTCCAAGTTAAACCTCATGGGATTCCCCCCTCTTCTGGATATCTGGATGAATAGTGTTTCAATTTCTAGCTGCAAGAGTGGCTGGTAATCCAATGAGACTCAACCAGACTTGAACCTTAGTGGGACTAGAACTGGAGATTTCACGACAAACTTTGCCTTGAACAAGTTCATTTGAACCAACTGAACTAACCCACTATGCCATTACATATGTATGTATGGATTTGACATATCCTAGCCATATCTTTTCTTGATTTTCTTAAATTTTTTCATATTCATGTTAGATATCATATCCATATCCATTCGAATATCCGTATGCATGCTTTATCTGTTTCTGTCCTTGTTTTGACACAGTATCATGCTTGCTATGACTCCTTTTTTGTCTTAGCTTTTGATTATCTTCTGTCTCCTGATGATTTTTGTGGTGAACTTAAATGTTAATATGATTCCCTTTTATCCTTATTTTAATTGTGTTAACCTATTTATCTTTTGTAACAAAGTATCTCATACTGTTTTTTTCCAAAACGAAGAATTATATTGATCCAGAAAAATGCATCAGGGATGCTACATTGAATCAAGAGATTTTGATATTACTGATTGATCCAAGCCAAGATTTTCAATCTTTCTTATATCATTTCTTGGATTTGTTCCTTCTTTTTAAAAAATCCCTTCCTAGTTTTCAAAAAAGTTTGGAAACTGTGTGCCTGTCTTCTTTTGACTTTTCAGATGAAGAATATTCTTTCTTTTTTTCAGAAGAGTCTGAGTCTGTATAGTTTTTTGCACAACCTTTGTTTTCTGTATGGCTCTCCTTTTCTTCCAAGTGGGTTTGTGGGTAATCCTGCTTTCGAGGGAAGATCAATTTTCTTTTGAAGTAATTTTGGAAAATTTTAAAGGCTGAATCTAGGCTATCAATAATTTCCTTTCTTATTTACTTTCCATTGAATCTTTGGATTTTCTTTTCTAGGTCTAATCTGTTCTTCATCGTTTTCTTTCTTGTAAATTCACGAGGTTCTTTCTCTTCTTGAGAAGTGGCAGGAAGCAGGAGAGGGAAAGTGTTAACCAGGTACCAATAAACATGACATGTTCTGCAACAAGAGAACACATTGACAGAATAAAATATCTGGGTCTAAGTAATTCCGTCAACTTTCAAAGCGAAATTTTCTAGGAGTCCTTTGTGGATGTTCATTTCCACAATTTTTTTGCTCAAAAGAAAGCTCCTTCAGAAGGGGTTTTATTGCCCGAATATATCCTAAAATGATTTTTTATATATGTAAAAATATCATCCTGTCAAAAGTAAAGAGTGGGAAATTAGGGGGTCTTAAGCTCTAACCAAATAGAAATGGACTCAAACTCTGTTGAGATTGGGTTAAAAATTAAAAGTTAGTATGCCATGGATTTAAACCAAGGATGGAGATTCCACAGGAATACAAGCCTTATCACCTTTCTGCTTGCCGCTATACCATACAGCTGTGGGCTCCCAAAGAACCTTCTTGGACAGAAGTAGAAGCTTGGAGAATTTTTAATTGAAATGGACTTGGAAAATCAATACACAGTTCTTTTATTTTTTCGTTTTTAATTTCTATTTTAAAATTTATAGTCGGCCAAAGTCCTTCAAATCTACAGATCGAAGCTCTGTTAGAGAGATCCAAAACCTTAAAGGAGGAAGCTCATTAGAAATATCCAATGGAGGTGAAGACTTCACATTGGTTAGATAAGGCAGAGGAGTCCTGGGCTTGACAGCTGAAGGAGAGACCTGTTGAAGTGAGGGAATGACCCATTAGCCCCTGCAAATTCTCATTCTAATACAATTTACATTATTTTTGTGAATTTTCAAAGATTGCATTTGAACATACATGTTTTTTGCATTTTTACTTGTAGTTTTTATAATATGCGATTTGTTAATACTTGTAGTTAGAGAAGAAATCTGTGATGATATTTCTAGCTTGGAATGGTTCCAAAGCAAAATTACGTGGGTTAACAATTAAAGAAGGAATATTTGATTCTATTTTTGGCTTGGAATGATTACATATGCAGAGTAAACTAGAAGAGAAATATGTGGTTCTATTTCTAGATTGAAATGAATGAGTGGGAGGACTTAGCTGGATCAAAAAGGAAACTAGAACTGAGTTTTGTTGTATACTATTCTAAAATACGAAGTCCTTACCAAACCCTTTATCTCCATGTACAATAGTTTTTCACGAAATTAATCTTTGACAGGCTTGTTCCCAACATCCAATTTAAATGGATTCCGCATGTCAAGGTTCCATTGAGGATGATGACTTTTTTGGGGATGATGAAACTCACCAAGATAATCTGAATAGAGAAGTCTTGGATTTGGATAGAGAATGGCAAGCTAGATACAAGCAATTTCACACAGTATCCTCTTTGTCATTTTCCATTGCGTTATAAAATCCTACATCTATAGTTATAAATAATTAACTTGTCTTGATTAATATTTAGGTTTTTAAGTGTTAGTCATCTATAATAGCTTGTGGAGCTTTGAAAAGATATCAGGTTGGCTATAGAGAAGGTCTGCTTGCAGGTAAAGAGACAGCTGCTCAACTAGGTTTTAATAATGGCTTCAAAGAATCAGTGTTGTTTGGATATAATTTTGGCAAAGTTCGAGGGATTACAAGGTATCTTAAATTCATTTACTTTTTCTTCACTGTCTTTATTCTTTTCCGTCTATCATGTCTGTTTTTCAGTGGGCGAGGATATATTGCACTAAACATTATATTCAATATATCTTTTGCAATCAAAATACTTGGTGATTTGCTAGCTAATAAATCACATTCATTTTCAAACGCTACTCTAAAGTACTTCAGTGGTCCTCTAGGAACGACATAAAATCTACTCTTATTTAACTCACAATTTTTTCATTTATTTCCTTATTCCAAGATAATAGTGAGGAAGAAAGGACTTGGGTAATGAGCGGTTTCTTTCAGAAATATATTTATCAGTAAAAAATAAGTAGAGGTAGTCTACAACTGTAGTAGAATTCTGGATATGTGAATATCAATTAATTGAGTTCAACTCAATTTTCTTTGTGGAGATTGGGTACGATTTCATTAAAATATATTAGTTTTCTCTTTTTAGGTAATTTTCCACTGGAAAGTCTAACCTCTTTGAAGTTTGTTTGCTATCCTTCCGGAGCATGTGAAAGTAAAGTTGGTTGAAACAAGTGAAGGTAGAACCAAATTGGAAGCTCTTCATGGCAAAGTGAGTTCAATGTCAGGAAAGGACGCATTGAAGTTATTTCATGAGGATGTTTTGAAAGGCGAAGTGGAAGCAAAAATGGGCAAATCAAAAGACAATTCTCAAGTGAGGCTTGGTCCTTTGTGTTCCCATTTTCAAAGTTTAGGTGGTGGTATTGGAGTTGGATATTTCAATGCATTCATATGTTACTGATATTATTTTGAATAATATTATTTTTTCCACTAATAAAACGAAGTCTTGTCATCACAACTAAGATGGAAAGCATTGGTATCTTGTTGACAGGTGGATTTGGAAGGAAACCTTCAGACATTAAAACTTGAAGAACATATTGGGTCCTCATCAACTACGAGTGGTACAGGTGAACTTGCAGATTTGCACAGACAACTCGTTTCTGTGCTTGAAAATACTTATTTGAAAGCTGCATGTTGAAGTTACTAATTTGTTGGCAGTATCAAGATGTACAGTACTTGTGAAAGTTTGAAAACCCTCTCTAATTGTTAATCGAGTACTCAATTATTACCGTAGAAATGAGTACAGTTGTGTAGAACAAGGATTTTTTGTTCTAATTTAATCAAAGTTGATCACATTTGATCTTTGATCTTAATTAGCGTTGTGCTTATATGAAGATAGAACCTTGCCAAGGTTAATGTTAAGGTTAAGGCATTGCTATTTCTAGATGCTTTGCTAATTGAGAGTTGTTTTCCCTATTACTTGCCATCCATTGTCCATATTTTGATGGCATTCCTTGTTAATTGGAACGAGAGCTAGTTGAAATTTATGATGAAGGTTAGTGATTGAATGGTGAATTGGTTCGTTGCATTTAAACAAAATTAGTGGTTCTAACTTCAAGTTCGCTTTTGGTATATATTTGGTCATTGCACGAGTTGCACTTTCCTTACTACAGTAAAGTTTGATAGCCAACGACAACACTGAGGAGTTGCATGTAACAAAGTTGGTTTTGATCATGCTTCTGGAAAACGGTCTGATCATTATATGCATCATATTGTACTTTCACCCACAAGTGGCTAAAGCTGATTACAAAAAAACATCGAAGGTGAGATATTTAACATATTAGATATCCCTCTTGATGATATTGTTGGAAAGGTGCAATCTTATAAATATTTGGGCATTGATTTCAGTGAAATTGGAACCATAGTGTTATGATGAGAATAACTGATGGTTGAAAAATTTATCATGATTTTGAAAACAGATGTAAGAACCGTTGAGCTTGAGACTGAGACTGAGATATGAAAAAGATCATTTTTCAATACTTTAGTTATATCAGTTATTATATATGGTTGTGTACTTTGGACTTGCAACATCTCTGGTGACACTAGGAATAAAATTGAGCAAATCTAAAAACATTTATTACCTCTAATTTTAAAATGGAATAAAATTGAGCAAATCTAAAAACATTTATTACCTCTAATTTTAAAATAAAATGGGACACTTGTTACCCCCATTATCTTGATTGAAGCTTTCATGGAGTCTATATCCCTCATTAAATATATAAGATTAATTATAAATTACTCATGTCGAGTAAGGATAGGTACCCTATTATTGCTTATAATTAGCATGAGTGGTGGCCACCACAACGTCAAGAGAAGTTTGGCTAAGAATTTTCAATCTTGGCTCAACGATCAAAATAATAATATTGATAACATGAAATTTTAGATCCATAGGATTTTTAAGGCCAAAACGATATCATTTATAAGATGAAGTAGAAATACTACAAATATTTTACTGATCATAATTAATTTGATCAAAAACTATTTTTTCAATTGTTTGATCTTAAAAACAGAATATTGTTAAGATTAGTACCAATGATCACCAAAAACACCTTTCAATGAACTATTTGTAAAATATATGATACAAAGGTGTAATATACAAAAAATAAATAAATTAATTTCTAAAATTTTGCTACAAGAAATTACTCGATAAATTTATTTATTTAAAATCAAGTTAAATTGCACGATTTGCACCATTAAATTATTGACACAAATATTTTTTTGCAATATAAAAATTCAGAAATTGCAACTCAAAGTTAACATGAGAATAACAATAAAATCTCAACCTTATTATGTTAAATATGGATCTGGAAATACATGCCAAATATGGTTTTGAGAACTTGTTCAAACACCATCAATATATTTGCATGGCTAATGATGGCTTCTCCAAAGCAATGCACCAATGAGAGATCTGATTGGCCTCTCCTCGCGATCTTCAGGTTAAGCCTAGTGAGCGGATCTGATTTGATCCCTCATTTTTCAAGTGGCTGGGGTGTATGTCTGAATACCGAAACCCCTCTTGATTGGATTAGCTAGGGTGGATCACTTACCACCAAAAGTAACCCTCTACATAATATAGTCCTCTCACTCAGAGAATCTCCAAGCGTTCAACTCAACAACAACAAAACAATAATCCAAAAGCATGCCTAAGAAGTGAGCTCTCATCTCCTTTAATAGTCATGGAATATCAAAATAACACGTGTCATCCAAATACCATGGGGTTTTTTCTTTCTTTATTAAAGTGACTTATAATATTTTTTTTCCTTAGTCACTTTTTAATTAATTTATTCTCAACTATTACATTATTACATCTGTAGCCTATAGGAATAGCTAGGCTACTAAGCTAGTCTCTATTCCTAGTGCTCAGAAAAAAGGACATTACAATCTTCCCTTCTCAAAATTGTTTGACCCCAAGGAATTCTAACCTCCATACTGTTAGTGTCGGTCTTGAGCCCTCCATCGGTGATCAAAAGCTCTTTGCATTTTGCATAAGTAGGTGTCTCATCAGTGTCAGTCTTGCATCCCATTAGGCATGCCATAACACTGATGGAGGAGCTGGTCTTTTGTTCCCTTCTTGGTTTTGCTGGAGAAGGTCATGTCATTTAATGAGCTTGTGTTATACTTGTTTATTTTGGTCTTGAGATCCCAAGTCTTAGGTCTAGGGTTTTAAGTCAAAAATCACTGCAAGGTCATGAGTCAAAGGTCCATGAGTGCCCAGCAAGCCAGAAGGAGGTATGTACATATGTTCCATTGATATTTCTCATCAGCTACAGATCATTTATACCTTGGTTTTAAAAACTCTGTTTTTAAACCCAAGGTCATGTGAAATTTGCAAAAATAAAGAAAATTTTCAAAATTCTCCAAAATGCCGGCAATAACCCTGGTCTCCTCACTAGCATCCCTCAGATGGCTAACCTGCAAAAAGAACGGAGTTAAAACATTCAAAAGGCCAAAATCAGGACAAAATGAACACAAAAACAGTGTTAAAATGAATGCCAAAGCAAAAACATTACAAAGTGGGTTTGGTAAGTTAATTTTTTCAAATTTGGGCATATAAAGGCCAAATTTACCTCTAAGGAGCCTCATTATGCATTTGAGAGCAAGCAAACACACTTGAGAGGTCGAAGAAGGCGATTTGCAGCAAAATTGGGTATTTGCCTGGTGCGTGACCACTCAGGCAGGGTGCACGACCACTTGGGTGGGGCGCGACCACTCAGCGCAATTTTTGCTGTGTAAATTTACAAGGGCGCGACCACTCAGCAGGGGCGCGACCACTCAGCACGGGGGCGCGACCACTCAGGCCGATTTGCCCAGGAACCTCCAAAATTGACCCAAACTCTCTCTCATTCACTCAATCGGTCGAGGTAGGGTCTCTTTATACATTTGAAAGCTAGAGATATGAATTCATGGGCTTGATATGTATGTTATCACAGAAAAAATGCATGGAGAAAGGATAGGAATGATTGTTTGTGTTGTAGGCATTATGCTACGGTTATGTTTGTTTTTCAAGGTTTATAATTCCTTTTTCCCTCCTTGGTTTCCCATTTTGGTTCACAAATGTCAGTGTGTCTCTCTCTTTTATCTCATTTGCAAACTATACTAAAAATCCCATCCCAAAGTTCCTAAAACCCTAACCCCTCCTCAAAACCCTAATGCCTATCTATCCTACTCAAACCCTAAAGCATTATCACACAACAGTTAATAAAACAAAAGATATATAAAAACACAGCAAAGATAAAAAGAAATGTTATGAAAAAGAAAAGAGTATATATATATGGCAAATGCATGTGCATGTTCACCACAAAAACAGAGTCAAGTATTACCATGCCATAGCCTAGCCACTACAAGAGCAAAAAGACATATTGTTGTGTAAAAATCAGAGGCAAGGATGCTGTGTAAACATTCATGCTAAAATGGACAGTTTGCTGTGATAGGGTTTGCACAGGAACAATTGTTGCATCTCCCCAATTTTAAACTCTGTTTTCCCTACTTTTCCCTTCATTAAAATCCCAGTTCAATTGCTCTATTCCTTCCCTAAAAATCCCAGTGCAATTGAAATCCCTCTTCCCTTTTGTCAACATGTAACTAAAGCCCCTTTTTCCCTCATGACAAATGCAAACTAATGCTTTGTTTCCCCTTAGCATCAAAAGCACATAAACTTGAAAAAACAGAGTATGCTTATAAAGTACAGTCAAAGACAAATTAAAGGAGCAGCCTGTTGATGCTAATGATTGATGCTACCCCATACCCCTATGATCATGTTGTCCTTTACCCCATGTTAAAAAATATATTGTCCTTTCCCTTGGTGATCATTACACATATTTTCCCTAATAAAGTATTTATTTGCAAATGATTTCCAAATGATAAGAGATGAGGAACATGTTTGATATTTTGTGAATCAGTCCTTTAAATTCCCTGTTTTTATATATTTCCCTTTCCTTATTAAAAGTCCCCCCCCTAACATTTCCTTCATGATTTTTTCCCCTTGAAAACAGCATACTTCTCAGCATTTTGCAGGCAGGGCAGCAATCAGTTGTGTTCTTTTTCTCCACCTTGCTCAATAACATCATGTCAACCACTGAAACTAATGAGCAAGGTGATGACCGGTCTTCTTCTTCGGAGTCTGAGGTACAGAGGCCTCGGAAGGGTGGCAAAGGTGGTCATCATAAGAGAGAAGAGCCCACTTCTCTAGCAGAGTTACAGGCTTGCCCTTTGGCAGTGACTTTTTTCCGGTACATGTCATGTCTTGAGTTTTGTGAGAGGCTGGCCCAGATTCAGCACCACAGGGAGTTGGCCCGATTATTTGTTTTGCACCTTCATGATGGGCAGGTCACTCTTGCAGGGGTGAATTTTGTACTATCTCCGGAGGTGATTTCAGAGGCTACCGGGATACCAAATGTGGGTGAGGTGTGGCCCAAGCGCAAAATGCTGGATTATGTTTATTTTGAGCCATATGTCAGGCCAGCATTCATGAGTCATTTGTCGGGGATCTTTCCTTTCAGGTTCCTCCGGGCGGAGTATGCTTCTATTATGCGGCTTATCATGCACTACTTCACATGCGAGGGGAGATTTTCTCGGGTCTTCTCTTATCACATTCGCTAGCTGATGCATTTCACCCGGGTGAGGATGATGAACATCCCGGTTTTCTTTTTCCATGATATTCAGAGGATGGTGTCAGTGTTCCAGAGGCGGTCTCCAGCTCAGCAGTATCGGAGTTTGTGCCATCACGGTCTTATCCAGCTTATTGTTGCCCATCAGTTGACTCAGCAGGGCATTGCATGGGCAGACTTCATTTCTCGGGATTTCTTCACAGAGCCACAGCCAGAGCCACAGCCAGAGGTCATTTTTGAGGAGGGAGGTCCTTCACATCAGCCTGAGATCACTGGTCCGAGACACATGGCTTCCTCACCTCGCCTCACTTATCAGAAAGGCCCGAGGGCCTTGTTTGCAGCAGCGCGGCGAGTACTTTCTCCACAGCAGGTGGAAGGGGTCTCGCCATCATCATCAGCTACAGGTCAGCGAGTGTTATCTCCACATCAGGTGGAAGGGGCCTCGCATTCTTCATCAGCGGTACGAGAGGGCAAACAGCCCGTGACAGAGGAGGAGAGAGCCATTGACATGCCGGTTGACATCATTGATCTTAATGCTCTCTCCCCTACATCAGATTTGCACGAGATCATCCGACAGAGAGAGGCGGAAAACCGCTTGCTGCAGGAGAAGCTTGATATGGCCAAGTGGACAATAAATTACTTGGAGCAGCGCAACAAGCAACTAGAAGAGGAAAAAGAGTTGGATGAACTATGGAGAATTCGTAGCAACCGAGACTTGAACCGTAGGAGGCCGGGTGACTTGTGGCCTAGGGACCGGGAATCAAGGCTCATCAGTTCAAATGTACACTTGCAGCAGCTGTTGGAGAAAGCCAACCGAGACAAAAGGTTGCTCAGACACATGAAGGATCATTATTGGGCAAGAATGCATGTT
Organism: Pinus tabuliformis; assembly: GCA_031772625.1. Taxonomy (NCBI): domain Eukaryota; kingdom Viridiplantae; phylum Streptophyta; class Pinopsida; order Pinales; family Pinaceae; genus Pinus; species Pinus tabuliformis. Next base: position 620,606,401 of record CM062804.1, read on the forward strand.
TGCAAAGCAAGGATGAAGATCCTTCAACGGCGGTTGAACGAGGCTCTTTCGAGGAAGAAGAAGGCCAACCCACTCCGTATCTTGGCTGAGGCATCACTCACTCACCATGATACTCATTAGTATCCTCCCAGCAGCAAACACAAGAAATTTTGAGGATTTTGAGGCATTTTTGGCATTTTTTAGCATTTTACAGGTTTTGGTCATTTGAGTGGTTTCACCCCCCGCGCGACCACTCATGGGGACAGCTCAGATTGAGGAAAACTCTACATATTTGGATTTGTCATGACAAAATACACTTGGATATGGATGGGTTTCAAATTTTATGGAGATTTGGGCCTCCAAAAGCTCAAAATACATGCAAATTTTGACTTTCTGCCCTTTTTTTTGAGTTTCAGAAAGCTGCCTTGGGAGAAATGATTTTTGAGGGGTCAAATCAACTCCAAATTCAGAAATTCCACTTGGTTTGGAAAGTAGACTCCCAGACCTTTCCAACGAGCTATCTTGCACCTGATTTGGACACTGGGAAGGCCTTCAACCAGAGCTGCAAAGGGGCGCGACCACTCAGGATCAGGGGCGCGACCACTCAGGGAAAATTGCCAGATTTGACCATTTCGGCCAGCAAAACACTGTTTTTACTCTTGGATGACTTTTGGGCATGTAAATAAGAAACTTTGGTGTAATTTTCATGGCACATGGATGCATTTACTCTCCTTTGACACTTCTAGAACTTTCTTTGATGTAAATAGTGAAAATTTAATGCATGGATTAGTTTCCTAAGTTTTAGAGGCAAGTTGTTTTGACTGCCTATTATCTAGTTCTTAGTTTAGAATTAGTTCAAACTGCTCCTAGGAAGCTGAGCTCGACCCCTAGAGGTGGGGAAAGGAGTTAGATCAGCTATATGATGCCTTCTTATCCTCATTTTGATGGTTGGACTCTTGAGGGAGAAGCTCTATTGTATATTTTACTGGTATCTTTGCAATTTGAGGAAAAGGAAGGCCAGGGTTTTGCAGACATCATTGTGGATTATTGTGTTGATGGTGTGTTTCCTACTTGTCATTGTAAGTGTGTTTATGTGTTCCATCTCTTATTCTATTGCTGCTAATTAAACAAAAGAAGTGATAAAGTTTGAATTCATGCATGCCATGCTCAGCTTTCAATTTTGTTTAATATTTATGTTTTCCACTGTCTAAAGAGGATTCAAAGTCATTGTTTGCCCTCTTTAGCTCCCTCTCTTTCTTCCTAGATCATCCATCTCAGCTAAAGGCATCAGCACAAACTCCTACCTTGCCCCAAAGACCCACCTGCAAAAACTGAGCTCAATCCCCACACCCTGAATTGCACTCCCTCCAATTGCCACCAAAAACCCCAAAAACTTTAAATCAACCCTCCTCATCAGTTTACTAGCCTAATATTTTTGATCCTAATTGGTCAGCTCACCCCATTGAGAAAATACCTTGAGTCTGACCGGAGAGAGCCTTCTCCTTCCTCGTAGGGCTAGCTACGAGGTGTAATGGTTTGATGTAGCCTTGAGATTTGTCTATCTCAGCCTAGGTGAAATTTCAAGCGCTAACATAGTGGCGACCATATTGGGGAGAACAAACTTGTTTGTGTGTTGATGTGTGTGTTTCGCAAGTCTTAGACGGAGCCTGAAGTCACGCCAGGTAGCCTTTGAACACGCTCTTGTTTTACATCAGCGTTAGTAGATAAACGCTGCTTCAGTCAATCTCCGTGAGCTTCTGAAACTCTCACTTTAGTGACATCTTTATCCCAGTATCATTATGGACTCTAAGCTTCGGATGATAGGCTAAGAGTTTCCATACGGCTGAGCGGTTTTTCCTTTCCTAGTCTATTCGCGAAAACAAGCTGGCTACTGATCCAAGACCAATTGTTAGATCTAATTCATGCCCAGCTATTTTTGAGTATCTTGAAGATCTTGATTTCGATGAAAGTTTTGAGTTGTCGTTGTTTAAAGCTAAATCTGAAAGTGCACTTGCTACTCTAGTTCCTAATCCTGATTTTGCAGCTGCTATTGAATTCGAGAGGCATAATAAATTAGTTGAAAATTTCATTTTGAGGAATCTCCAGACACGTGTACAAGCTACAACTCTTGCTGATTTCCTTGAAAATATCTCTGGTCATATTGGATCTTCTATCACGGCGCATGAACAGTCAAATCCCCCTTATATTGCCATCACTCCCATAGTTACTCATCCCCCATCTACAGTTGTTTCGCCTTCGGTTTCACATACTACTTCTCCTCCTCTTACTCCTCATACTGCCACACCTACCCCGCCTGCTACTCCAAGACCTACCTTACCAAGAACAATGGCAGCCCGGTTTGCCCCACTTGTATTGCCTGCTAATCTTCATGATATGCCTGCTGATTACCAAAGCAAAATTCCCATGTTTGATGGCACTCCGCAAAGTACTACAGCACAGCAACATATCGATAAAATGTCCACTTTCTTTGATCTATATGAGTTAGATGAAGAAGATGTTACCATGCGGTTGTTCGTGCAAACATTTGCTGGAGAAGTTAGAAAATGGTTCAGAGGGTTGGCAGCTAACAGCATCACCACCTTAGAAGCACTCGAGAATCAATTCTTGGACCGATGGGAAATAAGGAAAGACCCGCTGCAAATCAATGCCGAGTACAACAACCTCAAGCGAAATCCAGGTGAGTCGGTTCAAGATTATATCATCAGATTTAATTCAGTGTATAACGCTATACCCGATGATTTGAAACCATCAAGAAAGTCCGCATTGCTTAAGTTCCCGGATGGTTTCGATCCGGAGATGGCCTACTCACTGCGGGACCGAGATCCTCCTACCTTGGAGGAAATGCAGAAAATTACAGTCAGTGTGGAGGCTAATTTGAATGACAAAAGGGCAAGAATGAAAGCGGAGAAGAAGGTCACAATCAAAGAAGAGGCAGCATCCACTTCTCAGGTTCTTCGTACAGTTGAGGAGATGAAAAAGGCATTCCAAAATCTTACTCTTGGTAAACCGGAACCTCAAGTTCGAAACCCAAACTTCAGAGGTCAACAACAGCAGCCCCAATATAGAATCAAGCAACGGGAAACACGAGCACAAGAAGCGGCCGTGCAGCAGCCAATCCAACCTCCATTTCAGCAAAATTATGTCACTCAAGAATCAGAAGATGAAGGTGAAGGTGTTGGCGAAGAAAATCATTTCTTCACTCCCGATGATCTGCCCACATACGTCACGGAGGAAGAAGAGCTGGTAGGTAATGCATATACACCTCAAGATGAGCACTATATTTTATCTAATGATGTTGTACTTCAAGATGAGTCAGAAGAGTATCAAAGAGGTTACTTACACGCTTTATCAGCTCAGCAAGGCCAACAAAGGCAATTGAGAAACCAGACAATTCCCATAAATCCGATTCAAAAGAAGGCGGACAACTTGGCAAAGAATGGTGCTGCTGTTCCACAGAGAAAAGGTAAAGAAATCATGGATCCTTCATCAACTCAAACAGTTCCAGCAAACAAGATGGATCAGCCATCAAATGTACCCAAAGATAGAGCAGAAAAATGAGACAATCCGGCAAAGGAAGGTGAAAAGAGTCAAGCATTCAGCATTGAGAATGAAGTTGCAAAATTGAAATTGACCATTCCATTGACAGAAGTCATGAAGAACAGTACATATCGTGCACAAATTTCTAAAGTATTCAACATTGACCCAATGTTAGATGCAGTGAACGTAGAGGATGACCAGCCGGAATTGATCTTTGGGCCAGCTCTAAATGGTGAGTCCCCCGAGAGTGAGGTTCCTCCATTCTATATCAGCTTGAGAATTCATGATTATGTGCTTCATAATGCTATGTTTGATTCGGGAGCATCACACAATCTAATGCCTAAGGCGATTATGGAGAAGTTGGGACTTGACATTACCAGAAAGTACCATGATCTATACTCATTTGATTCCAGCCGGGTGAGATGCATCGGTTTGATTAAAGATTTGGTTGTGAGTCTAGATCAAATCCCAGCAAAGAATCTTTTGATGGATGTTGTGGTGGCGGACATTCCTCCACGGTTTGGCATGCTGCTCTCAAGGTCATGGGGAGCTAAGCTAAAGGGTACACTTCAGCTTGATTTTTCATATGCTACTATTCCGGTGTTTGGCCAAATGAGAAAGGTGTACCGAGAGCAAAAGATGAAGTATATGATTACTAGCAAGGAAAAGCCAGTAAATCATCCTGTAAATTATGTACAAACAGATTTAGAATCCTTTGTTTTATTTGCTGATAATTTTAATGAGGTAGATAGTCAGTTGGTTCAAGTAGAAGATATCCCAGGCATTGCAGAAAATTTCAGAGAAGTATTGAGAACGGAAAGTGAAGAAAGGACTGCTGTCATAAGGTCAATCGCTGAAACAAATGGGCAGCAAATCATGACTGCAACAACATCAGATTTTCAGCACCTAGAAGATGATGAAGAGGGTCTTTGGACTATGGATTTTGATGGTGCAGTGGGCAACGATGGTGCTGGTATTGGTGTGTGGATTCGAAGTCCATTCTTAGCCCAAGATCGAGTTCCAAGCAAGGTACGAGTATGTTCTTATAAATTAGCATTTGATTGCTCGAATAATGAGGCAGAATATGAAGCTCTTATTGCTGGTTTGAAAATCCTTCTGAAGTTAAAGGCAAAGAAAATAGCAGTATATGGCGACTCCGAACTAGTTATCAAACAAGTCAAAGGTGAATTTCAGGCCAAACACCCACGTATGAGAGCTTATAGAAATGCTGTTTTAGATATCCTGAAAAGATTTTCTGAACATACTTTGACATGTGTGCCCCAGATTCAAAATGGTGTTGCGGATGCATTGGCCAAAGCAGCAAGTAATTTGAAGATACCAATGAATTCAAGCAACAAGTTCGAAATCTATGTAAAGCACCGTCCTACAGTCCCGGATAATCAAAGATGTTGGCAAGTGTTTCAAGATGACGAGGAGATCAAAGATTTCTTGCATGGAGAAGGTAAATTTGAAGAAATCTCAATTGACATAGAACCTGAAGGAGTTAATCAAATGGATGTTTTGCAGCTCAAAGATAATTATATTCCAAAAGGTTTGATTCCTTTAGAAGAATTATTTGATCAAGATGATGTGGCCCGCAAGCCAACCTTGAAGCCAACGGATGAAGGTGTTGAAGATGTGAATCTCGGGACAGCCGAAAATCCAAGGATGGTCAAGTTATCTAAAGCATTACCACCCAAGGTAAAAAGTCAATATATCAGATTATTGTCATCTTATTCTAATGTCTTTGCTTGGGATTATTCAGACTTAAAGACATATGATACAAGCATCATCCAGCACACTATTCCTATAAAGCCAAATCAAAAGCCTTTTCGGCAAAAGTTGCGGAGGATCAATCCCAAGTTGCTGCCTTTGATTGAGAAAGAGGTCAATAGGCTCTACAAGTCCGGAATCATAGTTCCCATTCGCTTTTCAGACTGGATCTCCAACCTAGTGCCTGTGAGAAAGAAGACCGGTGAGATTTGCTTGTGCATAGACTTCAGAAATTTAAACAAAGTGTCGCTAAAGGACAACTATCCGCTGCCTAAAATGGACCACATATTGCAGCGGGTAGTGGGCGCTTCAAGAATGTCATTGCTTGATGGATACTCCAAGTACAATCAGATTTTAGTGCACGAGGATGACCGTGATAAGACAGCCTTCACTACACCATGGGGAACATTTCACTACGCCAAAATGGCATTTGGGTTGAAAAATGCGGGTGCCACATTTCAGCGAGCTATGGATATGGCTTTCGCTAATGAAAAGGATGTATTTTTAGTTGTGTATCTTGACGATCTAACCGTGTTTTCCAAATCAGATGAAGAGCATCTATTTCACTTAACTAAAGTGTTCCAAAAGTGCAGAAAATATGGCATTTCCTTGAACCCGAAAAAGAGTCTTTTTGCCATGAGTGAAGGCAAATTGCTGGGACATATCATTTCCAAAGATGGCATCCGAATTGATCCCGCACGGGTGGAAGCAATTCAGCAGCTAGAGCAGCCCCGAAACAAGAAGGAAATACAGTCTTTTAATGGCAAATTAAATTTTCTGCGCCGCTTCATTCCCAACCTTGCAGAGCACCTTAGAGAGATAACCAATATGCTTCGGAAGGACAGCGAGATTAAGTGGACTGAGGAGGCAGTCAAATATTTCAATCTAATCAAGGTAATCTTGTCTTCAGCCCCTACCTTGATCAGCCCCGATTATACTCAAGATTTCATCTTGTTCTCTTTCGCTTCCGAGCATACATTGGCAGCAGTATTGATGCAAAAAAGAGAAGGAGTTGAGAGGCCAATAGCTTTTTTCAGCCGGATTATTAGAGATGGAGCACTAAACTATAACATCATTGAGAAGCAAGCTTTGGCGCTGATCAAAGCCTTGAAAGATTTCTGGGTATATATTCTCAACTCTCATGTATTGGCATATGTTCCTAGTGCAGCCGTAAAAGATGTCTTGGTACAAACGGAGCCGGAAGGTAGGAGGGGTAAGTGGATTGCTGCTCTCTTAGAGTATGATGTTGAAATCAAGCCCACCAAGCTGATTAAAGGACAAGGTCTCGCGAAATTAATGGCTGAAACAAACCTTCATGCTCTTGACATCAACTTGATCGCTGCCTTATCCGATGGTGACGAAGAAAATTCAGCAGTTCAGGTATCAGACATCTTTGTTTCTTCACCTTGGTATGCTAATATAGTTTATGTACTTCAAAACTTATCTGCACCTCCCGAAATGTCAAGAAATAAGGCAAGAACATTAAAGCTAAAGGCTGCTAAGTTTTGTATTATGAAATCTGCACTTTATTGGAAAGATCCCGTAGGCATCTTGCTGAATTGTTTGGTCGAAGAGGAAGCGAAGGCAACAGTGGAAGACTTCCATAAAGGTGATTGTGGAGGTCACTTGTTTTGGAAAACAACGGCCAACAAGATCTTGCGAGCTGGTTTTTATTGGCCTTCCCTATTTTCTGATGTGTACAAAGCGGTGAAGAGCTGTCATGAATGCCAAATATTTCAAGAAAAGCAAAAGTTGCAGCCATTGCCTCTCAAACCGGTGGAGATTAGTGCGCCATTTCAACAGTGGGGCTTAGACTTTATTGGCGAAATCCACCCAGCATCATCCGGGCAGCACCGTTGGATCTTAACCGCTACCGATTACTTCACAAAGTGGATAGAGGCAATTCCCACTCGCCAGGCTACAGATTCGGTAATCATCTCTTTTCTTGAAAATAATATCTTGTCCCGTTTTGGCTGTCCATTCAAATTGATCACAGACAATGCAACAACGTTTAAGTCCAAGAAGATGGTTGATTTCTGTTATAAGTATAACATCAACTTGGGGCACTCAACCGCTTATCATCCGCAAGGTAATGGGCTGGCCGAATCGTCAAATAAGTCACTAGTGAACATTATCAAGAAAATGCTGGAAATTAACAAGAAAAGTTGGCACAAGAAATTGGTAAATGCATTATGGGCTGATCGGGTGAGTCAAAAGAAGTCCATTGGCATGTCTCCATTTGAGATTGTTTATGGAACTGATGCAGTTTTTCCAACATCACTTAGTGTATCGGTTGCAAGATTGCTTCAAGAGGCAGGTGAAGATCCGGATCCAATGCAAAGGCGCATCAATCAAATGGTTCACTTACAGCAGACAAGGGAAGAAGTGCTCCAAAATGCTTTGAAGTTACAAGAGCGCATCAAGAAAATTTATGACAAGAAAGCAAAGTCGGATAACTTTCAGCTGGAAGATGTTGTCTTGAGATGGGATGCCCGAAATGAGGACAAAGGTAAGCATGGTAAATTTGATAATTTGTGGAAAGGTCCTTATAAGATTGCTGCATACCGTGGTCCAAATGCTTTCCTTCTCAAGGAGATGAATGGCGATGACTGTCCCGGTGGGTCGGTGAATGGCCGACTTCTTAAGAGATATCATGCTTGAGCAAATGCTGCTCTAATCACTCTCATTGTAATTACCGTTTTCCTTTCATTACAGCAAGTGTGAACTGATCTCTCATTCTTAGTTTGGGGCCCGCGGTGAAGGCTATAATTCTAAGGATGGTGATTAGTTGGTGTGAAGTTTTCAGATTGTTTATTTTCTGCAAAAGTAGGTCAGTGTGTGTGTCTTAGTCCTTTCACATTTTCAGTTTAGTCCAAGTCAAATAAAGTCATTTCCATGGTTGGTCATAGGTTTACAAGTTGACTCCATTGCCCAATAAATAAAGCACTGGTCTGCTCTCCCAGAGGTCTAAGGTTCTTGGCACCTCCAAGGAGCTACCATCCCCAATCGGAGCCAATGTTAGTGTCGGTCTTGAGCCCTCCATCGGTGATCAAAATCTCTTTGCATTTTGCATAAGTAGGTGTCTCATCAGTGTCAGTCTTGCATCCCATTAGGCATGCCATAACACTGATGGAGGAGCTGGTCTTTTGTTCCCTTCTTGGTTTTGCTGGAGCAGGTCATGTCATTTAATGAGCTTGTGTTATACTTGTTTATTTTGGTCTTGAGATCCCAAGTCTTAGGTCTAGGATTTTAAGTCAAAAATCACTGCAAGGTCATGAGTCAAAGGTCCATGAGTGCCCAGCAAGCCAGAAGGAGGTATGTACATATGTTCCATTGATATTTCTCATCAGCTACAGATCATTTATACCTTGGTTTTAAAAACTCTGTTTTTAAACCCAAGGTCATGTGAAATTTGCAAAAATAAAGAAAATTTTCAAAATTCTCCAAAATGCCGGCAATAACCCTGGTCTCCTCACTAGCATCCCTCAGATGTCTAACCTGCAAAAAGAACGGAGTTAAAACATTCAAAAGGCCAAAATCAGGACAAAATGAACTCAAAAACAGTGTTAAAATGAATGCCAAAGCAAAATCATTACAAAGTGGGTTTGGTAAGTTAAATTTTTCAAATTTGGGCATATAAAGGCCAAATTTCCCTCTAAGGAGCCTCATTATGCATTTGAGAGCAAGCAAACACACTTGAGAGGTCGAAGAAGGCGATTTACAGCAAAATTGGGTATTTGCCTGGTGCGCGACCACTCAGGCAGGGTGCGCGACCACTTGGGTGGGGCGCGACCACTCAGCGCAATTTTTGCTGTGTAAATTTACAAGGGCGCGACCACTCAGCGCAATTTTTGCTGTGTAAATTTACAAGGGCGCGACCACTCAGCAGGGGCGCGACCACTCAGCACGGGGGCGCGACCACTCAGGCCGATTTGCCCAGGAACCTCCAAAATCGACCCAAACTCTCTCTCATTCACTCAATCGGTCGAGGTAGGGTCTCTTTATACATTTGAAAGCTAGAGATATGAATTCATGGGCTTGATATGTATGTTATCACAAAAAAAATGCATGGAGAAAGGATAGGAATGATTGTTTGTGTTGTAGGCATTATGCTACGGTTATGTTTGTTTTTCAAGGTTTATAATTCCTTTTTCCCTCCTTGGTTTCCCATTTTGGTTCACAAATGTCAGTGTGTCTCTCTCTTTTATCTCATTTGCAAACTATACTAAAAATCCCATCCCAAAGTTCCTAAAACCCTAACCCCTCCTCAAAACCCTAATGCCTATCTACCCTACTCAAACCCTAAAGCATTATCACACAGCAGTTAATAAAACAAAAGATATATAAAAACACAGCAAAGATAAAAAGAAATGTTATGAAAAAGAAAAGAGTATATATATATGGCAAATGCATGTGCATGTTCACCACAAAAACAGAGTCAAGTATTACCATGCCATAGCCTAGCCACTACAAGAGCAAAAAGACATATTGTTGTGTAAAAATCAGAGGCAAGGATGCTGTGTAAACATTCATGCCAAAATCAACAATATACAGCTGTACATGATGCTCAAAATGGACAGTTTGCTGTGATAGGGTTTGCACAGGAACAATTGTTGCATCTCCCCAATTTTAAACTCTGTTTTCCCTACTTTTCCCTTCATTAAAATCCCAGTTCAATTGCTCTATTCCTTCCCTAAAAATCCCAGTGCAATTGAAATCCCTCTTCCCTTTTGTCAACATGTAACTAAAGCCCCTTTTTCCCTCATGACAAATGCAAACTAATGCTTTGTTTCCCCTTAGCATCAAAAGCACATAAACTTGAAAAAACAGAGTATGCTTATAAAGTACAGTCAAAGACAAATTAAAGGAGCAGCCTGTTGATGCTAATGATTGATGCTACCCCATACCCCTATGATCATGTTGTCCTTTACCCCATGTTAAAAAATATATTGTCCTTTCCCTTGGTGATCATTACACATATTTTCCCTAATAAAGTATTTATTTGCAAATGATTTCCAAATGATAAGAGATGAGGAACATGTTTGATATTTTGTGAATCAGTCCTTTAAATTCCCTGTTTTTATATATTTCCCTTTCCTTATTAAAAGTCCCCCCCCTAACATTTCCTTCATGATTTTTTCCCCTTGAAAACAGCATACTTCTCAGCATTTTGCAGGCAGGGCAGCAATCAGTTGTGTTCTTTTTCTCCACCTTGCTCAATAACATCATGTCAACCACTGAAACTAATGAGCAAGGTGATGACCGGTCTTCTTCTTCGGAGTCTGAGGTACAGAGGCCTCGGAAGGGTGGCAAAGGTGGTCATCATAAGAGAGAAGAGCCCACTTCTCTAGCAGAGTTACAGGCTTGCCCTTTGGCAGTGACTTTTTTCCGGTACATGTCATGTCTTGAGTTTTGTGAGAGGCTGGCGCAGATTCAGCACCACAGGGAGTTGGCCCGATTATTTGTTTTGCACCTTCATGATGGGCAGGTCACTCTTGCAGGGGTGAATTTTGTACTATCTCCGGAGGTGATTTCAGAGGCTACCGGGATACCAAATGTGGGTGAGGTGTGGCCCAAGCGCAAAATGTTGGATTATGTTTATTTTGAGCCATATGTCAGGCCAGCATTCATGAGTCATTTGTCGGGGATCTTTCCTTTCAGGTTCCTCCGGGCGGAGTATGCTTCTATTATGCGGCTTATCATGCACTACTTCACATGCGAGGGGAGATTTTCTCGGGTCTTCTCTTATCACATTCGCTTGCTGATGCATTTCACCCGGGTGAGGATGATGAACATCCCGGTTTTCTTTTTCCATGATATTCAGAGGATGGTGTCAGTGTTCCAGAGGCGGTCTCCAGCTCAGCAGTATCGGAGTTTGTGCCATCACGGTCTTATCCGGCTTATTGTTGCCCATCAGTTGACTCAGCAGGGCATTCCATGGGCAGACTTCATTTCTCGGGATTTCTTCACAGAGCCACAGCCAGAGCCACAGCCCGAGCCACAACCAGAGGTCATTTTTGAGGAGGGAGGTCCTTCACATCAGCCTGAGATCACTGTTCCGAGACACATGGCTTCCTCACCTCGCCTCACTTATCAGAAAGGCCCGAGGGCCTTGTTTGCAGCAGCTCGGCGAGTACTTTCTCCACAGCAGGTGGAAGGGGTCTCGCCATCATCATCAGCTACAGGTCAGCGAGTGTTATCTCCACATCAGGTGGAAGGGGCTTCACATTCTTCATCAGCGGTACGAGAGGGCAAACAGCCCGTGACAGAGGAGGAGAGAGCCATTGACATGCCGGTTGACATCATTGATCTTAATGCTCGCTCCCCTACATCAGATTTGCACGAGATCATCTGACAGAGAGAGGCGGAAAACCGCTTGCTGCAGGAGAAGCTTGATATGGCCAAGTGGACAATAAATTACTTGGAGCAGCGCAACAAGCAACTAGAAGAGGAAAAAGAGTTGGATGAACTATGGAGAATTCGTAGCAACCGAGACTTGAACCGTAGGAGGCCGGGTGACTTGTGGCCTAGGGACCGGGAATCAAGGCTCATCAGTTCAAATGTACACTTGCAGCAGCTGTTGGAGAAAGCCAACCGAGACAAAAGGTTGCTCAGACACATGAAGGATCATTATTGGGCAAGAATGCATGTTTGCAAAGCAAGGATGAAGATCCTTCAACGGCGGTTGAACGAGGCTCTTTCGAGGAAGAAGAAGGCCAACCCACTCCGTATCTTGGCTGAGGCATCACTCACTCACCATGATACTCATTAGTATCCTCCCAGCAGCAAACACAAGAAATTTTGAGGATTTTGAGGCATTTTTGGCATTTTTTAGCATTTTACAGGTTTTGGTCATTTGAGTGGTCTCACCCCCCGCGCGACCACTCATGGGGACAGCTCAGATTGAGGAAAACTCTACATATTTGGATTTGTCATGACAAAATACACTTGGATATGGATGGGTTTCAAATTTTATGGAGATTTGGGCCTCCAAAAGCTCAAAATACATGCAAATTTTGACTTTCTGCCCTTTTTTTTTGAGTTTCAGAAAGCTGCCTTGGGAGAAATGATTTTTGAGGGGTCAAATCAACTCCAAATTCAGAAATTCCACTTGGGTTGGAAAGTAGACTCCCAGACCTTTCCAACGAGCTATCTTGCACCTGATTTGGACACTGGGAAGGCCTTCAACCAGAGCTGCAAAGGGGCGCGACCACTCAGGATCAGGGGCGCGACCACTCAGGGAAAATTGCCAGATTTGACCATTTCGGCCAGCAAAACACTGTTTTTACTCTTGGATGACTTTTGGGAATGTAAATAAGAAACTTTGGTGTAATTTTCATGGCACATGGATGCATTTACTCTCCTTTGACACTTCTAGAACTTTCTTTGATGTAAATAGTGAAAATTTAATGCATGGATTAGTTTCCTAAGTTTTAGAGGCAAGTTGTTTTGACTGCCTATTATCTAGTTCTTAGTTTAGAATTAGTTCAAACTGCTCCTAGGAAGCTGAGCTCGACCCCTAGAGGTGGGGAAAGGAGTTAGATCAGCTATATGATGCCTTCTCATCCTCATTTTGATGGTTGGACTCTTGAGGGAGAAGCTCTATTGTATATTTTACTTGTATCTCTGCAATTTGAGGAAAAGGAAGGCCAGGGTTTTGCAGACATCATTGTGGATTATTGTGTTGATGGTGTGTTTCCTACTTGTCATTGTAAGTGTGTTTATGTGTTCCATCTCTTATTCTATTGCTGCTAATTAAACAAAAGAAGTGATAAAGTTTGAATTCATGCATGCCATGCTCAGCTTTCAATTTTGTTTAATATTTATGTTTTCCACTGTCTAAAGAGGATTCAAAGTCATTGTTTGCCCTCTTTAGCTCCCTCTCTTTCTTCCTAGATCATCCATCTCAGCTAAAGGCATCAGCACAAACTCCTACCTTGCCCCAAAGACCCACCTGCAAAAACTGAGCTCAATCCACACACCCTGAATTGCACTCCCTCCAATTGCCACCAAAAACCCCAAAAACTTTAAATCAACCCTCCTCATCAGTTTACTAGCCTAATATTTTTGATCCTAATTGGTCAGCTCACCCCATTGAGAAAATACCTTGAGTCTGACCGGAGAGAGCCTTCTCCTTCCTCGTAGGGCTAGCTACGAGGTGTAATGGTTTGATGTAGCCTTGAGATTTGTCTATCTCAGCCTAGGTGAAATTTCAAGCGCTAACACATACCAAGATCTCAAATGAATATGAAGAATCCCTGTTGGATTATTGAGATGGAATCTAGAGTTTGTATGCCAGGACCAATTCCTAAATCCGAAGGATCCTTGTTGCATAATTGAGATGGAATCCAAATTATCTATAACAAGATCGAATCCTAGATCCCAAATGAATATGAAGAAGGCTCCACTAAACCCTTGCTGCATCAATATGATACTATCGATCCTTGTGCCTTCTTCCTTCTAGTTGTGTTCCCCTACTTGGTCAAGCCTTTCCATATGACAGGATGATGCACTTGGATCCCACTGCCATATAGGGAATCTAACATCCCCAATACCCGAACACACCAACTGTGTTGTAACCTAGCTAGAAGCAATCTCCCATAAGTTTTCCATTTGATAGGCTGCCAACTAGTAATCTTTGTCTAGTTTAATTGTTGGGGACATTTGTCATAGTAGATGTCAATTGCCACCATGACACCTCTAAAGTCCCTTCCTGGATAGTGTCTCTCCTACCAGTCATCAACAATCCCTGAAACAGGGCCACCAAGGTAACATTGTGCTACTTTGATTATAACATAGTTACCAATCAAATGGGAACTATTACCTCAAAATGGGTATTCGAGCCCAAAAATCCAAAAAAAACATGAAAAACAATCCAAAAATAAAGAGTGTTGATTCTGCATCACCATTTTTTTCAGAGTAAATTTTCAATATTTTTAAAAATAACAGTAAAAAAACAATAAAAACCATTTTGTTTGGTGCAAAAAACACTTTGAAATTGAAAAGTGTTGAAGCCGGAATAACGTTTTTTTGTTTTGTTTTTTGGCTCAACTCATTGTAATAAAAACTTAAAGACCAATCATGAAATTAACACAATGTGGGATAGACTGGATTCATTATAATGAAAAATTTAAAATCAACTATCAAATTGCACATAATGAGACCGAGTTGCTAGACAAGCATCGACACAGACCCTACAATATATATATATATATATATATATATATATAAGAAAACAAAAATTCAAATATTGAAAAAAATAAAATAAAAAATAATAACAAGTAATAAAACATAAAAAACCATGACAAAAAAATCAAATATAAAAAATATATAGAAATGCAAAAATTCAAATATTGAAAAAAAAACAATAAAAAAAACACAAAAATACAAAAGAAAACAAAAATTCAAATATTGAAAAAAAATAATAATAATAATAACAAGTAATAAAACATAAATAAAAAACATGAAAAAAAAATTAAATATAAAAAATATATAGTAATGACTTAAAAAAAAAATATAAAATGTAAAAAAAATTAACCATACCATGTAAAATAAAAAAAAAATGCAGAAAAAAGAGAGTTAAATAAAATAAAAACCAAATAAAAAAAATAATTTAAAATATAAAATAAAAAAACAAAAAAATAAAAATAAAATTACAAAAAAAATAAAACACCTATAAAAAAACATAGAATATAAAAATAACACATAAAACATGACAAAAATAAAAATAATAAAAATATGTTAGTAATAAAACATATTTTGGTCTTGAAAATAATTGTAAAACGGCAAACCTTATAATGTGGGATAAAAAGAAGTTCCTCTTTGAAACTTTAATCACTCCTATTATCTTATATGGATGTGAGGTCTGGGGTCGCAACATCTCTAGAGAATCCCGGAGAAAGATTGAGCAAATCCAGAAGCATTTTATAACGTATACCCTGAAAATTAAAAGCAACACACCCTATCCTATTCTCCTTATAGAAGTAGGTCTTTCCCCTATCAAGAGCCTACTATTACTAGGCTTCTGTTGTACAAGCACAAATTCAATAATAGAGGAGATCATAGACTTCTTAAGCTAGCTTTAAATTCCAGCGAAAACCACCTAAGGCTCAAATGGGGGTGGTATAAAGACACGAGGGTCTGGTTAAACCTTTGGAAGATCAATGAGAATGATGCATTGCAAAACATTAATAACATTAAAAATATTGTTACTTCTAAGTTCAAAGAAAAAATGTGGTGTGAGAAAGATTTAGCAGCTAAAAGAAAATTAAGTTATTATAAGAAGGTCATCAATCCCACCCTAGAAGATCAAAAATATCTTTTTGTTTTAACTAGCTCAAAGAAGAAAATTAATATAGCGAAGATTAGAACGAACTCTCATGAGCTCCATAGTGAAATAGGTCGTTGGGCATTACCTAAAACACCATGGATGGAAAGGATCTGCCATCTCTGTGAGAATAGGAACATCGATGATGAAAACCACTTCTTCTTAGAGTGCCCCGCGTACAACCACATTAGATCTCAGTTTCATAATCTTTGTCGCAACACTGACCTTCCTAACCTTTTACAATGTCAAAATTATAGTGAGCTCGGGAGGCTTCTCTCCAAGCTTTTTGAGCATAAGAATAAAACTCTTAAATCAAGCTAAATAATTTGTTTCTTTAGGTTTGATACACCAAAGTTTGGTCTCAGTGGATGTTAACCATCATCATCATCATCATAAAAATATATAAAAAAGGAAAAATAAAAACAAAAAATCTATAAAATAAAAAAAAATCCAAAATTAACTCGTCAAAATAAAAAAATTGGATAAAAATTAACGGAAAAAAAACAACAAATAAATTAAAAATATCAAAAAATAACTAAAAAAATGAAAAATTTCCCAAAAAAATATATAATTTAAAGAAAAACAAATTGAAACAAAAAAAAATCTAATAACATTTTTTTTTGAGTTAAAAAAAAAACAACACTTAAAATAATTACCAAAAAAATAAAATAAAAATTAAAAAAAGAGTTAATTAAAATAAAAAAATAAAAAATATTTAAGTTAAATAATTTAAATAAACAAAATTAAAAATAAAAGATAAAATAAAATAAAAATTTAGGAATTAATTTTTTTTAAAATTAAAATTTAAAAATAAAGAAATAACATTAAAAAAAAATTATAAAAATAAAAAATTAATTTAAAAAAAAACATAAAAAAACAAAACAATTAAAAAAAATTAAATTAATAATAATAATAATAATAATAATTTTCAAAACGTAATACAAAAAAAAATTAGAAAAAAATTAAAAAAAATCAAAACAAATAAAAAAAATAAATTAAAAAAAAAAAAAACTTAAAAAAACAATTATAAAAAAATAAATTAAAATACCCTACCTCACCCAGCCTCGCCCTTCCTCACCCCCCTCTCATCCCATCTCCTGTCCACCCTGCCTTGGCCGTCGCTCACCCCCCTTCCCTCCCCATTGTCGGTGCTCCCTCTCCCTCCCCCTACCCGACCCCTACCCTCCCCTCCTCCCCCACTGACCCCCTATCGCCTCCCTCACCCCCCTCTCCTCTCCCCCCCGACCCCTGCTGACCCTCCCCGCTCGAGCACCTAGCCAGCTGCCAAGAGGCTGCAGGCCTTGGGGGCCCGAGCGGGGAGGGAAGGGGGGTGAGCGGGCGCTGTGATGGGGGAGGGGAGAGGAGGGTGAGGGAGGACGGTGGGGGTCGGGGGGAGAGGGGAGGGGAGGGATTGGGTGGTGGTAGGGACGGGGAGGGCCGAGGGTGGAGGGAGGGGGAGGGCCGAGGGTGGTGAGAGGAGGTGGGTGAGCGAGGGCCGAAGGAGGGGGAGGGCAGGGTTGAGGGGAGCGGAAAGGCAGGTGGCATAGGGTATTTGATTTTTTTTAATTGTGTTTCTTTTAATTTTTTTTTAATTGTTATTATTATTATTATTATTATTTTATTTATTTTTATTTTATTTTATTTTAGTTATTTATTTATTGTTATAATTTATTTATTTTTATTTGTTTTGAAAATTTTTAATGTTTTTTTTTGTTATTTAATTATTTTATTTTTATCTTTATTTTTTATTTTTATTTATTTATTTATTTTATGTTATTTATTTATTTTTATAATTTAATTTTAAAAATTAATTTTAAAATTTTTATTTTATTTTTAGTTTTGTTATTTAAATTATTTAATTTTTAATTTAATTTAATTATTATTATTATTATTATATATTTTTTTAAAATGAGGTTCGTTTTTTTTTAATAACTTAAAATAACTTTTTTAGATTTTTTTCCTGGTTCAATTTGTTTTTCTTTAAATTGTATATATTTTTTGAAAAAATTTCATTTTTTTAATTATTTTTTTTATGTTTATTTATTTATTTTTTTGTTTTTATTTTTATTTTTTATTTTTTTACGAGTTAATTTTGTTTTTTGTTTTTTTGGTCATGTTATTTTTTTTAAATTTTTTATTTTACTAACATGTTTTATGTTTTTTTACATTTTTATAGGTTTTTTGTTTTTATATATATTTTTTGTATTTGATTTTTTTCTTCTTCATGTTTTTATTTTTATTTTTATTTTTATGTTTTATTTCTAACTTGAAAATCACCAACATTTAAAAAAAATTATCCACACTTAATTCATTAGAAAGTTTTTAGTGTAAAAACTAAGCCCTTTAAACAAAAAGGGTTGATGCTAATGAGCACTTTTCAAAATCAAGATGAAAATCACTAACAAAAAAAATGTTTGCACTTGATACATAAAAAAAATTTAAAGTGTCAAAAATAAACCCTCTAAAAAAATTGTTGATGCTGCATCAACACTTCTCAAAATCAGCATGAAAATCACTAACATTTAAAAAACTTGTTCATATTTGATACATAAAAATTTAAAGTGGCAAAAATATGCTCCAAAAAAAAATGTGTATTCTGAATCACCATTTTTCAAAATCAAGTGATATTTTGCTACCTCAAAAAAACGGGTACTAGGTCATTTTCTCATTTGATCGGTAACTATGTTTTATAAGTAAGATGACATTATGCCATAGCTTCGAATCTTATTTTTGCATCCTGATATACTTGCTATCTTGCTCAAACATCTTGCAAGATTGTATTCCTACTTCCTCGTACCATCCATCCATCCCATGCTTATGTGTCATCACTTTCTTTGTTAATTTTTCTTAGGGCTACATTGTTCTTTGCTTTGGATAATTGCATTTCATAATTTACACATTGAATTCACCCCATATCATCATAACATTATTCAACGACATATGCAATTATATAGAAAGAACAAAATCATCATTAATGCGGTGGAACGTAAAGAAACAATAGAAGAAAAGCATTCACACATAGAGACACCAGGATTAGTTGGAGACCAGGGAAAAACCCCACAAGGGGGAAAACCCTTTTAATTTTTGTTTCTTCTTATTGGATTGTCGTTGAATGTTTCAACAAAGAGAGAATACAATGATCCATATCTTCAACCACAAAACTATCTAGCAAAAGTAAATAAACAACATCCAAGAGATAAACCCAACAACGCTAATAATCAAAACCCTGATTCAAAAGTCTGTGGTCAATTGTCAATATCTACGGTCAACTGCCGAATTTTGCGTTCAAATGATGAAATAAAAACCTAGTTTCCAGCTGCATGGAGAGTGTATGTGTGTGCAGTTGAAACCATCCAACCACATGGATAAGCTTGCGTCCTTGCGGTTGCAACCGAAAATTCCATGTAGCAACCACGTCGCTGCAAATAAAAAAACCTAGATCACACATGCAATCTTTGGACCCTGCAATTACAGCCCTGTATGAACCAATCTCCACGAACCACTTCAGACTTGTGTGAGCCTAATCAAAGAAGATAGAAGAAGAAGATGCTTTATGATGATCTCCAAATGAGGGTCACTTGACTTGTATTTATAGCCATCCAAGGGAGTCCAAATTCTTCTTAGGGTTGACCCGTTATTTTGTGCACATGAGGGTTTCCATATTAAAAAATGTTTTTCTTTAATCAAATTAAATTCTTCCGAAGGTTAGGAGGGGTATTTCTTGATGAGGAATACTATCCAAAGGAGGGAATTTGTCCCTGAGCTGCCAAATTAACACTCCCTCTTAGCTAGGGATAAATTACCAATTGCAACATATATCCCATCACATGTATCTCGTCAACAAACGTCGTCACTGCATATCTTGGCTCATCTTTGTTCATCTTTGTTCATCTCTTCTTATCTCTGCTTGTATCTGTTCATATGATGAACACTCTCGAATCTAAAAGAAGAAGAATTTGATATTGGAAGGGAGTCCAAGCTACCACCCTCTATTCATTGGGGAGCCACTACTACCACCCAAAATCAGCGCTAGTGAGAAGCCCAATGCTACTACCTAGGAAACATCAGAGAGCTTATCACTAGGGAGCTCTGCTCAACTTGGAACCACATCGAGGAGCACATCTCAACCTAGAATCCAATGACAATGAGGACGCTCCTATGGGGCACTCTCACCTCATGTCTATGACAATGGGGAAGGTCCTATGGGACACTCTCACCTCATGTCTATGATAATGGGGAAGGTCCTATGGGACACTCTCACCCCAAGTCATTTCATAGGGGAGCATATGTCTTCCACCTTATTTCAAGCAATAGGCGAGATACCACTTACCAAGCAAGGATCACAACCATCCCATTTTGCAATCATTGGGTGATATACCACTTGCTATACAAGGTAAGGATCACAACCATCCTATTGTCTACTGATCTCCCAGTAATGACCCTCAAGAGTTAAGTGGTAGAACACCTGCCTCATAATCTAGCTTGGGTGTGATACTTGACTTACCAAAGCTAAGGATCACACACCCCCAAGCTCTCTCAACCCGTTGGCTAGATGGGGAATGGCAATTGCAACAAACCTGTCTTGTGGGTATGATTCCAACTGGGGTATACTCTGCATAGACCAAGATAGGGGAGCTACATATTTCACCCTATGGGTGACATATAGGGGAAATACCCTATTGTCTAGAGATCCCTCAACCCCATGAGCCCTACATCTCAATTCCTCACCCTGGGAGCTTAGATAGGGGGAAGAGCTAGCTTAGTGTCCTTGATCAACCCTGCTCTCTATAGATAAAAAACATATCAACGTGTTCATATCCGAGACTTGCTTAAACAGTTCACTGAAAAGTTCAATCATAATGCCTCATACATTACCAAAAGAAGCAATCCTATGATTTCCTGTTTATGTAGGATATTACATCAAATATTATATTAGAATAATACATGTCACAAAGGATACCTTATTCATCCCACCTCTCATGGAGGAAACAACCACAAGCCTAAGCTCGTCTCATACAACAACACTATCTCAACACAAGGAGATATCTTAGTCCCAAGAATATACAAGATTTTCTGCCAATCGAATCCCACCTTTT
This sequence comes from Pinus tabuliformis, assembly GCA_031772625.1. Taxonomy (NCBI): domain Eukaryota; kingdom Viridiplantae; phylum Streptophyta; class Pinopsida; order Pinales; family Pinaceae; genus Pinus; species Pinus tabuliformis. The sequence goes on from CM062804.1 coordinate 620,627,134, forward strand.
ATTGTTGTAATATATCACTGTCATATCCAAACCTGCTCAAACAACTCTCCAAAGAGCTCCCTCAACTAAATTTCCCCACAACTATCCATGCTAGCAACAATGTACTCAACCTCAATCGTGCTTAAAGCTACGAAATTATATTTTCTACACATAAAAATGTCATGGAAAATCCCAAGCTAAAAAAACACCCATATGTGCTCTTTCTATTAATAATGCTTTCCAACCCAATCAACATTAGTGTATTCATGCAATCATATTTCTCCTGTAGTATATCTTAGACCAAGAATGATCATCCCATGCAAATATTTCAAAATGTGCTCATCGACAACCCAATGTGTATGAAGCGACTTAATCATGAATTGACTGAGATCGTTCTTTTCACAACATATGTCTAGATGGGTGTTACAAAGAACATCAATGCTTCAATCAATTGTCGGTTTCCAAGTCGAGTTCAACAATATATTTGCATAGTTTCTTTAAATTCAATTCCATCAGTGTGTCCAAGGATTTGCATTCATCATGACAAATAACTTTACGACATTTTTTTTTCTTTTTCCAAACTTCTAATCCTAGAAATTAATTCATCATGCCAAGATTCTTCATCTCGACCTTCAAAGGTCAACTTCCTCTTACTTTCATCATCAAAGGCTCATTACATGTCAAGAATCGATCATCAACATATAAAACCAAAATCAAAGGTATACCTTGGACTACTTTTGAAGTAGAGGTTTGATCGACACATCTTCCAAGCTTCACAAGGTAATTTCCAATGTGAACATGCCAAGATCGAAAAGATTGCTTCAAACCATAAAATGATTTTTGTAATCATAATACTAACCAAATCAATATGCTCAACCTAAAACAAATTAATACTATGCAATCAAATCAACCAAGTCTGTTTATCAAACCTTAAATGCTAAACCAAAACTAATATAAAATCCATAATTTTTTTGCCAATCTCACTAACAAACTCTTCGAACCAAGTGCTAGGAAGAGCTCACATCCAAATACCAGGTTACAACCTTATCTATTGTCATTTCAACAACTTTTTATTTACCAAGAAATATCCAACCAAACTTTATCAAGCCATCCTCATGATCCTAATATGAATAACTTTTGTCCCTAGATGCAAATGCATACACCAAGGTTAAGTTAAATAAATTTCATCCATTCATTGTGATATCATTGAATACTGAATCACAGCTGGGAACATAGAATCAACACTGAATACATAATTTAATAATTGAGAGCTCATTATGCCTATATTGTCATGCCTCATCAAGGCAAATCATCGTTGTCAAGTACCAAATCTAATCAAAACCCCGACTTTTTGTCACTGTGAATTCAATCAAGCTAAAACATATCCATGAATTTTCAAGCATCATGTCAAAAATTCAATACTCCTCATCTATATTAAGCCAATAAGCCAAATCTTGTCAAACCCTTGCAACTTTTACCAAATACTGTCATATACTAGTTCCAATGATCAAATCAAGACGAATAAAATATTGGTATGTATATTCCAGTACCATGAAAACACACGTTTAGTCAAGAAGTTCACATTCTGTATAATAAGTCAAACAGTGAAACTTCCCCACTCAAAGAAATTTTTATTGTCCGCTCCATATCAGTAGGACTGTCATACTCCTAGTGTGCTCCTAGTTTCATGCATATGGATTTGGTTTTTGTATCTTACATGCTCAACCACACCCATAGGCCTTCTTCCGTGTGGTTGGGAGGCTTATAACCGCACCCTTAAGACTTTTTCCCAACAATTGGGGCTTGGATTAGGAGAAACCTTCTATGCTCAAATTAGAAATTGCCAAAACTTCTTTAACAACATCATATGGTTATTCATGTCCAAAATCCTTCCTTCAATAGTCACATGTCTTCTATTCATTTTATGCAACTAATAATAGGTGTTGGGATCTTATGGAGAGTTTCTCCCTTTGAATTGGAAGCCACTTCAATCAACATTAATCAATACATTGACCGATCTATCATAATACTATCATGCATCAACAAAACTGTTAGATCATGAAATCAAACTATATCAAATTCTTAGACATATATACATCATAGTCATAACATATTAGCATAAACTACTTCATCATCACACATGTACATGACATCAAACTTTCATCAAGGGTTAGTGTCATATAATTAGGGCAAATGACAAGTGTATCATCATACTTCAAGGATAATAATCACTTCTTTACCAAATTAGGGCATCCATTCATATTTTCAAGCTTATTAGAAATTAAACAAGGTCAACAAGAAGATCCTGAGTATCCATCTTGTTATACTTTCATCATCAAGGTTACCGTACATATCACAAGCTGTATCAAGTCACAATATATAAAAAACAATGCATCTAGGAAATTCATCTAAAATGTAAAATACTTGCCAAATATCAAGAGAACCAGTATATCACATGTGCCAGAAATCAAACTTACTTTCATATGTATGCATGAGTCATTTATGACAGTAATATTCCATCGTATCTCAGGGATTAGCTTGCCTTCCAATCTTGCAACTTAATCATAACACTGAAACAATACACTATATATGCCTCGAAGTATTCATATACATGTGAAACTTGCAGTTCTTATTTGTCATTGGCAACTGTAGCACTTGCATATTGTAATTTCTGGATGCTACTTTGAAAACTTCCAAATTTTTTCCTCAGGCACTTCTTTCCTTTTCCAACACCAACTCTTTTCTTCCTGCACCTTAGATGATCCTCAAGAAGGATATGCTTATCACATCTCATCTAGAGAATAGAAGTATTCACATACTCAAATATTCATGCAAGAAATATAAACAAAACAATAAATCTAATCAATAAATACCATAAATCTAAATGGTACTTCTCTTTCAATGAGAAGTGATCATCTCCCTCTTGAACTAGCCTTCAAGAGTCATTACTATGTCCATATAACACTGTTGCCTTCAATATTTCCAATCATTTTCATCAACAACCAAGGCCTGATTGAGACTAGCCCATTTAGGGGTATATCAAATTTGTCACATGTGCTAGAACCAAAACTTAAGCCTTTATCATACTCCGGGGTTTCTTCCAAACTCAAACCTCAAGATAAAGAAATGTAAACTTTGAACCAAGAACTGTACTTAGTACCCATTTTTTGAGGTAGTAAAAAATCATCTGATTTTGAAAAACGCTGATTCAAAATACACCTTTTTTTTTGAGCATATTTTTGACACTTTAAATTTTCTTATGTATCAAGTCTCAACATCTTTTTTAAAATGTTAGTGATTTTCACGCTGATTTTGAAAAGTGTTGATGCAACATCAACCCTTTTTTTAGAGGGCTTATTTTTGACACTTTAAAATTTCTAATTTATTAAGTGTGGATATATTTTTTTTAAATGTTGGCAATTTTCATGCGGTTTTGAAAAGAATCGACATTTTAAATTTTCTTTATTTCCTAAGTATGCACAACGTTTATTTATTTATTATAATTTTGATTATTTAACCATTTTTCAAGTTGTCTTATTCTTTTTCTTGTTTTTCATTGTAAAATGTTTGTTTTTTAAGGGTTTTCTAAACATGTGTTTTTGTTTTTCTTTGTAATGTTTTTTTATAATGAAAATTTAATTTTTTTTGCAAGATTTAAAAAAACAATAACATTAATATTTTGAGGTTATGATATTTTATATATTTATATATCGTTTTTTTTATTTGTTATCAGGTAAGAGTAGGACCTTCTATTAATCAAGTTAAAAATACATAAATTACAAGCTGTAGCCCCGTGAGAGTTCAACCGGCAGCTGTGCAAACAAAAGCCGAACCATGCAACCAAAACCGTGCGCAGTCCAAACAAAACAACCTAGGAGTTACCTCCGTTTACAATGGACAACAGGCAAACAGAAGATCATTTGGTCATGTTGTCTAGTGCTGAAAGAAAACGAGCCTCCAGAAGAAGCTTCAAGTGAGGGTCCACCAGACTTTCAACCAGGAAGATCAACAAGAAACTTTAAAGAGCAAGTAGAGCCGTGCACCGTCCGAGTCAACTTGTCAGTATCCACTGGGCCCGCTCAGACCCACAACCACAACACCAACCGTGACCCACAATAACAACCATAACCACGGGCCCACAACAACCCACACCAAACCATTCTTATGGACGTGACGTAAACTTTATTCCCACCCTCTAAACTTTTTTCAGGTCTGAGATCCAAGTTAACTTGCACGATCAACCATACACCGTTGATCTCCCGCCGATGATCCAATGGTGTACAAAGATATTGGGTGGACAAATTGCACGAGGGATAACCATCCGATACAAGTGGTATTCTCTCACCTCTCCCTGCTACGTGTTTCCTGATGAGTGGAATCGGGGCCTTCCTCCAAAAAACCCGATAACACTTAGATCCCGCCCGATAAACCTCTTGTGGTTTTGGAAAACTACGCCTTGCGGAATAACTACTGTGCTCTTTCGCCAAGCGTTTGCCGTTGATGAAGCGTATCGGACAGTTCTTGTGCCATCCTTCCAAAATCTCAGTTGAACCAAAAACACCATCAACCTTTCCACCTAAAGATCTGTTCCATAGACGACCCAGTCTGTAGTGCATCCAGAGTAGGTCCGAGGGAGTATTGAGCTGTGGACTGTGACCCACCCCCCATGAGGGCGGACAATTTAGGGTACCCTATCCTCCCTCCTGTCTTCTGTACCATCTTATTCCTTCTTGTGAATCCATAGCTCTATATCTTTGTCCGCCTGACAGAGACAATCCTCCAACAGCTTGCCTGGGGGTACAAGATCCCAATCAAACCGAGAATCCCTATCCATGTTGGTGACCCCCTCATTCGCCAAGCGATTCGCTAACATGTTAACTTTCCTCTTCACATGGACAAAGTCGACCTTTTTTAATGTTTGCAGGTGGGATTGGATTTGGTAAAAGACTTGCAAAAGCCTCCAGTGCTTTGAAACGTTGTTTGGAGAAGTACCATTACAGATTTTCTGGGCCGCTCTGATAATTAATTCTAAATCTGCTTCTATGATGACATTGTGCACATTAGAAACTAACAAAATTTCCAAGCCTTGTTCTAGTGCCATAAGCTCTGCCATGTTGTTATTAGCCTTGCCTAAGTGGCCATGGAAGATTTTCTTTATTTGACCCTTTTCATCTCTTATAACCCCTCCAAAGCTAGCTAACCCTGGATTGCCTTTAGAAGCTCCGACTATATTAACCTTTAGGAAGCCATGCGGATGACGCTGCCAAATATTAATATTTGCGCTAATTTGGCTTTACCCCTTGGTTAAGCCCTGAGGGTTTAGGGACTGTAGACCCAACTGCATAAGAATGCTCGCCTCTTGGGGTAGAGGAGGATCCTTAGGAAGATTCCTTAGCAGGCTTCTTATTGTATCTTTGAGCTGCCTCAATATTTGAACAATTATGCATTTGGGCTCTCTTGATTTGTCTTTGAAGATCCGATTGTTGCGCTCTTTCCAAACATTCCAGATAACAAAGCCTGGTACCAGAATCCAGGTTTTGTTAATGATTTCATTCCCTGAGAAATTTAGCCACCAGTTCTTCAAGGTATTAGAAATGCCGAGACTGTCCCTGTCTGTTTTCCTAAAGATTGAGGCTACCCACTCCCATATATTTGATGCGAAAGGAAAGAGGTTGAGAAGGTGATCCATTGTCTCCTCTTGAGAGACACATAGATAGCATTGGGAGGGGCCAATAAAGCCTTTTTTTTTGAGATTCTCCCAGGTTAAGATTTTCCTTTGATGCACTAACCAGATAAATAACTTTATTTTCATCCAGTGGGGCCTTTGCCATAGTTTCTTCCAGACTAGAACAAGATTCGTATAGTTAAATCTTGTTACTTCCTGTTTGGCTTCTTTGAGGTTAAAGTTACCTTCGAGGTTCTTTCCCCATCTTAGTTGGTCAGGTAAGGAGGAAACCAGAATCCTTCTGTGCTCTAGCTCCTGGGCGAGAGTTCTTGCCAGGGCCTTCAAAGGACTATCATCATTGTAGCCCAGATCCTTCCAATTCCTCCATTTTTCATTATCCCCATCCTGGTCCCAGAAATCTTTAACCATAATCAGCCCTTTATTATCTGTGTCTCTCTTGAGAGTTGCCAAACCATCCTTATATAGGATGGGTTCCTGTTGCCAGTTGTCCTCCCAAAATATTGCTAGGTTCCTTGCTTGAATTTCCCAGAAGATGTGTTTCTAAACAATGCTTTTATTCTCCCATGCCAGATTCCAAATATGGGAGCCCCTGATTTGCCCTGACATTCTAATGTGATCCTTTTCCTGCCAATTCTTGGAATATTTTTGTTTCCACAGCTTAGCCCATGGAGCTGCCACTTCCTTAATCCATCTACACCAAAGTTTGGCTCCCAATACTCTACTAAGGGTTTCAGGGTCATGAAGCCCCAAGCCACGATGGTTTTTGGGCTTGCATATCTTGTCCCAAGTTACTAAGGCCCACTTTTGTTTTCCTCACTTCTGCCCCATAGGAAATCCCTTTGTATACTCCTGATCTGTTGCATAATGCCTTTAGGAGCTGGAAGAGCTGAGAACATGAATATGGGAATAGCCTGCAAGACTGCTTGTGTGAGCACCAGGCATCCTGCCAGATTTAGTGACCTGTGTGTCTATTTCCTGACCTTGTCCTTAAGTTTGTTGATTGTTGGCTCCCACACACTCTTGCTAAAAGGTTTATCAGTAAGAGGTATGCCCAGATACCTGGAAGGTAGCTGTTCCCTTTGAAACCCAAGAATTTTGGTAATATTCCTCTGAATAGCAATATTTGTATTAAAGAAAAAACTTTGGATTTGTTGAGGCTTACCTCTATGCTTGCTGCCATAGCAAATTCATTCAAGATATGTTTGATCTCTCTGGCTTCCCTGACTGTGGGTATACCCTGTAGCATCGTACCATCCACAAATTTCTAATGAGTGTTCGCTTCTCCTTCTTCAGTGAGTTTGATGCCCTGGTTACGTCCTTCAGCATTTGCCCCTTTTATCGCTCTACCTAGCCCTTCCATCATGAGAACGAAGAGGAAAGGTGAGAGTGGATCTCCCTGTCTGAGACCTCTGGATGGAATGAAGGTTCTTGATGGAGCTCCATTGAGCAGTATAGAGAAACTGGTCGTGGTAACCAGTGCCATAACCCATCTTATCCAATTTTGGTCGAATCCATAGGCCCTTAGAATTGCTCTTATATACGACCAACTTAGTTTGTCATAGGCTTTCGCTAGGTCCAACTGAATGATCATACCTGATTGTTTGTTGCTTTTGAGAGAGTGTACCACCTCATGTGCTTGTATGATGTTGTTGAGGATTTGTCTTCCTTCCACGTAGCCCGTTTTCTCCTCCGAGATTAGAGATGGTAGAAGGGGCTTGAGTCTATTGGCTATGACTTTGGAAATGATTTTGTACACCACATTACATAAGGCTATGGGTTTGAAACCATCCAGAGTCATGGAATTCTCCTGTTTTGGGATCAAAGTTATGAAGGAAGCATTAAGAGCCTTTAGAACCTTTTTAGATTTTCTTGAGTCTTCCACAACCTCAAGGATATCTTGTTTGACTGTTTCCCAGTAGGCTTTGAAGAAGTCCACATTGAACCCATCCGGGTCTGGGGATTTTCCATTTTGCATTTCATTGATCACTCCGCTGACTTCCTCTTCCGACATTGGCCTGTTGAGATTGTGGTTATCTTCTCTGGTGACCAGTTGAGGGATGTATTGAGTAAATTGTTCAATGAACCTGGATCTGTCCTCCAAGGGTTCCTCTGCTATATTGAGGAAGTGTTGTACAAGGATTGATTCCATATCGTTGTGAGAGACAAGCTCTATTCCTTGAGAATCTTTGAGCTTGGTGATTCTTTTATGTGCCCTGTGAGCCATGGTGGATTTATGAAAATTTTTTGTATTCCTTTCCCCCTTTCTAATCCACTATATCCTTGATTTCTGCCACCAGAAAATTTCCTCTTGCAAGCATCGCTCTTCCCATTCTTCCTGCAAAGAGTTTGTAAGCTTTAGCCACTCCTTGGTAAATCCATCTGTGATGTTTATCTGATTAATCTCATGTAGCCTCTGCTCCACTTCTTTTTTGGCTCTGAAGATATCCCCAAATTCCTTTTTGTTCCACTCTTTAAGCTTGGATTTGATGTATTTGAGTCTCTGATGGAGCATGAACATTTTAGTGCCTTGGATGTTCATATCTTCTCTCCACCATTTCCCAATATTACTGATGAATTCAGGGTGAGTTAGCCAGGCATTTTCAAACCTGAAAGGTTTGTTCCTGGGCGTGCCCATAAATGTGGCTTCCAGTTGTACAGGCCAGTGATCCGATCCTCCAAAGGGCAGAATAGAAGCTTTTATGGCTGGGCCTGCGAGAAGGAGATCCTCTGAAATAATAAATCTATCCAGTTTGGAAGCAACTTGAACAAATCCTCCCCTCTTGTTGTTCCAGGTGAAGGTTCCATTTATTGTTTCAGTGTCCACTAGCCCCATGTTCATTATAAAATTCTAGAAAGCCAAGGAATCTCTTCCTAGCTGTCTAGTACCTCTTTTTTTTTTTTGAGAGAGAGATCTTATCATATTTAAATATCCTACAACAATCCACGGAATTGGGGTATCTAGCTCTGAGCTCCTCAAGGGAGATGAGAAGTTTGAGTTTGTCTGCTTGCTTTTGCAGTCCATAAACATTTGTTATCATGTAGACTTCCTTATCCCCTATAGGTTGACAAACCATAGAAAGATAGTTCCTGGATGTTGAAGCATCCAGGATCCCAAATTTTTGTGGATCCCACAGCGTGAGAATACCCCCCGCCGAGTTGTTTGCTTTAACCTCTAAGTACTCATATCTGATTAGCCACTTATTATGAATTTCTCTAATCTTTTCCATCGAACATTTTGTCTCCTGAATAAAGATCATATCTAGTTTTTCTTCTTTAATTCTGTGACTGAGAGTCTTTTGTTTCATTTTATTTCCTATGCCTATGATATTCCAAGTTGTGAGCTTAATTCAGAAATATTAGTAAAGGAATAGCTAACATCTTTCATCTTACCTGAGTTAATCAATAGTTTCCCACATTTGTTGAGCAGCTCATTCTGTCTTTTCCTTCCTCTTTTCCTTTTTGAGTTCTTTGACGATTGTGCCTGTACATTTTCCATTGTTATGACTCCACTGTGCTCTTGAATTTCATGATTTATTTTGACTCCAGCTCCCTTTGCTTGTGATATCCATAGAAAGAGCTATTGAACCTTGTCATAGTCCCCCCTTGGCAGGGAGTCTACTCCTATAGTCGTCCCTTGTTCCAATTTTTTTTCTAGATCTAGATTTTCTTTATTTAAAATCTCCTGGAGTTCAAATTCCTCCGTTCCCACTTCACTTGGAGTCATCTCCTGGTCCTTACTTATCTCCATGAAACTCAGTTGGTCATCCTTTCACTGGTACTCGACCGTGATATCCTCCATGTCGTCTTCCTCCTCCTTTTCATTGATTATGTTCTCCATGTCCTAGATTATTTCCTTGCTCCCCTCTTCTTCCTCTAAGATTTTGAACCGATTGTGTCTTGACTATCTATCCTCATTCATCTTCTTTTGTGGACATTTACCGCCTTTCCCTCTGCTCCCGACCTTGGTGAAACCCTCTTGATTCTTATCTTCAGCAGTTTTCGCATTTCCTTCCCTGTTGTTTGCTGGGCAGTCTCTGAATAGATGCCCATGTTCATGACATTTTCGGCACCTAAATGGGATGTGCTCATAGTCCACAGTTTGCACCCATTCTTCATCATACACCTCCAGAATTATTGCTTCCGGAAGAGCTCCAAATAAGTCCATTTCCACACAAATCCGGGCAAAGGAGGTGTATTTTCCTTTCAAAGTTGCCTCTGAGATATTTAGGAAATGCCCCAGCTTATTGCCTATTGTTTTCAGAGATTCTGGTAGCCAATAATCCAGAGGAAGAGAGTATAGTCTAATCCATACCGGTACTGATGTGAAGGTTTCACGCTCCGGGACAAAGTTCATCTTCCATGGCCGCATGTAGAGTCCTGCTGCAGCATAGAAATATGGACCTCCTTCAAACACTCTGTCCTTATCCTCTAGGCTCATGAACACCATTGTAAAGAAGAGCTTAGACCCCAGATATAGGTGTCTTTCCCCCTTAGGCTTCTAATGATTCCTTATCTAGATATGTAGCGCCCTCTCCGTTGGCCATAGCCCCATAAACTTGTAAATGATCACATGTTCTGTCATATGATCCCTATGTGCTTGAAGCGCATGATCACTCCATATGACCTGTGGAATGGTACTTGATTTGGGTTTGTAGACCCCCGTTGTCCTTATGGAAGGATGTTTTCCATGGCTTCCTGCATTCTCCTCCTCTCTGTTTTCCCTCTCTGTTTGTTTCCGGTTTATCCCCTTCTTGTTCATGAAGTCCATTTCTTTCCAATGTTCCTTTGCCTTTTGCTTTTGCAGCCTTTTCCAGAGGTTTTTTAAAGTGTTGCTTTCTTGCTTCCTTATTCTTGCCTGTAACTACCTGACTGTAGGAGGGAGCAGCGCTCCCCCCTGCACGTCCTGCCATGCTTCCATAGTTCAAACGTTAGCGCACCTTCAACCCTAACTCCGACTTCTTCACTTCCCGCCCTGCCTTCACGTCCGATTGAATCTCATATATTTATATATCGTTAATTAATACTTCAATACACATAAAATAATTGTCACAAAAAATAATAATTTTAAAAACTCGACGAAATGTACACATTTTGCATATAAATATAATTAAAAAATATGTATTTCAAGACCTTTTCGCTAAAAATAACATGTTAAATAAAAAAAATTAAATGAAAAAGTTGGAAAAATAACAAATTTTATGGAATTTTATATCCAATGATGATGACATTTGAAATATTTTTTCCAAAAAGAATAATACAGATCAAATTTTAAGTAAAAATAACAAAACAATTGTTATAAAATAAAATAAAACATACAATTAAAAAAAAAACTAAAATCATTAAAAATAAAAATTAGAAACATAAAAAATAAAAAAAATACAATTATATTAAAAAAGACATAAAAACATAAAAAATATTAAAACAATAATAAAAAAACGTTAAAACAATTAAATAAATACATAAAAAATTAAGTTGAAAAAGAAAACATTAAAATAAAAATTATAAAAAAATATTTTAAAAACAATCAAAATTAAATGAAATAAATTCTCTCTCTCTCGATATATATATATATATATATATATATATATATATATATAAAATTTAAAATTAAATTAAATTATATATATATATATATATATAAAATTAATTAATTAATTTAAAATTAAATTAAATTAAAAAAACACGTTAAAACAATTTAAACAACCATTTTAAAAACAATTAAATTAAATGAAATAAATTAAAAAAAATTAAATAAAAAAGAACATTAAAAAATTTATAAAAAAATAAAATAAAACTAATAATTATTACAAGCCTCGCGTGCACCCTATTGGTCTCTGGCAAGGCTTTTATTATTATTTTTTTAATTTTAATTATTATTTTTTGTTTCATTATTATTATTAATGTTTTCTTAATTTGCATTTTTTTGGTCTCAGCGGACGTTAACCATCATCATCATCATCATATATACTATTTTATTTTAATGTTTTTTGTTTTTTTTGTAAGCTTGGTAGTACTACATCTTCATCATGTCCAACTTTTCACCCCGATCGGGGGATAACAAAATATTTGAACCCAAGACTTCCTGTTCCTGTTCAGTGAGACTTCATTTCCACGACCATTGCCAATTGAGCTACCCCAAGCGTTTTATTTTATTTATTTTTAAATGTTTTTACTTAAATTAGGTTTTTTTGAAATATTTTCTTGTTTATTTATTTATTTATTTTTAATATTTTTTGTTTTTGTGTTTGTTGAAAATAGCAACAAGAAATGCTAAAAATAGAAATGATAAAAATAACATTGCTATAGATAGCATTTCAGGTACCAGTGTGGAAAATAGCAACAAGGAATGATAAAATAGAAATGTTAAAAATAACATTTCAGGATATATTCCAATTTGTTGTGGCCAGCAACAACCCCCCTCGTTCAATCTAGTATCAGCCACGATACTGAATGAATGGGGACCCTTAGTTAATTTTTTAGGAAAAGCAAGGATTTCTTTTTGAAGTTACAACCATACGCTTAGAAAAGGTTTCTTGAATGTCTTAAGCCTAAGCCTGTGTTCATGAAATCAAATCTTTAAGGTCGCACCACATAAGGATAAGAAACACCTTCATTTCCCTTCTAAAGACCAATATGCGCGCCGCCCCAGTGTTAATAACAACATCGCATCGCAACATACTAGCATCCATAAAGAAAAGCTTACAAATCCACCGATATGCGATATCGCGATCGCGCGATCGCATATCGCAGAAATGAGGCAGGCGAAGTTTGGCAAACATTGAATTATTGCGATCTGCGATATTGCGATCGCTGCGATTTGCGATTGCGCGACATGCAAGGGTACGTTGGCAAATCATAAAGCACCTTAGTACGAATCCTTCGGGCGCGTCACCCAAAGAAAAGCCACTTACTATAACCTGACTTGAAATTATGCGCTTTTAATGATAGTAATAAATTAGTTGTCAGTTATTAAGTGGAATAAAGACGCGTGCCTTGATGCGGATTTGCTTCACGTAAGGTGGCATATCTGATTATCTCTTGCATTTAAAACTCTCCCATCACCTTTCTGATCAGTCTTTCCATTTCACTCGTAACCTGCAGGAGCAAAGTGCGAAGGCAAATCAGACAGAAGCGCAAAGCGAAATGGGAAAGAAGAACAAAGCTCAAAGCTCCGAAACAAGAGAAAAAACCAAAGAGATGGCGCCCCTGTACACAGATACAACCTGCAACAGAGATGCAGGTATCTCAACATGGGAAGGCATGTATAGGTTGTTAGAAGAAGAGAACCCTAGAATAATGAAGGTAACTGCTGCTGTCGCGGGTGCATCACGTCCTTCGGAGGCATCCCTGGAAGACCTAGCGTGTTCTTTCCTCCATAGAATAGCGGCAAGGCCGAAGATCCTACCATATACAGACATGATCAAGTGGATTCTAGATGATGCGGAATTGGCAAATAGGCAATTCAAAGTCCAGGGACATGGGCTCGTGGGATCGTTTGCTGCCCAAGACCTGAAGCTCATGTATCATCTTCCTGAACCGCAAGCGACCTATAATGCACAGTTTGTTAAGAAGTTCGTAGTAGAAAATCCGGATCTATCAGACACCACTAAAGAATGGTCAAGAAGAGATGAGCCATTGAAAAAGGATAAAAACGGTATGTACAGCACTGGTTCCCTTACCTCTCCATATTGTTTTGCTGCAGCTATGCTCTGTAGATTATTTGGTATGCCCGATATCAATAAGTTTTCATCTGAATGGCTACCGTTAGTTGACGCCACGACTAGCTCCGAGATAGTAGATTGGGCCAAAATCCTTTCTGATACTCTATACACGGTGGTTGTCAATTACTGTTCTAGGAGATCCTTCTCCCAAAGGGTCTATCCTCCTTTTTATTTGTTTGCCTATATAATGAACTCTGTCTGTCTTGTATCAAATTTTCCTACCATGGGTTGGAAATGGACTACCCAAGACCCATTTCCCATCCATGTTTATCATAAAGTCTTATGGGATTCCCAGTTTGCCCCTCATTTTTACCAGATTTGCCATGGGCTCATATTGCCCATACATAGAATGATATATGATAAGGACCCCCCAAGGTGCTCTCCCGAGGCCCAAATTGACATCATCCCCATCGCGAGATGGTTTGGGGAAGAATGGTTTACCTACATTCGAGTTTTTGGAAGCACTGTACCTCCACATGTCCTACCCTTGTATGTCCCTGATAAACTGTTGGCCCGGGAAATCGCTTATCAAACTTGTTCTGAAGGCGGCTTAACCAAGGACCTAAAGGACAAAAAGAAGGCCATTTGGCCTCAATTTCCCGTCACTTGTGGGGCCTTCTCTTTGTTCGATGTGGGACACGCTTTTGGCGAGGTGGAGAATGTGACGTGTCTTCAATTATTTAAGTTCTCATCAAGACCATTCGACCCAAATAATGTGGCCCAGGAATTTACAACCAACGTCAAGATAAGAGTGTTCTCTGGGAAGAAAGATCTGTTTGATGATCTCTTTCAGAGTAAGAGCTCGCTCAAAGAGATTTTGCAAGAAGCTCAGTCGAGGTTGTCTCCAGACGACCTCCGGAAATTCACGTTATATAGAGAGAGAAGGCTGGCTAGTATTCCACTAGAAGGGCTGCGAGTAGCTACTAGAGAACCGACTCCGAGCATCAGCCTCAGTGAAAACTCCAGCGCTTCCAGATCTAAGTCCAGCGCCGCAAGAGAAATATCTGAACATCCTGAAGAGTCTGTGCACGACAAAGAAAAGAACGAAGAAACAACCAAAGACACAGCTCAGTCAAGTACGATGGCTCAGCAGCAAGTTATCGCCTCACCACCAAGAAACGTTCCCCCTCCTGTCGTCGAAACACCTCTTGTCACAACAGAGTTGGATAAAGAGTGGGAAACCTTCAATGAATTAATTAATCTTGAAGGGCAAGTCCCGAAGACACCTGTGGGCAATACACAGGTGGTGCAAGAGGTCGTCTCGACCATAGTCAGTAGCGCCGCAGAAGTAGAACACCTTCCTATCGCTCCATCCTCAGAACTTCTACTCAACGTAGAAGAAATTCCTCCACTGGACGTATTCTACAGTCCCCAGCACAAAGCAGTTGTAAGGAGACAAAGAAAGAAGAGAAAGCTTGAGAATGCACTGTCTCAAGATGCTGAACATCTAGACATCTTGTGGAAAGACCCAAATAATAATCCAACCGAGAATCTCATGAAGCTGTCTCAGATTGCAGGAGCATATGCTTCTGCAACTATTGACAAGGCCTCTGAAGTTCAGCAACTCCTAAAAGAACATGAAAATCAAATACAACTGCTACAACAACAGTTGCAACAAGCCAGCGCAAACACTGAAGCTTCCAGACAGCTCGAAAAGCTACAGGAAGACTTTCGCCAGATGCAGGTAAGCTATCAAAGAAGTCTTGAAGAAAAAGAAAAGCAACTGCAGACGGTGCAAGAAATGCATAAAGATGAACCTAAGCTGGCAGAGTTTATTTCAGAGTCCATCGGCTTGAACGAGCAACTATCACAGCAACAGGAAGATATGGTACGTAGAATATCACAGTGGAGACACTTTTGTGAACTAAGCGACAGGATCACCAGCCAGGTGGTGGAATTGCGGAACGACTATGATCAGAACAACAAAAGAGTAACAAAATATTTGACTTGGAAAGATGATGAGGAAGGGAAAAGAGCAGGGGCACCCAAGATTAATGAAATTCACAAGGAGCTTCTCTTTAATAAATGGGACGAAAAAATCACACAGGCGGAGCAAGCAGCAGAGACAGCGACGACACAAGCGAGCATCCTTATCGACTGTGTAAATGAAAATTTACACAGAGCCAATTTGATTTCAGAGACCACCCCGGGATACCTACCGAGCAAGTTGCAACTGGAGACAGAATGGAGGCAGAAAGCGCAGGCAAACGGGAAAACAATCCAGGCATTGGCTAGACTAAATTGGGAAAGTTACTGGACATACTTAGTTAAATCGCACAGCCAATGCATGACAGTAAGATGCATCATGAACGCAGCCGAGAAGGTAGCGCCAGCTCTTATGGATGCCGTTTTCGCAGCCCAGCTAAGCGCAGAAATCAGCCAGCTTACTCTTCTCAAGCCTATGCTTGACAGCTGCAACTTCAAAGACCAAGTTCACAAGTAATTTCATTTAGAATGTTGTTTTTTCCTTTTTAACTAAATTAGAAAAAGGGCAGTCATTTGAGAACTGTATCCTCAATTTTGTAATAATACTATTATTAGAATTAGGAAGTAGTATTTTAACCCTTCTCATTGCATTGGAGAAGGGTCCAGAAATTTGTCAAAAACTTGTCCTCGGAACATGCACTTCTGCACCCTCAGAGGAGGTTTTGATGAATGGAAGGATCGAGATTTATTTATGTTTGCATTTTAATGTCTGCTACTGATGTTGCACTACTGTACTCTTAGTAGATATTAGAACAAGTAGAGATAAATCGTTATTGCTTGAAGTCTGTGAGTAAAAATCAGTCATAAATGGTACTTTTATCTCTTGACGAATTTCTGCTTATATTCTTAGAGCGATATGCAGCTGATATCGTTTATATGTTGATGTATGAGCATATGGGTTATCATTTGGCACTTTTGTACGGTGGACTCATTTATTTATGCTTGACATATGAATGATTTATTTATGCGATATGCTGTTCACAACTGTTTTGTTTAACTTCTTATGCAGAATGGTTCATCTTAAATGGTTTATATTCTTGTGATAGCTGAATGATCTTTATTACCAGTTATTATATGAAATCTTTCTAAATCGCATAATGGAAAAGATATATCCCGGGTTAGTGTAGATTACATATGTTGTTTTCATTAGATTACTATAGCTTAGAATCAGTTTGCAAGTTAGATTTAAATTAGTTTTAGAATGCTTCCAGAATCAACATAATCAAACTCTACACACACACACATCCCATGCATCGGGAAGCTGGTCCCGTTACCCCCAGTCGGACCCGCTACATCAAATGGGCAAGGAGCCGCCAACCAGGTTCCGGACCGGGTGGGTATCCCCCTTGTTGTTGACCCGATTTCGGGGCCCTCAACATATTTGGCGCTAGAAGGAGGGCCTGAGCATATTGTCTGTTGGAATGTTTTTAAATTAGAAATCTTGAAACAGGATGGCTGCTCATAGAATTCCTATTTGGAGTTGCATCCATGTTCCTGCCTCTTCCAACACTCCACCAGATGTGGTAAGGCTATTGTCTCAGGTAAAATTCAATGGTAAGAATAATTCTTCTGCATTCCACCATGCCCTGCAATTCATTCAAAGAGTTTCAAGTTCTGATACTCAGAAAATTGATGAAGGCGTTTTGTGCAGGATTTTTACTCTTACATTCACAGCGGAAGCTAAAAAATGGTGCAGAAACCTCCCAGTTGCATCAATCCACAGCTGGGACCAATTCGTTAGGACTTTCATCTTGGAATTTGATTGCTATGAATACGACCAGGTCTATGATGAAATCGACTATCTGCGGAAACAAGACGAACCCGTAAGGGATTTCAATATGCGATTTCATCTTAAATGTCTACAATATGACCTCGAGAATGAGCTCACAGATGAAGAATCTTCAGATTGTGACGAGTATTTCCTACCTCCTGTATCTGACCAAACAGAGATTAGCCTAGGAGTCTTGCATGCTCTAGTACCAGAAAACAAAGACGAAAATACTGAAAGGGAAACTACCTTGGAACCAGAAGATGACTTTGACATAGAGTCAGACAATATCATTTCAAATCAACAAATGCTGATGCCAAGGTTAGATCCACCAACTGTTTCTCTTTCAAAAAATATCGGCACAAAAAGGTATGATCTAAAGCCCGATGTTTATAGTGAATCTGATGAACAAAATTTATTTGATGTTTTTAAATGCATTATTCCAGATTCGCATTTTTCTCTTTACCCCAATGTTTTTAGTGATGACAATTTTTCCCCTCATAATATCAAGCATATCTCAACAGACACAGAGGGTTATTCATATAAATCATCATTGGGTTTTCAAAATAAAGAGACCACTTTAGAACAGCCTTTGATCAATATCAAACGAGAGCTGCCTAACCTCCCTTGTCTGAAAACATATAATGAAAAAGAGGACCCTAGGGAAAACTGTAAAGTCTTTCGTGATAGTTGCTTTGACAATTGTGATGATGTTGAGTTATCACAAGTAACTCATCTAGGGTCAGTTAATAAGGAACATCTTAGATCAAGAATTATTCCATCTGACCCTCATCTCAAAGCAAAAGCTCATTTGAATAATTCTACTATCCAAGACAATACTCCGATCTATGATTCATATCAAGAAGAAAGCTCCATCCCTGTTCGCAATCATGACTTAGATCCTGATTCACAAAACCTAGCCAGTTCTTGTGAAAAGCAAAAAGTTGCAAGTAACTCCCAGTTGTGCGATAACACTATTTGTATAAATGCCCAATCATTTCTTTCTCACTTGCATTCATTTTGTACAAAATCAGATTTCTTTTTAAATTTTCAAATTTTTGATAGATTATATTTTAGCGATTTATATATGAGAACTTTCATTATCGCTAAAAGCTCAACGTCAACAAGCAACGGGTTACAAGCCATCGAAACTGAAAAACCCTTTTCACAATTTGACTCGTTATCCCTCCTATTGAAAGATCACCAATTCACATCAGAAATTCATCCTAATTTTTATGATCCAATAGGTACTCAGTTGGAAAAAACTTCTCATGAGAAAAGAAAATCAGACAGAATTCCAATTGAGGTTGTAGGTTCTTATTCCCTAGCCAACAATTTCGATCCAAGGGAAATTCGGTTCTTTTTACTGATGCTTGGAAGATTCATACGGCTAGGAATAATAATGAATCGTTGGTTCCATTGGAAATATCATTTTACTTAGTTATTTCCTGTATATAGTTAGAATAGGAGTAGGAGTAATTTAGCTAGGTTGTTAGTTTTGCTTTCAATAATTGATAGGCAAAGGTATTTATATTCTCTACATGACCCTAGGGAAAGTTTGCCTCTCTCAAGTAATGTTTGTTCTGGCTAAACGACATTTGACGTTTATTAAAGACACCTTGTCTCTGTTAAAAGATTTTGGACTTCGGCTCCTATGAACAACAAATCTTTTGAGAATTTGATCTTTATTATCGATAGAACTTTGACCCAGAAATGATGATAGTTTCAACTCCAAAAAAAAAAATAAAAATAAAATAAAATTAAAGAAAGCTATCTCAGTGAAGGATTTTTTTTAGGTCAGCACAATGAAAGGTATCAATATTAAAATAAATATTCTCTGTGAAAGCAGCCATTACCAAAAGCAGCCCTATCATTGTCGTCCAGAACTTTCTTAAGGAAAGAAAATTTGACTTCCTCCCTGCTGAAGGAAAACACAACATTCAGAGGAATGACCTAAAAAGATGCTATATCTCAAAGAATAAGAGGTCTCATCACGAGCCGACTTATCATGATCACAGATATTATAACTTGCTGACTTTGCCAAAACTGTCTACCAAAGCAGGGCAATGACTCAAGATTGTTGCAATCAAAAGACACGGGGTCTCATCACGAGCCAGCTTGCTCAGCAAAAGTGTAAATAAGGTGAATGACTGTGTCATAATTTGGCCACCAAACCAAGACATTGTTCTTTAGAGAATAAAAAAAGGAAAAAGCATCAAGAAAGGGATTCTTTCTGAAAAAGTTGTAAATAACCTGAGGCAGGATAAAGGATCATTCCTGGATAATAGGTAACCCTGTCGAGGCTATGGACGCCTGCTGACAGCAGTGGCTCTACCTGCGACAAAGGAGCATATTTAAGAAGGATTGATACATAGAGAACACTTTGTTTTTATGTTTTACAAGACCAAGTAATGACTGATTTAAATTCGAATACAATCTGGGGATGCAAGTAATTGAGCTAGAATGGAGCTGAAACAAAACATCATTGACGCTTTGAAGTATCATTTGTTTTTATCTTTTTATAATAAAGTTCAAATTTCCTGAGAAATTTATTTTTTAGAAGTTTGAAAGCGTCAATAGAAAAAGAGCAGAGATAACTGGTTCTCCCAAGTGAATCGCCAATTGTTGTGGCCAGCAACAACCCCCCTCGTTCAATCTAGTATCAGCCACGATACTGAATGAATGGGGACCCTTAGTTAATTTTTTAGGAAAAGCAAGGATTTATTTTTGAAGTTACAACCATACGCTTAGAAAAGGTTTCTTGAATGTCTTAAGCCTAAGCCTGTGTTCATGAAAGCAAATCTTTAAGGTCACACCACATAAGGATAAGAAACACCTTCATTTCCCTTCTAAAGACCAATATGCGCGCCGCCCCAGTGTTAATAACAACATCGCATCGCAACATACTAGCATCCATAAAGAAAAGCTTACAAATCCGCCGATATGCGATATCGCGATCGCGCGATCGCATATCGCAGAAATGAGGCAGGCGAAGTTTGGCAAACATTGAATTATTGCGATCTGCGATATTGCGATCGCTGCGATTTGCGATTGCGCGACATGCAAGGGTACGTTGGCAAATCATAAAGCACCTTAGTACGAATCCTTCGGGCGCGTCACCCAAAGAAAAGCCACTTACTATAACCTGACTTGAAATTATGCGCTTTTAATGATAATAATAAATTAGTTGTCAGTTATTAAGTGAAATAAAGACGCGTGCCTTGATGCGGATTTGCTTCACGTAAGGTGGCATATCTGATTATCTCTTGCATTTAAAACTCTCCCATCACCTTTCTGATCAGTCTTTCCATTTCACTCGTAACCTGTAGGAGCAAAGTGCGAATGCAAATCAGACAGAAGCGCAAAGCGAAATGGGAAAGAAGAACAAATCTCAAAGCTCCGAAACAAGAGAAAAAACCAAAGAGATGGCGCCCCTGTACACAGATACAGCCTGCAACAGAGATGCAGGTATCTCAACATGGGAAGGCATGTATAGGCTGTTAGAAGAAGAGAACCCTAGAATAATGAAGGTAACTGCTGCTGTCGCGGGTGTTGTTGGGAAAAGTATCCAATACGGAATGACCCTATCCCACTCTAAGGGTGATAGTACCTTAGCAACAACCGAATGTAAAGCTATTCAAGATTACTTCTTTATGAGATGTAAGAGAGGGGAGAAAGAGATCCACTAACCGTTGTCTTCCGCTAATGTTTGATCCAATCTTCTCTCCTTGCTGCTTTCTCCCAGCTCCTTGCTCTTTCACTGGCCCAGCTACACAAAGATCCTGCAAAAGCACAAGAAAGGGAAACTACAAGAAGCATACATCCATAATTGATTCAAGGATTAGAATAAATCAAATATACAAGCATCAATACGCCACAAAGACACATGCATATAGAAGAACCTCAAATGCTTTATTAATGGAAGAAGTAAAGTTCTGAGAGTGTTACAACCATAAGAGGCCCAATCCAGCAACACCTCCCAGCAGAAAGAAATCTCCTCTTCACCTCCTTCAAAGCAATCACCCAATAGTTCTATACTGAAACCAACAGCACTTCCTTACATTCACCAGATTCCAGCCTCCCTAGACCTCATGAGAGAGCTCTATATATAGGAGTTTTGGAGAAAGGATGAGTCAGCTTGAGTTTGGCATGAAGCTGACTAGTGTCCTCTCCCACTTCAGTTATACTTCAGTTCTTGAGTCCACTTGGAGTTTCTTGCTTCCACTTGGAGATCTAGATCCTCTTACTCATCACAAGGCGAATTCCCTGATCCAAGTGTCATTTTGGAAGCTTCCTGGGCATTTGACACCTTGCAGAATGACTGTGCCACTTGGCCAATCTCGCCCAGCGCAGGTAGCCTTCATTAGATTTGACATTCAACACAGGTACAGAGTGGAGCAGTTGACATTCAGTGCAGATGCTCAGTGGAGCAGTTGACATGATCCAGAATTAGCTTGTTTTTGAGTGTTTTCAGGTGGAGAACTGATTTTTAGTGCTGTGGTTTGCTGACCTTGTTCCTCTAGGGGTAGGAACAACATGTTTAGGGACTTTGGATCCCTCGGATTATCGACATTTCATGCTTCATGCTGTAAGGCACAAAAATGTCTATAACAGTTGCCCCCTAAAGTATGAGGTCGTTTATCGGGTGAAATTGTTTATCAGGAGGATTCGAAGTTCATTCAATCGCTGAGAGGTGCCCTGTAATAAAATACAATACAATACATTATTTTTTCATTCTGCTTTCATGATCTAGCTGAGGCGGGCATTACCATGCTCAGCTTTATAAATTCATTTTGGTACATAGAACAGACGATCGTCTGATGGTAGACTGATAATTCTCTGCTGAAATTATCATCCTTTGAGTAGGATGATCATCTGCTGCAATGATGTACATATCAAATGTCTTTCTATTTCCTGAATATAT
Organism: Pinus tabuliformis; assembly: GCA_031772625.1. Classification (NCBI taxonomy): domain Eukaryota; kingdom Viridiplantae; phylum Streptophyta; class Pinopsida; order Pinales; family Pinaceae; genus Pinus; species Pinus tabuliformis. Next base: position 620,649,198 of record CM062804.1, read on the forward strand.
ATCGCAGCCCGGATGGATGAAACTAGATCCGGGGTCTTCAAACTCGTTCGATCTTCACTCTAAGTACAAGTTGATCCATGTGAGAATTGCGTTGAATTCGAACATGGAAAGACATCGCTTGATTACCGGTCAATGATGTAAACCGTTAACAAGCGCGAGAGGAATCACCAATAATGACAATGACCCTCAAGGTACTGCAGTACAATTCACGTGGTGTGAATAAAGGACTTGGCGTCGAACACCACGCAAAATCTTCTGGTCGAAGGTCATTGACATATACCTGCCACCAGAAGTGAGAAACTTGCCATTGAGGCATGCAAGCTTCAAAGTACTGAGGGGGTTGTTCCTAGATCAACTTCTTGGATAATGAGCTGAAGTCGACAAGAAGCGATCCGTCAAAGGAGGGCCTTAATGGATCCCACATCAGTGACACGGAACGGAGCTAATGATTTTAGTGGAGATGAAAACAATCTGTGAAATATGATTCAGGGTGGCGATCATGGGTGGATGAAGGATAATGTATGGCAGTGGATGGGACACGGTTGACTCTTTCTGAACAACATCTCTTGAACATATAACGACACTGATGTGATGGATCGGTAGCATTACCCCAAATGCGGATGGTTTGGCGAGGACCATGGTGATGAGACCGGTGAATGAAACAACCGAACCCGATGTGATACGGAGGACAAAGTGTCATGTTCAAGAGCGACTTGCTACCATTAAAGCTTTGAGGTTCTCCCAAATTTTCCCCAGTCATTTCTGAACAGTACCTCTTTATTTTTGTCAAGCTTGAGGAGGATAACATATGCTTGTTCTATAACCTGCCCTTCGGGCAAGCCCATCGCTATGTTTTAACGAGCTTAGCGATAGGGAAACTCGTTCTCGTCTAAAGACAAGTTTGTCGCTATTTAATCATTTTAATGAGTCTAACGACAAGGAAAACTCGGTCCTTTTCAATTTTAGAGAGTTTGAAAAGGTACAGAAAGTTAACTCCATAATTCCTTTTTCGTCATCTAATCCCTTAAGTCCGAAAAAGTATAAAACAATACAGAAGGGATGAGTTTTCGATAACTTTAACGAGCCGAATAAAACAAGCGCTCGACCTTTTTGTGTAATAATCCCTCAGGTCCAAAAAGATTAAAATCTAGAGGAGGGATAGCTCTTCCGGTCACTTTAACGAGCTGGAAGGCCAAAACTCGGCAAACTTTTCATATTTTACGAGTCAGATGAAAAGAGCTCAAAGAAGACTCGTCTTTTAAGGAACGAGTGATAAACAGGGATAGCAGCAGATTCCAGGTACAGGTTGGAATTTTCCAATCACGGCATTGTCACAAGGATGGCTAGGTGAAATCACTCTTCGCAGCTATTCCTCAAAATAGGTAAACAATCATATGGAGATGAACGATTGGCCAAATGGAATGGAGGTGGCGGGTGCAAACACGACCAAGGCTTTTTATGGCTAATAAATTTACGGTCACAATGGTTATTTACCGGGACTGGGTTCATTTTTTAAAGAGCTTGAATGCGCCAAAACACTGCTCAATGCTTATGTTTATTTTTTAACGAGCATGAATTCCGCGTTAAAACTGCTCGGATCTCGCTTTTCTATTTTTTAACGAGCATAAATTCCGCGGTAAAACTGCTCGATAATACCAGTCATAAGATAAGAAATGTCTCCTGTGAGATAGCTATTTTTTATGGAGCTTTATCTCACGAAGCTATGCTCCTCATATCCTTTCTTTATGCAAGTTTGGAAACGGCTAATCCTACGAGTTTAAAGGGTTAGACCTACAGGTTTAAAGGGAGGACCTAAAAATTTTAAAAAATAAATAGTCGTCCCTTGCTTGCACTCCAAAAGGTTGCATGCCCCCAGGTGTAAGGTATAATTTCAAGGCTGCCCCTACTTATCCGATAAAACATTTGTTTTAAAGGGTGAGGCTTGCCTCTTTCTGGTTACCCAGAGATTGTTTTGTTAACACCATCAAACGAAAACATCTCCTTGGCACTGTCTACCGAAGTAGACAATGGTGAATGACCCTGTTCCGTCAAACACATAACCTTGACAAAAGAATCCTGTTCTAGAACAACCCCTCTTCCATCCACGGACGGGGTACGGACTAGTCATATTCTCCTGCGGAAATTCTACCTTATACCCAAAGTTTCCTCTGCCCGAAGCAGACCAGGATGCATGCCCCCTGGGTTCTAGTCCCATCTTTCTGAATCACTCGCACTCATCGGGAAGGAGGACTAGGGGTGGAGACATTTCTTGGGTGAATAGACCATTGAGGGTTGGTATGTGACTATTTGCGATGCGTGATCCCGGAAATGAACGTTGGTCTACGAGCTTGACCATTCTTCCTTCGTGTGGAAAACACATTACTCTAAAGAGTGAGGAGACTATAGCTCCCATGCAATATATATAGTCTCGTCCAAGGAGTAGGTTATAATCCAAGGGTCCTTGAACGACCATCACGTTCATTTGAACGGTCTTCCCTTTCAATGTAACAGGCACATTGGGGAGGATCCCTAATGGTCGACTGGTTCCTTTATCAAAACCCGAGAGATTTCTTATCTCAGGCAAAAGCTCCGGGGAACCCAGTGCTTTCCAAGCAATAGAGGAAAGGATACTCATAGATGCCCCTTCATCAATGATAGTTCCAGCCATTACCATCCTGTAAATTTGGACGATGATTCTGAATGGTATTCTGGCTGGTAACCGGGGTCTGCCTAGTTGGTTTCAATCAAAGGACACAACCAGGTTGCTTGGTGGTGGGACCGAATACACGGCCGGATATGACCCTGAAGATGTTCCTTCCTGCGATAAAGGAATGGGTGCATTGCCCTGATGCTCATCAGAATCTGTGTTGATGAAAAGAATCTGGATGGTGTCATCCTTATTCTCTTCAGTGAGGGTGTCATTTGAAGATGAATCTTCATTGACGGTGTCATTTGAAGATGAATCTTCATTGACGGTGTCATTTGAAGATGAAACCTCTGAAGGCGGAACCGGGTCAACTGCCGTATCGACCTTTAGACTTTCGTCTGGTCTGGATTCAGTAGGTTCATTTTCAATGACTGATACTTCAGCTGACCACTTGAGTGGGGCAGCTGTATTTTCAACCAACGAAGGACTTGGCACGATTTTTTTGTATCCAGGAGGAAGCATTACCGGTGAAATCGGACGATCTTCCAAAACTCTCTTCGCTTCGTCTAAGAAGGGACAACGGTGGATGGCGTGATCGACTTCACACAGTCTGCAGGGGGATCTTGCTCCCCCTCTTTGTTTTGAACCTTCACCTTCGCTGGTTGACGGTAAGCAATCAACATGGCTATCAGAGGTTGATGCCCCCGAATTGTGCAAACGAGGGGACCAGTCCCTTAGTATCCGGGGAATACAGGGACAATCTCTATGGAAGTGGTCTCCTCTACATATGACACATGGCGATTTAGGCCCGGTCTGTGCTGTGTGTGGATTTTTGTCAGATGTCTTTTGCTTGCCCCCAGTCGCCTTAGGCTCCTTCTTCTTCTTCTCCTTCTTCCCCATGGGAGCTTGGCTTTTGCCGGCTCTACCTTGCGAAGATGAAGGATTAGAGGAAGAGTTATAGGAAGTAGAAGGCTGGTGGGCAGCTCTAGACTGATCTAACTGTTGACTCGACTGTTCAGGAACCATGGTGTTCTGAACTACATTGGTTGAGAATAGCCAGATTGGCAGGCCAATTGTCAGTCCTGGAAGCGACAATGTGGCCATGTGGGGCGCACCAACTTCTCCCCAAGAGGAGAAAGGACTAGGATTTCCATCCTGTGGAATTCCTTGGTTGGGGCGTTCCATGTTCTCAACCTACAGATCAACGCGGGAATTGGAGGTGATTATGTTCCGTTTAAAATAAATTTTATAACGACGCTTTAGACACAACTTGCTTTTTCACTTTTTAAGAGTCGAGAAAAAGCTAAAGATGACTCTAGTCTCCTTCGATGTTTTAACGAGCCCGAAGTGACAAATGCTCGGATGGACTTTTTCAGTTATAGAGTTTGAAAAAGGCCAAAAGAAACTGCTCTGGAGTTCTAGGCAGAGGGTGTACCAAACTTTTCGCAAAACCACAGAATACGTTTTACGGTACGAGTGGTCGATCTTCGTGAATGCTGTGTTCACTGCATTGCGATCAGTAGGGCGGCCGACACGGTTTCCTATTGGATAAAGGCTTTGTTCCTATAGGGGTCTCCCAATATATACGCGACGGTACGTGGGAGCACAAGTCCGTATTGATACTTATCGCTTCACCGTGGAGGAATCACCGAACCACTCAACGCTAAGATATCACGTTTAACGACGCCGGAACACGTCTCTAGCTTAGACCTCTATGTGTTTGTGTTATGTTTCAATGCGTTGTTATGTAAATTCAATTTATTTTAAGGTTGATCTTGTTTAGCTGTTTGCCTTTATGGATCACCACGAGATGTATGACAACACTCCTAAATGCAGTCTAAGATGATAAGCAAGCTTTTCAATCTTTCAACTTTGAAAATCTTAACTACTGAGGGAAAAGAAAGATAACATCTTTTCACACAGATCATAGAGCACACACTAATGCACTTTTTCCCTAAATCCACATGCAAACTGTCATAATGCACATGCACAATGCAAGTATTTCTTTTCTCTTTCTTAATGTTTGTGCGACACAAAAAGAAAGCTGTTGTATAATTTCGAATTCAATTTCAAGTGAAAGCAAACAAGCTTGTCCAAAATCGATAGACACCTTAAGATTTACTTGTTTCGACACTAGAAATATATAAATTCAAACCAAATGACGAAAGTAAAAAGCTCAATCAGCTATGAACAGCAAACAAACTAACTCTTAAGATCAAAACGACACTTTATCACAGGTCTAGATCTAAGAGGTCACAGCAAGACTAGTTCACTTTCGTTATGGGAAACTGTAAATGATACAAGAAATACACAAAGAACAAACACAGTTTCTTTATACAATTGAGGCGTAATAGTGGCAAGGAAAGTTGGTTTCAGATAGGCACATTGACTGGTAACAGGCAACAAAAACAAGGGTGAAAACAGGGCAAGAAACAGCAGGAAACCCCAGTAGCACAAGGCAAGACTGGTCCAGCGCAGGTGGGACACTGTCTGTTTGACCTTCAGCGCAGGTAGTCCCTTCGGGAACTACGCTGAAATGCAGACAACCTTCACAGCAGTTGCACTGAAGAACGAAACTTTCATTTCTCTTGGTTTCCGGGTCACAGACTGCTCAAAAATTCACAGTTTTTGGCCAAATCAGAAGCTATCAGTCAAGTACACACTAAGGGATGAGAAGGAGGATGAAAAGCTATCACTAAGAGCTTATTAGAGTCCTTGTGGATCAGCTCTTCAAATCATAAACTTGCCCAGAAACTGAGCTAGAGTAGCTGCCCTCTACTTTGCATTTGAAAGATCCAAATGCAGTTCGATTCGGTACTCCCTTTGTTTATGAAATGAATAGCAAAAACACAAACAACCAACAAGATACGATCCCCAGCGGAGTCGCCAATTTGTTGTTGGGAAAAGTATCCAATACGGAATGACCCTATTCCACTCTAAGGGTGATAGTACCTCAGCAACAACCGAATGCAAAGCTATTCAAGATTACTTCTTTATGAGATGTAAGAGAGGGGAGAAAGAGATCCACTAACCGTTGTCTTCCGCTAATGTTTGATCCAATCTTCTCTCCTTGCTGCTTGCTCCCAGCTCCTTGCTCTTTCACTGGCCCAGCTACACAAAGATCCTGCAAAAGCACAAGAAAGGGAAACTACAAGAAGCATACATCCATAATTGATTCAAGGATTAGAATAAATCAAATATACAAGCATCAATACGCCACAAAGACACATGCATATAGAAGAACCTCAAATGCTTTATTAATGGAAGAAGTAAAGTTCTGAGAGTGTTACAACCATAAGAGGCCCAATCCAGCAACACCTCCCAGCAGAAAGAAATCTCCTCTTCACCTCCTTCAAAGCAATCACCCAATAGTTCTATACTCAAACCAACAGCACTTCCTTACATTCACCAGATTCCAGCCTCCCTAGACCTCATGAGAGAGCTCTATATATAGGAGTTTTGGAGAAAGGATGAGTCAGCTTGAGTTTGGCATGAAGCTGACTAGTGTCCTCTCCCACTTCAGTTATACTTCAGTTCTTGAGTCCACTTGGAGTTTCTTGCTTCCACTTGGAGATCTAGATCCTCTTACTCATCACAAGGCGAATTCCCTGATCCAAGTGTCATTTTGGAAGCTTCCTGGGCATTTGACACCTTGCAGAATGACTGTGCCACTTGGCCAATCTCGCCCAGCGCAGGTAGCCTTCATTAGATTTGACATTCAGCGCAGGTACAGAGTGGAGCAGTTGACATTCAACGCAGATGCTCAGTGGAGCAGTTGACATGATCCAGAATTAGCTTGTTTTTGAGTGTTTTCAGGTGGAGAACTGATTTTTAGTGCTGTGGTTTTCTCACCTTGTTCCTCTAGGGGTAGGAACAACATGTTTAGGGACATTGGATCCCTCGGATTATCGACATTTCATGCTTCATGCTGTAAGGCACAAAAATGTCTATAACAGCGGGTGCATCACGTCCTTCGGAGGCATCCCTGGAAGACCTAGCGTGTTCTTTCCTCCATAGAATAGCGGCAAGGCCGAAGATCCTACCATATACAGACATGATCAAGTGGATTCTAGATGATGCGGAATTGGCAAATAGGCAATTCAAAGTCCAGGGACATGGGCTCGTGGGATCGTTTGCTGCCCAAGACCTGAAGCTCATGTATCATCTTCCTGAACCGCAAGCGACCTATAATGCACAGTTTGTTAAGAAGTTCGCAGTAGAAAATCCGGATCTATCAGACACCACTAAAGAATGGTCAAGAAGAGATGAGCCGTTGAGAAAGGATAAAAACGGTATGTACAGCACTGGTTCCCTTACCTCTCCATATTGTTTTGCTGCAGCCATGCTCTATAGATTATTTGGTATGCCCGATATCAATAAGTTTTCATCTGAATGGCTACCGTTAGTTGACGCCGCGACTAGCTCCGAGATAGTAGATTGGGCCAAAATCCTTTCTGATACTCTATACACGGCGGTTGTCAATTACTGTTCTAGGAGATCCTTCTCCCAAAGGGTCTATCCTCCTTTTTATTTGTCTGCCTATATAATGGACTCTGTCTGTCTTGTATCAAATTTTCCTACCATGGGTTGGAAATGGACTACCCAAGACCCATTGCCCATCCATGTTTATCATAAAGTCTTATGGGATTCCCAGTTTGCCCCTCATTTTTACCAGATTTTCCATGGGCTCATATTGCCCATACATAGAATGATATATGATAAGGACCCCCCAAGGTGCTCTCCCGAGGCCCAAATTGACATCATCCCCATCGCGAGATGGTTTGGGGAAGAATGGTTTACCTACATTCGAGTTTTTGGAAGCACTGTACCTCCACATGTCCTACCCTTGTATGTCCCTGATAAACTGTTGGCCCGAGAAATCGCTTATCAAACTTGTTCTGAAGGCGGCTTAACCAAGGACCTATAGGAAAAAAAGAAGGCCATTTGGCCTCAATTTCCGGTCACTTGTGGGGCCTTCTCTTTTTTCGATGTGGGACACGCTTTTGGCGAGGTGGAGAATGTGACGTGTCTTCAATTATTTAAGTTCTCATCAAGACCATTCGACCCAAATAATGTGGCCTAGGAATTTACAACCAACGTCAAGATAAGAGTGTTCTCTGGGAAGAAAGATCTGTTTGATGATCTCTTTCAGAGTAAGAGCTCGCTCAAAGATATTTTGCAAGAAGCTCAGTCGAGGTTGTCTCCAGACGACCTCCGGAAATTCACGTTATATAGAGAGAGAAGGCTGACTAGTATTCCACTAGAAGGGCTGCGAGTAGCTACTAGAGAACCGACTCCGAGCATCAGCCTCGGTGAAAACTCCAGCGCTTCCAGATCTAAGTCCAGTGCCGCAAGAGAAAAATCTGAACATCCTGAAGAGTCTGTGCACGACAAAGAAAAGAATGAAGAAACGACCAAAGACAGAGCTCAGTCAAGTACGATGGCTCAGCAGCAAGTTATTGCCTCACCACCAAGAAACGTTCCCCCTCCTGTCGTCGAAACACCTCTTGTCACAACAGAGTTGGATAAAGAGTGGGAAACCTTCAATGAATTAATTAATCTTGAAGGGCAAGTCCCGAAGACACCTGTGGGCAATACACAGGTGGCGCAAGAGGTCGTCTCGACCATAGTCAGTAGCGCCGCAAAAGCAGAACACCTTCCTATCGCTCCATCCTCAGAACTTCTACTCAACGTAGAAGAAATTCCTCCACTGGACGTATTCTACAGTCCCCAGCACAAAGCAGTTGTAAGGAGACAAAGAAAGAAGAGAAAGCTTGAGAATGCACTGTCTCAAGATGCTGAACATCTAGACGTCTTGTGGAAAGACCCAAATAATAATCCAACCGAGAATCTCACGAAGCTGTCTCAGATTGCAGGAGCATATGCTTCTGCAACTATTGACAAGGCCTCTGAAGTTCAGCAACTCCTAAAAGAACATGAAAATCAAATACAACTGCTACAACAACAGTTGCAACAAGCCAGCGCAAACACTGAAGCTTCCAGACAGCTCGAAAAGCTACAGGAAGACTTTCGCCAGATGCAGGTAAGCTATCAAAGAAGTCTTGAAGAAAAAGAAAAGCAACTGCAGATGGTGCAAGAAATGCATAAAGATGAACCTAAGCTGGCAAAGTTTATTTCAGAGTCCATCGGCTTGAACGAGCAACTATCACATCAACAGAAAGATATGGTACGTAGAATATCACAGTGGAGACACTTTTGTCAACTAAGCGACATGATCACCAGCCAGGTGGTGGAATTGCGGAACGACTATGATCAGAACAACAAAAGAGTAACAAAATATTTGACTTGGCAGGATGATGAGGAAGGGAAAAGAGAAGGAGCACCCAAGATTAATGAAAATCACAAGGAGCTGCTCTTTAAAAAATGGGACGAAAAAATCACACAGGCGGAGCAAGCAGCAGAGACAGCGGCGACACAAGCGAGCATCCTTATCGACTGTGTAAATGAAAATTTACACAGAGCCAATTTGATTTCAGAGACCACCCCGGGATACCTACCGAGCAAGTTGCAACTGGAGACAGAATGGAGGTAGAAAGCACAGGCAAAGGGGAAAACAATCCAGGCATTGGCTAGACTAAATTGGGAAAGTTACTGGACATACTTAGTTAAACCGCACAGCCAATGCATGACAGTAAGATGCATCATGAACGCAGCCGAGAAAGTAGCGCCAGCTCTTATGGATGCCGTTTTCGCAGCCCAGCTAAGCGCAGAAATCAGCCAACCTACTCTTCTCAAGCCTATGCTTGACAGCTGCAACTTCAAAGACCAAGTTCACAAGTAATTTCATTTAGAATGTTGTTTTTTCCTTTTTAACTAAATTAGAAAAAGGGCGGTCATTTGAGAACCGTATCCTCAATTTTGTAATAATACTATTATTAGAATTAGGAAGTAGTATTTTAACCCTTCTCATTGCATTGGAGAAGGGTCCAGAAATTTGTCAAAAACTTGTCCTCGGAACATGCACTTCTGCACCCTCAGAGGAGGTTTTGATGAATGGAAGGATCGAGATTTATTTATGTTTGCATTTTAATGTCTGCTACTGATGTTGCACTACTATACTCTTAGTAGATATTAGAACAAGTAGAGATAAATCGTTATTGCTTGAAGTCTGTGAGTAAAAATCAGTCATAAATGGTACTTTTATCTCTTGACGAATTTCTGCTTATATTCTTAGAGCGATATGCAGCTGATATCGTTTATATGTTGATGTATGAGCATATGGGTTATCATTTGGCACTTTTGTACGGTGGACTCATTTATTTATGCTTGACATATGAATGATTTATCTATGCGATATGCTGTTCACAACTGTTTTGTTTAACTTCTTATGCAGAATGGTTCGTCTTAAATGGTTTATATTCTTGTGATAGCTGAATGATCTTTATTACCAGTTATTATATGAAATCTTTCTAAATCGCATAATGGAAGAGATATATACCGGGTTAGTGTAGATTACATATGTTGTTTTCATTAGATTACTATAGCTTAGAGTCAGTTTGCAAGTTAGATTTAAATTAGTTTTAGAATGCTTCCAGAATCAACATAATCAAACTCTACACACACACACATCCCATGCATCGGGAAGCTGGTCCCGTTACCCCCAGTCGGACCCGCTACATCAAACGGGCAAGGAGCCGCCAACCAGGTTCCGGACCGGGTGGGTATCCCCCTTGTTGTTGACCCGATTTCGGGGCCCTCAACACAATTTTAATTAGTCCTGGAATTAAAATTGAGAATTAAAATTCGAATTTAGTCTCACTAGTTGTTTGAAAAATAATTAATTAATTCATATTGAGCTAATTAGTTGGAGAAAATCAAACATGAAGTCTATGAGAGGACATGCAACAATTATCCTTTTGATTGAGGAAGTTATCCCTTAATTAAGGAGATAAGGATGAGTTGTAATTAGTTAGCTCGGTTAACTGAGTTAAGTCCAGTTAAATTAGTTGCAAACAATTGGAGGAAGTAATTGTGAGTTCAATCAGTTAATGCATGCATGCATGCAACTAGTGTTCTCCAGATAACTGAATATTCTCTCATAAATAACTCATGCATGTCAGTTGAAAGAAAGACCCAGTTGAGATTAAAGACAGGGACATTGTACTATCAGTTGGAGGAATTTTCCTATAAAGGAAACTCATCCCTGCAGAAGGAATTATCTCCTTCAGGATTGTGCAGTTATTTTAGAGGTCAGTGTTGTGTGTGAGGTGAGAATCACATAGGTTGCAACTGGAGGACCCATGAGAAACTGCGCAAGGAAATATGAGGCTTGGAGGGCTGAAGGAAGACACATGTGTTGTCTATTCTATCTATGAGCAGCAGTGAGGGATTGTACTGAGAGCTGGATAGCTTGAGAGCTAAATCTTTGTGTAATTCGAAGATATTTCCACTTGTATGATAATACAGATAGCGGGGTTTTTAGCTGAGGATTTCCCCAAAGTATTCTTCTGTGTTTTATGTGTATTGATTCTTCTTCTTATGGTTATATGTGTTCAGCTTTGATTCAACTCGATCTTTAAGCTTTCGCAAGTTTGATAGTAGAAGTAGATTATAGTATTTTGCTTTGGTATATTGCATTATCGAGTTAATCTATAGTCAGATTTTCTACATAGATCTCAGAGGTAGATTTGTAGAGAATTTGCAGGAAATTCTACATGGTATCAGAGCAAAGGTGATCAAGGTGGAGCTAAGTTTATCAGAGCTGTGAATAGTATACGAAGAAGAGAATTGGAAGTAAAAATAAAATTGGCTGAATCGGAGTTCGGATGAGAGAGATATCGCTGATTTAAAATCAGCTCTTTTTCTAAAAAATTTCGTGACGGCAGGAAAGATGAAACAGATTGGTGTGCTAGCCAAGAACCTGTATACACTTGAGGTACAAGATGAATGCAAAGCCTTGAGGAGTAAGGCAAAGGTTAGATACTTAGTGGTTGAGAGGGAGAGTAAATTACCTCTCAACATGCAACCCCAAAATAAGTCTCAGACAATTGTGGAGGAGCCACAGTTGGAGATGCTGAGAGGAGATCGAGTGGAGGCATCCACTCATACATATACCTCCAGTAGGGGGAAATTTCGAGCCAAGTGGGCAGAGGGATCACATGCAGCCATACCTCTAGGTGTGAGGTGGGGCGATGTGAAGAGATAGTCCCTAGAAGGCTGAAATAGGGGCAGGATCCTTGAGGTACCCAACCTCTTTGATTAGACCTTGCTACAGGAGCCCCGACGAGGAGTAACAGGACTGACTGAGTGGGTAGAGATAGATGCGGATGAAGCGGAAAAGAGAGCTATAGTGAAGGAGTCCCAAGGCAACGCAGAGCTAGCAGGCTGCAATAATGCGAGAGGCACGGGAGTGTTGCACCAGTGCAGGATGGCACAGAGAGGTTTGCAACAGTGCGAGGTGCAGGGAGTTGTTGTAGCAGCGCAGAGGTCAGAGAGGGAACACTTGTCAGCGGCAGAGGGAGCTTCAGCATCAGAGGGCGTTTCTAGCCCAACAGGGAGGTCAGTTTGGAGATGAGTTACTTACTTCTTAGTAACTGAGTTGTAGTGCAGCAGTGGGCAACACGATGCAACATGATGAGAGGAGGTACAGTGCAGATGCATGCTAGGAGATAGGACCAGCGACAACACGGATGCAGCAGGAGGAATCAGTGGGATTGATGCAGTCAGAGATTAAAATGACAGAGGCTAGAGCACTTAGATACTAAAGAGCACAAAGGTGCAGATTTTTCAGTCGACAGAGGAAATAATAGTCAGAGACTTTGATGACAGAGGCTTCATTCTGATTCAGGTTGGATATTTTTGTTTCTGGAGTTGCTGGAGCAACAACACTTGGGAGAAGTGTTGCATGCAAAACATTCCAAAGGTTCAGGATCGGGTTTGATTTGAATGCCTTTCTTGTTGAGAGGGAGTGTTGAAAATAGCAACAAGAAATGCTAAAAATAGCATTGCTATAGATAGCATTTCAGGTACCAATGTGAAAAATAGCAACAGGAATGATAAAATATAAATGCTAAAAATAGCATTGCTATAAATAGCATTTCAGGATATATTCCAATTTTAATTAGTCCCTGAATTAAAATTCGAATTTAGTCTCACTAGCTGTTTGAAAAATAATTAATTAATTCATCTTGAGTTAATTAGTTGGAGAAAATCAAACATGAAGTCTATGTGAGGACATGCAACAGTTATCCCTTTGATTGAGGAAGTTATCCCTTAATTAAGGAGATAAGGATGAGTTGTAATTAGTTAGCTCAGTTAACTGAGTTAAGTCCAGTTAAATTAGTTCCAAACAGTTGGAGGAAGTAATTGCGAGTTCAGTCAGTTAATGCATGCATGCATGCATGCAACTAGTGTTCTCCAGATAACTGAATATTCTATCATAAATAACTCATGCATGTCAGTTCAGAGAAAGACCCAGTTGAGATTAAAGACAGGAACATTGTACTATCAGTTGGAGGAATTTTCCTATAAAGGAAACTCATCCATGCAGAAGGAATTATCTCCTTTAGGATTGCGTAGTTATTTCAGAGGTCAGTGTTGTGTGTGAGGTGAGAATTACACAGGTTGCAGCTGGAGGACCCAGGAGAAACTGCGCAAGGAAATAGGAGGCTTGGAGGACTGAAGGAAGGCACATGTGTTGTCTATTCTGTCTATGAGCAACAATGAGGGATTGTACTGAGAGTTGGATAGCTTGAGAGCTAAAGCTTTGTGTAATCCTGAGATATTTCCACTTGTATGATAATACAGATAGCAGGGTTTTTAGCTGAGGCTTTCCCCAGAGTATTCTTCTGTGTTTCATGTGTATTGATTCTTCTTCTTATGGTTATATGTGTTCAGCTTTGATTCAGCTCGATCTTTAAGCGTCCGCAAGTTTGATAGTAGAAATAGATTATAGTATTTTGCTTTGGTATATTGCATTATCGAGTTAATCTACAATCATATTTTCTACATAGATCTCAAAGGTAGATTTGTAGAGAATTTGCAGGAAATTCTACAATGTCTTTTATGAGTTAATTATGAATTTTATTTTAATTTTTTTTAGGTTCGGTTATTATTATTATTAGTATTTGTATTTTTTTATAAATCATGTTTTTTATGTTTTAATGTATATTTTTATTTACTTGTTTTTATTTTTAATATATATATATATATATATATATTTTTTTTTTGTTTTGTTTTGTTTTTTTTTTAATATATATATATTTTTATTTACTTGTTATTATTTTTTTAAAATTTTTGTGTGCGTGTGTGCTTTTTGATGTTTTAGTTTTTATTTTTCTCAATGTGAAAATTTTTGTTTTAATTTTTTTGGGTCATGTATTTTTATTTACTTTTATGTTTTGATATACATTTTATTTACTTATTATTTTTTAAACTTTTTGTTTTTTATTTTTCTAATGCTTTAACATTTTTTTTTCTTTTGTATTTTTCATTTTCATTTATTTATTATTTTATTTTATTTTGCAACATCCGTGTCAATCCTCGACTAGCAAATCAATCTCATTATGTGTCAATTTAATAGTTGATTTTAAAGTTTTCTTTATAATGGATCGAGTCCACCCCTAGAATGTCTCAAGTTCATGGTTGGTCTTTATGTTTTCATTACAATGGGTCAAGTTTGCTTACACTGCGTGTCAATTTGTTGGTTGATTTTTAATTTTTTGTTGCAATGTGTCGAGTTGTCTTAGGCTAATTTTCTAAAATCGTTATACTTTTAACATTTAAAAAATAAATTATTCTTGGTATAATGACTTTTTCATTCATGTGGTCATTTTCAAAGGCTTTTTAGTCATAATTTTTTTTCCATAATGCCATGGTGAAATATGTTGAAAACTTAAGTTTTTTTATAGTCATGATCTTTGGTTTTAATTTCATGGTTGTCAAATTTTAAAAATTTTGAAGTTATTTTGAGTCATGATATTTTATCTTTAACGTTATGGTTGAAAATAATTATAAGTATTTTATCTTTAACACCATGGATGAAAATTGTTGGACTTTTAAAGCTTTTTTCAGAGACTTGACATTTTATCTTTAATGCCATGCTTAAAAATCATTGGAATTTAAGGTTTTTTGGAGTCATGATATTTTATCCTTAATACCATTGCTAAAAAATGTTGAAAATTAACCTTGAAAAAAAAAGACATTATTCTAGCATCAACACCTTTTTTTTTCCAGGGTTTTTTTTGAACAAAAAATATTGGTTTTCATTGGATTTACTATCATTTTTAAAAAATGTTGAAAATTTACAAAAAAAAAGTTATTCCAGCATCAACACTTTTTTTCAGGGTTTTTTTGGAACAAAAAATATCGGTTTTCATTGGATTTACTACCATTTTTAAAAAATGTTGAAAATTTACAAAAGAAAAGAAAAAAAAGAAAAAGAAAAAGAAAAAAAAAAAGGAAAAAAAAAGAAAAAGAAAAAAAAGAAAAAGAAAAAAAAGAAAAAGAAAAGAAAAGAAAAAAACGTTATTCTAGCATCAACACTTTGCATTTTAGGATTTTTTTCATGTCTTTTTGGGGTTTTTTTAGCTAGAGTTCTCATTTTGAGTTTACAGTTCCCATTTCAAAGTTTACATTGTTATAAGCATTAAACCTTTATAACCAAATTGCCTAAGGTTTCCTTCAAACCCAAGTATTCTTTTAGGTCTCCTCCATCTTCTCTTGCTCTTGACTTAACAGAGGTGATCTCAATGACTTTTCTTTAGCCCAACTCTTGTTGAGAAATCTATAGGGCAATAGTTAGGATGATTTCATTATTCTTTGTAACTGCTCGTGATGTCTTTTTTACTTTTTGTTTCTTTATTACTTTTTTCTCTTATTATTATGTTTGTCCTTATCATCAAACAACTAAAAAAAAAGGAAGAACAATAATACACAAGACGACCAAATATAGGTTACAAGCCACGGCCAAAACATCTCCACTTGAGAGGAAAACCTACAAATATCTTCTCTTCTTATAGATTCTTCAATTGAAGAATTCCAAGACCTCTAGACCAATAACAACACCCTTCCAAGACCAAGTCTGACCTTCTTGATGATGTGATTCCTTTATCTAATTCAAACCCAGTTAAATCTCTTCCAGCAAAACAACTTCGACCCCCAACGTCAGATTTTCGGCCTCTACTACAGGTTTGAAATTTTTGGCCCCTACAATTGCTACTGCATCCACACATGTCAACGAAAATCAACCTTCCAAGGTGGCCTCCTAGCAACTTCTCTCGACTTGCTTCCTTGTCTAGGGCTAGAGATTAACCTAGAAGGCTCCTCTTCTAGCAACTTTGATCTTCTTCTAGCAACTTAAGAATTTTGGCCTTGAAGCAGCAAACCCTAGCTCTTCTTCTTCACACGTGTGAGAGAGAAATAGCCCAAAAAATTCTTCCTTCATCCTTTTCCTTCTTCGCTAACCTTCTTGCTCTTCTCCTTTGCTTAGATGATGAGCATTGTATATTTGTCTAAGGGAGGTCGAGTTGCTTCCTTTATATAAGCTTCTAAGGTGGATGAAGCTCCTCAAAATAGGCCAACTTCTTAGCTGGCAAGTCAACTTGGTCTTGGAGGGTATTCTGACACTTTTAAATACACAAATAATTATTTTTACAAGTTACAATGTGCCCAATGGTGTCTTCAACATATGACAATGACTCTTTTGACTTATTGACCTAGGACAAACCCTAGAAGCACTCAATAGGTGTTTGAAATCTAAAATAAAAGATCTTGAGCATGAAACCCATGCTTCAAAATAGGAATAATATTTTTTCTTTCGTTTTACAATATACAAGAATCAAAAGTACATTTCATATTTATGAAAACCGAACCTAGTTACACATTTTTCAGCACTCCCTCTTAACTTGGGAGGTATTCATAGAAAGTACATGGACTTCTCAATCTAAATAGATCTAATAAGAAGAGTCAAATTGGAAACCCATCTGTTTAGCATCATATCAACCAACATTGTCACATAGCAAGGCCTTGACTAACAACTCTATCTCTCCACAAGATCAAAGCACAATGTTGACAAGATTAATGATTTATAGACACCTTCATCATTGTCTCGTAAGGTACATACCCCACCCGGGTGTTCATAGGGTATGAACTTCTAGGAATATTCTTGTATTGTATTCCCAGTCCTCAAAGAATATCAGTCGTCTATGACTACCCTTATATTGGATGACCTATCTCATCCTCAAAGCATATCGGATGCGATATGCTTACCCAATCCTCCATTCTTTCTTCCAAATTGAAGACACTAATGATGTGTTTATCTCTCCCTCTCAACTAGGGAGGGTATATCAACTAATCCAAGCTTGTCTCTCAAATACACAATCTTCTTATTAGGAAGATATTTTGTCAATGTTTTAGCTACATGTTCATCAGTGGAGATATACTATAGCTGTAACACACCTTCCTGAACTAGATTTCTAATGTAGTGATACTTGTTGTTTATATTCTTTATCTTACCTTGAAATAATGGTCTTCAAACAACCTTATACAATTGGTGTCGTCACAATGTATCACTGCAGGATCCATTGGTCCTACGAACAAGTCAGATAACAACTTCCTCAACCATACAACTTCTCTGCTTACTTCACAAGTTGCAATATATTCAGCCTTAGCACTATTCAAAGCAACTGATTCTTTCTTTCTGCTCATCCATGGGATCATGGAGGATCCCAAACTAAAACATCCTACAGTAGTGCTTCTTCCATCCTGCTCACTGCCTCCCCATTCAGAATCTGTATATCCAATCAAGTGGACATCGTTCCTCTTATCATACTTAAGGAAATAGTGGATTTTTCCTTGCATATATCTCAGTATATACTTGACTACTATCGAATGATCATGCTTTGAGTCAACTTGGAACTAACTAAGAACATTCACTACAAAACATATGTCTGGTCGAGTATTCACCAAGTACATCAGTGAGCCAATTAATTGTCTATACCTAGTCGGATCCACAGGGCTTGATTCAAAACTTGTTAGTCTCTTCAAGTTTGTGATCTCGAGGGTTGTCATAGGTTTGAAATCCATCATGTTAAACCTCTTCAACATATCGATCACATAATTTCCTTGACCTAGATAAATCTCATCAAGTCCCTGCCAAACCTCTAGTCCTAAATAGTAGTGCATCAACCCTAAATCCTTCATGTTGAATTATACTTCTAGTTTCTTTTTAAACTTTAGGATTCAAACTTCCACACCTATCAAGAGAAAATCATTCACATATAGAAGAATGATAATAGGCTCATTCTTCACAACGTTGATATAGAGATTCAAATCATTATAACCCTTTGTGAAGCCCAATCTTTGTAGGTATCCATCCATCCTAACATACCATGCCATTGATTCTTGCTTAAGGCCATATAGTGCCTTCTTCAACCTGTAAACATAAGCCTCTCTATCTTTGACTTCAAATCCCAAGGGTTGCTTTATATGGACTTCTTCATCAATGGTGCCATTTAGAAATGTAGCATTGACATCCATTTTGTGGATTTTCCATCCCATCGATGCTGCCAAAGAGACCAATGAACGTATAGTTGTATACCTTGCTTTAGGTGCAAATGTCTCTTCGTAGTTGATGCCTCCTTGTTGAGAGAAGCCCCTAGCCACAAATATTGCCTTATATTTATCAATACTTCCACCCGTTTCATGTTTAATCTTGTAGATCCATTTTGAAGTTACCACAAATTTATTTTCAGGCCTAGGCATGATATCCCAAACTCCATTTTTCATTATTGATTGATACTCTTCCTTCATGGCATCCTTCCATTCTTGGTGTGTGACAACTTCTTCAAAAGTGGATGGCTTTGCTTCTATCAACTTCATCATATAGGCTGCATATCCAAAATATATTCTGGGCTTCTTACTTTCCTTGAATGTGCCTTTGACTTCTCCATGACCTTCTATATCTAGTAGAGTAGACTTCAACCAGTTATGTCTTTTTCTAGTTTCAGTTATGATCACCGGTTCCACTAGTTCACTGGTACCTTCATCTTCATGATTTCATTCTTCTTCCTTCACTGTACCTTCCTCTTCAAATATATGAAGTTCATTATTAGAGTCCATTGGGAGTTCCTTTGATTTCTTGAATGCAATACTTTCATCAAATATCACATCTCGATTAACTTATTCGATGTCCTTCTTTTATGTAGATCCTATATTCCTTTAAAGTATTAATGTAGCCAAAAAATGTTCCTTTCATGCCTAAAGGATCCAATTTCTTTCTCTTGTCTTTCAATATATGAATATAGATAGGATAACCAAATATTCAGAGATGGTCCAGACTTGGTTTCTTCCCATTGAATGCTTCTTTGGGAGTTATGTTATATAGTGATTTCTAAGAGCTTCAATTTTATATGTATACAACTGTCTTAGTAGATTCACCCCACACAAATTTCGGCAAATATTGATCCTGTAACATGGCTTTAACACTTTCTTCAATGGATCGATTCTTTTGTTCGGGATTATATGGGACTATCAACTCCTTAATCCCAGACTCCTTATAGAAGGATATAATTTCTTTTGATATGTATTCTCCTCCATTATCAAACCTTAAAATCTTAATTTCTCCTTTCTGTAAGGTTATCTACTTCAAATTTGAATTCTTGAAATTTGATGAATACTTCATCCTTGGATTTCATTAAATAAACCCAAGTTTTCCTTGAATAGTAACCAATGAATGTTACATAGTATAGATCCTCCAAGATATTTTGGAGTCATAGGACCACATACATCAGAATGAATGAGAACCAAAATTTCTTTTAACATTGAAGCACTACTTCCAAATCGTCTCTTGGTGTTTTTACCCAATGCACATCCATTACGTACTCCTCCATGATATTCTTTTAATTTGAGGATGCCATTCACCATTGAATTTAGGGTTGGTCAGATTTTGTAGTGAAGATGACCAAATATTTTATGCCAAAGTTAACATGGGCTAACTTCAATGTGAACCAAGGCTTGAGCAAGGGGAGTTAAAAATTTATAAAGTCTTCCTTCACAAATCCCATTCATCCTTGCATCTTCTATGCTTCAGTTTGTATCCCATACTACAACCTTTCCATCTATGAAATCAATTCTATCACCCTTATCTTATGGACATGAAATGGAAAGTAAATTCTTGTGTAAACCTGGAACAAACAAGATATTGTTGAAATTAATATTTCCTCCATTCTCCAGCTCTAGCGAGATTGATGCAATTCCTCTCACATGGTAGCTCTTATTGTCACCAAGATCCATGGAGTAATAGGACTTTCCTTTTGACAATATTTTTAGTTGTTTGTGTTGACCAATCATATGTCTCGATGCTCCACTATTGATTACCCAAATATTCTCATCTTGAAATGTGTCACTGAGTGTTGAAAATAGTCCTTCATCCTTTGTATATGTCTTAATCACTTCCTTCTTAAGTGAAAATAAGAGATCCCATACTTATTTGACTCCCTTCTTGAGATTATTTGCCACCATTTTACACTTATTTAGGAACTTCTTCAATGTATAAGAGATTTCATTATGCCCTTAGCCAATCTTAGCTCTAATACCATGTTGAGAAATCTATAGGGAAATAGTTAGGATGATTTCTCTATTCTTGATAACTGATCGTGATGTCATTTTAATTTTTATTTCTTTATTAGCTTATTCTCTTATTATTATGTTTGTTCTTATCGTCAAACATCTACCAAAACAAGAATAACAATAATACATAAGAACACAGGATATAGGTTGCAAGCCAGAGCCAAAACCTCTCCACTTGAGAGGAAAACTCGTTAATCTCTTCTCTTCTTATAGTTTCTTCAATTGACGAATCCTAATACCTCTAGACCAAGACCAATACCCTTCCAAGACTAAGTCTGACCTTCTTGATGATGTGCTTCCTTTTTCAAAGTCAAATCCCATCAAATCTCTTCCAACAACACAACTTCGACCCCCAGCTTCATATTTTTGGCCTCTATTACAAGTTTAGAATTTTTGACCCCTGTAATTGCTACTGCATCCACATGTGTGAGAGAAAATTAGCCTTCCAAGGCCTCCCTGCAGCTTCACTTGACTTGCTTCCTTGTCTAGGGATAGAGAGTGACCTAGAAGGCTCCTCTTCTAGAAACTTTGATCTTCTTCTAGAAACTTGAAAATTTTGACCTTGAAGCAACAAACCCTAGTTCTTCTTCTTTGCATGTGTGTGAAAGAATTATCCAAAAAAATTCTTCCTTCGTCCTTCTCCTTCTTCACTAGCCTTCTTTCTCTTCTCCTTCGCTTATATGATGTGCAATGTATATGTGTCCAAGGGAGGTCGATTTCCTTCATCTAAATAGGCTTCTAAGGTGGATGAGACTCCTCAAAATAGGCCGACTTGGTTTTGGAGGGTATTTTGACACTTTTAAATACAAAAATAATTCTTTTTACAAGTTAGAATGTGCCTGATGGGGTCTTCAACATATGATAATGACTCTTTTGACTTCTTGACCTAGGAAAAACCCTAGAAGCACCCAATGGGTGCTCGACCTCTAAAATAAAAGACATTGAGCATGAAACCCACGCTTCAAAATAACAATAATAAATATTTCTTTAATTTTACAAATACAAGAATCAAAAGTACATTTCATATTTATGAAGACCGAACCTCGTTACACATTTTTCAGTAGCTCTGATACCATATTAATTTTTCTTAGGGATATATTGTTCATTGGTTAGATAATTGTATTTCATAATTTACACATTGAATTCACCCCATAGCATCATAACATTATTAAAAAACATGTGCGATTATATAGAAAGAACAAAATAATCATTAATGCAATGGAACATTAAGGAATAATAGAAGAAACATATTCACACATGGAGACACCAGAATTGGTCAGAGACCAGGGAAAATCCTCTCAAATTCTTCTTCTTATTAAATTTCCATTGAATGTTTCAGTAAAGAGAGAGTACAATGTTCTATATATTCAACCACAAAACTATCTAGCAAAATCAACTAAACAACATCCAAGAGATAAACCTAACAATGCTAATAATCAAAACCTGGATTCAGAAGCCTGTAGTCAACTGTCAATGTCTATGTTCCAACTAATGAATTCTGTGGTCAACTAATGAATTAAAACCTTAGTTTCTAGCCGCATGGAGAGAGAGTGTGTGTGTGCGATTGAAACCCTCCAACTGCACGAATAAGCTTGTGTTCCTGTGGTTGCAACAAAAAATTACTTATAGCAACACTGCGATTGCAAATCAAAAACCCTAAATCACACGTGCGAGGTTCAGACATTGCAATCACAGACCTATGTGAACCAATCTCCATGAACCCATTTATACTTGTGCAAGCCAAATCAAATAAGAGAGAAGAAGAAGATGATTTATGATGATCTCCAAATGAATATCGACTTGTATTTATAGCCATCCAAGAGTGTCTAGATTCTTCTTAGGGCCGACCTGTCCTTTTGTGCACATGTGGGTATTCATATTAAAAATATATTTTTCTTTAATCAAATTAAATTATTCCAAATGCTAGGAGGGGTCTTTCTTGATAAGGAATACTATCTAAAGGAAGGAATTTTTCCATGAGCTTCTAAATTAACACTCCCTAAATGGGTTGGGAAATAATGTGCAGGGTTTCTTATTACTTGCACTTCCGATCTCCTACAATTGTGAACTCAATGTGTTGCTAGCCTTTCTTATGTACTTTTGAAGTGGGATGCTATACATATCACCTCTTTCTTTTGATAAAAGCAACTCAAGAGTGTGTTGTCACATTATCAATAATTTTAACTCCCCTTCAATAGTAGGAAGCTTGACAGTTATCCTATAATTTTTTATCCTCCATTCTTCCAGCCACTAAATTTTTTTAGTATTGTGCCTTTTAGGCTCTGAAGTTTTTCCTTCATTGTGAAGAGGACTTTTGTAAGTTTATTCATCTTCCCTTGAATGTGCTTTTGGTGACTAACATCTAGAAGCCCTGTAAGTAGTATGAATGTCTTCATATCTATTTTCACTTTGTTGATAGTTGGTACACAATGTGAATGCTCTACCATCTCGCCCAATACTACTGTTTGATCCTTCGATGAGTTTTCTAGAAGAGGTGATTCATGATCCTTTTGTTGCAAACCATATCTCTTCTCAACCTCCTGCAAACCTACTGATTCTTTGTTCTCATTCAACGCACTCGTTATATCTTGAGTGTCAATGCTACTTTCATCCTCTTGTGCTATGGCATCTGTAGATGACAAGGAATGTGCTTCACCAACTCTTTCTTCTTCTACTAGTTCCATATCAATTGACATGTTTTCTTATTGAGGAATGGAATTGACTCCATGCTCCATGGTTCCACATGATGCTTTGTTTTTAGCACCATTTTAATATAAAAAATATTTTCCTTTATCAATTCTGCTCTAGTGACCATCTTCGCATCTTTCTTGCTGTGATGGAAAATTTCACTTCCTTCCTTTTTTGGTTCTTACCCTTGTTAGCATAATGTATGACATACAACCCAACTGAATTTAGATCTCTTTCACTCAGTTTCCTTTTGAACCATTTAAGGTTAATCTTAATCAATCTTTCCGAGATTTCATGAGCAACAGGGGAAACAACTTTCTCTTTCCTCAAAATAGCCACCACCTTTGTTGCAGTTATTTGTAAATGACATCATCATCACCTAAAATCAAAGAAAAAATATTTCACATGCTAGTTTTTACAATGCCCAAATGATATTCTCTAATGTTGTTGAAGAAATAGTGGAATATCTGAAAATAAAACCATTTCAATCTACGTTGAGCATAATGGCGCACATTTCGGTTCTAGCCACCACATCCAAAATCTTGAGTCTCTTACCAAAGGTAAGTTCCTAAATATCAGGAAATCCTTGGAGGCTCTCCACAATTAGCTATAACACCCTTCATAGAATGTCATCATTGTAGGGGGGAACATGAGCAGTGATCCTTATGATCTTGCAAAGACAAGAAAAAATTGCAATTCTTACCTCCTTACAAGGATGCTCCATAAATATGTGTTAGATGAAAGCGAGCATTGATGGCTTTCCCCAACTTAATGTGCACCAATTATATTGGGATACTTTCGAAAAGTATGTGTCCAACTCCTCCAATTTAGAGAGGACATCCCCTATCTTCATAAAATTCAAATCCGATTCAAGTACAAAGAGTAATTTTTCCATGTCCTTTTCTTTCTGTAGATTCCTTGGCTACTTTTGCTGAAGAGTAATATGATCTCCTTTGGAGAAGGATTTACTAATATGTATTTTTATTTTCTCTAAAAGGATGTCACTATCCAAATAACCAATTGATGTATTTCTTCCCTCTGGCCAAGTTATTTATGGCACTTGTGATGCTTTCTAAGACCTGTTTCCATTTGTCTTCCATGTGCAAATTTCAAATTCCACCTTTTATGTTCTTTGTAAATTCTTCTCTGCTCGGGAAAAGATTAATTTTGTTATTCAATTCATCTTCCATCAAAACACATACTCAACACTTCATTAATGAAAGGCTTCATTACTTAGACTTCAACATAATTCATGGATAACATACTTCATGATTGGACATACAAGATTTCAAAGCAAGAATTCTACCCAACAGATTTGAATTTAGCCCTGAATAATATCTTATTCTCTTCTTGAAAATTCATGTTGATTTAGCTGCTAAACTAAAAAAATCGATCTCTAACAATACAGGCCAGAAGAAAAAATCCAACTCAACCCTCATGTATGGTAAATGATCTTATAAATTCTAGCTTCTGAGATGACAAAAATTAGTACCTAAGAGATACTGCCACTGAAGATAATTTATTTTTCTCCAAGATAGGGTTTGGGTGGCGCCTCCAAATTCACATTGATTTTCCCTAGCAATTTTGTTACTCAATAATGTGAATTTAGGCCTCCTCTTTCTTCACTGATTCGACTCAACAAGTATAAATAATTTGGCTCCCGAGGAAATAATAATTCGATTCCCAAGAATGGTGGAGATTTGGCCCCTATAAATTCAATGAAATTTTAGCCTCTCTTGTTAGCAGCTCGATCTCCACTTCTCATTGCTGAAATTTTGAGCAACTAGGGAGAAATTTCCCTAGAAATAATTTTATTTGGTTAACCCCTTTCACCCTTGAAGCAAATTATTTCTCAAGAGATTTTTTTTCATAAGAAAAAAATTTATTTCAAAAATATTTTATAAAGCAATTAGACATGTGCAAAATAAAATCACTTAAGTGATTCAATTAAACATGTGTAAAATAAAATCACCTAAGTTATCTAATTTGAATGGATATCTCTAGGAGCTTCCAAAACACATAATTCGAGGAAGGGATTTTTCCTCAAAGACTTCTATATTGAAGAGAAGGCTTCAATTGTAACACATCGAGTTCTCTCTCTCTCTCTCACTTTTGTGATCTAGCTCTCACATTGATGATCAAGCCCTCACATCAATAATTTATCTCTCTTATTATTAATAACATATCTATTGCATATTTGCAGATCTCTTATCATCATTGGAAGATCTCTTCTTCTCAGTAGAAGGTCCCTTATTATCAGTAGTAGATATATCGCATATTTCTAGATATCTTATCGTCATTGGCATATCTAATTATCAGTGGTAGATATGATTATCAATGGAAAATCTCTTATCATCACTAGTGATCCCTTTCGCAATGGTGATAAATCCCTTGCATCAGTATTTTATCTCTCTCACTGTTAACAGATTTATTCGAAGCATGTTATTTTGTTTCATCATTTGAAAATCTAATGGAGATTTATCTCTTGCATTTTTGGAGATTTATTTCTAGCTGTTGGCTTGATGGGACCTAACCCAGGTTCAACGTTAAGCAGGCAAGCAAATCCCTACACTACTGGCCCTTTTGGCATCAATCCACAAAGTGCGAACTGAAGTGTCACCTAAAGCAGTATGGGGGGATGCAGGAACCAAGTTTCTGCACCCTGAGATGGTTGTGATTTCAGTTTTTAGACCTCCACTCTGACTTCATGCAGATCGATAAGCCCTTTAGGGATTATCAATGTACTTCTCTTATTCGACCTTGGAGCCCCCGCGAAAGTCTCTGATCATCCTTCGCGGACCCTAAATAGATAGATCAGGTTCTTACGCGCCTCTGTAATTATTCTTACTTCTGTGTCTACCCAGATTAGCTTAAGTATTGGTTAACTTTAACATGCATTACAATTATCTTTGCATAAACATATATTCTTACTTGCGTTCATATGACAAAGTAAAATAAATAGATTCATGCATCAATATATCATTAATTCATAACCCAAGTATTCAACATAGAATGATCACAACATTCATAGTAGAAGTAAAATAATGTGTTATACGAAAAATTGACCTCCTCATCAACTCAGAGGTGAAAGACAAGGTGACTAAAGCAATGACCACAATTGCAGACCCAGAATCCACACTAACGCTCTCTATACACTGACAAACTTCTTTATAAAACTTGTTACCAAGCATAAAGGAGCATTAGTCACCCTGCTAACTCATGTTGTTAGACCAGGGGGAGCGTTAGTGAACTTAAGTGATGTTCAGAATGTCATGCCAACGAATCTACTCATAAAGATCTAGATATTAAATCCCTATATTTGTGCAAGAAAAGCAAGGAAACTCTAAAAATCAAGATATTTGGAGAAATTCTATTATGAGAATGAAGGCAAATAGGAAAAAGCTTGTAAACAGGGCAGGTTCATGGTTTTTGCCCTAATGAACTCTAGATGGAGCTTGGCAGCCCTAATTCGATTGCTACATAAGCAACGAGAGGGCCATTGCAAAAAGGTTAGAGCATTTGGAAGGATAGCCCATACAGCTGTTGTGAACTGTCATATTCTTGAAGGAGCTAGCTGAAAGAAGGAGAGAAAGAGAGGAAGAAGGGGTAAGGAAGGCTGATGCAATGGATTGTTGTAATCACTCTTCCATTCTGAATATAGAACTGTAGTTGTGTTCCCTACTCCAAAGTGTCGGTGATATTGTTCATTTATTTGTTCATTCTGATGCTTGTCGAGTTGAGTAGTTAAGTTATACATTAATACATGTTTGTTACGGATTCTTACATTAGTTTTCAGAAGCATATGCTGTGATTGGTTTGCTTTGTCCTTTGTGCAGGAATCGTCTTGGAGCCGGCCTTGAAGGAGTTCTTCTTGCCAGCGAATCTAGAAGGAACCAAAGGTGATCCTCTTTCCATACCCTGTCAATTTATGTTTGATAGATGAACATGTGTGTAACTGGTGTTATCACTCAGGTTGTTCCCCAAAAGTTGTGGAAAAGGGCAATACGGCCGAGGTAACCACAGACCAATCTTTTAGATGTAGGTTCTATCCAATCTGCATCCAGAGAGGGCTCTCTCTTTATGATTTAGCTTTATTTTGCAGTATGTTAGGCTAGTTATGAAGTACAAGGGTTTTTTTGATTTTTGGATGGTGACATTCAATAGAACAGGGGTGTAAATATGAGAAGTTCAGTCCTTTGGGCTAATGGAGTCTGTGAGGATGAAATGTTGGATATGTTTTCTTTGACAGAGGGGGTACTACAGAGCAAGGTAATCAACCATGAAACAAATTCTAAGCTGGAATTAGGTGAGATGGGGTCAGGGGGTGAAGGGAAACTAAGAATCCTTCATCATTCTGACAGAGGGAAAGTGGATGAATATTGTCAGGGAGCAGTTAAGAATTCCTTAGCTATATTCAAAATGTAAGAACCAGGGGAAACATGAGTAGTTAAGAATTCCTGCCTATGCTAATTTTGAAGAAAACATAAACAATAACAGAGATTGAACACAGAGTACAGTTAAGCAAGTTCTGGGTTATTCTTTTTCCCTGTTATTAAGATTATGAACATAGATGATATATAAAAACACAGAAACTGTAAAATATGAGTTAAAAAGACTTATTGATCCATGAAATAATTCGAGAATTCTGCAACATAGTCCTCTGCCATCAATTCCACAACTAGAGAGTTCAGCAACAACGCATTCCAGCAACCTTTTATTCAGAAGAGTTTTCAGAGTTACAACGTAGTTCCAGAAATGTATCACCAACCCCTAATACTTTTTTTGGGGAGGTATTTGTACAAAAATGTTTACAAAATATCTCAATGAGATAATATCTAGCAATAACTTCTTCTACCTACTCTACAGGAGAAGTAAATGATCTTGGGAACATGAAGAAATGAATGCAGGAGTAAATGCTGTTGTGCTGGCCGCTTAGTTGGTAAGATGCGTTGACCATTTGCTTGGTGAGTCGGCTGGTGGATGCTTCACTGCTATCCCATGTGGCTGGCTTTGCTTTCTCAGGTGTTTTTGATTTTTTTTTAATAGACCGCTACCCAGCTTGATTCTTATCCACTCCCTTTATCTGCTTTATGATATCTGTTGCTTTCTGGGAAAGACAAAATTTTTAAACCCGTCTACAGGATTTCCAACACTCTCTGCCACCACTGCTCTTCTGGCAACTGATGTGTTTGAAGCTTTATCAAAGTCTCATTAGCGTCTGTGTACCTGTAGAAGTTAGGCTAGACTGTAAAAAGATGCTGTACTTCATGCTCTATATAAAATAGATTTTCCAAATTGCTGTACAGAGATTGGCCAGATGGAAGGGTCTTCTCTGCTGGAGTACTTGATGATGATGCATTTTTTTGATCAGCCGCATATTTATTCAACCTGATATGGTACTCAGCTTGTCTCAACATGCGTTCATTATTTCCTACCAGACTTGGCAAGCCCTTTTCCTACAAAACTGTAAATTTTTCTTAAAAAGAATTTACCTCTACTTGCATGTCTTGGCTCTTCCTCTCCAAATTATGAATCAGGGTTCTCATGGTCAGAACTCTTTTGATTGTTAGGATGGTGCCTGTCCTGTCCCTGATATCCAATGCTACTAGTTCTTCCTTGGTTTTAGCGTTCAAAAAATGGATTAGCCTGTTGGCCTGTTTGGGTTTATGTCCCAACAAATTTCTGGCCCTTTGAATTTCCACCTGGGCTGCTGCTATCAAGTCAATCTGTTCATATACAATTTGAATGGATCTCCAGATATTGCTAATGGATTTACTGATGTTAGCCCAGGAAATGCCTTTGATTTCTCCCAGAGGCTTGTCTAAAGATAGGTCCTTTTCCAATGCTTTTACTTTATTCTCTAATGCCTTCACCTCTCTTCTTTTTTCTGCCACAGTCATTTTAGATTTGTCATAACTTATTTCCAACTTGGCCAATTTCTCTTTAACCTCTTTTAATTCTGATACTTGGAGCTTTAAATCTTCCATAGCCTTTATCAATTCCTCAGTGGTCATAGTAGTGCTGCTGCCTACTGCTGTTGTTGCTGAAGTACTTGGTGCTGTTGATGCCAGGACAGTGGGAGGGACTGCTGTTGTAACTGTGGTAGGAGCAGCTGTAACTGTTGGAGCTATTTGAGATGGCTAGGAGGTTGAAACTCCCTGATTTTCCTGTAATGCCTTCTCCAATTCCTGCTCTATCTCATTTAGCCTTTGATTCATTTTTATTAGCAAATCCATCATGTCTTCTTCTGCTTTTTCTTGCACAACCTCTGTGGTTTGTGGATGCATAGTAATTGGCAGCTTCAATTGTTTCTTGAGGGTAGCTATGTCATCCTCCTTTTTCTTCATTAATGCTTTTATTCCCTTGGCATCCTTGGGATCATGTCCCAGCTCAATGATAATTTCTTCCAAGGAATTTATCCTGTTGTCCTTGGCCAAAGAAGATGCCTTTTCCAAATCTAGTTGGGCAGATGTGTTGTTCAATGAATTCTGCAATTGTTGAGCTAGCATTGCTTTGTCTACCAATGTGGAGTAGACCATATCTCCAGTTTGTTTGTGCAACTCAATCTGGTCCATAGGGTGAATGTCTTTGGCAAGAGCCTCCAGATTTGTTCTAATGTAATCAACTGCTGACTGTGGATGCTGCACTTTAGGCTTAAAGTGACTCAAGATCATCTTTCCTTCTTTAATGTCATATGCAGACATTAACCTTTGCTGTTTGGAGGGGGTCATCTTGAGAAATTGGTCATAAAGTTGCAGCCTTATTGGCTCATTTTGGGCTTTGATATCCGTGAATGTTCTCTTGATATCAAAACCTTGCTTGCTTTGTGGCCTTGCTGAGGAAATTTCCACACTATGTTGTTTTTCCGATTCCTGCCTATGAGAACTGGTGGATGTCTCTACCACTAGAGATGTATGTGGGCTGGTTTCCCTCTCACTTCTTGGAATTTCTATGATCTCCTCTATAATTTCCTCTTCAGGTAGAGGATCTATATTTTTTCTTTTTGCCCCGGTTGCTCTGCTGGCCCACTTACAGGTGTGATCTCTTCTCGGTCCATTTTTCTGCCCTTTTCCTCATTTAGAGGAGTCTGCAACGTTGGTACCTCTGGTGCTTTGGTCTGGGCAGGAGGGATTTGCCCTTGGCCTTGTTGTTTTGATGATGCTGGCTGATCTGTCACTATGTGCTGTTCTAAATCCAACACTTCTTTGCCTTTAGATGTTCTTGCCGTTGGTGTAGTGCTTTCTTGGGCAGGTTGCTGTGAAGTTGCGGCAGTTGATGTGCCCACTCCAGTTTGCTGAGGTACTTTGAAAGACACCTGTTCAAAAGAGTCCATGTCAAGAGTCTTTTCGAGATTTTTCATTGCTTGTTCTATTTTTTCTTCCTTAGTAAGCTCTTCTATCAATTTTCCCTCTACCCACTCATCTTGATTAGCATACTGGTCTAATTTAGGGATCCTATAATGATTATAGGCTGATAGCCTATTTTTTACCTTTCTATCACAGATGAATCCATTTGGGTCATAGGGTACCCACCAAAAGATCCTTTTTAATTTGAGTTGTTCACCCAATATCTTTTTAGCATCTTGCAATCCTTCCTTTTTGTTAATGATGAAAGGGCATAACTGGTTTCTTAATTTCAGCTGAGCCTTTTTCTTGGCAGCATAAAAATGAGTCAAATTTGAGCTGATAAACTACCTGAAGTATTCCAGAGCAAAGAGTCTCATAGGCACATATTTTGGCAGTTTATAGGAGGGGCATAGCTCACAGCCATATATCCTGATCTCAGTGTGATTCTGGTAGAAGTACCAGTCACCTATTTTGTAGTTTTTGGAAAGCTGTAAAATTTTCTACATGTCACCAGAGAGTCTGGGAGGAGTTCTCATCAACAGAGAGGAAACTGGATGTATAAATAGATCAATGAATTCACAGAAAGTGTAAGGAGAGCTATGGACTTGATGGAAGGCTGAGTTCCAAAATATCACAGACCTCCTTTCTCCTTTGGTATCCAACTTTCTGATAGGAAACTGAAAACTGTCTATTTGATAGTATAAAAACAGATGATATATATATATGATGTGTACTTGAAGACTCCCTCTCTTTCTAGACTCATGAATTGTTCATGGATTTTGTTGGTAATGAAGGTAGCAAAGTCAAACTTGACAGCAGGAGGATGTCCTGGAACAAATATGGACATCAGAGCTAAAATGGTCTCATCAACATAATCACTTGTTTTAAATCCCAGGACATAGGATATCATATCAATGATGAATCTTCCAGCTTCATTGAACCAGACATGGTGAAAAGGAGGTGGCTCTCTGGGTTGGCAATCTGGGCTCATGAATAACTTGGCAATTCAGCCTATTTCTGTAGTGGATAGTTTAGAGCCTTCATCCACCAAATGTCCCATGGTAAGAGGAGATAGAGGCTGAGTAGGTTTGAAGTGTAACACCTCATTGATTGAGTCAGGAGTTATATGGAAAAGGATAGTTCCAGTTGGAGACATGACTGCTCTTTGAGTAGGTTCATAATTGGCATAGCACAGGCGAATTACATCTGGGAATACATTTATTGAGGGGAGATAGTATCTGGGCAGATTGGATTTCCATATCCCGTAGAGATCAGTTTTGTTTAGGTGACTGTTCCTGATTTCACAGAATGCTTGGATATGGTTTTTGTCACCAATTAAGTCTTGTATTTGAAAATCCCTATCAGCTAAGGGCAACCACTCCAAGTCCTTATGAGGAGCATTAAGGGGAGCAATGTTCAAGGTCACTGGAGCTTCCATTACTCACTTCTCTGTAATTTTTTCAATTAAAATTTGGGTTTTTGTAGCCACAATAGGTGAAATGACACTTTCAGGCCCTTTCTGCGGGAATTACAGACCACAGTGAATTCGAACTTAGCTTGCTGGGAGAATTTTGCAGAGGAAAATGGAGCTTGCAGGATTTCTGGGTAAAAATGGGAAAAAACAGTGGTTCTGGTGCATATGTTTGAAGGCAGCACGGTGTTTTTTAATTCAAATTTGGGTTCTTCGGGAAATTTTGCAGAGAAAACTAAAAAAATGGGGTTTGGGGACGAAATTCGGGTAAATACCTGTTTTAATGAGTGCCCTGTGCGAAATGCAGGTCGTGGGACGAGCTGGAAGACCGGACTGCGGGCTTGATTTGGCCTGGTAGCGGACTGTGTGATTTAAACACTGGTTTGAACGTAAACGACATGCACAGGTCGCACAGA
Organism: Pinus tabuliformis; assembly: GCA_031772625.1. Lineage (NCBI taxonomy): Eukaryota > Viridiplantae > Streptophyta > Pinopsida > Pinales > Pinaceae > Pinus > Pinus tabuliformis. The sequence goes on from CM062804.1 coordinate 620,681,355, forward strand.
GGAAATAAACAAAAATGAGCGAAAATGGCGTTTTCACGCCTTTTTTAACAAAAAATTGATTTTGGCGGGCTTTTGGCGCGTTTCGGTCAGGTGACGTTAGCATGACAGAGCGATTTGTCGTGTAGTGGGATGACGTGGTGCTGACGTAGCTCTGACGTAGTTGGTGACGTCGGCGGATGACGCAAGGGTGATGTCAGCGGGGAGGCAGCAGGGCAGTAAGCGGTTTGGCCCCCACACCGCCTTTGGGCAATGGTGGTATTGGAGGGGGGGGCAGCGAGCACTGCGGGAGATTGCCACCTATCCCAGGGTACAGCGGCAAAACCACCATCCCCCAGGTGCTAAAGTGCAGGCAGCGGAGGGCTCGCGATATTGATGTAGGCCGTTGGATGGGCGGGCCCCAATCCAACGGTTGGCGGCGAATAGGATATGGCGCGGGGACCCACCATATAATTCAACGTCTTATAATGTTTTGTGGGTATAACCTGTGGTTATCGAGGTTTGCGGGTCCGGTTGTTTATTTAACCAAATGTTAAATAAATTCCAATGTTTTTATGCACGGAGGGTTGTTAATGGCCCCGAATGAACCACTAACTCCTGTAACATTATCATATGGCTATATTTAGCCGGGGCTCGAGATATTTTTTTTTTTTTGGGTTTTCATATAGTTATACATAATACGGGCATGGGGGAAAAGGTTATGTAGGATTTATAATATAAAGTTAATGTGTTAATATGGGAGACATGCTTTTTAACCAAAAGTGCTAAGTTAAAGAGTGAAACTTAGGCTTAGGAAAATGAAAAAGGGATCCAAGCTATGAACTTGGAAGACTCAGCATAAATGGAAGAAAAGCACTTTTACACAAGAAATGTGGCTTTATTGCCCTAAGTAAAAACAGAGTTTCACTTAGTCTTTTCCATGAAATGAAGTGAACTAGGAGCACTAAGCAGATCCCAATGTCCTTGTGGGGAGGTTAGTAAATGTCTTTGGGAGAAATATGGAGGGAAGTTAGTCATGCTTCATTTGGCTTTGTAGCCACATAGTTGACATGATACTTATGATTTCCATGAGATGAATTGTCTTTAAAAGACAAAATTTCTTACGAACCTGCTTCTGCAACATCAAAACTGCCTACCCAGCCTATCACACCTAACATTTTTTCTTCCTTCTTCCTTGGGTGCATTTTGAACTAGCAAACCCTTGCTCTCTTCCTTTCTTTAACTGCCATCCTATCTAAGTTTGCCCTTATTTCTTCCAAGGGCTCAGATTTAGCTGTTGAGCTCCTTTGCTTCTCTACCTAACTACTTATCTGCCAAGCTTGAACCGTTTGGATAGATTTTATTCTCTAGCTCTAAAACAGGAAATTTAAACATGGACTGGTCAAGATTAAGCTGTTTGGCCATCCATCAGCTGTGACAGAAGTCACCTGAGCACACATGATGAAATTTTTTGCAAAAACATAATAGTAGTGGCAATTTGGACTAGCACACTTTCCTGGTCCTTTCTTTGGGGTTCATTTTCTTTCTTTTTTGACCATTTATTCTTTTTTCCCTTTTATTGTTCTTTTAGGGTATATCCTCTTTTCATTTTTAAAATTTTTTGATTCTTTCAAAATATGGAACCTTTGCAGCATGGAAAGGATGAACATATTTGGCATTTCATCAGTCAATCATGAAATGTGACACCTATCGGTATAGGAGCATAACACTGGCTCCACTTGGGGATGGCTTTTCCTGATGAAAAGCCAAGAATAGCAGGTCAGATGGCCTTATATTCAATTCTTGCTGCAACCTGAAATTTTTCCTTTGCTGCAAATAAATAAAACTATACCTCTGCAACACATATATATCATCATAAGCTCATTCAAACAATTGCAGCCCTGTTTTGGTAGTTTGTCTGAATGTTTTCCATCATATTTTCAGCTCCCAAGTTTTCTTCTTCAATTCTTCTGATAAACTGAAAAGGTACTATAAAAGGTAGCACAGTTCCTTACCTTTTTCTCAAAATTTGCTGCATATTCCTCCTATCTTATTGCTGTAAGAAACTGTATGGAGTAAATATTTTTATGTACAAGTCATAGTCCTGACATATCAACAAAGTGGGTCAAAATAATGTTTTAGCATCCGACCATTCACTGGCCCATCTTCTGCTTCTGTACCATCCAGGCTTTTCAAAAAGTAGGTGTTGTTTCCTTGTGCAGCCTGAATAGTAAAAGGTCCTTTCCATAGGAAGTCAAACTTCCCATGTTTTCCTTTATCTTCCCTCCTGGAATCCCATTTCAGTACTTTGTCTCCTATGAAAAGATCCTTTGCCTTTGTCCTCTTGTCAAATATCTTTTTAAGTTTTTCTTGTAGAAGTTGAGATCTTTGATACACCTCTTCTCTAGTCTACTGCAAATGAATTGTTTGATTGATTCTCCTTTGAATGTCATTGGGTTCTGCCTGCACTTCTTGCAACAATTTTATCACAGGGATTCCCAAAGATGAAGGGAATACAACCTCCATGCCATAAACCAATTCATAGGGGCTTGTTCCAATGGATCTCTTTGTAGTCAACCTGTCTGTCCAAAGTGCATTGATAAGCTTCTTATGCCAGTTTTTCTTGTTTTCCTCCAATATTTTCTTAATAATATTGATCAAGCTTTTGTTGAATGATTCAGCTAGACCATCACCTTGAGGGTAATAGGCTGTGGAGTGGACTAAGGTAATATGGTATTTGTGACAAAAATTGATCATTCTTTTGGATTTAAAAGCAGCAGCATTGTCAGTTATAATCTTTTCCGGGCAGCCAAATCTAGACAAGATATTGGTTTCTAGGAATTGCATGATTACTGAATCATTGGCTTGTCTACAAGGGAAGGCTTATATCCATTTGGTGAAGTAGTCCGTGGTAGTCAAAATCCATTTATGCTGGCCAGAAGAGGGAGGGTGAATTTCCCTAATGAAATCTAAACCCCACTATTGAAATGGTCTTTCAGTGGAAATTGGCTTGAGAGGTAGAGGTAAAAGCTTTCTTTTGCCTTCAAAGATTTGACATTATGGCAAGAAATTACAAATTTCTTTACATCAACAAAGAGGGTGGTCCAATAATATCCAGCTCTGAGGATTTTGTCAGCAGTTGATTTCCAGTACAAATGTCCACCACAACCCCCTGCATGAAATTCTTTAAGCACTTTGTCAGTTTCATCCTTTATTAAACAACTTAGTAAAATGCCTTCATGATTTTTCCAAAATAACACATTATCTACAATACAAAATTTTGAAGCTTTCATTTCCAGAAATCTCTTTTTAGTTCTGGATAACCCTGGAGGAGCCTGCAGGTTTAACAATACATAAATTATATCAGCATACCAAGGTGATTGTAAAAAGGCTTGATTGATCTGTGGAGTCGCCATCTCCTGTTTGCTATCCAGTTCATTGATGTCAAGGGCTTGAAAGTTGGTTTCAGTCATAAGTTTAGCTAATCCTTGTCCTTTTATTAGCTTTGTTGGTTTAATTTCAATGTCATATTCCAAAATGTTAGCTATCCATTTGCCTCTTTTGCCTTCAATTCCTTCTTGAGTTAGAATATCTTTGACCACAGTATTTGGTACATAAGCTATTATATGAGAGTATAAGATATAAACTCTGAAATCCTTGATAGCTTTTACCAGGGCATAGGCTTGTTTTTCCATGATTTGATATTTTAAAGGTGCATCTCTAAGTGCTTTGCTGAAAAAAGCTATGGGCTTTTCACAGCCCTGATCATCTTTCTGTAGTAAAAAACAGCAATAGTATGTTCAGATGCAAAGGAAAAGATTATAAAGTCTCTGTCAAATTTCGGGCTTGTGAGGACTGGTGTTTTGGTTAAGGCTATTTTGATTTATTCAAAGGCTTGTTTAGCCTCTATTGTCCACTTTACTTTGGAATCTTTTTTCAACATGTTGTTCAACAATCTTATCAGTTCAGCCAAGTTGGGTATGAATCTTCTTAGAAAATTGATTTTCCCTAGGAAAGCTTGCAGTTCTTTGATATTTCTAGGGTGAGGAACTTGTAGAATGGCTTGTATTCTATCTGGGTCAATTCTAATGCCATCTTTTGAGATTATGTGACCTAACATTTTTCCCTCTTCTAGGGCAAACAATGATTTCTTAGGATTGAGTGATATACCATATTTTCTACAGATTACAAACACTTGTCTGAGATGATCTAGGTGTTCTTGATTTGACTTGGAAAAGATAGTAAGGTCATCACGATATATGACTAGAAAATCATGAATCTTTTTTGCGAAGGCTATGTCCATGGCTCGTTGAAATGTTGCCCATGCATTCTTTAGTCCAAAAGGCATTTTTACATACTTGAAATTTCCCCACGATGTTGTAAAAGCAGTCTTATCTTGATCATCAGGGTGAACAAGGATCTGATTAAAGCCTGAGAATCCATCTAGCAATGAAATTCTAGAAGCTCCCACTACCCTTTGCAAAATGTGGTCCATCTTAGGTAAGGGGTAGTGGTCTTTTAAAGAAACTTTATTCAAATTTCTCAAATCAACACACAACCTTATTTCTCCTGTTTTCTTCGTAGTAGGCACTAAATTTGAGATCCATTCTGAGAATCTAATGGGTGCAATTATTCTAGCTTCATACATTCTTTTGACTTCTTTTTCAATGAGAGGAAGGAGTACAGGATTGACCCTTCTAAGTTTTTGCTTGAAAGGTTTTTGATTTTCTTTGAGGGGTATTGTATGCTGGATTACAGAAGTATCATAGGGCTTAAGGTCTTCATAGCTCCATGCAAAAACATCTTGAAATTCTTTGAACAACTCAATATATTCTAGCTTTTGGTCAGGAGGAAAAGATTTAGATAATTTTATCATTTTTGGATTTTGCTGAGTCCCTATATTACAGTCATCAATTACTACGTTTAATGGTTGCATTTTGGGCTTTCTTGGGATGTCATTAGAATAAAAAATTTCTTCAAGAGGAGTCAAGCCTGTGGGTAAAAAATTATCCTTTAAATCAATCGCTTCAGGCTCTCCTTCAACAATTCCATTAAAGTTTATCTCTTTCAGCTCTTGTAATTCTTTGCTGGTAAAGATTGTTGGATGTAAAATCTGATTTGCTATTTCAGCCGAAATGTGTTTTTCAATTTTGTCCATTTGATCAGTTTCACAAACAATGTTTGTGTCCATATTTGTACTGGAAAATTCTTCTTTCAAAGTCAGGAAATTATTGATCTGAGTGTCATTGTCAAACACCTGCCAATTTCTTACATTGTCTGGTACAGTTGGCCTATGTTTAATTTCAGCAGTAAAATGATGATTAGGCTCAAATGGCAGTTTACAAGTGCTGGAAAATGTTGCCAAACTGTGAGCATGCAAGTTGTGGTTCCTTGGAATTTTGGTAAGCTGTGACTCTAGAAAGGTATTAAGTATTTCAACTGCTGCCCCTTTATAAGCTCTTAACCTAAGATCATTTATGACAAAGTTTCCTTTCATTTGTTGAATAACCAAATCAGAGTCTCCCAAAATTGATTTCCTAACTGCCCCTAGATTTTTGATCAATTTGAGTCCTAGTAGGAGGGTTTCATATTCAGCCATGTTATTTGTACATCTAAAATTCAACCTGTATGCATGTCCTTCAACATGATCATTTTGCATGTTATGTATCCAAATCCCTACCCCTGCTCCTAGTTTATTCACTAATCCATCAAACTCTAGATACCATAGGATTTCTCGATTATAGCTAGCATTAGGAGTTTTAGAAACTTGCTTAGTGGGCATGTTTGGATTTTCATTTTTATGTGGTTCCCCTTGTGTGTCTGTTATGTTAATTATTTCAGCAATTTGTAGAGTTTGAGCAATAGATTCTTCATTTATGCTCTTTCCTTGTGCCGATGGTAGAATCTTGTCATGATTTGGAGGGAAAATTTAAGCATTATATAGGATGAAAGAATCCATATTAGAATGCATGGAATAAATGGGAAAATTTTGGGGTTTCTCTTGGCTACTGACCACATATTTCATCAACGTTTCCCAGTACAATCTCTTTGGCTGGCCAAAGACTGAGATAGTAGCATAGGACATGTCTAACTGTAAAGATCCTTGGAGCTCTGCACCCCAAGATCTGGACAAAAGAATTCCATATTTTGGTGGGATATCAAGTACCGCTACATCCATTAGAATTGTCTTGGCAGGGTATTGAACTAGTGATACACATAAATATTTAATTAGGCCTAGACACCTGACCTGGCTAGAGTCAAAAGAGAACAAGTCTTTATATGGTTTGGTGATATCTAGGTCCAAATTTTCCATCACGGATTTGGGCATTAGATTATGGGAAGCTCCAGAGTCAAACATTGCATTGTGAAGTACTTTGTCATTATTCAGACTTACATAAAAAGGAGGAACACCTCCGTCTACTGATTTGCCATTTACTTCAGGGCCAAAAATTAATTCTGGCTGGTCATCTAGATCGTTCACTGCATCTCTGTTTTCTGAAATTTGAAGTGACCTGTTGATTTGTTCTCTATAGACATCATGTTTAGCCAATTCTGACAGTGGAATTGCTATTTTTAACTTTCCTATTTCAGTTTCGAGGTTGAAAGGTTTTTCTGTTTGGACTTTTGCATTTCAGGCAACAAGATTTTCTTTTTCTGCTGTGTTTTCAATGTTTTTTCCTTTATCAGGAGAGCTCTTATGAACTGAATCTGCTTTAAAATTAATTTCAGGAGATTCATTTGCATTTTCTTTCGGAGGAAAGGAAGTGGAAGGCTGATTGTTTGATGGTTGTAAGTCAGATATGTCCTCAATCATGGGTTCTTTTGGGTTGAGGTCTGTTCTAGCAGGGAGTTCTATAGAGGAAGTATTAACCTTTCTTTTTTTAGGCTGCTTGGTATCTTTCTTCTTGTTGGTTTCAGGGACATCTATTGTTCTGCTCCTTAATTTGTATTGCTTGTGGACCTCATAGACAACTGCATCATATCCTTCTCTAAAATCAAATGATTCCCCTGATTTGGTTTGAAATTGATTAAATGTGTGAGCTTCTTGATCATCTTGGGTCAAAAAGATTTGTTGTTCACTGTTTAGATCCATTAAATTAATTTGAGTATCCTCTATTGGCTCACTAGAAGTTGAAGCTTCAACATAGTTTTCCTGGAATGGAGGTCTAATGTTTTGGTCGGGACTTGCCTTCCCAGTATTAGGATTGTGATTTTTCTTGAAGTTTGGATTTCTTCCGGTGTTACTTGGTTGACCTTCCCAAGAGGATTTCCTCTCAATTATTTCTACTCTATCACCTAGTCTATCCATTCCTTTGATAATTGCATCTAGTTTCTACTCAAATGCAGAGGGTTATTCTTTGAAGGGAGTCCTTCTTTCAGCTCTAGCTCGAGCTCGTTTAGAAATTAGATTGGCCTCTACACTGACAGCTATGCTCTGCATGTCTTCTAAACTTGGTGGAGCTCTTTCCCTGAGCTGGTAAGCCATGTCAGAATCAAATCCATTAGGGAATTTGATCAAGGCCAAGTCTGGGGGAGGTCTGATATTATGAGGAATAGCATTGTACACATTATTAAATCTGGCATAGTAATCTTGAATAGTTTCTTGTGGGCCTCTTTTCAAGCTTTCATATTCTGATAGGATATGTAATGGGTCCTTCTTCTTTTCCCATCTGTTCAAAAAGGTTTGATAAAGGGCATTTGGATCAGCAATAGTGTTTATAGGAAGTGCCCTAAACCAAGTCCTTATATCACCAGTTAAACTCTGAACAAATATTTTCATTCTGACATCATTATCATCAATCTCATAATTTTCAAAATAATCCATCATTTTCTTAGTATGTTGTTGAGCTGTGTAGTGCCAGTACCATCAAAATAGGTAATCTTGCTTTGAGATTCTTGAGGCATAGCCCTTGGATTTGCAGGTAACTGCAGGGGAGCATATAGGTTTGCCATATTTACAGGGATAAATGTAACAGTTGGAAGAACAGGGATAACAGTGGAAATATATGCTGTGGATGGGGGAGTGGAAAAGATATTTTGAAGTGATGATGGTGAACTAGAAGAAGCTGCAACAATGGTAGAAAGGACTTGTGATTTTTCAGCGGTAAGCTCAGATTGGGTAAGGTTCTGCTCAGGTGTGTCAAGGTTTAAATCTGCAGAATTCTCTTGATTGTCTCGGCTTCTAAGGTTCTTAGGGATCAAATTAGGATTTTCAAAGATAGCTGGAGGATTTGGGTCTGGATTTGATCTAGTGTAACAGGTTTTCTTCTTTGGAGCCAGCTTCTAACTATATTTTTTGATTTTTCTTGAAATATTTGAAGAATACAACTTTCAACAATATGTTTCTAGGAAATTTTAATGAGAATCTTGAATTTTCCTAATGATCTATTGAAAAAAGGAAACTGATCAAGTCTTTGAGACAGCTGTTCAAAGCCTAAAACTAGACTGGAGATAGACTGAAGCAGCTTTTATTTACCCCTATAATTTCATAGCAAAACAGTTTCAAAGGCTACCTGGCTAACTCCAGGCTCCATCTGTAGCTTTAGAAAATAGACAGCAGTAACAAACAGTCATTCAGGTCCCCAGTGGAGTCGCCAATGATGTTATCACTCAGGTTGTTCCCCAAAAGTTGTGGAAAAGGGGAATACGGCCGAGGTAACCACAGACCAATCTTTTAGATGCAGGTTCTATCCAATCTGCATCCAGAGAGGGCTCTCTCTTTATGATTTAGCTTTATTTTGCAGTATGTTAGGCTAGTTATGAAGTACAAGGGTTTTTTTGATTTTTGGATGGTGACATTCAATAGAACAGGGGTGTAAATATGAGAAGTTCAGTCCTTTGGGCTAATGGAGTCTGTGAGGATGAAATGATGGATATGTTTTCTTTGACAGAGGGGGTACTACAGAGCAAGGTAATCAACCATGAAACAAATTCTAAGCTGGAATCAGGTGAGATGGGGTCAGGGGGTGAAGGGAAACTAAGAATCCTTCATCATTCTGACAGAGGGAAAGTGGATGAATATTGTCAGGGAGCAGTTAAGAATTCCTTAGCTATATTCAAAATGTAAGAACCAGGGAAAACAAGAGCAGTTAAGAATTCCTGCCTATGCTAATTCTGAAGAAAACATACACAATAACAGAGATTGAACACAGAGTATAGTTAAGCAAGTTCTGGGTTATTCTTTTTCCCTGTTATTAAGATTATGAACATAGATGATATATAAAAACACAGAAACTGTAAAACATGAGTTAAAAAGACTTATTGATCCATGAAATAATTCGAGAATTCTGTAACATAGTCCTCTGCCATCAATTCCACAACCAGAGAGTTCAGCAACAACGCATTCCAGCAACCTTTTATTCAGAAGAGTTTTCAGAGTTACAGCGCAGTTCCAGAAATGTATCACCAACCCCTAATACTTTGCTTGGGGAGGTATTTGTACAAAAATGTTTACAAAATATCTCAATGAGATAATATCTAGCAATAACTTCTTCTACCTACTCTATAGGAGAAGTAAATGATCTTGGAAACAGGAAGAAATGAATGCAGGAGTAAATGCTGTTGTGCTGGCTGCTCAGTTGGTAAGATGCATTGACCATTTGCTTGGTGAGTCGGCTGGTGGATACCTCACTGCTATCCCATGTGGCTGGCTTTGCTTTCTCAGGTGTTTTTGATTTTGTTTTAATAGACCGCTACCCAGCGTGATTCTTATCCGCTCCCTTTATCTGCTTTATGATTTCTGTTGCTTTCTGGGAAAGACAAAATTTGGAAACCCATCTACAAGATTTCCAACATGCTCTACCACCACTGCTCTTCTGGAAATTGATGTCTTTGCAGCTTTATCAAAGTCTCATCATCGTCTGTGTACCTGTAGAAGTTAGGCTGTACTGTAAAAAGATGTTGTACTTCATGCTCTATATAAAATAGATTTTCCAAATTGCTGTACAGAGATTGGCTAGATGGAATGGTCTTATCTACTGGAGTACTTGATGATGATGCATTTTGTTGATCAACAACATATTTATTCAATCTGATCTGGTACTCAACTTGTCTCAACATGTGTTCATTGTTTCCTACCAGATTTGGCAAGCCCTTTTCCTACAAAACTGTAAATTTTTCTAAAAAAGAATTTACCTCTACTTGCATGTCTTGGCTCTTCCTCTCCAAATTCTGCATCAGGGTTCTCATGGTCAGAACTCTTTTGATTGTTAGGATGGTGCCTGTCTTGTCCCTGATATCCAATGTTGCTAGTTCTTCCTTGGTTTTAGTGTTCAAAAAATGTATTAGCCTATTGGCCTGTTTGGGTTTATGTCCCAACAAATTTCTGGCCCTTTGAATTTCCACCTGGGCTGCTGCTATCAAGTCAATCTGTTCATATATAATTTGAATGGATCTCCAGATATTGCTAATGGATTCACTGATGTTAGCCCACAAAATGCCCCTGATTTCTCCCAGAGGCTTGTCTAAAGAGAGGTCCTTTTCCAATGCTTTTACTTTATTCTCTAATGCCTTCACCTCTCTTGTTTTTTTTGCCACAGTCATTTTAGATTTGTCATAACTTATTTCCAACTTGGCCAATTTCTCTTTAGCCTCTTTTAATTATGATACTTGGAGCTTTAAATCTTCCATAGCCTTTATCAATTCCTCAGTGGTCATAGTAGTGTTGCTGCCTGCTACTATTGTTGCTGAAGTACTTGGTGCTGTTGATGCTGGGACAGTGGGAGGGACTACTGTTGTAACTGTGGTAGGAGCAGCTGTAACTGTTGGAGCTATTTGAGATGGCTGGGAGGTTGACACTCCCTGATTTTCCTGTAATGCCTTCTCCAATTCCTGCTCTGTCTCATTTAGCCTTTAATTCATTTTTATTAGCAAATCCATCATGTCTTATTCTTTTTTTTCTTGCACAACCTCTGTGGTTTGTGGATGCATAGTAATTGGCAGCTTCAATTGTTTCTTGAGGGCAGCTATGCCATCCTCCTTTTTCTTCATTAATGCCTTTATTCCCTTGGCATCCTTGGGATCATGTCCCAGCTCAATGATAATTTCTTTCAAGGACTTTATCCTATTTTCCTTTGCCAAAGAAGATGCCTTTTCCAAATCTAGTTCCTTTTGATTCCAGAATGGCGTTTGTTCTATCTGGAATGCCAAGTTGCTCCAGTTGTTTTGCATTGTGGGTGTTCAAAAAATGTATAAGCCGATTAGCTTCCTCTGGCATTTTTCCCAACTGTACTCTTGTCTGCTGAATTACCTCATGGGCTGTGTTTATTAAACCGATCTGCTCATAGATCACTTGGATAGATGGCCATATTTCATTTATAGACTGGGTGATATTTGCCCAAAGGATTTTTCTAATCTCTGCTAAGGGCTTATCAAAGGTGAGCTCCTGTTCTAATGTTTTGACTTTACTTTCTAAGGCTTTAATCTCCTTGGTTTTTTCCACAACATTGATTTTGGAAATATCATAATTTCTCTCTGCCTTAGCCAATTGGTCTTTTACCAGTTTCAACTCTGACACTTGTAGCTTTAGTTCTTCCATGGCCTTTATCAATTCTTTTGTGCTCATATTAGTACTGCTGCCTGGTGCTACTCCTGCTGATGATGTACCTGTGATTACCTCTGTTGTAACTGCTGGGACATTTGGGGCCAATGCTGATCCAATTGTTGAAGGGACTACAGTTGTGACTATAGGGATCACCTCAGGTGGCTGGGAGGTCGACTCTCCCTGCTTCTCTTTTAGTGCTTTTTCTAGTGCCTGCTCTGTATCAGTTAATATTTCATTGAGTTTCATGAGCAGGTCCATCATGTCTTCCTCTGATTTTTGCTCTATAATTTCTGCAGTCTGAGGGTGCCTTGAAGGAGGTAGCTTCGGCTATTTCCTCAGGGCAACAACGTCCTCTTCTTTTTTCTTGATTAGTGCCTTTATGCCTTTAGCATCTTTGGGGTCATGTCCTAGTTCCATGATGATCTCTTCCAACGATTTGATTCTATTATCCTTGGCTAGAGAAGAGGCTTTTTCCAAATGTAGTTGAGCTGTTGTATTGTCCAGGGAGTTTTGCAACTAGTGGGCCAACATTTCTTTGTCAGCCAATGTAGAATAAACCATCTCTCCAGTCTGCTTGTGAAGTTCAATTTGGTCCATTGGATGAATGCCTTTGGCTAGGACCTCCAAGTTTGTTATGATGTAATCAACTGCCAACTGGGGTAGCTGTACCTTTGGCTTAAAATAACTCATTAACATTTTGCCTTCTTTAAAGTCATAGTCAGACATTAATCTTTGTTGGTTTGAGGGGGCCATCTTCAAATATTGATTGTACATTTGAATCCTCACAGGATCATTTTTAGCCTTAATTTCTATGAAATTCCGTTTAATGTCAGAGGCCTGTTTGCTTTGTGGTCTGGTAGATGATACTTCAACACTGTGTTGTCTTTCTAGCTCCTGCCTATGTGAGTGAGTTGATGTTTCTACCAATGGGGAAGTCTGCTAGCTGACTACCCTTTTTGTCCTCTGGCTGTCTGTGGTTTCTTCAATAATTTCATCTTCTGATGGAGGATTCAATCTTTGCCTCTTTGCACCTGGTTGTTCTGCAGGTCCACCTGTGGGGGGAGTGGCTTGTCTGTCTCTCTTCCTGTTTCTTTCCTCATTTAGAGGAGTTTGCAATGCTGGAATTCCTGTTGCTTTAGTTTGGGTTGGAGGAACTTATTCTTGTTGATCTGTCATTGCAAACTGCTCTGTGTTTGCCACTTCTTTTCCCTTTTAAGTTCCTGTAACTGGTGTACTGGTTTCCTGTACAGGCTGTTGAGAAGTTCCAACAGAGGATGTACCAACTCCTGCTTGTTGAGGTAGCTTGAAAGATACCTGTCCAAAAGAGTCCAGGTCAAGGGTCTTTTCAAGATCTTTCATGGCATTTTCCATCTTTTCTTACTCACTAACTTCTTCTACTAAAGTCCCTTCTACCCATTCCTCCTGATTTGCAAACTGTTCAATTTCTGGGATCTTATGATGTATATAAACTGACAGCCTATTTCTTACCCTTCTGTCACTTATGAAACTATATGGGTCATATGGCACCCACCGAAAACTCTTCTTCAATCTAAGGTGTTCTTCTAATATCTTCTCAGCATCTTTCCATGCATCCCTAGAATTGATGACATAAGGGCCTAACTGGTTTTTGATTCTTAGTTGAGCTTTCTTCTTTGCATTACAAAAGTGGGTTAAGTCTGCATTGATGATATGCTTGAAATAGTCTAATGCAAATAACCTCATAGGCACATATCTAGGCAACTTGAAAGGGAAAAGTTCACATCCATACATTCTGATTTCTGTGTGATTCTGGTACAAGTACCAGTCACCTATTTTATACTGTTTAGAAAGCTGCAAAATCTTCTTCATGTCACTAGTGATCCTAGGAGGAGGAGCTCCTATCAACACAGTGGAGGCTGGGTGTACAAATAAGTCAATGAATTCACTATAGGTATAAGGGGATTCATGCGTATTATGGAAGACTAAGCTCCAAAAGATCATAGACCTCCGATTTCCTTTAGAGTCTAATTTCCTGATGGTAAATGGAAAGCTGTATGGCTGATAATATAACAACAGATGGTATATAAAAGATGTGTATTTGAAGACTTCTTCTCTATCCAAATTTATAAATTGATCATGGATTTTGTTGGAAATAAAAGTGGCATAGTCATACTTGACAGCAGGGGGTTGTCCTGGAGTAAAGATTGATAATAGAACCACGGTGATATCATCCACATATTCACTAGACCTAAATCCCAAGATCAAGGATATCATGTCAACAATAAGTCTACCAGTTTCAGTGAAAAAGGTTTGCAGATAAGGAGGAGGACCTTTAGGTTGGTGCGTTGGTATCATGAACATCTGAGCAATGCGGGTTATCTCTGATTTGGGTAATTGAGATGCTTGTTCAAGTAAAAATCCCATGGAAAGACGAGCAAGGGGCTCAGTGGAATGGAAATGTATCATCTCATTGATGGATTCAACAGTTATGGAAAAAAGGACAGTTTGGGAAGGAGACATAACTGCTCTATGGACAGGGTCATAGTTGGCACAACATTGGTGAATGATGTCTGGGAAAACATGGACTGAGGGAAGGAAGTACATGGGAAGGTTTGATTCCCACAGTCCAAAAATATCAGAGTTGCTTAGATAACTATCCCTAATTTGGCAAAAGGTCTGAAGATGATTCCTGTCACCAGATAAGTCTTTTATTTGGAAATCTCTGTCGGCCAAGGGTAGATAATTTAAGTCTTTATGAGGTGCATTCATGGGCGCGACATTCAGGGCTATGGGGGCTTCCATGTTTGGTTCTTGTGTATTCAACCTGGAATTCGGGCTTCTGTGGAAACAATGAACTAAACAGCAGGTTTGGGGGTCTTCTTATGGTAGCTTCGGAATGATTTTAACTTGAATTCAGCTCTTTGAGGTAAAATTCTCAGTGGAAAAACTGAAATTACAGGTTTGCGAAGTGAATTGGGTAAATACCTGTATTTAAGAGGCAAACCATGTAATTCGCAGGTTGAATGACGAACTTCAGAGCGCGACGCTAGAATTTCTTGGCCGGGTGGTGGACTGGACGTATTTTGCATGGAGCACAGTCTGCAGGGAATAAGGGTGAAAATGACATTTTCTTGTCAATTTAACGAAATTTGGTTTGGTGGGGATTTTTTGGCATTTATTGGGCGGATGACGTCAGAGCGATGGGACATCTTGTCATTTAGCGGAGGGTGGTAAGTGGTTTACCCCGCACCGCTTATGGGCTTAGGCGGTTTTGGGCGGAGGGGCAGCGAACACGCCGGGCGGTCGACACGTGGATCCGGTACGGGTGCAATACCACCATTTCCCCACGGCTTAACGTTAGGCAGATGGAGGGCTAGTAAAATGGATCTCCGCCGTTGGATGTAGAGTGGCTGATCAGACGGCTGGCGCTTTATGAACAAGGCGGGGAGTTTAACGCGTGGGGGATGCATTTAAATAGTGTTTTTATAATGGTTTCGGGGTGATTTTTATTGGTCGTCGGGGTTGATTTAAGTTAGGTTATTAATTAACCAAATGTTAATTAATCCCGAGGCTTTGCACGGTGGAAAGGGTTATTTAACAAGTTTCAATTAACCTTGTAAATTCCCAAAAAGCGTTTATGGTTATATATTAACCGGGGTAGGGAATATGTATTATTTGGGGGTTTTTACAATATAAATATAGTACGGGAAAGGGTTATATTTACATGGGATTTAATATAATAAAGTTAATCGTTAATATGGTTTCGAAGAATAGAAAAGCGCTAAGTTATAATGTTACAAAACTTAGGCAAAAAGGGAAAAACAGGGGTTTATAGAAGAAATAAGGCGAATTCTCCTAAGCAAAACAGGGTTTTATTTTAGGCAATGCTTATGAAATGAGATGAGTGGTTTAGAGGATATTTAAGCAGATCCTAATATCTCTGGGGGAATTTAGTAAATGATTAGGGAAAATAAGAAGGGGAGTTAGTCATGCCTCGCTTGATCTACATCCAAATATCTACCATGTTACTTGTGATAACAGTAAGATAAACATATTGAGAGACAAAATCAATCACAAGTATGCTTCTGCAACACCAGTCTACCTACCCAACTCACTTTGCCTAAATTTTTTTCTTCTTTTTCTATGGGTGCATTTAGACTATCAAGCCCTTTTCAACTTTTCTTTTCTTCACATAGTAAGCCTATCTAAGTCTACACTTATTTCTTCCAAGGGCTCAGATTAAACAATTGAGGTCCTTTGCTTCTCTACCTATCTACATATCTGCCAATTTTAAACAGTTTGGTCAGATTTTATTCTCTATCTCTAAAATAGGAAATTAAAACATGAACTAGCCAAGATTAAGCTATTTGGCCATTCATCAATTGTGGCATAAAGTTCAACAAGCTGCACACAATGCTTTATTTACAGAAAATGAAAAAGTAGTGGCTTTTTGGATTTGCACACTTTCCTGGTCTTTCTTTGTTTGGGGTTCATTTCTTTCATTTTTTCTTTTGACCATTTTATTCTTTTTACCCTTTGATTTTTCTTTTAGGGCATACCCTCTTTACATTTTTTCAAATTTTTTGATTCTTTTACAATATGGAAAACCTTTGCAACCAGAAAAGGTATGAACATATTATAGAGCTCATCAATGTCAATCATGAAATATGATACCTATTGATATAGGAGCATAACAGGGTGGAAGAAAATATGGACGACACTTCCACGTCATTACCCATAGATATTTCAGTCACGACAGGCATCGTGGAAGACACCCAGATGAGAGCAGATTGCAGTCCTGAGGAAATTGCAAGCTCCACCTGCCTACATGAGGAATTCCATGATGAATTTGTTTGGTCTCACGAGGAAATGCCCGACTTTAACCCGTCATTTGTCACGCATGAGATCCAACTTTACGACGAGGCAAAACGAAATGGGTGGCCAATTCCTTCCCTCAAAATAGCCGTTGAACCCATGCCCGGCCCCACTACCAAAGAAGAACGCCTACTATACCTCAAACAGCTGGATAAAACCTGTCGAGATGCCGATTTGGCACTCGCAGCTCACAAGGAGTGGGTACAAACCCAATTTGCAAAAGAGGTTAGGTTTTGTTCTTTCCAAGAGGGCGATTTTGTATCACTCTATCATCCAAAAGATAATCTCTTGGAGGCATGCACGCTTCGACCCATTTGGCTAGGTCCCTATGTCATAACGAAAGTCCTCCCCTTGGGGGCATATGAACTACAGGATTGGGATGGAATCCCACTCAAGGAGCCCACATACGGGCTCTATCTGAAAAAGTATTGTGCCTAGTATCGCACTAGGCATGTGCTTTGTAATTTTATGTATTCATAAGTTTTGCTTAATTTTTTTGATGTGATTGGATTGTTTTGTTATTTAGTGGAGTACTTGTCTCATGCACTTTTCTCGTAATGCAGATGTCGTCGTTGCCCTTAGCATACGTAGGATACGTGAATGGTGCCAGTTGTCACACACAACACATTGCTTTAGCTGCTTGGGTCATCTATACACCCGAGTTGGAACTATTTTGCTACCGGGGGGGGGGGGGGGTTTGGTACCGCCACCAAAAATATTTCCGAGTACATGTCCGTCGTTTCACTTCTCACGGAAGCGTCATCAAGGGGCATCTCCAATCTGGTGGTCAGGTTAGACTCCCAGCTAGTCGTTATGCAATTGACAAACCATTATCACGTCCGTAATCCAGCCTTGTTACATAACTATCTAAGGGTGCGACTCTTGGAACATCGATTTGAAATAATCACATATGAGCATGTTCCTCGAGAATTAAATACAATCGCTGATATATATATATATCTATATATATATATATATATATATATATATATATATATATATATATATGGATATATATCTATATATATATATATATATATATATATATATATATATATATATATATATATATATATATATATATATATATATATATATAGATAGATCAAAATCCAGTTTTTTACATCAAAATACTCCAAAACTTGGATGATTTAAGTACAAAATGGCTCAAAGTCCAGCTACACACACTCATATGGCTACGCTAGAACACCTACTAAAATGAGCCTATTGCTCCAGAAAAGCTAAAATAGCTCTAGCTACCTTTCGAAGAGGAACCAGAAACCGCTTAGGTACACCGACGGTGTGTCACTAAATATGAGCGGGAATCTCCCTCATAGGAAGGGGGGGACACCCATAGTCAAAACCTCTAGGTTCCTCAAAACCTCGTGGAGACCGTCAGCATTGCCCCCTCCAGCAAGTAGTTGGCCTCCTCGTCGCACATAGTGAGGTTTGCCTGCAGGTCGTACTGGTGCCACATCTGTGTTAAGCATAAAAGTTTCATGTCAGTTCTTATTTCACCGTTAAAAAAACATTACATATACATTCAAAAGTACAAAAATACTTAAGTACTATCAAAATTATTCTCACCTTGAGGACCCCAGTTGGTCCTGGGTGGTAGCATCAAGTCTGCATCGCCGGTAAAGTCTATGCCTTCATAAGCATAGTCATCAACAATCACTATCTGGCTATGGAGCCACTGGAAGAAGTCTTCGTCAAAGAAGTGCCGGAGTAGTCCTCGTCTTGTGCGAGGATCAAGTGATGACCAAAAACCCTACCTTGGCTCCCTCGGATCAAAGGGACCTAAGCTCACCCGTGGGTGCATGATAGGTACCCTCTCAAGGAAAAATGAGACTATGATAGTACCGTACCCAAAACTGTGTTGGGTACGGGTCTTACATGCTGTCAATTCTGCCTTCAACTGGCGAAGCACTGCTTCACACCAGTTGAATATCTGGGGTTGGACACAGTCAATGGCAAGCAACAATTGGGCCTTTGTCACTACGTGGGGACTTTTTGACCCCACCAAATGCACAATCAACCATAAAACTACCCTCATAGACCGAGATCAAATCCTCTCTATAGGGACTCTGTTGCTGACTAGTCCACTCTCAGGGATACAGTAGATCTATACCAGCTCTGAAGTAGATCATGGATCTGACCTGCCATCGGTAAGGTTTGCTTGTGCCCCACGGAATGACAAACTAGTCAAAAAGTAAATATCATCTCGGTCAATCGCCAGCTCCTGATCTCCAATCTTGAACACTTGCTCGTGTTCATCCCAGCACTGTATGATCCATCTCAGTAAATCCTCCTGTCCTTTCATCAGCTCTAGCCTTGCATACTTCAACAAACCGCAGTGGTGCAATGCAAGTATGCAAGCTAGATCGTTTCACATCAACAATTCCTCATTATCATGGGCCCGTTCTCTCCATAGGTGAGTCATTTCAGCCTAAAACCTACACAAAATAACCCTAAAAATAGTCAAAATGGGGCAAAATCACTTAAGGAATCCATGCATGAGGGTTTCAACTGCGCCCTACAGCCCTAATGGCCCCCTAGTGCTGCACAGGGAGGATTAACGCCCTCTAGTGGCTCGTGCGAAGCATTTAATGCTCCCTACTGGCCATCTGAAGAGCGTTAGTGTGCAAATATGGCTCTAGGGCACCTCGATCTACAAAATTCCACCCCTAAAACTGTTAAATAAGGTTTAATAAAGAATAAGAGATAGGTTTTAGCTCTCACCTGGGACTGACGGCATGTCGAATGGTTGCCCGGATCTCCTACAATGGTCTGCGGAAAATTTGCTTCTCTTTAGCTCCAACAAGCTCACACAAACTTCAAAATAGTGAAAATGATGCATGTGAAAGCTCAAAGCATCTCCTTATATAACTTTGAGAGACACGTTTTTTTGAAAATCATTAAAAAGGATGTAGTCCATTCTACATGATTTTTTATCATGCATGAACCCAGATAATAGGAATTGTTGCTCTTTTATACTTTTTACCGCTTTTGATGAAAGTACTTTCAGGAATGAAAAGAAGTAAACGCTGCATGCAATTCTCATTAGAGCACTTTTGGAGACATTTTATTGCTCTTTAAAAAATATAAACATGTCTGAGTTTTTGTAGTAGGGCTCATTAAACACATATACCGCAATCAATAGAGCACTTTTGGAGACATTTTATTGCTCTTTAAAAAATATAAACATCTCTGAGTTTTTGTAGTAGGGCTCGTTAAACACATATACCGCAATCAATAGAGCACATTTAGGGATATTTTATTGCTCTTTAAAAAATATAAACATCCTCGAGTTTTCATCATTTGCACTCATTAAATATATGCAACAATGGTCAGAGCACTTTTTGTGATATTTTATCACTCTTTAAAAAATAATAACCATATCCGAGTTTTTCATCATTTGCACTCGTTAAATATATGCAAATGCTGCTCTGAGCACCTCTTTTTTTATATTTTTCCAGCTCATAAACTGAAAAAGACCAACGGAGCATCCTTTTTAGGCACTTTTTTCTCGCTCTTTAAATTGAAAAAATCCCGAGCTGTGTCTTGCTACTCGTTAAACATGCTAAAGATGACCCGAGCATTCTTTCAAGTACTTTTTCTTGCTCGTTAAAAAATGAAAAATCCCGAGCCGTGTCTTGCTACTCGTTAAACATGCTAAAGATGACCCGAGCATTCTTTCAAGTACTTTTTCTTGCTCGTTAAAAAATGAAAAATCCCGAGTTTTTGTTACTGAGCTCATTAAAGTGTCACGACAAAACGTGAGTTTAGTCCGTCGCCTCGTACTCGTAACAAAATGAGGTCGACATCTATTGGAAAAAGGTTTCTCTTTATTCGGGTTCAATAGATTAAAATACGGAAAAGTAACCAATCCGGGTATACTATTAACCTTTTGTCACACCCGGTTAACAACTATGACAAAGGGACCACCATGGAGTCTCTCTTTACGATCTTTTCAGACTCTCTAAATATGAAAAGACCACCGAGTTGTCTAGTTTAGACTCTTTAAATACACAGACAAGATATAGAGTTGTTCTTTTTACGATACTTTTCAAACCCTTAAAAGATGAAAAAATCGACGAGTTTGACTATCTGGACTCATTAAACTAATCAGATAGGGCAAACAGTTGTTTTTTTGTGATCATTTTCAGACTCTTTAAACATGAAAAGATCGATGAGTTTACCCGTCTGGACTCATTAAAAAATCAGACGGGGAAAGTGGACAATACAACTGTATCCTGTATTCGAAAGCGTGGTTTGGCAGCAAACGTTCCCTTGAACATGGCACTCCCTCAGATAAACCTTCATTTTGATAGCCTCTCAATATGAACCCTACCAACCTATGAGTTTTTAGCCTATATACCCTGATGTAATTGCATCTTCGTATCTTACAACACTGTAGTCTTCATCAGTCTAGTGCTGTCTGTTTAAAACCGTTGTCGTGCCTTCTGTTGTTCAAGGGCCCCCATTTGTTTTCTCTATCAACCAATCCTACATATCCTTTCATCATGCCCTCCATTGTTTAGACCCAAAATCTCAAAAGATTCTTAAAAAAAAAACAAAATCATTCTTGTCCGGTTTCGTGTCGACTGATGTAGTTTACGTCATTGCCTAATTTTCGACAGGTTCCTTCCTATCGACTTCAAAACTCTATCTAGGAAGATAACCCAGAAACACATTCAGTGCCTTGGTACTTGCAGACATTAGTGGCAAGTTACCTTGTGTTTGATCACGGCTTTTCATTATTGGCTCCTAGTTAAGCGATTCTACGAGTGTTCGACGACAAAAAATCTTTCACACTCGCTAGTTTGCACTGTGCATCTTGGAGACCATCACCATTATCGGTGGCCTTCCTCACATCTGTTAACAGCCTCCATTATTGGCTGGTAATCAGATGATTTTGTGCATGTTCAACGTCAACACATATTATCACATGTACCGATCTATGCTGTTCGGTGAAGCGGGAATCAAGACCTTGGGTAGAGGCTTGCATTATTCAACCTTGTTTTCTCTCCCAAGCTGCAGATAATGTTCTTTGGAGACAGCTATTTCAGGATGATCTATTATGACACTGGATCCACCCTATGCCATATTAGCGGCCAGCATTGTTATATCTCAGATGAGAAAATTACTCTGACATAGCTACTAAGCATGGGAATGCCTGACTCAAGACATGATTTTAGTAGTTTATATATATGTTTCTGTGTTGTATCAGGCTTTCCTTGCCACCCGAAACTTCTCTCTCTCTCTACAAATATTTTGACAGCAAATTACAATGTTTTTTCATAAAGTGTTTCGGCCATCGTCTCTGCCTCTGATCCCATAGTTTAGGGGGAATTTGTTATAGGACAAATTGACCTCCTCATTAACTCAGAGGTGAAAGACAAGGTGATTGAAGCAATGACCACAATTGCAGGCCCATAATCCACACTAACACTCTCTATACACTGACAACCTGCTTTATAAAGCTTGTTACCAAGCATAAAGGAGCGTTAGTCACCCTGCTAACTCATTTTGTTAGACTAGGGGGAGCATTAGTGAACTTAAGTGATGTTCAGAAGGTCATTCCAACAAATCTACTCATAAATATCTAGATATTAAATCCCTATATTTGTGCAAGAAAAGTAAGGAAACTCCAAAAATCAAGATATTTGGAGAAATTCTATTCTGAGAATGAAGGCAAATGGGAAAAAGCTTGTAAACAAGGCAGGTTCATGGTTTTTGCCCTAATGAACTCTAGATGGAGCTTGGAAACCCTAATTCGATTGCTACATAAGCAACGAGAGGGCCATTACAAAAAGGTCAGAGCATTTGGAAGGTAGCCCATAGAGCTATTGTGAATTGTTATATTCTTGAAGGAGCTAGCTGAAAGAACGAGAGAGAGAGGAAGAAGCGATAAGGAAGGCTGATGCAACATATTGTTGTAATCACTCTTCCATTCTGAATATAGAACTGTAGTTGTGTTTCCTACTCCAAAGTGTCGGTGATATTGTTAATTTATTTTTTCATTCTGATGCTTGTCGAGTTGAGTAGTTAAGTTATACATTAATACATGTTTGTTACGATTCTTACATTAGTTTTCAGAAGCATATGCTGTGATTGGTTTTCTTTGTCCTTTGTGCATGAATCATCTTGGAGATGGCCTTGAAGGAGTTCTTCTTGCTGCATAGAGATCCCCAAGCGAATATAGAAGGGACCAAAGGTGATCCTCTTTCCATACCCTGTCAATTTATGTTTGATAGATGAACATGTGTGTAACTGGTAGCTTTTATAGATAATCTTACAGTCTTTCAAAGGTCCCGGGAAGACCTTTGAGGGTAGTTTTCATCCCGTGCATTTTACCCCATAGCATAATGCACATACAGATGAAAAGTACATAGTAATTTCAGAATACTTCTCTTTATTGATGATTCAGATCCTCAATACAGACTCTATCTGCCCTGCGCACACAGTTGCAGGGGTCCACGCACTCAGTTGCAGACTTCTACCCTAGGCCTTTGTGCACTCAGCTGCAAAGCCTCTTCCTACACTAAGACTCTTGCTCTTATCTCTTTACAGACTCATCAAGTACTTCTTCTTTTTCCCCCTTTAGACTCCTCTAAGGCCTCCTTTTTATACAATCCAATGGTCCATGGACCAAGGGCAGATCTCTAAAATCCACACAATCTATCTAGACTGAGGGTGGAAAACCCTTTTTGACTTTAGATATCTTCGCACTCCACGACCACAAAATATAGAGACTTTACATTTCTTTATACAAACTTCAGGCCTTTTGCCCCAAAACTTGGGGTTTTAACCCCAAAATTGACCCCCAGGGGACCTGTTCCCAACAGGCCCCCAACACAAACATATTGACTCGCCCTCGAGTCACTCGGCTAGCGCGGAGATCTTGTCATGAAGACCTCCCAGCTTGAATTGGACAATTGATACCTCAACGATGCACTGTGTTGCCGCCTACTTCATCTCCTCGACCAACTACTCTGTCGCTGGCCCTACGCTGTCTAACTTAATCTTTTGCTGAGTCTCCTGCAGACTAGCCAGCTTTCCTTCAATAGTGGCCATGATGAAGTAGGCCTCATCTAACCAAGGCTTTAATTGAGCCTTCAACACCGATTCCTTGTGCTGAGCTGCATCTACATGCTCTTTCAATGCCTTGGCCTCCTCCTACTTAGCTAACCTCTGCATAATGGTGACAGTGCGCGCTATCACGTTGACTTCGTTGTAGCGCTATTGCAGCTCTCGTGATTCTGTTTTCTGTCGCTGTACAGTAGGATATTCTTGTAGGTAGGTGACTACCTCGAGCAACTGCTTGAAGAGTGTGGTAGAGTCCTTCACTACGCTCTCTACTGCTGCTACTGCATCTTTCACAGCTGTTACACTGTAATTTGTCATTGCCTTCACCCTAGTCCTTCTACTGTGTCATGTGTCCAGTAAAACATGCTCATACTGAACAAATCCTCTCTTATGTTGCCAATTGACCCACTTTTCCTAAGTTTTCTGCCTCGTCGCGAGAATTCACTTAATATACGCGACGGACCTCTATCATAAACAGTCTAGTCGTGCTTCCGTCGCAGGAGTACATATGTTTCCCGCGATAGTCAGATTCCATACCTCGGTGCGAGGCTATTTGCTATCTTTAGCAACTTTTTGATTGAATACATTTCCTACTAGCGATTTCAACGCTAAAGCTTAGTTATGAACTAGTGACGATCTAGATTGGGAGAATTTTTTCCAACATTCGGCCTTTTGGATGTCTTTGGACTTGGTTGTTGGGTCAGTTTGGGTCGCCCTCCTCCCTCTGGCATGGTAGTTCCGTATTTTGTGCTGCTTTCCCTGAGGATAAGCTCCCCCTCCCTCATTTCATGGAGACTCCTTCTCCTATAAAATCACTCACCATTTCTATCATCTGCTAGTTTTTTTGGTGGTACAGTGTAACTGTTTTTTTTGAGTTTGATAGATAGTTGGTGTGAGTGTGACAAGTGTGGGATTGCTTTGTAGTTTGCAAGAAGGTGTGGAGTGCCTTTAACTTTGTGTAAAGCTTGTGAATGAGAGAGAGATATATATTGCTATTTGGGAGACCCATCTTTGAGAGTGAATGCTTGAAGAAACACACCGGTTGGACCCTCTGAGAAGGCTTGCGACGTTAAGACTTGGTTGTAAGCTTCACTCTTGATTTATTATTAATACAATCAATGATGATTTCCTATGTCTTGTATGTAATTTACTTGATAGCTCATGAATTCTTGAATTTATGAGTAAATAGATCATTGTTGTTTCTTGGTTATGTGCTTTGTTGTTTCTTTGTGGTGTTTCAGGTTGATCGCTTGTTAAGGAAAAGGAAACGCAAGCTAGAGCACCGCAACGGAACTTCACCAACCACCGGTTTGAGGTAGGCCTCCAATGACAACTATTTAAGGGAATTCATTGTTGTTTTGTCCTTGATGTGACTAGACCCACTCTAGGGCTAGAGGGGTTGCCTCTGTCCGTAGAGGGAACACTTTCCTGCATCACAAGTTGGTGACTTCGCTGGGGAGTCCTTTGTATGTTTCTTCTCTTGTTTTCTCTTGTTTTGATTTTGATTTGGTGTCTCTTTGATTTTGGGGATAAACTATCAGTCTTGTGGGTTACCTGGGTTGATCTGGGAAACCCCTCTATTGTCTGAAGGATTGACTGGTTTTTGTTTGGGAGTTTCTTGTTCGTTTGTTATTGTTTTTAAGATTGTCGCTGAAAAGAGTTTAACTGTCGCGCCAACATCAACTTGACTCTTTTGCAAAGTTTTGTGCGTCGCTGAATCCCGTCGTACAGTCGCGACGACTCTTGAAATCGGTCCATCGCGAAAGAGACGTGTACTCTCGTGACAACGTCGCTCTGTTGCTACAGCTAGTGGCTGATCGTCCCTAGTTGCTTGTGCAAAGCCCACGACGATTCCTGTAGAATTGTTTTTTTCAATTATACCTCCTGAATTCACCAGTCCTGTTGATCCCTTGCTTTATTTCTCTTGCTCAATAGCTTGTTTTTGACTGTTTATGGTTAAGGCACTCTTTCTTTGGATTTATTGAATGAATCTTGCATTTTTGGCTGTGTGACCTAGTTTGTTCTTTCAAATTCTTGAATTGATTGGCTTGGTTGTTGGTTTGCCTAAGGTTCATTTGCAACTTTCTTGTTGGTTTGTTTGAGCCTTCTCCATTGCTTGTTTCTGGTTGATTTTTAGTGACGATTATTGAACCAATATTTGGTATTGATTCGATTTCTTTTCACTACCGGACATAGATCACAATTGTTTGGATCGACTAGTTTTTCCACGCTTGCTTGTTTATTTCTTTTAAATTTAAAACAATCAAAATCAAAAGACTGCATTCATTTAGTATACGAAAGTGAAAGTGTATTTGCATTTCAAGTTTGCATATTGGAAAGCAAATGATAAAATCCATCATCAGTAGTATTCATGCACTGTAGGGTTGATGTGTTTTTACATTGTGTCTCTTGGCTTATCTTGGCTTGGGAATGATCTCTCTACCCTCATGTGGGTAGGTGTTCATTGAAGTAAAAGGATGTTTCACTCATTCTAGCTGCTTCCTAGGTTTTGTTGTATACATACATTAAGGCTTGAAAACTGAAACATAATTCAAGATCAACTCTAAAATGAACTGAATGAACTTAACAACGCATTGGAAAATAACGCACACTATTTAGAGGTCTAGGCTGGAGACGTTCTTCGACGTCGTTAAACCTAGTCACTATTGTTTTCACTCAAGATTGGGTGATTCCTCCTTCTGTGACTCAATAGTGGTACGGAATTGTGCTCCCAGTATCGTTGAGTATATGTTGGGAGACCCCACTAGGTTATCATCCTATATCCCTAGGAAGCCGTGTCTGTCGCCTTGCAAACTGTAATGCATTGAACACAACATTCAGGAAGATTGACTGCCATACGGAAAGTCCTTGGTTTTCATATGATTGCCAAGGTGTATATGCAGTTTTACGGGATGTTTGGTAAACCTTTTGCCTAGTTTCTCCAGAGTAGTCACTTTCGTTCCTTTTCAGACTCCTTAAAAGAAAAGGTCCATCTGAGCACTTGTCACTTTAGGCTCATTAAATATTCGAAGGTGACTAGAGTCATCTTTTCATCCTTTTCTCGACTCTTTAAAGATGAAAAGGTCAAGTTCTGTTCCTGTGTCTTAAAATTTATTCGACCACATTCACACTTACCCTGTTAGATCTTGTTGCATTTTAGTTTGCGTAGGGTTATTTCTCCTTACTCGATTAGTTATCCCTAGGGCTTTTGAGTTAAATCATCCTGGCGGAATCACCGATCTCGTCTCCCGTTCCAAGTGACCAAGGATCCCCATATTCTGTCGCTCTTGAGGTACCAGTTGCTAGTGATACTCTTCCTGTTATTCCAAGTATCCAACCGCTTAACTCTCGCGCTCCGAAAGACGAGTCTTACGATATTCGTTGGAACCCCATTTGGGAGCCTTCCGAAGAAGATTTTCCCCTTACTCCTCCTAGTGTTTCAGCCTCAATGTCTTCTTCTAACAGGATGAGACGAACCCCATCAGGAGTGAAGAGCCCTTGATGACAAGTGGTGAAATTCCTATACCGACGGAAACTTCACCCTTCCGTGTCACCTCCCTTAGCATCATGTTGCCTTTACGTTATAATGATCTAGCTGATATCATGGGTTCTAGGTCTCCCCTTACAAGTTCCATGTGGTCTCGTACTGTCACTCTGACTTCAGGATCTTTCACTCCCTAGATTCACAATGTTACATCTGTCTCAACTATTCCAACTATTTGTGTGGCTTCCTCAGCCCCCACTGTTAGTGCCGTCACTGCATCTTCAGTTGTGACCACTGTCGTCGGGCCTTCTGCAGGTCCTTCGCATAGCGGCCCTTCGACACCCATATCCGGGGTTGTTGAACCTAGCCTAAGTGCCCCACCTTCTTCTGGTTCCATTCCAGCAAGGGGGCATATGATCAATATCCTCAAATTCCTCAGAATTTGGATCCTCAAAACCTGTTTAATTATTATGATTCTCGAGGAGCCCATATTTATCACCGTGGACCCATAGCATCTCAACCTTTTGTTGAGGTCTAGGTTCCATTGTCTATTTCTTGGGGTACCATGGCTTACCATGCTGGCCAAACACAGTCTTCAAATATTCAAGGACCACCCTATCAAGGTCAACCATCTTACGGACAACACTCTTACAGACAACCGTACTATGGGAAACCATATTCAGGGAAAACTGTCGGCCCACAAGGAAAACCCGTTCCGGGACAACCTTCGGCCTTCGGTGGGTCTTCTTTCATGTACTTCGGGAAACCTTCTGGTAACCCAGGACAACCTTACATTCAAAAAGGCCAACCTAGTACCTCGCAAGTCCACCCTTCTAGACAAGTTGGTCAGTCTCAAATTCAACAAGGCCAACCAATTTTCCAGCCTACTCAATCATCTGGTCAGTTTAGACAACCTTCAGTTCCGCAAGGTCAACCCAATTCCCAGCAAGTCCAAACTACTGGGCAAATAGGCCAACCTCAACCTCAATCGGGCCAACCTTCTAGCCAGATGGCTCAACCTCTGTCTTCTCAAGAACATTCATTTGGGCTTGCTCAACCGGGCACTCAAATGGTTGTTGCTTCTCAAGCTCCACCTGGTTTTCAGTCCCAGTCCGGGCTCCAGACCCAATCCGGTATTCAAATTCAGGTTGGATCCCAATCCTAACCTGCTTATCAAGTGTAGCCTGGCCCCCAGGCTCAGTTTGGAGCCTAGCCGCCTTATGGTTTTCAACAATCCCAAGGGAAAACCTAATTTTCCCCATACTAAAATTATCAACAACTACAGGTGAATCCTTACCAGAATTTCCAGCAACCATATGTTGCTCTTGCAGGCCAAGTTGGTAATCAGTGGAATGTTGGGGGTAAAATCTAGGGTCAACCGTCCAGTTACAGCTATAACCCCTATGGAAAAAATCTCTATGGACAAAACACTTATGGGCCAAATCCGTCCGGACAAAGTCAATGGGGGCAACAAGCAACTGGGTGGAACTCTGGTGCTACTTCCTACTTATGGCCTCAGATGTCCTTTAACCCTCAATTACCTTTTCTAGCAACGTTGGAATTACCGGATGTGTCCAAACTGACAAATGATCCCATTCTTCATAATCCGTATTGGCCACCGGTTCCAACTAAAATTCTCGGTGATTGTCCCAAGTTTGACGGTAAAGCTAGAGAAGATCCCCAAGCCCATGTCATGACTTATCATCTATGGTGTTCATTAAAATCATGGCTTGATGATTCAATCCAGCTCCGCCTTTTTCAACAGACCCTCACTGGCTCTGCTGCTAAATGGTATATTGAGCTAGCTCACGGATCTTTTCAAGACTTTAACTCGTTGGCTATGGCATTTTTAACTCATTTTCAGTTGCCGATTCAATATGAAATGGGCACACATCTCCTGACATCCTTAAAACAGACCACGACCACGCATATCTCCGATCATATCCATGAATGGAGACGATGTCGCCGTTTGATTAAGTTTTGGATTCCCAATCAGCTTTTGACTGACTGGTTCACAACCTCATTTGTCGGTCTGATAGCCCGGGACATTGCTATGGGGGCATGTGTAACTGAAGAGCAAGCTATTGTGTGTGCTCAGTACCTTGACTTGGTTTACTCCCAGTCTGATACACTATATGATTATTTTCCTGATGCTCTGAGGCTTGGAACTTCCAAAGCCCCACTAACACCATCTGTTGACGGCGTCATTGGTTCTGTCAATACGTCCTCTAAGAAATCTTCCGCGAACCCTGGGAAGCAAAAGTTGAATTCTTCAAATGAAAACACTTCTCAAGTTGTATCCAATTCTGGTAACACTTCCGAGGTTAACATCGTTCAGTCCACCACGGCGGACAAAGCTTTGAAAGGGAAAAAGAAGGGAAAAGGAAAGAATAAGGCTGATCAATCGAAGCAGGATTCCCATAAACCTCCACCCAAGGAGGGTGCCAAACGCAAGCCTAAGTATCCTTGGCTCATTTGTGACGAGGATCACTATACTAAAGACTACACCAGGCGGTCTGAAGTTAGTCGTTTGTTAAAAGGTGCCCCTGGGACTCCTGCCGTGCTTAAAGAGCCTTTTCCCTCGCAGCAAACGCAAATGGTGGCCGATCCATCTCAATCCTCTTCTCCCTTTGGTTCTCAAGTATTTATGGCTGGGACGATTCTTGTCCACATTAGTACTTGGGAAATAGAGTATCCGTCGCCCACCGGGAAGGAAAATGAGGTCCCCTCTAGTGCTCCTCTGTCCAGTTCGGGTCCCCTCCATATCGAGCGACCTAGCACTAAAGTGGTCATTCGACCTCCTCCTAAAGGGGTGCTCCGGAAGTCTTCTTACAACCCTAATGCTCATGCTTCTTAGCACTATAGCATTGTTGAGGACTTAGCCCAAGCTTCGTCAGCTATGTCCGCATTAGAAGTCCTCCAGAGCTACCCCTCGCACAGGAAGTCCTTGCTATCAGCTATCGGTGGCATTGACCCGGCCGACTTGGATTTGATCACTTTTGACCTAGACAGTCATATACTGAGACTGCCTCACCAAATTGCCTCCCTTATTCAGGTCATCATCAATTCTAAAACTATTCATCTCACCACCATTGATGAAGGCGCTTCGACTTGCATAATGTCTGTTGCTTGTTGGAAGGCTATCAATTCTGCGACTCTGAGCCAGTATCCTATGACCTTGGAAGCCTTTGATGGGAGAGAGTCTCGTCCTCATGGTATACTCAAATGTTTGCCTATTACTCTGGAAGGAAAGACGATCGAAGTGGAGGTTAAAGTTGTCGATGCCAATCTAACTTACAACCTCCTTTTAGGAGAAAGCTGGACATATGCCATGCGAGTCGTGGCTTCATCTCTATTTCGTGTTATTCATTTTCCTCATCAGGGGAAGATCATCACGGTAGACCAGTTTTCCTTCTTCACCTCCTCCTCCTCTGATGGCAACGTGCCTTTCGTGGAGCATACCTCCATTCCATGTGAGAGTGTGGGTGCTGGACTCTTTAAAGATCCTACCCTTATGGGTGTTTTTTCACTCCCACCTCCCAACATCGCTCCCATTAATATGATTTCTGTTCACTCTGATCCTTGGGTTCTTCCTCCTATTGATCAGATAGAATCTTGGGGTGATGAGATGCTGTTGAGTCCTACCGAGCTCAACTATGTCGAAATTGTTTCTGTATCGACTCCATCCCCTGAACCTGCTCCTTCTAGCAGAGCTCTCGACTCGTACACTCAATCCCCTTGGCTTGGAGATGCCGCTTCTTCAGACCCTTTGAAGGAAATTTTTCCTACTGATGAAGTGATTATTGAGACCATGTCTTTCGAGGAACCTCCTTGGTCTGATCATCACCATCGTTCCTCATTTCTCCCTACCCATCGGGAAATGTTTACTTGTCTCGAGCGGTTTGCTCCTTGTCTCCCCTCCCAACCCCTTCAGACACCCATCCAAATTCATCAAGTGTCTTCTGAAGGGAATATGGGGAACATTACACAAACTCAACCAATCGACATCTCTATTAAACTAGGGATTGTCGAGCACATCCATGTTGGAGTAACTTATACTCCGGAGGAGATTCAACTTTATACTGATCTTTTTCGCGAATTTCATGATGTGTTCGCTTGGTCTTACGAAGAGATGCCCGACATCGATCCTAGCATCATGGTGCATGAGATACCTACATATCCAGGTGCCAAACTTGTTCGACAACATCTACGCCCCGTGCACCCCCGAAAGGCTGTAGCTATTAAAGCGGAAGTTGAAAAGCTTCTTAAGGCTGGCTTCATTTACCCTATCCCACTCACAGATTGGGTTTCTAACATTGTCCCTATGACTAAAAAATAGGGCACTATTAGGGTATGTGTTGATTATCATGACATTAATCGTGCCTGTCCCAAAGATAACTACCCTACACCCTTCATTGACCAGCTCATTGATGAGTGTGCCGGGAGTGAGATATATTCATTCATGGATGGCTTTTCTGGTTATAACCAGATTAATATCTCACCTGCGGATCAACACAAGACCGCCTTTATCTGTCCGTGGGGCACTTTCGCTTATAAAAAGCTCCCCTTTGGTTTAAAAAATGCTGGTGCCACCTTCCAATGCGTAATGTCTTATGCGTTTCATGATATTCGACACATTGTGCAGCCTTACTTGGATGACCTTCCGGCTCATTCAGCAAAGCACCAGGACCATCCAACCCACCTTCGCGAAATTTTTCTCTGCTGTCGACACTATCGTATCTGGCTTAATCTGCATAAGTGTGTCTTCTGCATCGAGTCAGGTAGACTTCTCAGGTTCATCATCTCCTAGGAGGGTATCCATCTCGATCCCCTTAAAGTCGAAGCCATCCTGAATCTCCCTCCCCCTGCTTCTTTGCAGCAATTGCAAAGTTTGCAGGGTAAAGCAAATTTTTTACGACGATTTATTCCGAACTATGCTAAAGTGGCCAAAGGCTATACACGGTTATTAAAGCGAGACACCCCTTTTCTTTGGGATACTGTTGCACAAGAGTCATTCAAGCACCTCAAGGCCCTCCTTGTTTCTGCTCCATTGTTACGTCCTCCTGACTATCACCATGACTACACTCTTTATTTAGCCACTACCGATACCACCATTGGCATGGTTCTAGTTCAAGATGATGATGATGGTACTGAGCATGTTGTTTACTATCTCAGCCGCAATTTACTTGATACGGAAACTCGATATGCGTATGTCGAGAAGTTGGCATTGGCTGCCGTTTGCGCCGTCCAGTGTTTCTGCCACTATATATTATTGCGTACCACGACGGTGATTTCTGATTGCAACCCAATGACATACATCTTGTCACATCAGTTACTGGGGGGCAAATACTCAAAGTGGATTTTCATCCTTCAAGAGTTCAACTTGGAGTTCACCACCGCCAAGTCTAAGAAGTCCCTCGTCTTCGCTAAGTTTCTTTGCTCCCTACCATCTATTACTGTGCCCTCTCGGTTAGAGGACCATATTCCGGATGAAACTCTGTTCTTGATTAGTACCCTCGATCCTTGGTACAGGGATATTATTGTCTATCTCCAGACATCCTCTTTTCATCCCAATTTGTCCAAAGATGCTCGGTGATGGATTCACCATCATTCTCAACCTTTTCGCATTATTGGGGACACCTTGTACCGTCTCAGCGCTGACTCTGTTCTCTGCCGATGCTTAACATTATAGGAAGCCGAACGAGTTCTAAATGATTGCCATTCTAGTTCCTGTGGTGGTCATATGTCCAGGTATGCTATTGCTCAGAAGATCCTCTATGCTGGTTATTTTTGGCCTTCCATCTTCAAGGATTGCATTCTTGCCGTCCACTCTTGTCATGAGTGCCAAATCTACCTACGGAAGATGCGCGCGCCTCCTGCTTCATTGCACCCTGTCATTACCGTCAACCCTTTTGCCAAATGGGGCATTGATTATATGACCTGTAACCATCGCTTGGCCGGGGGGCATGGGTATATCATCGTTGCCATTGATTATTTAACAAAATGGGCCAAGACGATGCCTACACTATCCGAAGACGGTCACACAGCGACGCAATTTTTATTCAATCATGTCATTTCACAATTTGGAGTCCCTCAGACTATCATCATTGATCACGGCAAACATTTCTGTAATCATATGATGACTGAGTTAACAACCCAACTGGGCTTGCAGCATGATAGCTCGACACTATACTATCCTCAAGCCAATGGCTAAGTGGAAGCCATCAACAAAGTTTTAGTCACGATGCTTCAACGCACCATCGGCATGCACAAGTCCAACTGGCATTTGATGTTGTTCTCCGCTTTATGGGCCTACCAAACTTTAGTGAAGGATGACACTGGGTTCACCCCATTCCAATTGGTTTACGGTTTGGAGGCTACCCTTCCGATTGAGTGTGAGATCCCTTCTCTTAAATTAGCCATCGAATTACTCCCCAACACTACTCCGATAGAAGAATGTCTTCTCTACCTAGAGTGGCTAGACGAGACTCATCAACTAGCCTCTCTAGCCATTGAAGCACAAAAGAAGAGAGTGAAAACTCACTTCGATCATATTGTCCATCCTTGTTCTTTCATTGAAGGAGATTTAGTCCTGCTTTATGATCAAGCAAATGATAAGCTGGGGGCAGGCAAATTTGAGCCTATGTGGCATGGGCCTTATATTGTGAAACGAGTTTTGCAAAAAGGGGCCTATGAGCTGATTGATTATGAAGGGAACCCTCTAGATAAGCCCCGAAATGGGCTTTATCTGAAAAAATATTATGCATGAACCCCATGCATTTGATTTGTACATATGTGTGTTGTCAGTAGGTGTGTTGTGTGTGTGTTTTCATGTTTGGCTTGGTGTGTAGGCGTAATTGCTGCTTATTGTGTCTTTTTGCTTCTTGTGTAGATGTCTGGTACACCTTACGTTGGTTTCGCTGATGGAGCCTGCCGTAGTACCCGAAACCTTTCTTCTGCAGCGTGGGTGATCTACGATCCTCACGGTAAGTTAGTAGACCTTCAAGGTGTTTATCTGGGTTGCACCATAAACAATGTCGCTGAATATAGTGTTGTCATTGAATTATTGACCGAGGCTATCAAACTCGATATTCATACATTGGTTGTGAATCTGGATTCTCAGCTTGTTGTCCACCAGCTTAACGGGTGTTATTCTGTTAGAGATCACCGGATTTTAAGGTTGTATTTACGTGTTAAATTGTTGGAAAGAAATTTTGATTTTATTACATATCAACACATTCCAAGAAGATTAAACACATTAACTGATGCATTAGCAAATCATGTATTAGACAGACATTTGCGCAACATGTAATAAAAACAACATATAGAAGCATTCAAAACACAATAATGAACCATAGGAATATGTATATATATATATATATATATATATATATATATATATTATATATATATATATGTTTTATATATATATGTATATATATATATATGTATATGTATATATATAGATATGTATATGTATATATATATATATATGTATATATATATATATATATATGTATATATATATATATATGTATATATATATATATATATATATATATATATATATATATATATATATATATATATATATATATATATATATATATATATATATATATATCTTGTGTGGCACACCGAGGCGCTAAAAAAAAAGTGTATATGTCCAAATAGAGTCTGTGCTCTCCGTACATCTGAGACACATGTCTCTCAAAAAATCAGCAGGAAATAAAACCTAGGCGTCTACTGTGGTGGGTTATGCTCCCTGTAGCACACCACTACTCGTGCGACTCGCCTCAAGAGTCTGTGCACCCTAGGTATCACCCCTACTGTATGTATCTGGTACTCTATGGGGACCTCCTCGATCCCCCTGTAATCAGGGATCCCCTCCATCAGGCCCTCAAGATTGTGGGCCACTGTCTCCACTGAACTGCCAGCTGGGGGAACCAAGGCCAGCTCTCTGATGCCTTGTGGATCCCTCCGTGCCTCTGGAGCTAGTCCCACAGGCCTCTCTGGTCCCACATCTGCAAGTAACATAGAGTACATCATTAAGACATATGCATGAAAAAATCTAAAAAATATCATAAAAGACAAAATATAAAAATAGTGTGATCAAGTGTTTTACCTCCATCGTCCCACTGCTTGCCAGCAGGCAGCTGCATGTTGGGGTCTCCACGAAAATCCATACCAGCATATGGCCAGTCCTCGATGAAGATTGTCTGGTGATCCAACCATTCACGGAATAGTGTCCCCCATGACACTGGTCGTCCACCACCCCTTCATGGCATAACATGTGCCCACCGTGTGATCTGGGTTGCTTGCAGTCTGGGCTTGTCCAAGTCCATATCCTACAACTGAAGTGCCGACACCCGCTCCAGCATGAGCGGGATCAAGATAGACCTGTAACCAAATTGCTTCGCCTCCCTGCGACGACATTTGGTGAGCTGTCTCTTCATGTTGATCATCACTGCTTCCACCCAGTTGTACATGGTCGGGTTGAGGCACTCAAGAGCCAACCGGAGGTGGGTCTTTGTTGCCTTGTGTTGGGCTTGGGAGCCTGCTGCCCTCGTCACCATAAATAGAACCAAGCGAAGAACCAAGTCTTCCACCGTGGGAATTGCCACTTTCCCGTTGTTTGATTTGCGTGCCCCCGGGCACACTCGTGCTATCAACATGTCCAGTGATTCACCCCCAGTTCGTTGGCCCTCTAGAATCGGCCTCTCACTGCGATGGGACAATCTGGTCAGGAAATATATGTCTGTAGCATTGAACTCAATGTCTCTGCCCGGATAATGAACTTTCCATTTGTTGGGTTCCAAGCACGAATTAGCAACTCTAACAAATCAGGTTGAGCCTGAAGATGCGGAGTGAGAAAAAATTTTAGTAGCCCACAAGCACGTAAAGCATTTCGGCACCCAACATCATTGAATGCTTCCTCATCGTTGATATCGTGAGTTCGTTCCTGCCAAACAAATGCCATGTTGCCCTGCATTAAAAGAAAAATGAATTAGAGCTCTTTTCATAAATTTAAATCCATAATTTATACAAAAATTCAACTTCACGTTGCTGTCACGACTGTTTTCAAAACAACGGCGATGACACAAAGTCAATAGTTCATTTTTCCCGCGATCGTCGCGAGAGTACATCTGTTTCTTGCGACGATCATGGAGGTGGTATGTGTAACCACACTAGGTCATCGCAGACCTGAGCGGCTTTTCTGCGACGACCGAGAGGCAGACTTGGATTTGAAAATCCGCCTAAACCCACCTACCTAACACTAAATTGCATAAAAAAACTACTGAAATTCAGCAAGGAAGAATGTACTTACTTGGCGAAGTTTCCAGGACGAACCGTGGATGAATGAGGCCAGAATCAGCTTGATAAATTCGCTCAGGGTGGTGCTTCGAATGCCCAAAGGTAAAATATGCAATGTAAATGGTGAAAAAAATGAATTACCCCACCCTTTTTATAGTATTTTTTGGAAAAAATTAAAAAATTATACTTTAGGGTGTGGGTTTTTTCATTTATATCGCATTTTTAATTAGGTTTTTTGGGTTCTTAACTGTATTTCCGCATATATTATTCGTTTATGTCGAATGGGTCTTACGTTTGACGTGTTTTGTGCAGAGCTATAGGTGGCGAGGTTACGTCATACTTTATATGCACTTGATCTGTAAAGTCTTCTTTAACACTCTTTTCCGACTTAAAAGACGAAAAGATTGCCGAGTTATTCCTTTTGACTCGTTAAACGAAATAAGAGGCGGTCTGCTTTAAGCTCTTTTCTGACTGTATAAACGTGAAAAGATTGCCAGGCTTTTGTCATTTCAGGTTCGTTATTGGTTACGAAACGACGTGTCTTCGATCGCTTTTCTACTCTTTTGGATTGAGGTCACTAATGATGAAAAGTACTCCTTGATCGTAATGGTCAAGTGGTTCTCTCAAGTATTGTTTTATACTTTTTCAGGCTCGAGAGACACAAATCTATGAAAAAGGACCCCCCTGGAGTTTTCTTTTCCGTGTCTTTTTCAAACTCTTTAAACATGAAAAAGACTCCGAGTTTTGCCTATGTTGGACTCGTTAAACCCTGACGACATTGGACTTGTCACCATGACGAGACTCGAGCTTCTCCTCCCTAGGGCTTGTTAAACTATTACTAGGTTGGATTCGACCGAAGGTCAAACTTATATTACAAGCATATGCTATCCCCTTCAAGCTTGTTTTCAAAAATAATTGGGGTACTCACCAGCAATGGTGGGAAAAAATTTGGAAGTTTTCATTGGTTACCTACGACAGCTAGTCACTCTTGAACATCGACACTTTTGCTTCTTGTCAGGTTGGGATATCTATACATCATCATTTGGCCTTTTGGGGTTTTGGGTTACCATTTAGCCTCATTCCATCTGATCTATGCTGTCTCCATTAAGCCTCTGATCCCTTGGTACCTGAATGCTGCCACCCTCCAGAGTCGTGTCGCCGACATGTTCAAGAGTATAATCCTTCTGCAGTTCACATCCTTACCTCCTCCTCTGATACTTTGTTTCACCATCTACCACTTGTTCCTTATCTCGTGTCGTTGATGGGGGAAACATTATGGCCCTCTTACGACGGATCGTCTCTTGTCGACGTCAACTCATTATCCAGGAGACTGATCTAGAGATCCCCTTTGGTACCTTGGAGCTTGCATGCCTCAATGGCAAGTTCTTCGCACCTAACGGTCGACTTTCATCATTGGTCATCGATTGGGTGATTCCGCGAGTGTTCGACTTCGGCTCATTCTTCACACTTCGTGGATTGTACTAGATAGTACCTTGAAAGCCATTGGCATTATTGGTGGTTTCTCTCGTGCTTTTTAACGATTTTCATCATTGACCGGTAATCAAGCGACTTTCTATCATGCTCAACTTCAACACATCTGTTCGCATGCTAGAATTTGTACTATGATCAGTTGGGTTTCGAGACCCCAAAATAAGATCACACATGTTTAGGCTGCGTGGATTGGTCCATGATTACATGACTCGTTGATGGATGGCTGCGACCATACCTCTGTCTTCATGGATGGCCGCGACAATACCTTTATCATTTTCATGGTCTTACTAGCTAGATGGCTACGTCCATACCATAGACCTAGTTTGTATGTCTTTTGGATGGATGCGCCCATGCCTAGACTACATGTATTTCACTATCAGAGATATCAGTTGTACTTGTGCTTGAGGTTCTTCCAGGTGGTGTTCTAGTTCAGACAGTTTCACAAAGCATTTCACCCCTCCCATTCTCTCGGGCTTCATACTTTAGGGGGCATCTGTTACACAGTAATTTGTCACTACCATCACCCTAGTCCTTCTACTATGTCGTGTGTCTAGTAAAACATGCTCATACTGAAAAAATTCTCTCTTATGTTGCCAATTGACCCACTTTTCCTAAGTTTTCTGCCTTGTCACGAGAATTCACTTAATATACGCGACGGACCTCTGTCATAAACAGTCCAGTCACGCTTCCGTCGCAGGAGTACATCTGTTTCCCGCGACGATCGAATTCCATGCCCCGGCGCGAGGCTATTTGCTATCTTTAGTGACGGTTTGACTGAATACATTGCCTACTAGCGATGTCGGTGCTAAAGCTTAGTTATGAACTAGCAACGATCTAGATTGGGCAAATTCGTTCCAACAATTGGCCTTCTGGATGTCTCTGGACCTGGTTGTTGGGTCAGTTTGGGTCGCCCTCCTCCCTCTGGCATGGTAGTTCCGTCTTTTGTGTTGCTTGCCCTGAGGATAAGCTCCCTCTCCCTCATTTCATGGAGACTCCTTCTCCTATAAAATCACTCACCATTGCTATCATCTGCTAGTTTTTTTGGTGGTACAGTGCAACTGCTACTTTTGAGTTTGATAGATAGTTGGTGTGAGTGTGACAAGTGTGGGATTGCTTTGTAGTTTGCAAGAAGGTGTGGAGTGCCCTTAACCTTGTGTAAAGCTTGTGAATGAGAGAGAGAGATATATTGCTATTTGGGAGACCCATCTTTGAGAGTGAATGCTTGAAGAAACACACTGGTTGGACCCTCTGAGAAGGCTTGCGACGTCAAGACTTGGTTGTAAGCTTTACTCTTGATTTATTATTAATACAATCAATGATGATTTCCTATGTCTTGTATGTAATTTACTTGATAGCTCATGACTTCTTGACTTTATGAGTAAATAGATCATTGTTGTTTCTCAGTTACGTGCTCTATTGTTTCTTTGTGGTGTTTCAGGTTGATCACTTGTTAAGGAAAAGGAAACGCAAGCTGGAGCAGCACAACGAAACTTCACCAACCATCGGTTTGAGGTAGGCCTCCAACGACGACTATTTAAGGGAATTAATTGTTGTTTTGTCCTTGCTATGACTAGACCCACTCTAGGGCTAGAGGGGTTGCCTCTATCCGCAGAGGGAACACTTTCCTGCATCACAACAGCGGTCTCACGCTGATCTCTGATCTCTCGCAGAGTCAAAGGCTGGGTCTTCAACTGCAACTCTGCAATTTTGAGGTTCAGCTCTCGTTGAACCTTTTCAAATTCAATTCGTGCATCGCGCACTCCAGCAGTGAGCTTTTGAACCCATACATATATCGGCTTAGCCTCGGGAATGCCCAGCTTCAGGACCGTCCTGAATGCCTCAGCCACGTTTATGGAAATGCACTGGTTCTTGTTTGTAATGTCTTTGACAAGGTTAAGGGCGGAGTCTCTCTACACAGTTAGCTGGATGTTTTTGACCTTCTGTTCGTTGATTACCTGTAACGCATGTTGTTCACGGGCCCGAAGTTCCACGATCATGGCGTCCTGCAAAAGGTGAAGCCCCACATTAGGAAGCATGACCAGGTTGAGTCCAACTCTATTGAGTGTGTTGATAGTAGGTCTGTCATCTTCAGTCTCTGTTGTTAGTGCTCCATCTTGTAGCACTATTTCTCAGGGATCCCTTTCGCGCAGCATCCCTGCGGCTTCTGAGGTGCCAGGCACCAAGCTGGTTGATGCCGCGCTGGTCTGTATTTGTGATGCATGGATCTGTAGCTCACGCAGACTTGTCTGTATAGCACCCAATGCCTGCTGTTATTGCTGATTGAACTACTGTAGCAGTTCCATGGTGGCATCTTGCACCGTATCACCTATATCATTTAAGTCCCCCTCTGTTAGGGTGATCGGGTCTAGAGACGTCTTGCTAGACTTGGAATTCTTCCGTGGCCCTTCTTTCTTTGGATCTCTGGTGCACTTGGTGTAGAATGAGTCGTCTCTAGGTCCACTCCTCCCTGATCCGTCTGATCATCTTCTTCCTCGGTCTCCGGGGAAGGTGACTTCTGACTCCGGTCAGAGTCATGCTCCTCTTCGCCTACCTGTCCACCCTACTGCTGCGCGGCAGCGCACTCTACCTTGGCCTCCTTTTTCCTCTTTCCGGCCAACTATTCCATCTTCAGCTTGGCTTCTCCCTTCTTCCGCTGTGCAGTGGTCTTGCTAGATCCCGCTGTCGAGTCCATGGCATTGCGCCAATCTGCCAACCAGAAATAGAGAACTGTTACAATTGCATCATCTGTGGCCAAGTATGGCAGGTCATGCAATTTCTGATCAGGGTCCTTTTGCGCCTGTATTGAGACAAGGTGGAAGTCAGCCTTGAATTCCATGTATTCCTGCAACTTCTAAAAATTTGTAGGTGTCATCCGCGGCTTGCAGTTGATGGCCATATGGATGCTCATTTTCATCAAGATCCAAGAGATCTTGCTGTCCTTTATCCACTAAGGATCCTTCATCACCCATAGCGAAGCGAACTTCACTGCATCTGGTAGGTTCGGCGCGAAAGGACAAAACTGGCTATCTTCAGGTAGCTCCCACGCAACAAGCACTATGGATAGCAATAGCCATGCATAGTGGAAAGTTTTACTGTGATCTTGTGCCTCACAGTAGTTTGCAAGGAACTCACTGTACAAGTAGTGCACCCAGTTAAATTAAAATCCCTCCACGCACTGAGCTGCCAAAGCTATCACTAGTGCCAACACTTGATTTGTGCATCACTTCCGCATTACCTTCCCTGCTAAAATCTGTTTCGCCACTTTGACTGTGGGGTCACAGATACTCGAAATGGCGTAGCCACATGGCTTCTTTACAAGCTTGAATTTTTCCTTCATTGCCTCAGCAAGCGCATGCTCGCTGGCCTTTCCACCAAACACCATGGCCGGATTTTATCCTGTGTATGGTAGCCATGTGATCTTATGGATCAGCATGTCCATGATGGGTATCGGCTCCTCCAGCCACAGACATCTGTCGTGCACCAAGAACATCAGCTGCTTGATCACTACCAGCGTGATAGGTGCACGGTTGTAATGCGGCACCCATAACAGGTTTAGCAGGCCTGCCTTGTCCATGCCTTTCAACCACTTCCTTGGCTCCAACGTGGTCACTCTAGTATTTTTGTGGAAGACACGATGCATAAGTTGGTCTGTTGCTAAATGAGGGAAGTGGTCCATGTCAGCTAAGTCTCAGTCCTCCAACTTCAAAAGGGGGACATGCCCCAAGCGCGGTCCCTCAAAGATAATTTGGTCTGGCAGGAGGGGTGTGTGCAGGGTGACCTTACTCTCATCAATATCTTTTGGAACCTTCGTCTTGCCCCTGCACAGAGGAATGTATTAAGGAAACTTAGATATGGGGTTCGACCCCTCAATTTCAACGACCTCTGTTTCCACTGCACTATCCTCATCATCCATGGGGATTTCTTCATCCTCTTCTTCTGGCTCTAGGTCAATAATTTTGGCCTTTTCTTGCACGGTGGGTTTCCCCGATTGTGGGTGCTTCCTAGGTGATGCACGCATCGGTGACTGCATTTTTTGCTTATCCTTCTTCGGTTTTGGCCCTTCCTGGGTCAGTGTAGGCCTTGGCCAAGGTGTCCTAGGGGATTTAGGTACTTCTGCCGGTACTTCCATAGCCGCAAATTTCGGGGAAGATCCCTCTACTACCATAACTACCTCTGGAACAACTCCCTCTGCTGTCACTGCTTCAACACTGATAGCTTCTGTGGGTGTCGACATGATGCTATGCAACAACTCCTGTGTCTCATGTGGCAATGTCTCAAATACTGAACTTGCGAGAAAAACTTCAAAGTTTTCATGGTTCATGTGCGCCTGAGAGCTCAACAACTCAATTCTCAAAATGCCAAGTGTTTTTCGCTGGGCAACCACCTATAATTTATAGGCACTTCAAGTTCAAATCCAATCATCCCCCCCAAAATCGGTTCATTAATGCTAGATTGGTGGCAGATTTTCAACTATATGGTCCATAAATTCCCACTTAAATGCTGCCCCTCCACTCCCATTTGGCTATTTTTTCATCGTCAAATTATGAACAGTGACTTTAATGGTCACTTTCTAGCTATCCTGTGCAGTTTTCCCTTTGGTAGCGCAACTCCCTGCGTGCTTCTGTGGGCTCTGTGACATTTCTTTGTTTCGCACAGTTCCCCATTAGTGCAGCTCTCCTGCCCAGGAAGTGTAGTTTATAGTCCCACGCTTCCTTTCAGCTACCTGGAGCGCTAAGACTAGGCTTCCCTCATATAGTGACCTAGCTGGATCACCGATGTATGGCTTGGTAATCTCCTTGATGACATATGGCCCTAGCCAGTGCATCCTAAATTTCCTTGGAAATTTATCAAATTTATTGTCATATAACAAGACCAGATCATTTACCTTGAAGGTGCGCAGTTTGATGTGCCGATCGTGCCATGCCTTTTCGCGCTCCTTTTGAACTTCTTGATGAAATCCAGCTAGAAATCGGTCCTCCTCAAGCTCTGCTAGCTGCGCGAGCCTCTCTTCCAGGGCTCCACGATCCACCATTCTTGTGAGTGCTGCTATGCATAGACTAGGTACAATGTATTCCATTGGCATCACAACTTCTTCGCCATACACGAGTCTGAAAGGAATTTGCCCAATCAACTTCTTGCAAGTCATTCTGTAGGCCCATAGCACTGCGGGTACTCCCACATTCTAGTCATTTCTCTGAGCATTGCAGACCTTCGTCAGCGCGCTCTCCAGTATCTTATTGAATTCTTCCACTGTCCCATTAGCCTGTGGATGATAAGGTGT
The DNA here is from genome assembly GCA_031772625.1 of Pinus tabuliformis. Lineage (NCBI taxonomy): Eukaryota > Viridiplantae > Streptophyta > Pinopsida > Pinales > Pinaceae > Pinus > Pinus tabuliformis. The sequence continues at coordinate 620,724,390 of CM062804.1, forward strand.
ACTTTTCTGATTATACATCTAAAATTATTCTCTGAACGCGCTGATTTTTTCATTAAGAAAGTGCATACCGCGATCACTCATCAAGATCTTTTGACAACCAAATCTTGTAAACACATATTCAAAAATAAACTTTTCTACTGTTGCGCCTGTACAGTCCTTCACAGGCTGCGCCTCTGCCCACGTGGTCAAGTACTCAATTGCGGTGATGAGGTATCGCACACCCATCTTCTTTCCTTAAGGCTGAATTGATCCAAAAAGCTAATCGCCTATTTCTATAATGGTTGTAACGTCACCTGCAGCATCAGAGGCAGCTCATCCCTTCGCGACAACCTACCAGTCCTTTGACATGCGTCACATGCCCTAAAATATGCTTTCGAATCCTTATGCATCGTTAGCCACCACAACCCAGCGCGTAGAATCTTCTGCAATGTTGCTTTCCCTGCATAATGTCCTCCCACAGCTCCTCCATGAGCCTCAATGAGGATGCTGCTTCGTTCAAAGTCGGGCACATAACGTCACAATATTTCATCTGACCCCATTTTGTACAAGTGCCCTGCAATGATAGAAAAGTCTGTCGCACGCACTACTAGTTCCTTCTTCTGTTGACTTGTATAACCTTTCGGAGCCGATCATGTCATCTAGAAGTGGATAATATCTTCAAAGTGATTGTCCGTAATGCGCACTGCAAAGAGTTGTCTGTCAGGTAGTCCTTCCTCCAAATTAGTAGGTTCCTCTCTAGTTTCAATGCGCGACAAATGATCAGGTCTCGCATTCAGTCATCCTGGATTCATAATAACTTTAAAGTCATACTCCTGGAACAACAACAGACACCTACATATTCCCCCCCCCCCCCCCCCCCCCCCCCAACACAGGCTTGTTGACCAGGTACTTCAACACAAAATGATCCGTATACATCTTAAAGTGTCCACCCAACAAATAGTGCTTGAACTTCTGGAGCACATACACCATAGCTAATCCTTCACGCTCTGTCGTGGAATAATTTTTATTTGCTTTAGACAACTTCCTACTTGCCAACGCTATAGGGAGATCCAGTTCTCCCTCACTAGCCTATGTCAGCATGACCCCCAGTGTAATACATGATGCGTCCACGTGCACATGAAATTTCTTCTCCCAGTCCGGGAAGACTAGGATCGGCGCAGTGACCATTTTCTCTTTCAGCACATCCAAGCTCTTCTGACATTCATCATTCCAACAGAATGTATCATCCTTTTTCAACAATTTCTCCATAAGAGCGGTGATCTGGGCATAGCTCTTGATGAACTTCCTATAGTATCTAGTATTCCCTAGAGTTGCACGCAACTGTTTCACATTCCTTAGTGCCTCCAAGTTGATTATCACTGTGATCTTCACGAGGTCTACCATTAATCCTTGTTTGCATACCACATGACCCAGCAAGATCCCAAAAGGGACACAAAATAGACACTTCTTCAGATTGAGCGCGATATGGTATGTCCTACATGTATCTAGCATCAAGCGCAGGCTCACCACATGGCGCTTGACCAATCCAAACACTGTCTAATCGTCAAAGTACACCTCCAGAAATTTATGAATGAAGTCTTTGAATGCCACAATGACTACGCGCAAAAAGATTACTGGCACATTCTTCAACCCAAAAGGCATTACGGTGTAATGAAAACATCCCCATTCAGTCACGAAGGTCGTCTTGCTTCTATCCTTAGGCACGCTTTTGATCTGATGGTACCCAGAGAACCAATCAGTGAAAGAGTATGCTTCTTAGCTTCCTACATGATCCAAGACCTCGTTAGTGAACGGGGTCAGGAAAGGATCATGCACATAGGCGCCATTCAATTTTTGGATATCTATGCATATCCTTATTTCTTGTTTCTGTTTCTTATTTCTTGTTTCTGTTTCTTTGGGCTTCCCAATCAGATTCTTCCACCGGCTCAATAATACCTACCTCAAACATCTTATCTAACTCAGAGGAGACTCTTTCCTTATACTTCAGATTAAGGGGGTAAGGTCTTTGTTTCACAGGTTTCGCTTTCGGTTTCAAGATGATCTTCATGACACCCAGGTCTCCTATTATTCCCTTTAGATCAGAAAACTTCATGGGGAACAAGTCCTGATATTCGCGGAGGAGCTCAGTGACCTTATCTACTGTCGCGTCATCCCAAGTCCCCAATCTTCACAAATTTCGGCTCCGCCTTTGTGCCAATGTTGACCTGTCTAGTTTCCAGCGACGCAGTTATTTCTAGATCCTCTATCTATGGTCCTTCAACCTCACAGTGACCCTAGGTTTTGGAATATTAATCTTTCTGGGATCCTCGTCTTCTTCTTCAGTGGTCACGTTATAACATTATAGCACATAGCTCAGCTGGGTAGTCCAATCAGGTTGAATCCGGTCTAAAGGATCCTGTGGTATCCTAAAGGTCGCTGCTTTAACCTCTTGTAGCGCTGCGTCAATACAGTCAAACCCATCCTCAAAGCTGAATGTCATTATAAACCCCTGGCACAAGATGTCCCATTATTCAGTGCCATGAAAGAGCTCTATTTCCAAGTACCAATTCATTAGTATGACATCCAGGGTATGACAAAACAAATGCACCCATTCAGGCTGGGGCTCTGCTCCATAAGCATAAGTCCATTTGGTTAGGTGATTGCGCGAATCACCCCTTCCATCATACTTGTTTGCCATCCGTAATTTTGGCTGCCCAAAACGTATTCTCATCATCCTCCTATATTCACGCCAATCACCGAAATTATCCTTGTGCGTACCCCACCATCTTGCAAGCGTAGTGCACAACGCCCAATCCAAGGCCTAGAAGCGATGCTTCTCCGAAACTTTCCTTTCAAATGCATCCAAAAAGCGATCAACGTCGGTTAGCCCATCATAGTGAGGCAGATTCATTACCTCTAATGATACTTCATGCAATGACTTGGTCATCATATTACAATGCAGCGTAGACACTTCATGCAACCAGTTCTACCAATGCTCTAGTTATTCATCTGAATTTGATGTGTAGGAGCTCTCGCGGTCCCATGCAATACATCCATCTGTTGTCAGATTTACTCAATCCTGGTCTTGCGCCGTTATCTTGTAAATCTGGTCCAAATCGCCATCACTTTCATAATCACGGACTGGTTTTGTATAGCGCGGTCCTTCTGCAGGACCTAGTGGCACCACTACACGGAGCGATTTCTTTTCAAATATCATCTTTCACTTCTTCAGGTTGATTATCCCATTCATGTCAGTGGTCCAATCGATTCCAAGGAGCGTAGGATAGGGATTTCTATCATCCACAATCGCTATTACTTCAAAATCCGCCAGTTTTCTCACGCCTTCGATGTAAACTGTTACCCATTGCAATATCCCCATTGGGATAATTTTATTTTGATTCGCCATCCTTAACTGGATCAGAGACCACTGGAGCACAGGTCTCCCCATTCTTTCCCATGTTTGTTTTGGAAAAACATTCGCGTCGGACCCCAGATCCAAGATAACTTGGTCCATTTCGTATTCCCCTATCTGCGCGATGAGTCTCATCTCACATCTAGTCCTTGCCTTATGCTTTCCAAGCTTTCTGACTACGTGTGGTTCACCAGTAGGCCGTCCTTTCTAGCGCACCAATTGATCAGTTCTTGCAGTCCTTTCATAGCCTTACTATCGCGGGGCAGTTTCATGTAGATCTCTAAGAATGTGGTAATCATGGATGGGTCCATTTCTTCAACTGGTTTCTCCTGAATTCATGAGGTAGAGGCCTCAACAAAGCTTTTCTTTGCTTCCATAAATGTTTTTTTTGTGCGCTCGAGATCAAGCCAGTCTCCTTTTCTAGTGCTTTGTGGACCCACTCACCTTCTGTAGGCTGCTTCCCTTTATCCTCACCAGTCGTCATTCCACTCCGTAGCATAATGTTTACCTTAGGGTATTCATCGCAAGGCTCAACCCTCATCATCTAGAGGTTCTGCGTCGGTTGCGAAGGTTGCGCCCCCTTTTCACGAATCTTAGCCAAAAATATAGGGCAATCCTCAGTCGCATGATCAAAATAAGTACAGTAGCGGCATGACAGTCACGTCGGATTCGGACAGTCTGTCGTGTAGTGTCTTGGTCCTCCACAATTGTAATAGATAAGCTGCCCTTGGCCTCTACCAGGCCCCCCTCCACCTCGGCCTCGACCACGCCCCTGATACTCACCTCGTGTTCCCCCACTGCCTTGGTCTGGAGGCCGCATTTTGTCTTGCACCCTATATGTAGGTGTCCTGTCCATCATTAATTCATAGCTACAGAAATTGTGCTCGTCATGACCTACATATTGACAGAAATTGCAGAAGCCCTGTTGTGGTGTCTGTATGAATTTCTATAGTAAATGGAAATTGTCAGTCGCATGTTTCCCAGCTACCTGGCATATAACGCAACATAGTGCAGGCCCTGCACTTGGCCCTACCGTAGCCTCCGGCCTTAGAGGCATTGGTCCCCCTACTGCAACATAGTTCACAAAGACTGGATAATGATCCTTGTCATGCCCTTGACCTTTGCATTTTAGGCACCAAACTTCTTTGCGCGCCTCCAGCTGAGCTGTTCTGTCTTTCTTTAGACTTTGCATTTTGAGGAAAAGGTTCTGCAAGTGCGCGTGAATCTGTTGAACCCCCATATTAGCATCCTACATTGGTGTCTCATGCAGTCTCATCATGATTTTCAGATCTTTTGCCTGGGTCCCAATCTTTTGTTGTGATAGCACAACCCTTAGGTGGGGTAGGAGCGAGGCCATGAACCATTCGCGGTGCTACCCATCAGTTAGGTTCATGTTGGCTTCACGGATCGTACACTTCAATCTTTGATCCAAATCCCAGGGCGTCTCCCCAGGCTTCATCATGATCTCCTTGAATCCCACAATTGATTGCGCTTGAGACTTAGGTCTACTGAATTCTCTATTCAGCGCAACTTGGATATCTGCCAACGCGGACGTTGGGTTATCAGTACTATACTTAATGTACCACGTTAGTGCATGGTCCTGCAAAGCACTAACCAGCGTGGCTTTCTTCATTTGGTCATCCATGATACCCTGAGCTTCCCATACAGCCTTTGTGATGAACCAAAACTGGTCCAGATCTTCATTTCCTACGCCCTTGAATACAGGTAGCTTTACAGAGTTCGTCATATTGAACAATGGTGGAGGTGGTGATGGTATGGGTGATGGGGTGAGTGGTGGAGGTGAGGATGGAGGCGGTGTAGGTATCCGCGGGAACCCTTGTCTTATCATTTGAATAGGGCTCATTGGAGAAGACTGCACTGTACCTTCTTCGTCACTCAAAGGAGGCTTAATTAGTAGGCTATACTCAGGACCTTTTCTCCCTCCGTTCCTAAAATACCTTCCACTTCAGGTAACTCCAAATATCAAGGTAACTACATGACCGCTTTTCACACAAGATCATCTTAATCCAAGTATTTAGTGATTTCAAATACTTACCTAGCGGTCCTTTGAAGAAGCAGCGCTCTACTTCGATGTAACTGACAAAAGTATCGACCATGAACTCTATCACAAACCCTCCTATGATGCAGTCGAGCCAATGGTCGACAGCATGCACGATCTTATCTTTAGAGGCTTCCAATCTCCGCACTAACTCCGACGTCCAAACAATCGGATTGTCAAGCCTCCACCTCCCTTGGCCGTATGTCAACTTCGCGATTCACTCATATAACTCAACAGGGAAGGAACAAAAGAAGATTTTGTGTATTTTTGTGTACATATATCTATCCAACCATTGTTCTTTCGTCAATCACAGATTCCTGTTCTCTTGCACCGCGAATTCATGGATATTTCTATCCAACCAGTCTTCGATCTCTTTCTTAGTTGGATTCCAATGATGCAACATCACACATCTCGTTATGAAAATCCCAGTCCCAACAACGGAACCATTGTTGGCTTGATGTGCCCTGACCTAGGTTCAGCGTTAAACAACCAAGAAAATCCCTACACTACTGGCCCTTTCGGCATCAATCCGCGGAGTGTAGACTGAAGTCTCACTCGAAGCAGTATGGGGGGATGTAGGAGCCAAGTTTCCACACCCTGAGATGGTTGTGATGTCAGTTTTTGGACCTTCACTCTGCCTTCACGTAGATTAATAATCCCTTTAGGGATTATCAGTGTACTTCTCTTATTCATCCTTGGAGCCCCTGCGAAAGTCTCCGATTGTCCTTTGCAAACCGTAAATAGATAGATCAGGTGCGTACGTGCCTCTGTAATTATCCTTACTTCTATGTCTACCTAGATTAGCTTAAATATTGGTTAACTTTAACATGCATTACAGTTATCTTCATGTAAACATATATTCTTACTTTCGTTCATATCATAAAGTAAAATACATAGATTCACGCATCAATATAGCATTAATTCATAACCCTAATATTCAACATAGCATAATTGCAACATTCATAACAAAAGTAAAATAACACACACATAGATGGAAAGTACACAGTAATTTCATAATACTTCTCTTTATTGATGATTCAGATTCTCAATAAAGACTCTATCTGCCATGCGCACACAATTGTAGGGGTTCGCGCACTCAGCTGTGGACTTCTACCCTAGGCCTTTACGCACTCAGCTACAAAACCTCTTCCTATGCTAAGATTCTTGCTCTTAGCTCTTTACAGACTCATCAAGTACTTCTACTTTTTCCCCCTTTAAACTCCTCTAAGACCTCCTTTTTATACAATCCCATGGTCTGCAGACCAAGGGCCGATCTCTAAAACCGACACAACCTATCTAGACTAAGGGAAGAAAACCCTTTTTGACTTTAGATATCTTTGTGCTCTGCGACCACAAAATGCGGAGACTTTACATTTCTTTATACAAACTTCGGGTCTTCTGCCCCAAAAATTGGGGTTTTAACCCCAAAATTGACCCCTAGGGGACCCGTTCCCAACAATTGCATTATTTTTTTTATAGATTTCATATAATTGGATATATCTCTATCTTTTATTATCATTGGTTAACTCCCTTGTATCAATTTTTGCGTATCTCATATTACAAGTCTCATCCTCTCGCACTTGAAGGATATTTACTTATTATTTGTGGCCATATCATCTTATTCTAAAGGCGTATTGTCTTGGATTTCAAGCACGCATATGGATATGTGTCTATCTCATTCGTGAAAGCTAATATTTTTCTCACACTTGTAATCCTTGCTAAAGGATTGAAGGATTTGTTATTCATCAGATCTCACACCTAAGAAGATATGTCCTAAAGGGGTAATGTTTTTGTCATTGAGAAAAGGGTTTTGTACTTTGCTTATGTATCTCTACTGAACATTTGATGAAGATCTAATAGAATAATATTCTTAAAGGGTTTTCCATCAAAATGGGCTTTTTCCCTGGACTTGGACCAAATATGTTGTCTTACTATTCATTGACTGTCTTCTATATGGTTATTGGTTACTGTCTGCACTTAAAGGTTGAAGATCGAAGATAATTAATTTCAAAATTGCAAAAATTAACATGGTATCAAAGCTGCGGTGAAGATAAATCTCAAGAACATTAAGCTGAAGGCAATTATTTGTTGAAAGACCTTATTTGCTGCTCAAAATACAACAATATATCAGTTCATATGGCTACATCCCTCTTCAAGGACAATGAGAAATTGACAGGGGCTTCAAATTATGCTGCTTGGAAACTTAGGCTGGACACCAACTTGGATGGAGAATATGTTCTAGAGTATGTCCAAGGAGGTGTACCCCAACCTCCTGAAAATTCCCCTACTGCTGCTAAAGAAAGATACAAGAAAGGTGAGATCAAAGCCCGCAAAATTATTTATTGATTCTTTGAAAGACCATATTCTTACCTATATCTCCAAACTGAAGACATATAAAGAACTGTATGACAATATTATTGGCATGTTTGAAGTCCAAAATCTGAATCACTTCCTTGACTTGAAGAAACAACTCAAAGATATCAAATCGAATAAGGGATAATCTATTCAATCTTATTTTATAAGGATTACTAAACTCAAGGACCAAATTTTGTCTACTGGAAAGCCCCTGCCCGATAAAGAATTGGTATACAAAACACTTGATGTACTTCTTGTAGCTTGGGAAGTATTCATTACTACTATCAACAATAACAATGTTTGACCAACTTTTGATGAATTTACCAGAAGATGGAAGTAGGAAGAATCAAGGATGATTTCAAGGGGTAGAATTTAGAGACATGAAGAAGGAGAACCATTTGCCTTCGATGCACAAGAAAAGAAGAAGAAATGAAAGAGAAAATATTCTAAGCAAAATTCCAGACCCAAGTTTTTCAAGAAGAGCACGAGGAATGTTGAATGCTTTAACTGTTACAAGCATGGGCACTATGCTTGATGTTGTCCATAAATAAGATCTTCTTATAATCAAAGGAGTAGCAACAACTACAATTATCAATCTCCTGACCAAAAAAGGGGGAATTATGGATGAAGAAGATAAGAAGGAAGAAGAAATTCTCACAATGATTGTGATCAAGAGCCTCCTCCTCAAAAGAGATACAAAAATACAAGGTATGAAAATAATTCGGCTGCTTCTCAATCTGAGTACTTTATGATTTCATCTTTGTCTGGTGCTTCTCCTCCAGATTCTTTAGATAGTTGGTTAGTGGATAGCGGTGCCTCTAGGCACTTCTTTGGTTATAAAGAATTCCTCTATAATTTGATTGAGAGGGAGACTCGTCTAAACATATCCTTAGAGATACTACTACATACCCTGTAAAAGGGTTTGGTTCAATTTATTTTAATTTGGATCATGGAGAAAATATTCATATTCAAGATGTTTTCTATGTACCTGGTCTAAAGAAAAATATGGTATCTATATATTCTCTAGAAGGTAAAGGAATGAAGGTGGATTTTATAAGAAGAAAGGTGTTAACTTGATCAGAGAAAACAAACATGAAAAATTCTTTTACTCTTGGATCGAGAGTCGAAGGGATTTACAAGGTCAATGGGAGACCTATTAAAGCTATGGCTCAAGAATGAAATTTCAATAAGATTGAGTTATGGCACCAAATATTTTCTCATATTCATTATAAAGCACTACCCAAAATAAAGAAGATGGTTTATTGAATGCCTAAAATCCAATCAAAACATGATGGTGTTTTCTCTGGTTGTGAAAGTGGAAAGAAAATGAGAGGGCCTTTTCCCTCTAGCAGTACCAACTCTCATGACATCTTGCAGCTAATTCATTCAGATTTGTGTGGACCTATGCCAATGACATCCATATGTGAATATTTGTATTATATTAACTTTGTGGATGCTTTCTCTAGAAAAAACGTGGATATACTTTCCAAAGCGCAAATATGAAGCTTTTGATATGTTTAAAAATTTCAAAGCATTGATTATAAACCAAAATGGAAATAAAATCAAAGTCAAAAGATCAAATAATGGAGGAGAATTAATTTCAAATGAATTCATTGAATTTTGTAGAGAATTTGTTACCAAGAAAGAGACCATTGTACCATATAATCTTGAACAGAATGGTGTGGCAGAAAGAAACAATAGAACTATGATGGAGGCTACTTGTGCCATGGTACATGATCAAAATGTGCCAAAGTCCATATGGGGAGAAGATTCCAACACTGTCATATCTGTATAGAATAAGGCTCCTCATCGAGCATTATATGACAAGACTTCTGAAGAAGTATCCAAAGGCAAGAAACTTGGTGTCAGTAATTTAAGGATCTTTAGATGTCCTATTTATTTTCATATACCAAAATAAAATAGGAACAAGATTGAGGTTTCAAGTAAGAAAGGTATGTTTGTGGGCTATTGTGAAGATTTTAAAGCATTTAGAATTTATAAGCCCGATCAAAGAACAATAGAATTCACCAGAGATGTAACATTTGATGAAGATGCAACTCTTGATAAAGTAAGAATTGGTCCTCCTTCTATCTCTTCTAAAGAAACAAATGATGATGTGGATCCCTCTACTCATGAACCTGATCATGATGAACTAGATGAACCTATTGAGCCTATGGATCCATTAGATCCTCCTCCATATAAGAAAATGCCTCTATGGCTTCGTGATACTCTACAAGATTCTAAAAAACATACTGCACCCAAGGGCACTTTTAGAGAAAGAAAGAAGCCCAGTCGATATCAAAACTATTTTGTTGCTATGATTTCTATCATACATAGTGAACCTAAATCATTTGAAGAAGAAGAAAAGAACCAAGTATGGAAGGATTCCATGAAATAAGAATATGAATCCATTATGAAAAATGATGTACGGGAAGTTGTTCCTAGACCTTAGGGCAAATCAATTGTGACTTCAAAGTGGCCGTTCAAAATAAAACATGGCATGGATGGCAATGTTGAAAAATATAAATAAAGGTTTGTGGTTTGAGGATTCTCTTAGAAAGAGGGAATTTATTATGAAGATATATTTGCTCCTATTTCTCACTATATTACCATTCACTCTATTATGTATTTAGTTTTTAGTCAAGGGTGGATTGTCCCTCAGATGGATGTCAAGACAAATTTCTTCCATGGTGCTCTTCAGGGGGAAGTATATGTTGAACAACCTCAAGGATTTGAGGTACATGATAGAAGAACTAGTTTTCATTGCAACAAACACCCTCCAAAATTTTTATTACACTTGAATTTTGGAGCCTACTGTGGACCTTGCAATTGGTTATTCCTTGGTCACTTCTTGATCGGTCAAAGTCACTTGCTCACACATGCTCAGTTCGCAATGAGTTCATGTTTCTCACACATGCTCAGTTCCCAACAAGTTCATGAGGACATTCTTTTATGCAATATTCAACCCATGTTGATAGTCAGTGCGCAATATCATTGACAGTACCTCACTTTGGCTGTGTTTGTACTTCTATTTTGGTGAGTTTTCAAACAGTCACTTTTGCGAGCCTTTGATTTCTTGAGTTTCATTTGTATGCTTTTGACTATCTCTTTCAATTGATTTCACTTTGATTAATTTCATTTTCATGTTATATTCTCTTTAACATGCGTCACTTTCATTGTTGTTCGCATATCGCAAGTGTTGTTTGCACTTTTCTCTTCATATAGTAAATGTCGTCTTGTAGCATAAGGAGTGTCACACAACACACAAAAGCTAGTTTTGGTGGTTTGAAGGGGTAATATTTGTGTCAATTAATTGCACCTACCATGTAAACATGTATCACACTCACTCCCAAAGTTTCAAGTATTGTTGCACAAGTGTCGTCACGGTTGTTGCAAAGTGCACCTTTAGTGTCACAGTTGTTGTGAGTTGTCGTAAAGTTGTCACATTGAGGGAAGTATTTTGGTCATGTGTCGTGGATGATCTATTTTTTTTGTGTTATCAAGTGTTCTAAATGTGTGATCACAATTGAGTCTTATCGTTGTCCACATTATCTTCATCGATCCCACACTTAAGTCAAATTTTGAAAGCTCTATGATCAAGCAACTTAGCCTCATCTAGCCCTCCTGAACCACGCATTGCATAGTATTACCCCTCTAGCTACAACCCTGCCTCTTGACACTACGCAATGCGCAGTTACTGTTTCCCAGGAGTGTGCATTGTGTAGTTTTAGTGCTCAAGCTCAAACCTTGGCATCCAAAATTGCACAATTCAACCCTCCAGTCTGGACTCAACTACACATTGTGAAGTATCTGACCTCAAGCCCAACCCTTGAGCTCCCGATATGTGCAATTTTGTAATCACTCGGCCCGCTATGCCTTCAAAAGTTGTGCAATAGGTAGAATCAATGTTCAAACCCTCAGCCTAGCTCATTGAGCTCCCAAATTTTGCAATCTCCTTTCTCAACCCAACCTAAAATGTGCATTGCGCGGTCTCAAGGTTCAAGCTTAACCCCTGACTGCCTGATATGTGAAAATGTATAGTCACTGAGCCTCTCCCTCAACCTGCCACCCAGTTCTGTCTTAGTCAATGGATTTTCATGCGACATATTAGACTATGGGATTATCAAACTGATGTCATATTTTCATGAGTGAATTGCAAATGCAAGTTCTCTATCATGATATGGCAAGATGATGAAGAAGGAGATGGAGAAGGATGACATTCTAGAAGACACCTAAGGAGCTAAGGTGATAAGATGATCATCAGGAAAGAAGACGAAGGAACACTAGATTATAATATAAGATCAAATATCAAGACCGCATGAGAAATCCATCTAATTCACAACCCTTTGGAGGGTGGATATGAAGAAAAAATCATATCTCTCATGAAGATGAAGCATTGGACATCTATTATTGAAGACAAAGCAACAATAGAGAGTGGATTGACAATGCCATGTCATCATGCAATTCATGTCATCAATGTCATGCCACGTCATGAGTCATCATGTGCCACATCATTTGTAAATTATGTAAATTCTATATTGGAAAATGTGATGTAAAGTGGAAGTCTGAGACTCATCTATGTAATGTGAAGAGTCATGTAGGAATTCAAAAAGTCATGAGAAGTCAAACAATCATGAGGGTAGTTCAAGAGTCATAAGGGAGGTGAAGGATCACCCCATTTGTTATATATACACCCTCATTGTTCATGTAAAGGAGTTTTCACCTTGGCTTCTCCCATAAGGCATCAACGAGATAGAGTTAGTACTTTTGGGGAGAAATTCATGGCTCCAATGCTCCTGTATTGGAGCTAGTGATCATTGTTGTATTCATGTATCTTAGAACATTTACTTAATAATTGAAGCCTGATGGATGACATGTTTCCATGCATGGATTGTGAATATTTGTAAGAATTTTCTATGGATATTTATGATTCATTTTTTCTTTCACCTATACTAAAGTATTTGAACTATTTTAGTTATTTTAGTGCTTATCTAATTGAAAATGTGTTGTAATGGTTGTAACAATCACCACGTTTATGTGGACTATTCTGCTTGATGTTAGGAAGTTATTTTTTCACTTGTGTGCACCTCTACTAGGGTGGTACTATTACCTTTCTCTTAGGGGCTCACCTTTCCTCCCTCCGTAGTAGAAGAACCTTGATACACCTGTAACCAAACATTCACCGGGCACACTTACTTTCTTTTCGCAAAGGCACATACAAACTTCCCTCTCTTGTCGACAACTAAAGCCAAGGCAAATCTATAAGAATACTTGGAAACTAGGCTGATACTCTAGATGGGGCTCCTATTCCAAGTAATATTAGGTCTAATTTGGACTTCACATCGGGGAGACCCCCTTGGTTGAAGGATTGCCAGATGACAAGTTGTGCCCATTGAGTCTGTTTTTAACTTCTTATCTGAAATGGCTCATCCTCAAATCATACTCCTGAGGTGTTTTTCAAACTTGTCCCTTGGTAAAATTTTAATCCCCGATGAGCCTCTTTATCACTTGTCTCAATTGAAGTTTGATGGTGAGGATGGAACATCCATAACCGAGCACATTTCTAATTTTCTTAAATTTTGTGAATATTATGAAATCAATGATGAATATTTTGCTTGTGTGGATTTCTTCCTCACCCTTGAAGGTCATGTTAATCGATGGTGTCATACCTTACCATATGCTTCCATCCATTATTTTCATCATTTCCTCAAGGAGCTTTATCAAGCCTTCAATAGGTATGATTACTGAGATGTTCTTAAAATAATCAATCAACTAAGAATGAAGCCTAATGAATTAGTTGAGGATTTCTTTGATCGATTCCTTCACCTTTGTTATGAATTTCCTGAAGAAGACATAGATTGGGATTTCTTTAAGAAAAAGTTTGAGTGTTTGGTTCACATATCTTTGCATGATGAATCTGAACCTCATGATGTTTCTACTTCCCAAACTCTTGTAAATCATGAAACACCTCTAATTTCAGAGGAGGAATCTATGATTCCTTTTTTTCCTTATCCTCCTCCCTTTTCAGTTCCGATGTGGGTGCCTCCTTGTGATGATTCTGAAGTTGGGAAGTCTGAAAATCAAATTCCTAATCCATATCTTCATCCTCCTCCTGCTTTTCATGATTCATATCTAATGAAAGAAACCTCAGAATGGCTCATGGAGCCTAGGGTGAAGGAAAATCCTTTCATTCCTCAAGATGACATTAACACTCTTAACATCAATCTTGAATCTGGTTCCATTGAAAGTTTTACTTCTTCAAGGGACATATGTAATCCTATATCATCCACATGTCATGACTCTGTGTATTAGGATTTGCTTGATCAATCAGATCTACCAACTAGTTCTTCACTTCCTCCTAATTTTCAAGTTGCTGGTTAAAATTGTTATCCGATACAAGGAAGTCCGATTAAACTGGTAGAGGAGGAGGAAAGTGAAGATAATTTTGATCTCTCTTCAATTTTTCAAAGTCCCCCATGTCAAGATGATTCACTTCCATTCTTGGATGATTTTTAATCTTCTAATCTTGGTAGTGAATCAAATGCAATCAATTTTTCCAATCAATCCATAGCCTTGGGAAACAATCATTCCGATGATGCTGACTTCGTTGATGTATGCGATCACAAACTCCCAGGAGTATCAGCTGATCTTTCAGTTTCTCATGAAGATTTTAATGTAAATCTAGAATTTTATTCAATTAAATAAGATTTCTTATCGAAACATCCTCTTCATCACACTATCCGTTGTGCTCTACTATTTCCAATGCATTTATTTACGATGGAGATGCTTCATGCTTTTCAATTTCTTCATGCGATGAATTAACTTCTCAATTGGCACAAGGTGGTGAGGGTATACATGATGCAATCAAATCATTGAGTATCTTTTCCATCCCTCATCATTTATTATTTTCATAAAGACAATTTTTCAAATCAGATTGCTTAGGAATTTACCCGATTGATTCATCTTCGGATTTGCCATCAGAATAATTTTTTGACTTGATTAATCTGGTTTTTGAAGTTATAAAATATAATCAAATCAATGACAAAGATGGATTCCTTCTGGTTAGTAGTGGTCTCATTGAAATCAGTGGCAGTAGCTATCCTCACACCGTGCATGATATGGTTCAATATTCAAAATATGGTTTTACAATCCTTGAAAGTTTCAGTACATGTCAGGGAGTCGAGGCACTTCAACTTCCATTGATGGTTGCGTCAAAATCTCGCGACTCTATTAATGTCCCCGAACTAAGTCAAATATAGTTTCTCTCATGAAATCTTTCTCTTTGCATGGTTTCACTGGATGTAAATTCCTTTTTGAAATATGTTTGGTATTACAGATGTAGCCTTTTGAGCTTTCAAGATTTTATTTCTAATTGGATTCACGAATCTTCCTCAGTTGATTCACTGTCATGCAAATCTCTTCTATCATGCGCATGTTTGGAATTTGCATATATCATAGAATCATGGAACTGTGACGTTGATAATTTCAAAAATCATATTTGGCCAAAGAAATCATGCCTATCAGATCCATTTCAGAATAATCAACTCCGAGTTTTTTTTGTGAATGCCTTCATGACACGAGAAATCCTCGAGTGCTGACAAGCGCTTGAGATATTTGTTGAATCATGTTCCTCTTTTTCATCCATTGAATCCTAACTGGTTTCATATGTTCATTATACTATCATTCCTTTTCAATTCCTTCGATGATTGTAATTCTTGTACAATTTGTCACCAGTTACAGGAAAGCAATTTGTCACATTCGACATGCGAGGAAGTTGATTATATTATTTAGAGAATTTATAGAGCTATTCATTTTGATTATCTTTGTTAACTACAAATTGGGAATCTTATGTTTTAATGAATCCATCTGATCATGATTCTAGCTCTAATGACTTTCATTCAACTTACCATTTTCTCATCACCACATCAGATGACAGTTGTGTTACATCCTTTGATCTTTATGGTTTAGCACCTTTTTATTGAGGTATTTTTCAAGTAGTTGAGGAACTTCATCCTTTTTCTGATTCTTATGTCAGGTCCTCATTGTCGTGGCACGCCCGCTGAATATGATCAGATGCATTTTTCATCGCAAGATTCTCATTCTGATCCTGCAACCTTAATTGTAAATTCATCTTTTCAAAAATTTCAAGATTTTCAAGATGACTGTTTTGAGTTTCATGATTCAATCATTGAATGCTTGGAGAAATCTTACCTATCAAGCTCCTTTATCAATAACAAGCTTCAATATTTCCTCATGCATGCAGATGAAGATACGTTCCCAAGAAGTTTCCAAGGTTTGTTTCGCTGTGATCTTCATCGAAAAGGTAAGAATGCGAATTGGTTGAAAGTAGTAACTATGACATATCTTTCTGTAGATAGGCAAGATCTTCAGTCTATTATGAAAGTTATACAAGATCTTATATTTTCCATTACACATTGTTTTATATTTGTTTTAATCGATTGTACCATTGTGCTTGTAGGTCGGGAAAAATTATGGTGGCTACATTGGAAATTACATTATACATGACCCCGATCTTCTAGCTGGTTAGGTTAGGAGTAGGTCTAGTTTCATTTTAGTATACCTACACATTCAGTTGCATTCATTTTCTGTAGTTTGTCTTGTGTTTTATGGTTTTGGTTTCGCATCATGTTTTGGTTTAGTTGCCTTCTTTGTTGTCTTATCATTTTGTTTTCTTGTTGTGTGTTGCCTTTCCTTTTGTTTTGTGATACCTTGCATGAATATGCTCTATTGGCTCAAAAGGGAATGTTGAAAAACAAAAAAGGACTTTGTGACACTACAACAATTGGCTGACTCTCTGTCCTTCTTCCTCTTTTTGATTACGCCTTTTGGTCGATGATGTTCTGACGGAAAATACGATCCTTTCATAAGGAAAGCCTTTTGTCGAACCATGATATCCGTGTCTATCTACGAAACCTTACACCTTAACTTAGTTCTGTATGTTTTAGTGTTTTCAGGTTGATCCAATCAAGTAGAGAAAGACGAGGGGAAAATCTAAACGAGAAAACCAATATCAGAGGTCTTATATATGCTTCTTTAAAGGGGCAACCTCTTCTGCTCTCAATAAGTCGGGATCCCTCTTTCACCCATGAAATAAATAAGTGCCGATGCACAGTCCTATATAAAATAAATAAATAAAGGTGAAAGGAGATAAAGGCTTCCTGCACAGAGAGGTGAAGCAAGCAACTTCGCTGGGGTACTGTCTAGGCCTGCTAGAGCAGAGCAATGTTTGTTTCCTTGAATTGAATCTATTAGGGTACTGTGTAGTCCTGCTGGAAATGGAGCAACACTAGAGATGAAAAACTATACTTTGAAAATCTAAAGCTCACGAACTCCATTACCCTTTCCTATCTCGAAACATTGTGTGATCATTGACCTTATGTTTGTGTTTAACTGAGTAAAGGAAGTAAGGGGACTATATTTATGCATGAAAAAATTGGCAAAGGCAAAGAAGTTGGAGTTCTATAAGTGTGTCAACAAGTGTTGTCACTATGAAAAACACCCTGATTTTTTATTATTACAATTAAATTTTGGATCCTACTTGGGATCTTGCGATCGGTCATTTCATAGCCACTTCTTGAACGGTTGAAGTCACTTGCTCACACATGTTTAGTTCGCAATGATTTCATGGGTGCATTATTTTACGTAAGCTTGAACAAGCATAGCACAATGCATCAAGGCAATGCCGATGTAATTTTCAACCCATGTCAACAATCAGTGTGCTGTCATTGACAATCCCTCACTTTGGATGCATTTTTACTTCTATTTTGGTGAGTTTTAAAACTGTCTCTTTTGCGCAAATTCGCTTTCGTGAGTGTTGTTTGCATGATTTTGGCTGTCACTTTTGCTTGCTTTCACTTTGATTAGTGCCATTTTCATGTTATATTCACTTTGGCATGTGTCACAAGTGTCATTCACACTTTTCTCTTCATATAGTAAATGTCATCTTGTAGCATGAGGAGTGTTGCACAATGCACGAAAGTTAGTCTTGGTGGTTTCAAGGGGAAATATTTGCGTTAATGAGTTGTAATTACCATGTAAACATGTATCACACTCACTCCCAAAGTTTCAAGCACTATTGCACAAGTGTTGTCACAGTCGTCACAAAGTGCATCTTTAGTGTCACACTTGTCGTGAGTCATCAAAAAGTTTCGCACTTAGGGAAGTATGTTGTTCACGTGTCCTGGATGATCTATGTTGTTGTGTCATCAAGTGTTCTAAGTGTGTGAACACAATCAAGTCTTATCATTGTTCATATTAGCGTCATCGATCCCACACTTACTCAAATTTTGAAAGCTCTCTAACTAAGAAACTTAGCCTCATTCCTCCCTCCTAAACTACACATTGCATAGTCTCTGCCCTCTAGTTGCAACCCTACCTCTTGACATTGCAATGCACAGTTCTTTCCTCCCAGGAATGCGCATTGTGCAATATTTGTGCTCAAGCACGAACTTTGGCCTCCAAAATTGCACAATTCAGCCCTCCAACCTGGCCTGAGCTCTTGAGCTATGCAATTACACAATTACTAGCCTACTCTACCTTCCAGAACTGCGTAGTAGTAAGAATCAATGTTCAACCCCCTGATTCACTGAGCTCCCAAATTGCGAAATCTTCTTTCTCAACCTAGACTGAATTGCGCATTGTGCAATATCAAGGCTCAAGCCTGACCCCTGACTTCCTAAGCTGTGTAATTGCACAATCACTAAGCCTCTCCTCAACATGCCACCCAGTTCCATCTCAGTTAGTGGATTTTCATGCAACATCTTAGACTAGGGGATTATTGGAATGATTTCATCTTGTCATGAGTGGATTGTAGATACAAGTACTCTATCATGCTATGGAAAGATGATGAAGAAGGAGATGGAGAAGGAGGAAATGCTAGAAGAAACCTAAGGAGCTGAGGAGATAAGATGATCATCAGGAAAGAATACGAGGGAACACTAGATTACAACAGAAGATAAAAGATCAGGGCCACATGAAGGTTCCATTTGATTCACAACCCTTTGGAGGGTGGATATGAAGAACAAAGCATATCTCTCATGAAGATGAAGCATTGGAAATCTCTTATTGAAGAAAAAGCAGCAACAGAGAGTGGCTTGAAAATGCCATGTCATCAATGTCATGTCACGTCATGAGTCATCATGTGCCACATCATTTATGAATTATGTAAATTCTATATTGGAAAATGTAATGTAAAGTGGAAGTCCAAGAGTCATCTATGTAATGTGAAGAGTTATGTACTAGGAAGTTGAAAATCCATGAGAAGTCAAATACTCATGAGGGTAGTCCAAGAGTCATAAGCATGGTGAATGATCACCCCATTTATTATATATACACCCTCATTGTTCAAGCAAAGGACTTATCACCTTTGCTTCTCCCATTAGGCATCAGAGAGATAATAGTTAGTACTTTTGGGGAGCAAGTCATGGCTCCAATGCTCCACTACTTGAGCTAGTGATGCTCGTTGTATTCATGTATCTTGGGGCTTTTACTTAATACTTGAAGCCTGATGGATGACTCATTTTCATGCATGGATTATGAATATTTTTAAGACTGTTATGTGGAAATTTATGATTCATGTTTTCTTTCACTTGTACTAAAATAGTTGAACTATTTCCGTTATTTTAGTGCCTATCTACTTGAAAATATGTTGTAATGGATGTAACAATCGCTGCATCTATGTGGATTATTCTACTTGATGTTATGCAATTATCTTTTTGCTTGTGTGTTCCTCTACTAGGGTTGTACTATTACCTTTCTCTTAGAGGCTCACATTTCCTCCCTCTGCAGTAGAAGAACCTTGATACACCTGCAACTGAACATTCACTAGGCACACTTACTTGATTTTCGCAAAGCTACATACACACTTCTCTCTCTTTCCGACAGCTAAAGCTAATGAAAATCTATAAGAATACATGGAAACCAGGTTGATACTTCGGATGGGGCTCCTATTCCAAATGGTGTAAGGTTTAATTGGCACTTCACATCGGGCATACCCCCTTGGTTAACAGATTTCCAGCACCGTCAACAGTTACCATGTATACAGATTGAAGAAAGCACTCCATGGCTTAAAACAAGGCCCAAGGGCTTGGTATTCTCACATTGATAACTACTTAATAAATTTGGGATTCACGAGGAGTAGCGATGGTCCAAACCTCTACTTCAAAGTTGTATAAGGTATGCCTTTGATTTTGGTATTATATGTTGACGATTTATTTTTGACAGGTAATGAACTTATGATGATTTAGAATACGAGGGAGCTTGCCTATGAATTTGAAATGAATGACCTTGGGATGATGCACTTCATTTTGGGCTTGGAGGTCTGACAGAGACTTGGAGAAATTATTCTCTCCCAAGGGAAGTATGTTGGAAAGATATTGGAAATGTTTGGAATGGTAGAGTGCGAATCCATGAGCACTGCCATGGAGATGAACTTCAAGAAAATTTGTGTTGATGAAGATGGATCTGATTTATCTGATCCATTTAAGTATCATTAGTTGATTGGAGCATTGATGTTCGTAGTGAACACTTGTCCTAATATTTTCTATGCTGTAAACACCTTGATTCAATTCATGACCAAGCCTTTACATAATCATTGGGTTGATGCTAAGCATGTGCTTCGATATTTGCATGAGATAATTAATTTCGGTTTTTGATATACTGTTGGCAACATAAAGTTGCATGGTTATACTAATGTTGATTGGGCAGGAGACATTGTGGAAAACAAAAAAACTTTAGGATGTTGTTTCAGTTTGGGATCTGACATGATCTCTTGGATGAGAAGGAAACATAAATCAATTTCTCTTAGTTCTGCAAAAGCTGAGTATATTACTACTAGCTTAGCTATTTGTGAAGTTGTCTTGTTAACAAAACTCTTTGGAGAGTTATTTGAGCAAGTCATGGATACTACAATGATATTCTATGATAATATGAGTGGGATAAATTTGTATGAGAATTCTGTATTTCATGACATATCCAAGCACATTAAAATCATATATCATTTCATTCGAGTCATGGTATAGAGAGGAGCAATGAGACTCCACCATATTCAGACTGATAAGCATATTGTTGATATACTTACCAAAGCCCTACCGAAGAAGAAATTTCAAGTCTTCAGAGATATGCTTGGATTAATGGATGTACCCCTTCCGGGTTAGGGACCCAGCTGATCAAGAACACTAAGATATGTGCGATTTCTCCCTGGTTGAGCTCCCAAGGATGATGAATTGAGCTAGTGAGCTCCTAGGGATGAGGGACCTCCAATCAAGAGTATGCCCCAGTCATGCATCTTGTTTCCCACCCATCTAGCCAATGGGTGCTGGCTACTTGAGATCAGATGGTGATCCTTACTAGTCATGGTAAGTTGTATCTCGCTCAAGTTTGAAGATGTTGGTGTTCTTGAACAACATGTACTCTTAGCCTTTGAGCTTAGCTATTGTGGATTCTTAGCCTTTGAGATGAGATATTATGGATTCGTAGCCTATGTGTTAAGCTATTATGGTTTCTTAGTATTATTGACTGAGCGATATTCATTCTGGGCGGTAGCATGAGTCTCCCCGATGATATTTGTTCCATGTTGTAGCATGTGACTCCTTGATGTTAGGTGGACGAATTTGGATCCCCGATGATTATTTGTACCAGGTTCAGGCTTGAGACTCCCCGATGAAGGTTTCTTAGCCTTTATTTGGTTGAGATTGGATTCAAAGTGGTAGTAGTAGCTCCCCTGCCATGAGTATTCTTCTTTAGATTGGAGAATGTCCAACATGAGTCATGATTATTTGATAGTTACAACAATTTTGGATTTATTGACAGAATTTCCTCCCTAGTTGAGAGGGAGTGTTGAATTTTTGAGCCACTAGGGGGAAATTTCCCTAGAAATCACTTTATGTGGTTAACCCCTTTCATCCTTGAAGCGAATTATTTCTCAAAAACAAATTATTTTTCATAAGAGAAAAAAATATTTCAAAAATATTTTATAAAGCAATTAGAAATGTGCAAAATAAAATTACTTAAGTGATTCAATTAGACATGTGCAAAATAAAATCACCTAAGGTATCTAATTCGAATGGATCTCTCTAGGAGCTTCCAAAACACTTAATTCGAGGAAGGGATTTTGCCTCAAAGATTTATATATATTGAAGAGAAGCCTTCATTTGCAACACATCTAGTTGTCTCTTTCTCTTGCTTTGGTGATCTATCCCTGACATTGATGATCAAGCCCTTGCATTAGTAATTTATATCTCTTATTATCAGTAACAGATCTATTGAAGATTTGTAGATCTATTATCATCATTGATAGATATTTTATTATTAGTAGCAAATCTCTTATTATCAGTAGTAGGTCTATTGTAGATTTGCAGATCTCTTATCATCATTAGCATATCTAATTATCAATGGAAAATTTGATTATTAGTGGTAGATATCTTATCATCACTGGTGATCTCTTTTGCATTGGTGGTAAAGCCCTTGCATCAGTATTTTATCTCTCTCACTGTTAGCAGATTTATTGGAAGCCTATCATTTCATTTCATCATTGACAGTTCTAGTGGAGATTTCTCTCTTGCATTTCTGGAGATTTATTTCTTGAATTATTGTTTGATAGATTTCGTATTATTAGCTAGATCTCTATCTTGTATTATCAATGGTGGTAGATCTCCCTTGTATCAATTTTTGTAGATCTCATATTACAAGTCTCATCCTCTCGCACATGGAGGATATTTACTTATTATTTGTGCCAAGATCATCTTATTTTGAATACATATTGTCTTGGATTTCTAGCACGCATCTGGAGACTTTTCTATCACATTCATGAAAGATAATATTCTTCTTGCACTTGTACTCTTTGCTGAAGGATTGAAGGATATGTTATTCTACTTTGTGATAAGAACTCACACTTAATAAGATTTGTCCTAAATGGGTAATTTTGTTGTCATTGAGAAAATGGTTTTGTACTCTGCTTATGTATCCTTGCTGAACATTTGATGAA
Source organism: Pinus tabuliformis (assembly GCA_031772625.1). Taxonomy (NCBI): domain Eukaryota; kingdom Viridiplantae; phylum Streptophyta; class Pinopsida; order Pinales; family Pinaceae; genus Pinus; species Pinus tabuliformis. Next base: position 620,747,199 of record CM062804.1, read on the forward strand.
GATCTAATAGAAGAATATTCTTAAAGAGTTTTCTCACACACTGGGGGTTTTCCTTGGTCTTGGACCAAATCTGCTATCTTACTATTCATTGACTGTCTTCTATATGGTTATTGGTTATAGTTTGCACTTAAAGATTGAAGATCTAAGATAATTAATTTCAAAATTGTAAAATTTAACCAACTTAGGAAAATTCGGCCTAAATTAGTCTAGTGACTGACATCCTTACACTGAATAAATTCAAACCTCATGCCCTGGTGAAAATTCCACCCCTTTCACTTCAAAATTTCTGCCCTTTTAAGACTAAAGTTCATCCATAGCGAATGGCGTAACTCTGCCAACGTAAAGATGAAATCGGTCTCAATAATTGACGAACTCGACCCCATAATATCTCATAGACCCGACCCTTATAATCTCTCAAATTTGGCCCCTGCAAATCTCATAACTCAGCCCTAATGAATAATGGTTTCAGTGTAAACCACTGATGAACATAACTCCCAAATTTGACCCTTTTTCCTTGATTGATCTGGTACAAACAATGGTAACTCGAACTCACAAATTTACTAAATGCGACCTTAGCAATTTTACTTAATTTCCTCTATGCAAGGGTTATATGTGACCTTCCTTAATGACCAATGATGAATGCTCCAAATCTGCACTATCTCTCCATGAAATTTTGATCTTTAGAATAATGATTTAAACCCTTTCTTCACTAAATTCGATTTCAGAATTTGGTAATTTGGCCCTAGCCAATATGTGGAACTTGGATCGTAAATACCCATGAACTTAGCCTTTGCAAAATCACATACTTGACTCTAGTGTATGTAATAAATTCAACCCTTGCAATTTAATGGATTCGGTTGTACTTAAGAAAAATGCTACCTCTTGAATCAAACTTCTTTGTGCTAAATTTCGGTCTACTCATGCTGCCAAATTGACCCCTATAGAATCAATCTGTAAAACAAAATAATTGACTAGAATTTATGCAACTCCTGACTTGGTAACTCGATTTGGAAATATTTCAAGCCCTAGTTAGGTTTCAACCCCAAAAAATAAAATTGGCCTTAAATAAAAAATTTTGCTTCCACAAACACTCACAAATTCAAACACGAATGAAATTACCCTTTAAACCCTCAGGCTAGTAGGAAAACCAACTATGATACCACTGTAACATCCCAAAAATATAAATTGACAAAAATTTCCAGAATTTTGTTCTAGAAAATTACACCAAAAATTTCTTTGTTTAAAACCCAATCGAATTGCACAATTTTCACCATTAAATTATCGACACAAAAAAAATTTTAATGTAAAAACCCAAAAACTGCAACTCAAAATTAATGCGAGAATAGTAGCAAAATTTCAGCCTTATCATATTAAATATGGATATGGAAATACATGCCAAATATGGTTATGAGAACCTGTTAAAACACTAGCCATATTTGTATGGATGACGATGGATACTCCAACACTATGCACCTTGAGATATTTGATTAACCTCTCATCATGATCTCCACGTTAAACCTAGTGAGTGATTTAATTTGATCCCTCCTTTTTTGAGTGGTTAGGGTATATGTCTCAATACTGAAACTCTTCCTAATTGAATCAACTAGGGTGAATCACTTACTACCAAAACTAACTCTCTACATAATATGGGCTCTCACTCAGACAAGCTCCAAGAGCTCAACTCAACAACAACAAAACGATAATCCAAAAGCATACCTTAGGAGTGAGCTCTCATCTCTTTTAATAGTCATGGAATATGAGAATACCATGGGTCATCCAAATACCATGAGTCTTTTTATTCTTTTATTAAAGTGACTTATAATATTATTTTTCCTTAGCCACTTTTTAATTAATTAATTCCTAACTATTATATCATTACTTGTTAATATGTAGCCTATGGGAATAACTAGGCTACTAAGTTAGTCTTTGTTCTTAGTGCTCATAAAAAGGGACATTACAAAAGGTAGATGGTAAACACTACTACCTTTAACATGATTGACCTTTAATAATGTAAGAAATAATTTTACCTAATTTGATTTCTTCTGATGACTTCATGGTGTACACAAACCATAATAGCCTTGGTACTTCATTTCCACTAATTTCAAATATATAGATGATACTCTCAAGGATATTCAATTTGATTAGTTTTATTTCATTTGGTAGACCTTGGTCTTAGGGGATGGTAAACATCATCATCACCATCTCCATCAACTATGTGTATAGTATATTTTCTCAGATAATCAATAGGGTAATGTATACAAGCAATAATATCCATTAGTATGCAAAAATTTGATAAAATCTATGTATAATGAACAAGCATTTGCATCTTCTACATTATATGTATACAATCTAACTAGCGATTAAGAAGTTGAGTGGTTATCAAAAGTCAAATTTCACGATACAGAAAAAGATTATAAATTTACATTAAGTACACAAATATATCTAATCTTTTCTCTATTAAAAATATTTTTTAATTTTTAAATATAAATTTTCTATAATATTTATCTCTTTTTACAAAAAAAATTAAATCATCCATTAAAAAAAATAGATATTTCATTATTGAAAATATAGCATCGCTAAAAGACATAACATTCACTAAAAGACAACTAATTAATGAAACTAGACTAAAAGACAACTAATTAATGAAACTAGAGATTATATTAATGTAAACTCCTTTAGATATAAATAAAAAATAATCTTTGTAAAGTGCAAAATTATATTTATAATGTGTCGATATTGAATTCCCAAAATGCAAAATTGTATTTCAAAAAATGCCAAATAAGATTTAAACAATGAAAATACAAAATTAGATTCCAAATAATAACAAATGCATACTCATTGTACTGGTCTAATTGTGAATTATTTTTCATGGACATATACCATAGCAACAAAGCACAAGTCATTCACCACAATGAAAGTAACACGGAAATCAACACTTTTGAAATTCTCATTATTTTGTTTTATATTAATAATTAATATAATCATCTGACTATAAAGTAATCAAATACTTTTAATAACCATGTAGGACATATAATCCTATAATAACATGAAGTTGTTTTAATAATGATATAAATTATTCGTCACATTAAAATATTATATTTCAAAGACTTTACAATGGTGTGTACATCATTTACAACATGAAAACGGGTCATAATAAGTACCTATTATTCACATCTTCATAACGATAAGGTTTCCTTCTTTTTGTCATTACATAGTTTTTTACATTGTAATGTGATATTGATATTTAGAGCAATGGTTAAAAAAAGCATTCGTACTAGGATGAACAAAATAAAACTTTGTATCAAAGACAATGTTTCAATTTATTTGTAGAGATATTTTTTATAATGCATATTTTCAAAATGTGTGAATATGGACACAATTCATATAAGAAAAATAAATATTTATTTTTCCAGTTATCTTTTATTTACAACTATATAAATAGAATGTAATGATTACTTTCGTTACTTACACATTGATATAATAATAAGTATATATTGAGTTGTCAATTGATCATCTAACCTAAGAAAAAATATTATGATTTACATATTATTAAACAAGTAATTTTTCTAAAAAATAATTTGTGTATCTTTCTCTTTCTTTCTCTCATACACATGCTAAATTAACTATTAATTGCAAAAGAAGACTCATAATCAAATTATAACTAAAAGTCATCATCATAATTAAAGATGGTTTTGAAAATTTTAAAAAATTGGAAGAGAATAATTATTATTGTATTTTTATTAATTTTTAAAAATTTATTAATTTCTCTTTAAATTGAATCATAAAATGCTTCACTTGAGCATTCATGGAAGCAATTTTAAATCCTTTTTTTCCTTTAATTATAACAATTTTCATCTATAAACAATATTTAGAATTTTTTTTATTTGTGTCCATACTTTTCTAAAACATTTTGTATATGTTTCTTTTAAATTTGAACAATCACATTATTATTTTCTTATATAGATGATTGATTAATACTATGTATGCTTGACTATTGGACCCAAATAAATATAGAGACTTCTACTCTCTTCCAACCAAATTTCCTGATAAATGATGTTGAACATAACATGTAAACCACAAAGCAATCAAAATTTTGTGCAACATTGATGAGATCAAAGCTAAACATGTTAGATCACAAAAGAGAAGGAGAGAGAGATCAATGACTTGAAAATAAGCCTATTCGAGGGGGAAACCTCCTTTTACATTGATGAGCGCCAGTATTGCAGCAAGGATGCTGCAACTCCTGGGCTACCAGCTTTACTTATCAACCCAGAGTTCGTACAAACTTGGAGGTGACAGTGCTGTATGCACAAGTAAAAGTGATGGTTCTACCTGTTGTCATTGTTCAGCTGGCGAGAGACCACTAGGGTTCCAAGCTAGACTTCTATGGAGTTAAAAGAAGCTTGATTCTTTGATGGAAGAAAGGTAAATCTACTCTAAGAGAGTTACTCTACTACATTAATGGAGAAGGTCAACATGTAATGCTAAATCACACCATACCCTAATTAACCATTTAAGAAGATATGTTAGGCAGAAATGCTAAATCAACATGAAATAAATGCTACTATCTAAGTTGTAGAAGTAAGAAGCATCAAACAATACTAATGTGCAAGCAAAGAGACTAAACTAAATCTGTTTTTTCTTTTTGGGCCTTTTTATGCAAAATCAAGTATGTAAACTAATTGTTCTTGTGGATGTGGCAGGCGGATTAAGGATGTTTTAGGATGGCTAGAAGGGTTATGAGATGGTTGGATGGTGTGGAGGACCCCTGGGAGGCTTTTGGTGACTTCTTAGAGGTTTTCCATCAATTCGGCCTCAAAACAAGCCGTTTCAGGAAAACCTACAGGATACAACTGAGAGCTAAATGTGAGGTGTTAGAGGTGATGGGAGGCTTAGGAAAGGTGTGTGATGGGTGGAATGGAGTGGGAGAAGGCCTAGGATCACTCAAGAGTCAATATCCAAGATAATAGATGGCTATATTCGCTCAATGTGCTTGGGAGAATTTCTATGAAAAATGATGGAAAACTAGTGAAGGTGATGGTGAAAAAAAAGGGATGGCTAAGGTGGATGAAGTGGAAGGTGGATATTGGTTATGAAGTCTTAGTCTCCTCTTGGAGAACCTACTCTACATAAAACATGTGTGTCTTCCAAAAAGCTATGCAACAAGATACATTTTCATAAACTAGAAAAGCATAATTAATGAGTCAACTGCCTATACTATGCATGAAGAAAGCTGCTGTAAGGAATGAAAGCATAAGTGAGATCTACTACATAAATGGAGATGAAAAATATGACAATGGAATATACCTTGCAAAATTAACCAAATACTAAATCAAAGACAACAAACTCCAAAGCTCATAAAAGAACTAGAAATCTGTGTTTTTGGGGCTGCTTAAGGGTCCCTTCCTCAAGTCATGGCCCTAGAGGGAGGAAGTGAGGCCAAGACACCTCCTAACAACCTTGTGGCTATCCTTTTTCTCCTTGGTAACCTGTTACTTTAAATAAGGCACAAATGGAAGCAAACTATCAAACAACCAATCTAATCTACACTACTTGTAATGGAAATGCATCTAAAAACAAATTAACAATGAAGCTATGAATCTACACTAAACATACATGTATAATAAAGAGGAGCCTTGGCTGCTAGGGTTGGGTCCTAACCCAAGAGCTTTAGCCCTCTGAGTTAACTCAGTGCTGGCTCAAAACAAAACTCATTCTTATTACCAAAACAACAAATTACATCAATATAACTGTCACAAGTTTTGCAACTCGAAAATAGATTAGAGTTTTACAATAAAAAATCCGAATCCTACTGAGGTCCTAGGCCTCTCTACTTATACATCTGAAGTCCCCAACGACTTCCTTAAAATTAGGGAGGCTCGGTTCTCCAAACTCGAGATAAACTGGTGCTTTGTCTCTCACTTGCTCGACTGCCTTCTAGTCCTCATGATTAGTTGTTTGCACTCTGAGCAGATGTGATGAATGGAGGAATATTTGAATAGAGGAGTATTAAATGAAGAGGATTTACCTCCTAAAATCCCTCTCCCTTGTCCCATTCGAGTTTTGACCTTAGTCTTTGCCAAAATTCCTTGATTTTCTCCTTTAATCCTGTATTCAATGCATATTAGAACATAAAGCATAATATCCAACTCTAACTCACCTCATAAATAAAATATAATAAAAAACATGTAATAAGTTATGAGAAAAGTTGGTTTGACTAAGCTAGGAGGTGAATTAAGGCCCATATAATTACCCAATGATGAGGCTCATCATCACCCCCCTACTAAAAGTCTTGCTCATCCTCTGAGAAACTTAATCAATATCCATATTTCATGGCTCTGGTGGCCTCTTTGACATCCCATGCATCTGCTGTGGTCTCCTCTTCTTGTTCATTTCTTCTTCTTCTTTTCTCCCTTCTAGCATCCCTAAGAGTAGTGGTGGACTGGTTTTTAGGCCTATCTAATTGACCTTCAACCTTTGTATAGATTTCTTATACATAGGTGTCCTGTTGAGTGCCTCTCTCAACCTTTGAGGAGAGTGATATTCTCTTCTCTTTAAGTTGTATGGAAGTGTTTTCCATCTCCTTAGGCAAGCTTGTATACTATCATCTCCTAGCAACTTGAACATGTCCTCAAAATGTGAAATTTCTTGCTCTTGGGCAGCCAGATATCTAGGTGCCAGTTGAGGATCATTTGTAATCAAATTATGGGTACTAATGAGGGCCATGGGATTTGATTGTTCAACTCTGATAAGAAGAGGTTCAGTTTGCTCTCTTGCCAATATCCTTTTCATCTCTGTAACTCTTGACTCCTCATGGTTCATCCATGATGTCAAAGCCATTAATTATAGATCTCCTAGCTTGGAATTAGTGTCCCATACATTCATGTCTGTGAGGGCCATGTTGTGAAAATAAAACTCAGCCATTTGGGTCCTATCTTCTAGTGTACTTTGATAAAAAATATCAATAAACTGCCTGTAGTCCTGAAATGGCATGATGCCTCTCTATGCTAGGGTTTTAATATGAAACTGCGACCTTTGTTCTTTGAGTTAGAGAGCATAGGATTTAGCTGGCATCCTACACTGGATTGCTTCCAAAGAGAGACTGGTCATACATGCCAATTGATTCTCTCTTTCTTGTAGCTGTCCCCTTAACCATGCATTTTCTATCTCTAGTTGATTTCTCATTATAGCTTCTCTGTCCCTTAAGCCACTTAGCTCTCTGTCGATCTCCTTGAGTTTCTCTTCCACGTGACCAATGTATTCCACCCCCTTTGATTTGGCGATCTGCATGCATCAGTGCGTTCTGGCCCTCTCCTTCTCAAGCTCGAAGAACAGTGGGATGGCAAATTTTTGAGGTGTGACCCTGCCTCCTTCAATAAACTGGTAATAGGAGTCCAGGTTAGGTTTGGGGTTGGGTTCTTTTGTCTCTAGGTCCTCATCTTTAGTTTCTTACTGCTCCCCTACCTTCCTTTCCAATTTCTGTGCCTCTTGTAGATTTAGCAGAGTATCCTGTATGATTGTTTTTGCTTCCTATAGATTTTGTTGTGTATCCTGTAGGATTGCCTTTCCCTTGGAGGAAGTTGATCTAGTAGTAGGCCTCCTCACATAGGTGATAGGGGACTTAGGGGAAGGCATTTTCTCTTTTTGTGTAGGGGAGTCTTCAATCACAATAGGAATTTTGGTTGATGCTTGGGGTTTCCCCTATCTTATTCTTGTGCTTTTCCTTGTCCTGAAATATAATGGGGTCTGCCTTTGCCTTTTTCCTTTTTGCTTGATTGGGGTGCTAAGAGCAGTGAGGGCAGCTACTGCCTCTCTCTCAATGGCTTCTGGAGACACCCTAGGTGACTCCTCCTTGTTTTCTATCCCCTCTTTTCCATTTCCTTCTTCCTCTATGTCCTTCCTATCTTCTTCTTCTTATAGATCTTCATAATCTCTATAAGTTTCCTCCTTAACATCCTCCTTTGTTTCTTCATCATCCTCCTTCTCTTCTCCCTCTTTCCTATGTGTCATCTCCTTCTTCATCCATCTCATCCTTATCTTCTTATGTATCTTCCTCTTCATTGACAGTGGGACTAACATCATAAGTGAGAGATTTGATGTCATCCTTTGCTAACATGTCTCTAAAAACTGATCATGTTATAGGAGTTCTGAGGTTCTGGAGGGCATATTTTATAAGGATCCTAATTAACCCATGGTGAGCTAACTATTGGGAATTTCCCTCCTTCACTTTGATGCTTGAGTCTATGATTGATTGAAGCAGGAAGTATGGTATGCTGAGCCTTTGGTGAGGGGGTGTTTCTGCTCCAAATCTCAATTCTTCAAAGATCTTGAAATGATAGCCACAGACCACACTATACCTACCCTCACATGAAATGTATTTGATCAGTTGGTAGCTTACCTCATTCCATGGATATGACAAACTTTCCCTCCTTACTCTATTTTTGTCCTCAGTGGGTTCCTCTCCTTCTAAAAAGAATTTTCTTTTGGCAACCTAGCTATCCCCTTTGTCTTCTTTCCTCGATAGTATTCCTAGGGGAAGTGTGGTGACTCTGCTGATGAGCTCAGGGGTGAGATCTATAGTGAGGCCCCTTATTACAACAGTGGCATGGATTCTGGTGAGTGGAGTGAGGGAGAGAGAAAATTCTTGAGCCACCTCATCATCATACCCTCTGAATTTTTTGAAAAACTCCATCCAATTATGCCTTGTGAAGATTTCAAGCACTTGGGGGTGTTGTTGGATTCTTACAGTGTTGGTGGGCTCTCTCCTATTAAACCCTCCTATCATCTTGCTGGTGAAGTTTCAGGAGATGAGAGGGTTGAAATTTTTTTCAAATGCAGAACCAAAACATTGATGACTGTGTATGTAAGTCCCTTACACAATTGCTAAATTCACTCAAAATTAGAGGATTTCTGGTTCATTTACTTGTAAAGAGGGATGTAATTACAAAGCCTACCTCTTCAGATTGTTTGCAGTGGCCAACTCCCCTGATATCCCTTTTGAAATCTTCTTTTCCAATCCTGTAGACAATCTCTAAGCATGATCCTATAGGTATTCTTGTGCATGATCCTGTAGGAATTCCTATGCAATCTTGTAGGAATTACTGTGCAGTGAAACGATGGAGTTTTGCTTCTAGTGGGTTTCCTGGGTATGAGAGAGTCTTGAGTGAGTGAGTTTCGAGTAAGTGAAATGCATGAATGCATGGGAACGATGTTTTACTTCCTCTTATGGTGATTCAGGGTGAGGTAGTGTGCTGACAACAAAGTTACATTTCCATTTTTGGACCGTTGGTCCCCATTACCACCTCATCATTTCCCACTCCTCATAATCAACTCCCACCTTATGGATCCGTAGTTTTAACTGCTTTTTTCCTACTCCTTCTCTGTATTTGAGTTGATTGCAGCCATGTGTGAAAGGACACCCGGTTGCGCATGTGTTGACTGGTCACTGAACGAAGGTGGCCAAGTTAAGTGGCCACCTTTTCACTTATAAACCAACTATCTTGTAACTCTTACATTTTTTTGACTACACGATGCATATGAGAGAGCAAGTGGGATACTTACCTGTGGTTCCAATGCTATGATGTAGTTGTTGAAGACCAAAGGTGTTGCTGTGCGTATTTGCTACATGTTATTCTTCTTCCTCCTCTCGCTGTCTGCTAATGGATTCTTTGTTTGTGCAGGTACTTGTGGTTGGGAATATGATGTTGCTGCTTTGGAGCTCCTGGATCATCATGCTGAAGGATTGTTGCTAGTATGATTGGTATTCTGTGGGATAGGCTGCTATAGGATTTCCTACAAGATTTCCTGTAGCTGCTTCTCCCTCAGAACTCTTTGATCATTCTTCTTGCTAGGGCTGTGAGGATGGTGACATGGATGGAAAGAAGGAGTGGGAGTGTGGAGATCAAGGAATATTCAGGTGATGCTCTTTATTCCTCTCTATTTCCCTTTTTCGAAGACTGAAAAAAATACTCTTGAGACTGATTTTTTCTTCTAATGGTAGTGCAGGGATGATGATGGTGGACAAGGTGTGGTGATAGATGATGAAGATGGTGAATTTTAGGGCCTAGCAATCAATCATTTGCCTTTGGACTATTTCCTGTAGCATTTCTGTGTCACTATAATTCCTATAGGATCATCCTATAGGTTTTCAGGGGATCCTGTAGGTTTTTAGGGGATCCTGTAGGTTTTCATGGGATCCTGTAGGAATACAGGGGATCTTGTAGAAAACATAGTCCTCTTATAAATTGAAGTAATGGAGTGAAAAAATGACAGAAATGATGGAGGGATGCATGGTAATGAGTAGAAAAATAAATATGTGAGTGACAAGGGTCTCTTTGGGATCCTCCTTTGCTCCTTGACCATCCTTCTTGCTGACCTGCAAATGGAAATTTCATGATTAATTTTTTTTTTTTTGAAAAACAACTAGGCTGCCTCTGAGAGGTTTTCACCCTAGCTATTTGCCCTGGGAACCTCAATAAAGGTGTTCACCCAGGGATCTTTCTTATTTATTTTTTTATTTTTTTGACACCACTGAGCCACCTCAAGAGGTTTTCAACCCAATGATGGGACTCAGGTGCCTCATGGAGGTTTTCACCTGAGTCCTTATTCTTTTTTCTTTTTCTCAGTGATTTGATGAGGGAGGAGCTGGAACTTGCTCCACTATCATCACTGTTTTATTGATATCATCAATGAACTCTTGTTTTGATAAAGGTATCTTGTAAATTTTCAATCAGTGTCCATTAACAAGCAAAGGAATGGCTTCTTCATCTATGGTTCTGATTTGCACTGAACCATTATCATGACATCTTTCCACAACATAAGGTCTGAGCCATCTTGTCCTTAACTTGCCCTTGAAGTATTTATACCTAGAATCATATAACAATGCCCAATCACCTTCCTGAAATTGCTTCTCCTTGATATTTTTATCATGCCATATCTTCCTCTGAAGTTGAACTACCTCTGTATGTAGGAGGGCTTGCATTCTGAATTCATCCAAACCATTCAATTGGAACAATCTCTCTTTCTGTGCACTGCTGAGATCCAGATCTAGTTGGGTTGCCATCCTTAATGTGTTATATTCAAATTCAATGGACAGTAAGGCCTTTTTCCCATAGACCAGCTCATAGGGTGTGAATCTAGTGGTGGTCTTCCATGTGGTATTATAGGCCCAGGTGGCCTCAACTAGTCTTTCTGCCCAATCCTTCCTGCTACTGCTCACCACTTTGGTCAAGATGCCCTCCAGTGCTCTGTTGGTCACCTCCACTTGCCCATTAGCTTGTGGATGATAGGGAGTGGAGGTTCTATGCTTGATCTTGTGATGGCTGATTAAGTATTCAATCATGTTGGAGGTAAACTGGCTGCCTTGGTCTGTGACCAACTCTCTAGGGTACCCAAATTTGTAGAATACATTCTCCCTTAGGAACTCAGCCACCTTCTCTTCTGTTGCTACCTTAATTGCCTTGGTTTTAGCCCACTTAGTCAAATAATCAGTGCACACAATAATGTATTGTTTTTTCTTTGAAGGAGGGTCAATAGGCCCAATGAATTCCATGCCCCACTTGTCAAATGGCTCGAAAGTCACTTGAGGCTGCAGAGGAATTTCATCTCTTGGAGTAGGCCTTCCCATCCTCTGGCACCGATCACACTGACTAGTGTATTTTTTTCACATCCTGATGAAGAGTGGGCCAATAATAGCCTGGTTGTAACACTTTGAATGCTGTAGTTTTTGCTGCAAAGAGACCTCCACAAGGCCCATCATGACAGGTCCGAAGGATTTCAAAGACTTCCTCCTCCTTGACACACCTTCTCAAGATTTGATTTGGGCCAAGCCTGAAAAGGTTTCCCCCAATCCAAGTGAAGGGGGTTCTTTTCCTAACTCTCTTGCTCTTTTCTTTGGAGGACAAGTTTGTTGGGAACTGTGTTGATACCAAATAGTTTGCTATATCAGCAATGTTAGGGTCCCACCCTAACCCCCTTATTTATGTCATGGGATCACGTCATAGTCTAGAGTCAATAAAGCCCATATTAATATTTGTAAGTGGTTAACCCGCAATTAATGACGGGACCACAGTTAGTTGCAAATGGGCAGTAGTATTAGATAGATGGTATTAATAAAACCCACGGTATTGGCCCGTGGTATTGCATGTAGGAGTCATATATAAAGGATAGAGACTCCCTGCGAGGAGTATCGTGTCTTATTTTGTAATCGAGCTCTGCTCTATTGGAGGTTGCCCCCTCGAAGAGGCATGTGAACATTGCTCTTTGAATAATAAAATCATTGCTATTCTGTGTTCTGGGTATCTTTTCTTCGCATATTCTGTGCTTGGGTATTACTTTGCAGGTTAAGAGCATAACAAGTGGTATCAGAGCACTTTCCAGGGCTCGGTGGGATCTCCAATTTTTAGCAATTTTTTTTTTTGGCTAGAGACGTGTTCCGGCGTCTTTAAACCACGGGATCTGTCGTTAAGCGCATAAACCTGCGGATTTAGGGAGGCATGCACGCAAGAAATACAAGAGGTGGTCACGTCTGTTGGACTCCCTTGTAACCCCTGTGGGTACCCCTTCGAGTAGTAGCGCATTAGACAGAACCGCGTACGGACTGTCTTCCACGTACCCTCTGGGTATATAGGAAGCCCCCTAGGCTCCCTTGAAACCTCACCATAGATAAACCTTCGGCCATCTTGTGGCTACAGTACACCGAGAACAACACTCGGAGAGATTACTCGCCCGTACGATAGGGTAGTCGAGTTGTACGGCTAAGGGTACGGTCGATCATCCTTAGTAGAGTCCTGAAACATTGGGCCGAGTACTACTGTCAGACCCTTATGTATATTGCGATCTGTAGCACCTGACACTCCTCAAGACCATAGTTCCCTTTCTATCGAGGGATCACACATCATCTATTCCAGATTAGCGGGTGCAAAGAAGTGCAGCAGTAGCAGACATCAGTCTGACAGCTCCATCAGATCAGCAGCAGCAGTTGTTCCACCATTCAGATCTCTCAGATCCACCAGATCGGAGTAGTTGTGAAGGGTTCCTGTACTTGGATATACTTTTCGCAGGACTTCTGGCGGCATTGACATTTTGAGGATTTGGCGACTGCAGTATTGATCAGGAAGGAGTAAAACTCCGTTAGGAGTTTTCCAAAAAAAAAAAAAAAAAAAAAAGTCTGAGATCTTCCGGGGCGCTTATTGGTGATCTAGCCCATCAGAATCAGGACGACGAGCTGAGCAAGGTGGTACCATTCAATTTCTTAGTAAAAATTTTTTAGGCGGTCCCAATTTTTCATCAGGTTGGTGTATGGTAGAAACTCGTGCTCAAGCGATGGCCAATGAAAGGATAGACAAAATTGAAGACCATGTGAACTCCATCCAAACTGCGGTGAACGAAATCCAACATGAGATTAAAGGAATAAGTCTCCAGATACAGAATGCACTCTCGAAGGGCAAGGAGCCAGCCCACGAGGAGGCGTATAATGGCCATGAATACCATGAGGGTGAGTCTAGCCACTCTCCTCACGTCTGGCACACCCATCCACCACCCAGTCAGCGACCTCCCAAGTTGGATATGCATAAATTTGACGGTTCTCACACGTCCGCATGGCTAGCACAAATGGAGCAGTATTTCAAATTGAATCATATCCTAGATGAGGGGACTAAGCTTATGGTGGGCACCATGTACTTGGACAATGAACGATGGCAATGGGGGGAATGGCATCAGCATTGCAATGGACAATTTCAGAATTGGGCCCAATTTGCCAAAGCTCTTCGAAATCACTTTGAACAGGAAGACTCTTTTTTGGGGCGTCTCACTAAGCTCCGACAGACGGGTACAGTGGAGGAATATATTATCGCTTTTGAAGCCTTAGCCTTCCGCACTAAGGGTCTCACAGATGAGTTCTACATGGAATGCTTTATCAGCGGTCTTAAAGAAGCCATCAAAGCTCAGGTTCTACTCCACCACCCTCCCACGTGGACAGAGGCTTGCCAGGTAGCTCGTAAGGTGGAACGTGCATTAACAGCCCAATCCTGCCGCCCCAACTTCCCCGCTAAAGGTTGTCCCCCACAGGCTCCCAACACAACTCAGACACTTAAGATTCAAAAGGTGTCACATGCGGAAATGGCCGAAAGAAGGAAGCAAGGACTATGTTACTACTGTGATGAAAAATATTCCCCGGGTCATAAATGCAAGGAGCCCAAGTTTTTTCAAATAGATGCCACTGACTACAGCTCCACCGAGGAAGATCCACCACCTGAGGAACCGGAGGCGATCGAAGAAGATAACCAAAAGGAGATTGTATCTGACGAACCAATTATTTCGCTAAATGCATTGGCAGGAATTTCTTCACCTCAAACTCTCAAAATAAGGGGTTTTCTTAAACATCGCCCAGTAGTAGTCTTGATTGATAGTGGAAGTACCCATAATTTCATCCATCAAAAGATCGCTGAAGCAGCGCATTGTTTTTTCCGGGCAGTTTCTAACTTCCAAGTCCAAATCGCAGATGGGGGCATAATGAAATGTGAAGGCCGCTGTGAAAATGTCAAACTTCAAATGGGGGATTATCAGTTGAAAACCCACATGTTTGCAATACACATGGGGGGTTGCGACATTGCCCTAGGCGCAGAATGGCTCCGCACTCTTGGGCCAATCACAATGGATTTCCAGGAGTTATATATGAGTTTTAAGAAGAACAACTCCACACATACCCTCCGTGGACTACAGGCGGGAGCCCCCTCTATCATTAACTCACATAGGATGGAAAAATTGTTAAAAAAGGGCCATCATGGAGTGGTAGCTCAATTTAATGCCATCCAGGTAGTCGAAACCATGTCTCTGCCAATTCATCCCGAGATGCAACAGATTTTAAATAAACATCGGATGGTCTTTGACAAGCCTCATGAGCTTCCACCCTCGCGAGGGGAACATTATCATAGCATCACATTGGTTCCAGGTGCCCAACCCCCAAATGTGCGGCCATACAGATATCCATTCACCCAAAAGAATGAAATAGAAAAAATCATCAAGGAATTGTTGGAAGCAGGTGTCATTCGTCCCAGCATTAGTCCTTATTCATCCCCAGTGGTCATGGTCCTCAAGAAAGATGGGGAGTGGCGGATGTGTCCCGACTTCAGGGCCCTCAATAAGTTGATAGTCAAAGATAAATTTCCCATCCCGGTGGTTGACGATTTGCTGGACGAACTCAATGGGGCTCAATTCTTCACTAAGTTGGATCTTCGCTCAGGCTACCACCAAATTCGCATGAAGGAAGTCGACATTCCCAAGACGGATTTCAGAACTCATGAAGGCCATTATGAGTTCCTGGTCATGCCATTTGGTCTCTGTAATGCCCCCTCTACTTTTCAGAGCCTTATGAATCACCTCCTCAAACTATATATCAGAAAATTTGTCCTTGTCTTCTTCGATGACATCCTCATCTATAGTGGCACTTGGGCGGCACATCTTCAGCATGTAGATCTACTATTGCAACTGCTCTGCAAGCATAAATTATTTGTCAAAATGTCTAAGTGTTCGTTTGGAATGGAAGAAGTTGAGTATTTGGGCCACATTGTGGGGCGTGAAGGTGTCAAGGTGGACCCCAAAAAGATCCAGGCAATGCAAGAATGGCCTCAACCTAAGACCTTGAAAAGCTTGAGAGGATTTTTGGGTCTCACAGGCTATTATCGCAAATTTGTCCGCAACTATGGCCGCATAGCGAAGCCCCTCACTCAACTCCTAAAGAAAAATTCATTCTTCTGGAACGAGGAAGCACAACAGGCATTTACCGCTCTCAAAAACGCCATGTGTTCCACTCCCATATTAGCACTACCTGACTTCACCAAATCCTTTGTCATTGAATGTGATGCTTCGGGTACAGGTATTGGGGCAGTCTTAATGCAGGAAGGGCGACCATTGGCCTTCACCAGCCAACAACTCAGTGGGAGGAATCTGGGCCAATCTACCTACGAGAAGGAAATGATGGCCATCTTACATGCAGTCGAGACCTGGCGTCCTTACTTGTTGGGGCGACGTTTCCAAATCCGCACAGATCATCACAGCCTTAAATATTTTTTGGAGCAACGCCTATCCTCCCCACAACAAAATAAATGGTTAGCCAAAATGCTGGGATATGATTATGAGATCATTTACAAGAAAGGGAAAGACAACAGTGTAGCAGATGCATTGTCGCGCCAATTTGAGGAGGAAAGTACTCTGCTCGCAATTTCCCTCCCCATTCCAGACTGGATTGAAGAGGCTCGCAGGGAATGGTTTTCACACCCCGGGCTCTCCCAACTCATTTCTCAATTGCAGGTAGATCCTAATTCCAGCAAGGGCTACTCGTGGCAGAATGATGTTCTTCGCTACAAGGACAGAGTCGTAATATCACCAACATCCACCCTCAAAAGTCGCATTTTGGCAGAATTGCACTCATCTCCCATTGCAGGACATTCAGGCTTTCAGAAGACGTATGCTCGCACCAGAAGATCATTTTTTTGGACCTGCATGAAACAGGACATCCTTACTTTCGTAGCAGAATGTGACGTCTGTCAATGCCACAAAGGGGAAACCGTCAACACACCAGGCACATTACAACCATTGCCCATTCCGGCATCAATTTGGATGGAGGTTTCCATGGATTTCATTACAGGTCTTCCAAAGTTTGGGAAAAAGTCAGTCATCATGGTGGTTGTGGACCGACTGTCGAAGTATGCTCATTTCTGCGCCCTACCCCAACCGTTTACACCAACATTGGTTGCTCAAATTTCATGGATAAGATCTTCAAATTGCATGGCATGCCCACTTCTATTGTGTCCGACCGCGACCCGATCTTCACCAGTAATTTTTGGCAGGAACTCTTCAGAATACAAGGCACTCAACTCAAACTCAGTACTTCATATCATCCGCAAACAGATGGTCAAACCGAAGCCGTCAACAAATGTCTAGAAACCTACCTTAGGTGTTTCACTTCAGAAAAGCAACACCTTTGGGTACAGTGGTTACCTCTGGCTGAATGGTGGTATAACACCAACTATCATGCCACCACCAAAATGACTCCCTATGAAGCAGTCTATGGTCAACTTCCGCCTTCCCCTACTTCTTATCTCACGGGGTGCTCCAAAGTACAAGCGTGGATCAACTCCTACAACACCGCGCAACCATGCTCGCCCATCTTCGCGAGAATCTTCATCAAGCTCAGAACCACATGAAGCAACAGGCTGACCAACATCGCTCAGAGTGCCAATTTCAAGAAGGGGATCAGGTCTTTTTGAGGCTGCAACCATATAAGCAAACATCACTCAAAGACAAGGGTTGTCAAAAGCTCTCTCCAAAGTTCTACGGACCATACCAAGTACTTCAACGCATTAGAGAAGTGGCTTACAAGTTGGCTTTGCCACCTACAGCAAAAATCCACCCAGTCTTCCATGTATCATGCCTCAAGAAAGTGATTGGGAACAATTGCCGAGTTCAAACCAGTCTACCTAAATTGGACGAAGAAGGGTCAATCTGGCTTCAACCCAAACAGATTCTAGACACAAGGGACAAGCACCTGCGCGGTCGCATGATTAAGGAAGTCCTCGTCAAATGGAAAGACACCTCTCCGGAAGATGAAACTTGGGAACCAGCCACTATTCTTCAGAAGTTTCCGCAGCTTCAGCCTTGAGGACAAGGCTAGTTTTAAGGGGGAGGGCATGTTAGGGTCCCACCCTAACCGCCTTATTTATGTCATGGGATCACGTCATAGTCTAGAGTCAATAAAGCCCATATTAATATTTGTAAGTGGTTAACCCGCAATTAATGACGAGACCACAGTTAGTTGCAAATGGGCAGTAGTATTAGATAGATGGTATTAATAAAACCCACGGTATTGGCCCGTGGTATTGCATGTAGGAGTCATATATAAAGGATAGAGACTCCCTGCGAGGAGTATCGTCTCTTATTTTGTAATCGAGCTCTGCTCTATTGGAGGTTTCCCCCTCGAAGAGGCATGTGAACATTGATCTTTGAATAATAAAATCATTGCTATTCTGTGTTCTAGGTATCTTTTCTTCGCATATTCTGTGCTTGGGTATTACTTTGCAGGTTAAGAGCATAACAAGCAAACCACAGAGAGAGAACTGAAATATAAAATAAGTGCTTATTCGATAACTGGTCATCCACCATTCCTTCTTCACCTGCAGGAAAATTTATCTAGACAAAAAGTCTGCAACAACATTTTCCTTACCAGGCTTATCAACAATGGTTAGATCAAACTGTTGCAATAAAAGTAACCATCTTATAGTTCGAGCATTCACATCTAGTTTGTTCATTAAATATTTGCATCCAACATTGTCAGTATGCAAAAATGTCTGATAGGATGTAATATAATGCCTGAATTTGCTTAATGAATGCACAATATCCAGGAGTTCCTTTTCGGTCACTGTATAATTTAGTTCAACCTTTGATAAATTCTTACTGATAAAATAGATAGCATAAGGCAGTTTTTCATCTATCTGACCTAGGGCTGCTCCTATGGCTTTGTGTGAGGCATCAGCATGAATATGAAAGGGGAGGGCCCAATTTGGGCCTCAGAGAATCGGTGCAGTGGTTAACTTATCCTTTAGGATGTCTAAGGCCTCTTGACAAATTTTTTACCATATAAACTTAGAGTCTTTGGCCAACAAACCAAATAAAGGAGAGGCCAACTTGCTGAAGTCCTTTATGAACCTTCGGTAGTATCTAGCTAACCCTAGGAAACTTCTAACATCTCTCTACTTTTGAGGAGGTGGGACCCTTTGGATGATAGCTATTTTGTTTGGGTCCACCTGTAGTCCTTGCTGAGATATTGAATGACCTAGCATGGTCCTTGCAGTCATTAAGAATTCACATTTTTCAGGACTGAGAGACAAGTTCATTTCAATGCATTTGTGCAGTAATTTGCCTAGGTTAGACAGGGCTTCTTGAAAATCACAGCCATAAGGTGTAAAATCATCCATATAAATCTCCACCGCATCATGGACTAATTCGGCGAAAATACTCAAGACTGCTCTCTAGAAAGTGGCAGGAGCATTGCATAGGCCAAAAGGAAGGACCCTATAGGCAAAATTACCCCAAGGACAAGTGAATGTGGTCTTATCCTAGTCTTCTGAGTAGATTTGGATTTGTTTGTACCCACTGAATCCATCTAGGAAAGAGAAAAGCCTTTTCCTTGCTAGGCCATCTAGCACTTGGTCAAAGAAGGGTAGAGGAAAATGATCCTTCTTTGTGGATTTTTTTAATTCCCTGTAATCGACACAAATTCTCCACTTACCATTTTTCTTGGGAACTAACACCAAAGGAGAGACCCACTCACTGTCAGAGATAGGGTAAATGAATCCTACATCTAGCAGTTTTTGTAGTTATTCTTTGAGTATATCTTTAAGAGATGGATTCATCCTCGTTTGTGGTTTCCGGACCGACTTGCAACCTTTTTTGATGTATATGTGGTGAGTACACACTAAGGGGTGTACTCCCTTCATTTCTTTGTAACTCCAAGTGAAGGCTTCTAGATTTTCCTTTAACATGTTGCATAACTTCTCTTCTTGGAGAGCAGAAAGAGATGGATTGATTTTCAAGGTTCTCTCTGGGCCGAATTCTATGGTTTTGACATGGAGTGGGTTGGAATCGGAAAAGAATAAGTCAATTGGATGATTGTTCTGGGTTTCCTTTACTGCTTCTTCTAAGGGTAATGAACTGGGAGTTGGACTTTGGAGTAGGTGTTCAATCAAGTCATCCTCATCCTGCTGTCCTCCTCCCATGGTTGCTTCTAAAGCATAAAGTTGGGTGGAATAAACTTCATCTTCTTCCTCCTCCTCCAACCGTAAAGGTAAGTCATTCTCTAGGGAAGGTTGAGCAGGAGGGTATAGGACTAATTGCTTGTACATATGCCCATTATTGATGGTCATATTCTGTTATGAAACCATCTCACAAAAAGATAGAAAAGAGAGATCCACGCCTTAGAATTCAGCCTCTTCGAGGGGGCAACCTCCTTTACATTACATAAATGAACAATTCTTGGATGATACAAATGAAAATACCTCCTTTCTATATATAGGAGTCTAAGTGGTCCCAATACAATCAAAGCCTACATAACAATAATATTGTAGGGCACAACAATAACAATAGTGGGCTTCTATGTGGCACAATAGTAACAATATGGGCACTACATGGGTACATCAATATAATAAGTGGGTTGTACTAATAACAATAAGGGGTTACACTAGTAGTATAGGGGCCTAACATGCCCCTCTCCTTCAAAAAGCGTTGTCCTCAACGCTTGAGTAGTTATTGATGCTTCTGTATAAGATTCTTGTCCTTCCATGTGGAATCTTCAGCGGTTAAGTTCTTCCACTTGATGAGATACTCTGAAATTGATCGATTTCGTAGCTGTTGGGTTCTTGTTTCTATGACTGCTCCAAGTTCCAATATGATTTTTCCTTCTTCTTCAATTTCTGGCAATATTGTTTGAATTGGGATCTTTTGCAACTTTTGAATAAATGGCCATACTTCTTCGTCCTTCTTCCATTCATCCCTTGCTTTGTTTATCCAATCTGGATGGATAATAGAAATAGCACAAAACAATGCTTCCACATCCTCATCCTTGAAGAGTCTTCCCATTCGGTAAGGTCGCCATTTTTTAAGTGCATGTAGTATTGCCAACATTTCCTTCTCATAAATAGCTTGCTTTAGATGTAGCCGTAAAAATACCCAATCGCCTACATCAAAACATTTTCCACTATGATATTGATCTACCTGTTGTTTCATTTGATGTTGCGCCGAAGTGGCGTTATCCTTTAAAAGTTGGAGAACTTGTTGTTGATGCTCGATGTGATCTTTCACTGCTTGAACCTTTTTCTTCTTGATATGTCCTTCTATCTTTAGAGTTTGAGGAGTGGTAATTTCTTCCAATCCTTTACAAGATATGGTCGGATTCATTTCTTGACGCTCGATATGATCTTTCACTTCTTGAACATTTTTCTTCTTGATATGTCCTTCTATCTTGATAGTTTGAGGAGTGGTAATTTCGACCAGTGAATTACAAGATATGGCTAGATTCATTTCTTCTTTCTTGATGTGATCTTTCACTTCTTGCACCTTTTTCTTCTTGATATGTCCTTCTATCTTGAGAGTTTGAGGAGTGGTCATTCTTGCCAATGCTTTACAAGATATGGTCTGATTCATTTCTTCTTTCTCTGGGGTGGGTTCCTGGCGTATATCTTCTTCTTTTGATGTTTCTTGATCCTTTTCTTCCTCCTCTTCATATTCTATGTAAAATAATTTCTTCTCAGCACACTTATGACCTTTAGTGCATTTGCTATCACAATTGTAACAAATCCCTTTTTCTCTTTTTTATTCCAATTGTTGTGGTGTAACCCTTGTAGGTTGTGGAAGGCTAGGAGAAACAAAACTTCCATCTTTATAGTTATGAGGGATACACTTCCTGGTTTCCATAATTTTGCTTTCCACTATGTCACAAAGCCCTTTTACTCTTTCCAATTGTTGTGGTGTTGCTCTAAAGAAGGTGTTGGTCTTTGTATCCTCATAATGTGCTATCATTTCCTCCGTGAAAATTGACCATGTAACAAGTTGTTTACGAGAACAAAGCCCTTTGTACCATAAAAATTGATCTGGTTCTAAATATGAGGATGCAATACATACCTTTTGTAACAGTTGTACACCATGTAGATCAAAATATTGCTCCATCTGAAGTATCCAATTTACCGGATCCTTGCCATCAAACTTCCTCATCTTGCTTTTTCTTGATTTTAGGAGCTCGACCTTGAAACGGCTGTAACTCTGTTCTTTCGGATCTTTAAGTTCTGAAATTTCTACCTGTAGTAGCCTTCTGCGTCCTCTTTCCAATGCCACAAGTCTGAGCCAAATTGGATTCTTCAAGGAAGAGTTATGTGCAATCTCCCACAGTGACTTGCTTTTAGACTGGTTCAGTAGAGCGAACTTGTACGATGTACCACGCGTCACTGTTTCAACCTTTGAATCTGAAACACACACACACAAAACTAAAGTCCGTTCTCTTTCTGTACCTTCTTACGAAATTTCAATCCGATCCCCAGAGAGAAAGTTATGACGATTTTCCCCTGGTCACCTGTTTTGAATGTAATTCAGGAGTCTGCAAAAAGACCAACTTCCTCAGATCATATCTCCGCAAATATCGCGCGAAAAGCTCTGAAATTCGGACCCAAGGTTCAGCGTGATTTCTTCTCAAATGGGTTTTTTTTGCGACTTCTGAAACGTCACAGAAAAAAAAGTTATAGCGAAAATGCCACGATGACCTATTTGGAGCAGCGAAACCCTAGAATCGAAAGCTCTGATACCAAATGTTATGAAACCAGATCACAAAAAGATAGAAAAGAGAGATCCATGCCTTAGAATTCAGCCTCTTCGAGGGGGAAACCTCCTTTACATTACATAAATGAACAATTATTGGATGATACAAATGAAAATACCTCCTTTCTATATATAGGAGTCTAAGTGGTCCTAATACAATCAAAGCCTACATAACAATAATATTGTAGGGCACAACAATAACAATAGTGGGCTTCTATGTGGCACAATAGTAACAATATGGGCACTACATGGGTACATCAATATAATAAGTGGGTTGTACTAATAACAATAAGGGGTTACACTAGTAGTATAGGGGCCTAACATATTCCTAGCTTTGCAGCTAATGTAAGCATCGGCAGTGGCCAACCATGGCCTCCCAAGGATGAGAGGGTAACTAGTAAGCTTAGCCTTAGGCTGGAGAACTAGGAAATCTGTAGGGTACTCCCAAGAGTTAATGGAGACCATCACATCCTCCACAATTCCCTCAGGGGTTACTGTGGAACGGTCTGCAAGTTACAGAACTGTTGTGGTCTCCCTCAATGAATCTTGGAGGTTGAGCTTGAGCATGGTGTCCTTGGTCATCACATTAATGGTAGCCCCAAGATCGATCAGGGTGTGTGGGACTACGGTGCCATTGATGTGCACATCTACTACAGGGCTTCTAGGGTCCAAATATTTTTCACAGATTACCTACCCCAACATTAAGTCAGACAGTTGCCCAATGACATTAATGGTAGGGGCATCCCTTTTTCGACTCCTTGGATTCTTGAATCACTTCTCCTTAATCAACTTGTTGTAGATAGGAACATCTTTTATTGCCTAGAGAAGTGGGATCTTTACACATAGATTTTTCAATTCTCTTAGAAGTTCAGTCTCTTCTGGGGTAGGTTGGAGTGGTTGGGATAATCTCTTAGGAAAGGGTGGATTTACTTTAAGGTTGCTTTGCTTTATTTCTTCCTCAACCTCCCTCGGTGGAGGTGGAGGTTGGTTATCTGGGAGAACTCTCCTATATCTTAGGTTAATCTCCTGAATTTACACAAGATAAGTTGGATATGATGTCTCTCCACTGTATACTTGCTGAGCCTGCCTGTTTTTTGGGTTCAGATTTGGCTGGGCAGGCATTTGGGGTTGCTTGGGTCGAGCAGAGTGTAGGAGCTGTGGTTGGGCAGGTGGTGGAGGCAATAGAGCTGGAGCATTGTTGTATTGGGGCCTCCACCCCTAGAGTGGTGCATTCCACTGAGGTTGTCGCAGAGCATAAGGTTGAAATGAATGGCTAGCTGTATGGGAGTGATACTGAGATGCATAGGACCAAGGAGGGGGTGTAGACCAGGAAAGATGAGAGGGGTGTCCCTAATAAGGTATGCCTGTGGTTTGGTTGGGGTTGTAATATGCATGAGACGATCCTTGCATGTCCTGCTGGTATGGTCTCTTTGGTTAATGTAGCAAAGCTGCTCAGTGGCCCCTTCAGCTCCTTGATATACAGCTTCGAGTTCGGGAAAATAAGGGAACTTGCTTATGGAGTGGTTTTCTTCACAGACCTCACAAATTTCAATAGAGTTTAATGGAAATTCATTCCTAGGATGCCTCCTGGTGCATCTAGGACAAAAAATGGCCAAGGCTCTCTCTGCTTCCTCTTGTTTCCTCTTAATGTTGATGGTGTCCATTTGCAAGGAAAGGGTTTGCAACATCTCTCTTTTGAAATCTTCCAGCATATTTCCAATTTCACCCTTGATGGATGAGTTGGAAGAAGATGTACTGGCCATAGGTTGACTACCCTACCCTTTTTCCTGGATGCCCTAGAATGGTTTCTAAAGACAGTCTTGATATCCTCATAGGGTAATTGGTAGAGATCTCCTCCCATTAACAAATGTAAGGTATCCAGAAGATCTTCTCTTACTCCCCTAAGCAGTACTAGCTTTAGTGACTCAGGGTCAAGTGTGCACCTGGCCCTTTTGTAACTAAGCTAGAATATTTCTTCGTAATCCTCTAGGGATTCATCATTGTCTATGGTCATCCTAAAAATTTCTTCTTTAGTATCCTTTGACCGATAGTAGTCCTGATATTTGTTCTTAAAGGCCTGCTACATCTGAGCCCAAGTTGTGATGCTATCTCCAGGTAAACCCATGAACTAGCGCAATGCTGCATCCTTGAGGGTAGATGGAAATAGTTTTAACTTTTTCTCATCATCTGTATAGGTTCAACATATAACAACAAACTCAAACAGGAAAGCATTGGGGTCCTCTGAGGTTAGGCCATGGAAATGAGGTAGGGCAGAGGGGATTATATTTTTCATCTTAGTGTCCTCATTGGTTTCCTTGATGGGGAAGGCACCCTCAACTCTCTCTCTATTCCCTTTGTAATTTCTGTTTTCAGCCATTGGTTCAGTAGGAATGGGTTCCTCTTCTTCTTCTTCCCCTGTAGGTTCTTCAAATATGTCAGGTTTCTCACCTAAGGGTTCCTCCAGTTCATAGCCACCGAAGAAGAGAGAAGGTTGGCTGTTGGATGCAGTGGGGGTATTTGGCAAAAATTTCCCTAAGTTTTCCCTATTCCTACGAGGCATGAAAGGAAATATTGTTGGTTTGGTTTTGTATTTTTTAAACTTGGAAAATACTTGCAGAATTTAAATTGCTGATTGAATGAAAATTACTGACAAAATGAAAAAATCTACTTGTTGAATTGAAATCTTACTTGCAAAATGGAAAGGAAAGTAGACAATGCAAAATGAAAGAAAGGAAACAACTAGATTACTTTTGCAGAAATAAACTAATGGAAGAATATTGAAGACAAGAAATAGAAGAAAAGAAAGCAGTAATCACATTCTACTCAGACACCTCCTCAAAAACAGCACCAAAAAGTGATGAGCGCCAGTATTGCAGCAAGGATGTTGCAACTCTTGGGCTACCAACTTTACTTATCAACCCGGGGTTCGTACAAACTTGGAGGTGACAGTGCTGTATGCACAAGTAAAAGTGATGGTTCTGCCTGTTGTCACTGTTCAGATGGAAAGAGACCACTGGGGTTCCAAGCTAGACTTCTATGGAGATAGAAGAAGCTTGATTCTTTGATGGAAGAAAGGTAAATCTACTCTAAGAGAGTTACTCTACTGCATTAATGGAGAAGGTCAACACGTAATGCTAAATCACACGATACCATAATTAACCATTTAAGAAGCTATGCTATGCATAAATGATAAATAATCATGAAACAAATTCTACTATCTAAGTTGTAGAAGTAAGAAGCATCAAACAATACTAATGTGCAAGTAGAGAGACTAAACTAACTCTGTTTTTGCTTTTTTGGTCTTTTTATGCAAAATCAAGTATGCAAAATAATTGTTCTTGTGGATGTGGCAGGCAGATTAAGGATGTTTGAGGATGGCTAGAAGGGTTATGAGATGGTTGGATGGTGTGGGGGACCCCTGGGAGACTTTTGGTGACTTCCTAGAGGTTTTCCATCAATTCGGCCTCAAAACATGTTGTTTCAAGAAAACATACAGGACGTACTAGAAACCTACTGGATGATCCTGTAGGAATTATAGAAAAACCTACAGGATACAACCGAGAGCTAAATGTGAGGTGTTGGAGGTGATGGGAGGCTTAGGAAAGGTGTGTGATGGGTGGAATGGAGTGGGAGGAGGCCTAGGATCACTCAGGAGGCAATATCCAAGATAATATATGGCTAGATTTGCTCAATGTGCTTGGGAGAATTTCTATGAAAAATGATGGAAAAATAGTGAAGGTGATGGTGAAAACAAGGGATGGCTAAGGTGGATGAAGTGGAAGATGGCTATTGGCTTTGAAGTCTTAGTATCCTCATGGAGCACCTGCTCTACATAAAACATTCGTGTCTTCTAGAAAGCTAAGCAACAAGATACATTTTCATAAACTAGAAAAGCATAATTAATGAATCAACTGCCTATACTATGCATGAAGAAAGTTGTTGAAAGGAATGAAAGCATGAGTGACATCTACTGCAGAAATGGAGATGAAAAAGATGACAATGAAATCTACCTTGCAAAATTAACCAAATACTAAATCAAAGATAACAAACTCCAAAGCTCATAAAAGAACTAGAAATCTGTGTTTTTGGGGTTGCTTAAGGGTCTCTTCCTCAAGTCATGCTCCCAGCGAGAGGAAGTGAGGCCGAGACACCTTCTAACAACCTTGTGGCGATCCTTTTTCTCCTTTCTAACCTGCTACTTTAAATAAGGCACAAATGGAAGCAAACTATCAAACAACCAATCTTATATACACTACTTGTAATGGAAATGCGTCTAAAAACAAATTAACATTGAAGCTGTGAATCTACACTAAACATACATGTACAATAAAGAGGATCCTTGGCTGCTAGGGTTGGGCCCTAACCTAAGAGCTTCATCCCTCTGAGTTAACTCAGTGCTGGCTCAAAATAAAACTCATTCTTATTACGAAAACAACAAATTACATCAATAGAACTGTCACAAGTTTTGCAGCTCAAAAATAGATTAGATTTTTACAATAAAAAATCTGAATCCTACTGAGGTCCTAGGCCTCTCTACTTATACATCTGAAGTCCCCAATGACTTCCTTAAAATTAGGGAGGCTCGGCTCCCCAAACTCGAGATAAATTGGTGCTTTGTCTCTCACTTGCTGGGCTGCCTTCTAGTCCTCATGATTTGGTTGTTTGCACTCCGATCTGATGTGATGAATGGAGGAATATTCAAATGGAGGAGTAGTAAATGAGGAGGATTTACCTCCTACAATCCCTCTCCTTTGTCCCATTCGAGTTTTGACCTTAGTCTTTGCCAAAATTCCTCGATTTTCTCCTTTAATCCTATATTCAATGCATTTAGACCACAAATCATAATATCCAACTCTAACTCACCTCATAAACAAAATATAATCAAAAACATGTAATAAGTTATGAGAAAAGTTGGTTTGACTAAGCTAGGAGGTGAATTAAGGCCCATATAATTACCCAATGATGAGGCTCATCATACATCATATAAATGAACAATTCTTGGATGATACAAATGACAAGACCTCCTTTGTATATATAGGAGTCTAAAGGGTCACAATATAATTAGGGCTACATAACAATAATAATTTAAGGGCACAAAAATAATAATAGTGGGCTTCTATGGGGCACAAAAATAACAATATGGGGGCTGCATTAGACACAAAAATAACAATATGGGGTATACACTAGTATTATAGGTGGTGAGCTCCAGTATTGTAGCAATAATGCTACAATTCCTGGGGCTTCCTGTCTCTCATTTTATCAACCCGGTAGTTCGTACAAACTTGGAAGCGACGGTGCTATATGCACAAGTACTAGCTCTTGTCGCAGCTGTCACTTGGTCAGCTGGCACAAGTCCGCTAGGGCTCA
Organism: Pinus tabuliformis; assembly: GCA_031772625.1. Taxonomy (NCBI): domain Eukaryota; kingdom Viridiplantae; phylum Streptophyta; class Pinopsida; order Pinales; family Pinaceae; genus Pinus; species Pinus tabuliformis. Next base: position 620,774,925 of record CM062804.1, read on the forward strand.
AGCCAACTTCTATAGGCTCTCAGAAGAAGCTTGCTAATTGATGGACGAAAGCTAATCTCAAAGGAAAGCTACTTTACTTGACAAAAATGAACTGAAAGCAAATCAAAGCATGTAAACCTAGGAAACCCTAATTTAACTAGTCTAACCTCTACAATGCAAGAAATGTGAATGAAACTTCTACCAATGCTGCTGTTACCTCTAACAAGTGCAAATGCATGGATCTAAACTACTTGCATCATGAAAGATATGTTTTTGTATTTTTCCTTTAAGTGTGTGGAATGATTGTGATCTTGTGCTAACTAGGGTTTGGTTGTGCAGATGGGATGGAGAAGGAAGGAAAGCGTGGGATAGGTTGGGGAGGCTAAGAGAGGTCCCTAGGGATCCTTAGCATCCATCCACAGAGTTTCCTTGCATTCAGATGCTCAGCAACCGAGAGAGTGGCCTCCTACAGGATGGCTGTGGAGGATCCTACAGGATACTCTGTTTTCTACAGGATGTCTACAAATGGCTACAGGATGACCTACCGTGAGTGTTTGGAGTGATGGAGGAGTAATGGAATGGTAGGGGGAGATGTGTAAGGTAGGAATGAGGCTGGTGATGGCTGTAGAAGTGGAAGAATAGGATAGGGAGTGAATGTAGGGAGTAGGTTGGAAGATAGAGGGCTAGGTCAATGAAAGGGCTAGAGAATGGAAGTACGTGAGGAGTGAAAGACTTTGGGAGATAACAGAGCGGAGCAAGGGTCGAAGATGTGTGTGCATGCGTGATCAAGATGGAGAATGAAGTTATGGAACGAGAGAGAGCAGTGTAAGTGAAACAAATTCTTATGACTGTCACCAAACCGAAAATGCATCAACTTAACTATCTGTGCTTATAAATTCAATGAACAGCAATCTAAACGCAAAGGAGAATGTGCATGAAGCTATGGTAAAGGAGTGTGGTGCAGGTGTGAATCATGTGGAAGCATCTAACATAACGTGACTGTGTTTGCAGCAATCATGGAATAAAGAAATGCGTATTTTTGGTGGCTAGTCATGGACTGCACTCCAATCCCAGATGAGACGGCAGTGAGCCTTAACAACCTTTTTGTTGGAGCTCCAATCGATTATATCTATCCCCTGCTACACTAAGCAAGTGAAAACAAATTCATCATAAGCAAATCCTATCTAAACTCATGAAAACAACTAAACTAGCAACCTGTAATTCGAATTGCATGTGAAAATGAAAAGCTCAAAGTGCTGAAATGAAATGGAAACAACACTACAGCAGAGGGGACCTATGGCTCTCAGGTTGGGCCCTAACCTGAGAGCTATAGTCTCCTTAAGAAACTCAGAACTAGATCGCAAACTGCCTTCTTTATTCATAATCTGATGTCATGCCAAATTGGCTTACAAAAAGGAACGAAAACTGAACTGTGCTCCAAAATTACAATAGCAATACGAGAGTTTCAACAACCTATCCAAGGCTAAGGCCTCTATACTTATACAAAAACGATGATCCAACAAATATCCTTGATTTTAGGAGCTCGGCTGTCCAACTTCGAGTTTAACTGCTGATCCTGTAGGACAGTCATAACTACTGTTCCTGTAGAACAGTTATAACTGCTGTTCCTGTAGGACAGCTGGCTGCTTCTTAAGCTCGGAGGGGAGATGGATTGGATCTCGGAGTTCTTGGGGGGAATCACGAGGAATTTCCCAAGACCGTGGACATCCTCTCCTAAAAACCAGCAGTGCCACCTCATTGTCTCCTTATCTCCCTTTTCGTTGTCTCTTGCTCCCTTTTAATGCCAAAACCTGGAATCACAATGCATTAGTCACGTAGATAGAGTGCCTACCCTTCTTCCTACAAACAACATGAATAAATTAAGAAATGCATGCATAAGCAATAAAAATGAATGGTTTGAGCAAGTAGAATAGGCCAAAATGAGCCCAAATTGTACCAAAATTGGGGCTCATCATCACCCCCCAGCTGAACCATTTGCTCATCCTTGAGCAATTTTGCCCCAGCTCCTTGTCCTTGGCCGAGAGCTGGGGCCCAGAACCTGCTCCTTCTTCTCTATTTTTGGGGCCTCTGTTTTCTCTGCCTCAGGTGGAGACGAGGGTGGTGCTTCTTCCCTCTTTTTCATTTCCTTGAGCCGGGCTTCAGAAGGCGACTGGCCTATTTTCTGTGTCCAGGAAGTGACTTTTGGGCTTCCCTTCTCAGGGGTGGCCTGTGTTTTAGAGGGAGTTCTTGTGCTGGGTGAAGTAGGGATGTCTCCTGAAGTGGGTTGGATACTGGTTGGAGGCTGCGACTTGTCTGTTTTCATTCTCTGACTCCTCCTTGCTTCGGAAGGTAGAGGGATCTCCCTCTCTCTTTTTTCTTTGGGTTTTGCCGGTGTGTTGAGGGCAGCCAGTGCCGCTGCCGCCTTCTTTTCGAGGATGCTAGACTTCTCTTTCTTGTGCTTTGCTCTCTCAGAGCTCCTTGTAGAGGGTCCCTCCTCCTTTGGTTTCGGGTTTCCTGCAGAAGACCCTTCCTTGACCGGTTTTGGGCTCCCTGCAGGAGCATCTTCCTTAGCTCTTGGGCTTCCCGTAGGAGCCTTTTCTTTTAGCACGTCTGGGCTTCCTGCAGGAGCTTTTCCTTTTTCTTGAATTTTTGGGCTTCCTGTAGAAGCCTTTGTCTTTGTCTCCAGACTTCCTGTAGAAGTCTGTTCCTTAGTGATTTTCGGGCTTCCTGTAGAAGACCCTACTTTGTCCACTTTCGGTCCTCCTGTAGAAGACCCTTTCTTTACGCTCTGTGGGTCTTTTGTAGAAGATCCCTTCTCTGTTTTTGAGCCTCCTGTAGAAGCCTTCGTCTGCTTTCCTGTAGGCGTTGTTCTTGGGCTTCCTGTAGAAGCCTGCGTTTGTTTCCCTGTAGATGCAACTGTCACCACCTTTTCTTGCTTGGCTGCATGGATTTTGCTTTTGGCTTTGACTGCAGGAGTTGATGAGGTGCTTGGGCTGACAGGGACCACCTCCGCTTTGTCCATTCTGCTCTTCATCCTCTGTTCTCTTGCTGTCAAAACAGGTGTGTCACCCTCCTCTTCTTCTTCCTTTTCTTCTTGCTTCCTCTTTTGTTCCTTCCTCTGCACCGTGGCAGGGGTCTTCGGACCTGGTTTCCTCTTTTCTTTGGCCACCGCCTCTTTGTCTTCACTACTGGAGGAGCCACTATCTTCGACTAGCATTTTGATGTCCCCATCTCGTGTTAGATTTCTAAATGACTCCCAGGAGAGGGGAACTTTATAGGAGTGCAGTGCATCCTCTACAAGCAACTTGATCAGTCCATGGTGTGCCACCTGATCTGGGACGCCACCCTTCAGCTTCGTAGCACATTCCATTAAAGATTGCAACAGGAAATAAGGAATGCTTAATTTCTTTTCTACAGGAAGTTCACTTCGGTGCCTTAATTCGTTCAGCAATCGGAAATGGTACCCGTAGACGATGCTATAGCGCCCCTCACATGTAATATATTTCATAACCTGTAAGCTGACCTCGTTCCAAGGTGGTGTCAAACTGTTTCTTCGTACTCCATTCTTATCCTCGGAGAATTCCTCCTCAGGTGGAAAGAATTCCTTCTTTGCTTGCTAGCTCTGTTTTCGTTCTTCTTTATCCCACGGGAGACCCATAGGAAGCTCAGTGATTCTACAGATGGACTGCGGGGTTATCTTGAGGCTTAGGCCTCTGAAATTGACTGTGGCCAGCACCTTGGATTTTGGCCTCAGGGCCTGCAAGAATTCCTCGGCCACTTCCTCATCGTACCCCTGCAACTTATCACAAAAAGACATCCACTGTGCTTGTGTAAAGAGCTCTACCACTGCCTGATTTCTCCTCAATGCATTTGAATCAGTGGGCTCTCGCCTGATAAACCCACTAGGCATGATGAACACAGTGGTTTTGACCAAAGGCGGTAGATACAAAGGAAATTCGGTCTTATAGACAGAGCATGCAATGAATTCACAGACCACAGTCTAATTATACCTCTATCCTGTAGAAGCGATAGTATGGGCACGACAATCCAATATCTTTTATGACCAGACTGTGAATAATGACCTTGCCACATTTGAAAACCAATTGCGGAAGGAGTTTCAGGGTTGCCTCTTTTCCGCCACCTTTTTTTTTTACGTGAAGACTTCACCTTCCTGTAGAGACTGCTTTCCTGTAGATACTGCTTCCTGTAGGACTACGTTCCTGTAGAAACTGTTCCTGTAGGAGTAGTGCGCAGACTTCGGGGGGAGCTATAGTTGGACAGCGGTCGAGAGGTGCCTTAGCAGCGTTCAGGTAGCCGAGAGCTTGGCGTATCAACATGCAGAGGTAATCAGAGGAGCTACTCGAGTTTTGAAGTGAGGTTGATGGATATACATGCTTAATCGAGCCGATTAGATTTTGAATCGGCGCAGTTCATGGCGCGAGGGGTGAGCTGTCCCCGCCGGACCATTGGGTGACGTCACCCATCATCCGCCTGCACATTCGCTTGCTGCCGCATTCATTCCCATAGATCTGCCGCCGCCCTTTTCGGTTAAACTCGTTTCACGGTTGACAGGACTAATCTTCACGTGCGTGCTACATGTGTCTTTTGTCGTGGCTGCCACCTCATCATCTGACTATCCCTTCACTAGCCGATGTGGCCAGTCAACTGGCCTTACGGCCGCTCAACCATTCACCTTTATGCCATGCAAAACAAATCAAAGTAATATCCATGCGATTTGATGGAGAGAAGGATTAGAACACTTACCTGCGCGCGGCTGCACATGATTTCCAGTTTGTGGACGATGGATTTACCTGCTGCACGCGGCTTACACAGACCCGGAGGCACATGGCTACCGGTTGCTGACGCTGGAGTGGATGGTTTTGCGTTCATGCGCCCGTGTTTTATCTCGGATGGCGGTGCTGTGGACGGTATTCACTCGAGCAGGTTGAACTGTTACAAGATCCCCGCGAGGGGTCTTGTCACAGTCCTTTCTCCTTGGGTGCATGCTGCATGCTGGCGGTTCTGGCTTCTCAATCACGATCCCAGCGCTTCTGATGCATAACGTGGATGTGGTATGGCTCTCGGTGCTTGGTTTTTCTTTGACAGATGTTTTTTCACGAGAACTCATTGCTTTGTTGTGCTGCTGCAGGGATCTTGGTTGCATGGCGATGAGGATGGTGGAGCAAGATAGTAGCAATGTTCGGGGGTGCCATCAGTGGCATGCATGCATTCAATCCACTCCTCAGTCGCTAGATCTTCATTTGAAACACATTTCGGCCGTCGCAACCTTCTTCAGGAAGTTTCCTGTAGAACACAGAGCTTCCTGTAGAAATTTTGCACTTTCCTGTAGAAGATCCGCGTCTTCCTGTAGGAAGACTGTCTGTTCCTGTAGAAAACTGTATCTTCCTGTAGAAGATCCAAATCATGATAAAAATTGCACATACCTTGAAAAACATTGTTTTTCTTGGAGGAGGTGTTGATGACATCCTTTGATAGCATGATGAAGGCCCCTGGCTTGGAGTGGAGAGGCTTCTTCTCCTCCATAGAACATCTGCATGCAAAACTTTTATTGTGCTTATTGTTTTTTTTTTTTTTTTCTTTTTTTTTGAAAAGATAGCAGGGGCGCCCCAAAGAGTTTTTCACCCTTGCTACCTGCCCTGAGCGCCTCAAAGAGGTTTTCACTCAAGGATCTTTTTTTAACTTTCTTTTTTTTTTTTTTTTTTTTGAAAGACAATAGGAGCGCCTCAATGAGGTTTTCACCCCTACTGCCTGCCTTGGGCGCCTCAGAGAGGTTTTCACCCAAGGATCTTTATTTTTTCTCTTTTTTCTTTTTTTTTCTTTTTTTTTTTTCTCTTCAGGGTATGCCCACAGTGGAGGCAGAACCCTTCTCTATGACCAAAACAGATTTCTCCATAGTGCTGATAAACTCTTGTCTTGAGAGAGGTCTTCTGTAGATCTTCAATCGGTGCCCATTGACAAGCATGGGAATGGCTTCCTCATCAATGGTTCGAATGAGGACAGATCCATTGTCATGGCACTGCTCCACTACATATGGTCCTAGCCATCTGGTTCTCAACTTCCCCTTGAAATCTTTGAATCTGGAGTCATACAACAAAGCCCAATCTCCCGGCTAGAATTGCTTGTCATGGAGATGTTGGTCATGCCACACCTTTCTCTGAAGTTGAACCACTTCTGAGTGAAGGAGGGCCTGCATGCGGTGCTCATCCAGTCCATTCAGCTGCAATAACCTTTCTTGCTGTGCATGGCTGGGATCTAGGTCCAGCTGAGCTGCCATCCTCAAAGTGTTATACTCAAACTCAATGGACAGCAAAGCTTTCTTCCCATAGACTAGCTCATAAGGTGTGAAGCCGGTGGTGGTCTTCCAAGTGGTGTTGTAAGCCCATGTGGCCTCAACCAGGCGATCTGCCCAGTCCTTTCTGCTGCTGCTCACCACTTTGGTCAAGATCCCTTCTAATGCTCTATTGGTGACTTCCACCTGCCCATTTGCTTGAGGGTGATAGGGGGTGGAAGTCCTGTGCTTGATCTTGTGATGAGCTAGAAGATCTTCAATCAAGTTGGATGTGAACTGGCTCCCCTGATCGGTCACCAGCTCTCTTGGGTAGCCAAACTTATAGAAGATGTTCTCTCTTAAGAACTCGACCACCTTCTCTTCTGTTGCTGCTTTGATTGCTTTAGTCTCTGCCCACTTTGTCAAGTAGTCAGTACACACACTGATGTAGGATCTCTGCCTCGAAGAGGGATTGATTGGACCCAGAAAGTCCATGCCCCACTTCTCAAATGGCTCAAGAGTCACTTGAGGTTGGAGAGGCATCTCATCCCTTTGGGTCGGTTTCCCCATTCTTTGGCATTGGTCACACTGGCTGACATATCTTCTGACATCTTGATGAAGTGTGGGCCAATAGTAGCCTGCCTGCAAGATCTTGAAGGCAGTTCTCTTTGATGCAAAATGTCCTCCACAAGGCCCATCATGACAGGTGAGGAGGATGTCAAAGACTTCCTCTTCCCTTACACAACGCCTTAAGATCTGATCGGGGCCAAGTTTGAACAGATTGCCCCCAATCCATGTAAATGAGGCACTCTTTCTGATGATTTTGCTCTTCTCTTTTGAAGAGAGGTGCGGAGGGAACTGAGCCGAAACAAGGTAGTTTGCTATATCAGCAAACCATGGAGAGAGTACTGAGATAGCAAACAGATGCTCATCAGGCATCTGGTCATCCACCGTCCCATCTTCTTCTGCAGACAAATCCAATCTAGACAAGAAGTCAGCAACAACATTTTCTCTCCCTGGTTTATCAACAATGGTTAGATCAAACTGCTGCAATAAAAGTAACCATCTAATAATACGAGCATTTACATTTGGTTTATTCATCAAATATCTAATAGCAGCATGGTCAGTATGTACAAAAGTCTGGTAACCAGTAATATAATGTCGGAACTTGTTCAGTGCATGGACTACAGCTAAGAACTCTTTCTCGGTTACAGTGTAATTCAGCTTTGCTTTGGACAAGTTTTTGCTGACAAAGTAAATGGCATATGGAAGTTTTTCCTCAACTTGTCCTAAAGCTGCACCTATAGCTTTGTTCGAGGCATCAGTGTGGATGTGGAAAGGTAGGGCCCAGTTTGGACCTCTCAAGATTGGTGCTGACACCAACTTGTCCTTTAACTCATTCAAACTCCTCTGACAATCGTCAGTCCACTTAAACTCCACATCTTTTGCCAATAGACCAAACAATGGTGAGGCTAACTTGCTGAAGTCCTTAATGAATCTCCGGTAGTATCCTGCTAATCCCAAGAAACTCCGGACATCCCTTACTTTTTGAGGAGGTGGAACCCTCTTGATGAGAGCAATTTTGTTAGGATCCACCTGCAATCCTTGGGAAGAAATGGTATGGCCTAGCACGGTCCCTTCAGTCATTAGGAATTCACATTTTTCAGGGCTGAGGGACAGGTTCATCTCAATGCATTTGGTTAGGACTTTCCCTAGGTTGGACAATGCTTCCTGGAAGTTGGCCCCATAGGGAGTAAAGTCATCCATGTATATTTCCACTGCATCATGGACCAACTCCGAGAAGATGCTCAAGACAGCTCTCTGAAAAGTAGCAGGAGCATTGCATAGCCCAAAGGGAAGGACTCGGTAGGCAAAGGTACCCCAAGGACAAGTGAAGGTGGTCTTATCTTGGTCTTCCGGGCTGATTTGGATTTGATTGTACCCGCTAAACCCATCCAGGAAAGAGAAGAACTTCTTTCCTGCCAGTCCATCCAACACTTGATCTATGAAAGGTAGGGGGAAATGGTCTTTCTTGGTAGCTTTGTTCAGCTCACGGTAATCTACATAGATCCTCCACTTCCCATTCTTCTTGGGAACCAACACTAGAGGGGACACCCATTCACTATCTGAGATGGGGTAGATGAATCCGGCATCCAACAGTTTTTGCAATTCTTCCTTGACAATGTCTTTAAGGGCTGGATTCATTCTCCTCTGAGGTTGCCTAACCGGTTTACAGTCCTCTTTGATGTATATATGATGAGTACAGACCGAGGGATGGACTCCTTTCATCTCCTTATAGCTCCAAGCAAAAGCATCTAGGTGGCTGGCCAATAGGTTGCACAGCTCCTTTTCCTGAGAAGGAGATAGGGAGGAGTTGATTTTCAATGCTCTCTCAGGGCCGAACTCCACATTCTTAACTCTGGGAGTGACAGGGTTGGCTGTACAAAGATCCACTAAGGTGCTAGCTTGGGCATCCTCCACCAATTTTTCTAAAGGTAGGGCACTGGTAGGTGGGTTTTGGATCAAGTTCTCGATCAAATCATCCTCGGTTGGGGGATTTCTTCTATTGGTTTCTATGGTACATAGAGGTGCTGAATACACCTCGTCTTCTTCTCCTTCTTCCAACCAGAGTGGTAAGTCATGCTCCAAAGAGGGTTGGGCAGGAGGGTATAGGACAAGTTGCTTGGACATAGGACCATTTTTGATGGTCATATTTCCGGCACGACAACTGATATAGGCATCTGCAGTGGCTAACCAAGGCCTTCCCAAAATGAGGGGATATCCAGTAAACTTTGCCTTTGGTTGCAGAACCAAGAAGTCTGCAGGATACTCCCAAGAGTCAATAGAGACCAAGACATCCTCCAAAATCCCTTCGGGAGTCACAGTGGAGCGATCTGCTAATTGCAGTACTGTCGAGGTCTTCCTCAAGGAACCTTGAAGATTGAGCTTGAGCATGGTATCCCTGGTCATTACATTAATGGCAGCCCCCAGATCAATCAGGGTGTGGGGTATGATGGTGCCATTGATGTGGACATCTACTACAGGACTTCCAGGATCTAAGTACTTTGGGCAGATGACTTGTCCTAGCATAAGGTCAGACAGTTGTACTATGACATTGATAGTTGAAGCATCTTTCTTCCGTCTGCCTGGATGTTTGAAACACTTCTCCTTAACCAGCTTGTTATATATTGGCACATCCTTGATGGCCTGGAGAAGGGGTATCTTCACACACAACTGCTTGAGCTCTCCCAGAAGCTCATCTTCTTCTGGGTTGGGTTGTGTGGTGGCTGTAAGTCTCTCAGGAAAGGGTGGAATAGGCTTTGGTTCACTCTCCTGATGGTTTTCCTCATCCTCTGGGGGAGGAGGTTGGCGATCTGGAAGAGTCTTTCCAGATCTAAGATTGATCTCCTGGATCTCCACAGCATAGGTAGGGCATGAGGTCTCCCCAGTATATACCTGCTGAGCTTGTCTATTGTTGGGGTTCGGGTTCGGTTGGGCAGGCATCTGAGGTTGCCTTGGAGGAGCAGGAGGTAATGGTTGTGGCTGAACTGGAGGTGGAGGCAGAATGGCGGGAGGGGTGTTGTACTGGGGCCTCCACCCCGACTGAGGTGCACTCCATTGAGGCTGCGACTGGGTGTGTGAGTGATATGGATGAGAAGTAGGTTGAGTAGGGTACTGAGGTGGATAAGACCATGGAGGAGGCATGGACCATGAAGGATGAGCAGGGGGACCCCAGGAAGGCATAGGAGTTGACTGGTTGGGGTTGTAATAAGCTTGAGATGCCCCTTGCATCCCCTGCTGATAAGGTCTAGATCCTTGAGGCCTCCTTTGGTTGATGAAGTAGAGAGGTTCAGTGGGGGCTTCGGTTCTTTGGTACATGGCTTTAAACCCAGGTAAGGTTGGACACTGATTTGTTGGGTGGTCCTCCTCACAAACGAAACACACTTCAACCGAATGCAATGGACATTCGTTCTTAGGGTGTCTTCTGGTGCACCTAGGACAGAAGATAGCCAAGGCTCTCTCAGCTTCTTCTTTCTTCTGCTGGATCCTGAATGTGTCCAGCTGCATGGCGATGGTCTATCTCACCTCACTCTTAAGATCTTCTAATTGGTTTGTAAACTCATGTTTGGAGAAAGGGACACTAGTGGAGAGGAGATTTCCTCTACCTCGTTTTCTAGCTGCCCTGGAATGATTTCGAAACACAGTCTTGATGTCCTCATAAGGAAGTTGGTGAATGTCCCCCCCAGCTAACATGTGAAGGGTGTCTAAGAGATCTTTAGGGACTCCTCGGAGTAGAACCAACTTGAGGGATTCAGGGTCAAGTGTGCACCTGGCCCGTTTATAGCTAAGTTGGAACCTCTCCTCATAGTCCTCTAAAGACTCATCATTCCCCATGGTCATTCGAAAGATCTCTCCCTTGGTTTCCTTGGACCTACAATAATCCCTATACTTGGTATTGAAGGCTTGCTGCATCTGAGCCCAAGTAGCGATGCTATTCCCAAGTAATCCCATGAACCAGCGTAGTGCTGCATCCTTAAGAGTGGAAGGGAAAAGCTTCAGCTTTTGCTCATCTTCAGTATAGTCATAGGTTCTACAGAGGACAGCAAACTCAAATAGGAAGGTATCAGGATCCTCAGTGGTCAGTCCATGGAAGTGAGGCAAAGCAGAGGGGCTAATGTTTTTCATTTTCATCTCTCCATTGGTCTCTCGGATGGGGAAAGCTCCTTCTATTCTCTCATCTTCTCTATTGTCAGCCATAGCTTCGGATGGGGTGGTCTCTAACTCTTCTTCTTCTATAGGGTCTTGGTATATCTCAGGATGTTCACCTATAGGTTCCTCTGGGTCACTGTCACCAAAGAAGAGAGAAGGGTGACTCAGTGATGTGGTGGGGGTGTTTGGTAGGAATTTGCCTGATCTATCTCGGTTCCTACGAGGCATGAAATGGAAAGGACTTTTTTTTTTTTTTTATTGCTTTTGCCTTTTCTTTGGTACCTGCAAAACTGAAACAAAGTGATCTACAACTAACTATATTTCTCAAATGAAATTGCAGAATTGGAAAGCTAATCTAGGAAAGCAAGAAAAATTACTCTAGGAAAGTAAGAAATATTAATCTAGGAAAGCAAGAAATAATAATCTAGGAAAGCAGGAAATGCTAATCTATGAAAGCAGGAGATGCTAATCTATGAAAGCAGGAAATTCTAATCTAGGAAAGCAGGAAATGCTAATCTAGGAAAGCAGGAAATGCTAAGCTACTTTTGCAGAATGGAAATGAAATAAACTACTGAGCAGAAGTAAGAGTACGAAAGTAGAAGAAAAGCAACAATTACTAATACTCTGACGCTTCCCCGGCAACGACGCCAAAAAGATGGTGAGCTCCAGTATTGTAGCAATAATTCTACAATTCCTGGGGCTTCCTGTCTCTCATTTTATCAACCCGGTAGTTCGTACAAACTTGGAAGCGACGGTGCTATATGCACAAGTACTAGCTCTTGTCGCAGCTGTCACTTGGTCAGCTGGCACAAGTCCGCTAGGGCTCAAGCCAACTTCTATAGGCTCTCAGAAGAAGCTTGCTAATTGATGGACGAAAGCTAATCTCAAAGGAAAGCTACTTTACTTGACAAAAATGAACTGAAAGCAAATCAAAGCATGTAAACCTAGGAAACCCTAATTTAACTAGTCTAACCTCTACAATGCAAGAAATGTGAATGAAACTTCTACCAATGCTGCTGTTACCTCTAACAAGTGCAAATGCATGGATCTAAACTACTTGCATCATGAAAGATATGTTTTTGTATTTTTCCTTTAAGTGTGTGGAATGATTGTGATCTTGTGCTAACTAGGGTTTGGTTGTGCAGATGGGATGGAGAAGGAAGGAAAGCGTGGGATAGGTTGGGGAGGCTAAGAGAGGTCCCTAGGGATCCTTAGCATCCATCCACAGAGGTTCCTCGCATTCAGATGCTCAGCAACCGAGAGAGTGGCCTCCTACAGGATGGCTGTGGAGGATCCTACAGGATACTCTGTTTTCTACAGGATGTCTACAAATGGCTACAGGATGACCTACCGTGAGTGTTTGGAGTGATGGAGGAGTAATGGAATGGTAGGGGGAGATGTGTAAGGTAGGAATGAGGCTGGTGATGGCTGTAGAAGTGGAAGAATAGGATAGGGAGTGAATGTAGGGAGTAGGTTGGAAGATAGAGGGCTAGGTCAATGAAAGGGCTAGAGAATGGAAGTACGTGAGGAGTGAAAGACTTTGGGAGATAACAGAGCGGAGCAGGGGTCGAAGATGTGTGTGCATGCGTGATCAAGATGGAGAATGAAGTAATGGAACGAGAGAGAGCAGTGTAAGTGAAACAAATGCTTATGACTGTCACCAAACCGAAAATGCATCAACTTAACTATCTGTGCTTATAAATTCAATGAACAGCAATCTAAACGCGAAGGAGAATGTGCATGAAGCTGTGGTAAAGGAGTGTGGTGCAGGTGTGAATCATGTGGAAGCATCTAACATAACGTGACTATGTTTGCAGCAATCATGGAATAAAGAAATGCGTATTTTTGGTGGCTAGTCATGGACTGCACTCCAATCCCAGATGAGACGGCAGTGAGCCTTAACAACCTTTTTGTTGGAGCTCCAATTGATTATATCTATCCCCTGCTACACTAAGCAAGTGAAAACAAATTCATCATAAGCAAATCCTATCTAAACTCATGAAAACAACTAAACTAGCAACCTGTAATTCGAATTGCATGTGAAAATGAAAAGCTCAAAGTGTTGAAATGAAATGGAAACAACACTACAGCAGAGGGGACCTATGGCTCTCAGGTTGGGCCCTAACCTGAGAGCTATAGTCTCCTTAAGAAACTCAGAACTAGATCACAAACTGCCTTCTTTATTCATAATCTGATGTCATGCCAAATTGGCTTACAAAAAGGAACGAAAACTGAACTGTGCTCCAAAATTACAATAGCAATACGAGAGTTTCAACAACCTATCCAAGGCTAAGGCCTCTATACTTATACAAAAACGATGATCCAACAAATATCCTTGATTTTAGGAGCTCGGCTGTCCAACTTCGAGTTTAAATGCTGATCCTGTAGGACAGTCATAACTACTGTTCCTGTAGAACAGTTATAACTGCTGTTCCTGTAGGATAGCTGGCTGCTTCTTAAGCTCGGAGGGGAGATGGATTGGAGCTCAGAGTTCTTGGGGGGAATCACGAGGAATGTCCCAAGACCGTGGACATCCTCTCCTAAAAACCAGCAGTGCCACCTCATTGTCTCCTTATCTCCCTTTTCGTTGTCTCTTGCTCCCTTTTAATGCCAAAACCTGGAATCACAATGCATTAGTCACGTAGATAGAGTGCCTACCCTTCTTCCTACAAACAACATGAATAAACTAAGAAATGCATGCATAAGCAATAAAAATGAATGGTTTGAGCAAGTAGAATAGGCCAAAATGAGCCCAAATTGTACCAAAATTGGGGCTCATCAATAGGGACCTAACATGCCCCTCTCCTTCTAAAAAGTGTTGACCTCAACACTTGAGTAGTTATGGATGTTTCTGTATAAAATATTAATCCTCCCATGTGGAATCATTCATGGGTAAGTTCTTCCACTTAATGAGATACATTGAAACTGATCGATTTCGTAGCTGCTGGATTCTTGTTTCCGTGATTGCTTCAAAACATAATATTATTTTACCTTCCTCATCAAGTTCTAGCAATATAGTTTGAACTGGAAGCTTGTCATCTATAACCTTCTTCAAACATGAAACATGGAAAATTGAATGTATTCATGAAAATGCAAGTAGCTCTAATTTGTATTCCATAATACCAATCTTTTGCAATACCTTATAAGGGCCATAGTACTTAGGTGATAATTTATTATCCTTCTTAGCTTGCTTTAGTGTCATTTTCTTGTATGGTTGTAGTCGTAAAAATACCCAATCACCCACATCAAAACGTCTTTCGTTGTGATGTTGATCTGCTTGTTTCTTTATTCGAATTTGTGTGAGAGTCAGATTATCTTTTAAGAGTTGGAGAACATGTATTTGATGCTCGATGTGATATTCCATTGCTTAAACCTTAGAAATGTCTATTAGAGATGATGTGATGGATGGTGGATGATATCCCTAAAGTTCCACAAATGGGGTCATTTTATTTGCAGTATGGAAGGAAGTTTTATATCACTATTTTTATAGAGGTAACCACTTGACACGGTGTGTTTGTTTATAAGATAGAAAGAATCAAATATATCCTTCCAAACATTTTTCACTATCTCAGTTTTCCCTTAATTATGAAGATAATAAGATGAACTATGAGATAATTGAGTACTAAGATAAGAAAATAATTCTGTCCAAAAATTTCTAGTGAAAATGGGATCTCTCAACACTTATAATAATCTTTGGATTTCCATGAAACTTTTGAATTGTTTCCACAAATTCAGTAGCGATTATATTGAATTTGAAAGGATGAGATAAAGCACAAAAGTGTGCATACTTAGTAAGTATATCAAATACCACCATTATGACACTCTTTCCTTTGGACTTGGGTAGACCTGTGATAAAATCCACTGAGACCTCCTCCCAACACTGACTTGGAATTGATACTGGTTGTAACAAATCTAGAGTTTTAATTGTCTAGACTTTATTTTATTGGAAAACCAAAAATTTAACCACAAACTTTTGAACATAAAATTTAAGGCCATCCCAAAATAATTCCTTCTTCACCATGTGGTAAGTTTTTAAAAATCCCGAGTGCCATCCTATAGGATATATGTGCAATTCCAAAATAATTTTTTCTTTGACTTTGGAATCCTTACATAGATATAAGTGATTCTTGTACCATAGTGAATCATTTTTCTAGATAAAATTATCAGATGCTCTAGGATCTTGCTGCAACTTTTGAATGAGTGTCCACATCTATTTGTCATTCTTCCATTCATCCCTTGCTTCATTTATCCAATCAGGTTGGATAATAGAAATGACACAAAGCAATGCCTCCACATCCTCATATTTTTATGAAAGTGCATCTGCAACAACATTTTGCTTCCCTTTCTTATAGATGATTTCAAAGTCATAACACAACATATTTATGACCCATTTTTGATGTCTTCAGAAGATAATCTTCGCTCCAAGAAGTATTTAAGACTATCATGATCTATTTTTACCTTTAAGTGTCTTCTAATTAAGTAAGGGTGTCATTACTTCAGTTTATGTAGAATTGCCAACATTTCCTTCTCATAAATGGGTTGGTGTAAGATCTTTCATTTGATTGGATGACTTTCAAATGCAATGGGTATTACTTCTGGCATTAAAATGGAACCAATTCCATCTCTAGAGGCATAACATTGAAAAATAAAAGTTTTTTTGAAGTTTGGTATAACTAAGACTGAATCTTGACACATTGCCTTTTTAAGATGTTCAAGGCCTTAATTGCTTCTGGATTTCAAGAAAATGCATCTTTTGTCAGTAATGTTGTTAGAGGTGTTTCTATTTTTCCATATTCTTAACAAAATTGTGATAATACCTTATCAACCTGAGAAATCCTCGAAGATGCCTTAAAGTTGTGGAGATTTTCCATTCCTTGACAGATTTAATTTTGTTAGGGTCTACCTTAACACCCTCGTGAGATACAATATGGCCCAAATATTCCACATGCTATACCCCAAAGAAAAATTTTGAGGTTTTTTCATACAATTGTTTCTCCTCTGATAGTTTGAGCACCCTATCAACATGTTAAACATGATCCTTCAAAAGACTTGTTGTAGATTAATATATCATTAAAAAATACTAACAAAAAATTCTAAGGAAGGGTTTGAAAATGGAATTCAACAAACCTTCACATGTGGAAGGTGCATTATTAAGGCTAAAAGGCATGAACAAAAATTCATAATGACCTTCATGAGTTCTAAATGCTGTTTTCATAATGTTTTCAGTCTTCATTCTAATTTGATGATATCCTGAATGAAGATCCAACTTCGTGAACTAAATTGTTCCATGTAATTCATCAATGACAGGAATGGGAAATTTATATTTAATAGTGAGCTTGTTGGGATCCATATAATCTAGACACATATGCCATGATCCATCCTATTGTGTACCAATACTGCTAGAGTAGAGAAAGAACTTTGGATAGGTTGAATTATACCAGCCTCTAGCATTTGTGCAACCATATGTTCAATTTCACTCTTCTAGCCACATAGGGATATCTATAAGGTCTGATGTTTGGAGGAACACTTCCGGGAATCAAGTGAATAGCATGATCATGATCACGAATAGGTGGGAGACCCTTGGGCATCTCAAATACCTTGGAATGATTAGGCCAAGGACCCTTTGGAGATTTGGAGAAATGGGAGACTTAGATGCTTGAATATCTAGTCAACATAATTGTGCAATTACACCTCGTTGTTCTATTGACGGTGCTGGAAATCTGTCAACCAAGGAGATCTTCATGATATGAAGTCCCAACTAGACCTCACACCATTTGGTGTAGGAGTCCCATCCAGTATGATGGCCCGATTGCCATTTACTTAGAGATTTTCATTAGCTCTTGTTTTTCATCACATGAGAGTGTTATGATATCTTCAAAAAGCGAGATGAGTGTGCTTGGTGAGTGCTTAATGTAACCTGTGTCTCGGTTCTCTTACTACAAAGGGGGAGAGTAAAGTGAACCTCTAAGTGAGAGGTAATAGTACCACCCAGGAAGAGACACACGTGAACCAAAAAGGTCTATCCAACATCCAATAGAATAGTCCACAGGAGATGCGGAAGTCGTTAAAACTGAAGTGAAGGTGACAACATGTACACCACCCAATAGAGTAGTCCACACAGATTTGAAAGTTGTTAAAACCAAAGTGAAGGGGATAGAATGTACACCACCTAATGGAGTAGTCCACATGGAGGTGATGGTTGTTATAACCAAAAAACAAAGATGGTCTATGGAGTATCGCACAGAGTAGTCCACAAGGATGTGACAATGGTGATAACCAATACACAAAGGTGGTCTGTCTAGTATCCTGCGGAGGGATGAGACAACAGTGATAAAAAATACAACACATTCCCAACAATGTAAGTACTAAAATAACCGAATTAGTTCAACTATCTTAGTATAGGTTAAACAAACATGCATTACAAATGCCGAAAGAATATTCTTAGAAACATCTACAAAACATGCTGGCCTTAACATGCTTCTAAATTAAGAAAAATTACCAAGGCACATATGTACACCATACATCACTAGTCCCAGTAGTGGGACAGTTGGCGGGGCCTGTTGGGCGAGGCCCAACTTGGTGCAGTTTTGGTCAAAGACTCCTCATTTTGAGGAGTTGAGCGAGAAGAGTCCACGAAGTTCTATTCACTGCACAATTTCTAGGGGATTTGGGGTGGGTCAAAGCCCCTCATTTTGTAATGGGTATCAAGGTTTTAGCTCATTGTTTTGTCGAATCCATAGTATGTGGACCAATGTTCAAAGTGTATCGTGCACCAAAAAAACCCTTAACCAATGGCTCTTTCAGCAACGACCTACAAGCAGATCGCAGTCTCACCCGAAGCGATTATGGGAGGTTACAGAACCAGGTTTCTGCAGCTGCAGGGATATTGCGCTATGGAACCCATGTGTTTTCTTATATTTTATACTGATCTACAACTTCACATACATAAAATACTTCACGCTTATGCTTTATTTCACAAATTTGTGCTTATTATATAAAAATTTCAGAGAACTATATAACATGCATTCTTTCACATAAATAAGTAAAAGGCATGCATACCAGTACATATGAATATAGATTATGAATACAAAAGATTTTGCCAAAAATTATTCTTCTTTATCAAGATGTATCCTTCAACACGTACAACATCTTTGACCTACATAGCTAGCTACAGGCAGTCTGCGCACTCAGCTACAGACTCTTCCAAGGCCTCTGCACACTCAGCTGTAGAGCCTTTCCTAAAATCTCAAAATACAAATTAAAGACAAAAAATATGATCAATTCATTTATGTGTCCTATATTTCGACAAAGCATTACATTTCCTTATATATGTTTCATTACTACAAAACCGTACTGGTCCACATACTATGGATGTGACAAAACAATGAGCTAAAACCTTGATATCCGTTACAAAATGAGGGGCTTTGAACCACCGCAAAGCCCCTTGACATCGCGCGGTGAATAGAAATTCGCAAAATCCGAGCTCTCTGGTCCTCAAAATGCAGAGTCTTTGACCAAAATCGGACCAAGCTGGGCATTGCCCAACATGCCCTCAAAACTCACATGTGACTCATCCCAAGTCAGTCAGCTGCTATGCCTCGAATCTTTGCTACAATGCTCATGTAGGCAACAATATACTGCTAAAGTATTTCTGCTAGCTGCTTCTCCTATCGGCGCACTTCTTCTAGCAATGCCTCTATGGTTGGTCTAACAGTCTTCTGCAACACTTCTTTCTCCCTCTGTTGTAGCTCCGTGATCTTACTATTGACTTCTTGTGACAACTAGAAGGCCTCATCCTGCCACGGTTGAGTCCTTTCTATAAAAATATTCTCCTTTCGCTACAGGTCTTCAATCTTTTTTTGAAGAGTCACTCCTTCCATGATCCTTGCGAGCCTTTGCGAGATTGGTAAGGTCTTTGCAATTTCCCAGATTTCATCCAACTTCTTTTGCTTCATCTGGAGCTCCTCGTTAATCTTCTAAATATTTGGATCCTACTACAATGAGGTCCAAATATGCATGGTTTCATCTAGTAGTCTAGCACAGTTTGCCATTGTGTCGGCGATGCCTTTCAATGCATATTTCAAATCCTTTTCCCTCTGATCGCATACTTCTGGTGGTGTGATTGGCTACAACCTCATTTACAGCTCATTAATCTTGACTTCATACTCAAACTTCATCTCGACGAGATTATTCTTTGAGTCCCTTATCATAAGGGAAAGCTTCACAACCTTCTCTGCTGGTGACTCCTCTTCGCAAACCTTCAGGTCTGGAACTGTGCTACAAGTATCTGTAATGACTTTTTCCAGCTGCTACTATTGCTGACATGCTCAATCCCTTTCCTTTATCAATTAATCATTCTCCTTCTTGAACGAAGCTCTGTCCTTATCCACTTGAATGCTTAACAACAAAGTGTGTTGTTCTCGCTTCTTTAGCTCATCTGCGATACTTTTATGGAACTCATGTAATACTTGAATCAACAGCGCGACAATGTTCATGTTGACGTTGTCCCAAGATTTTTCTTGTTCTCTGTCTTGTGGTGATTCAAACTGCAATTCTCTAGCTGGTACCTGCAAAATCCTTACTCTGAACATTGTTTCTATTCGTTTCTTTGGCTACGGTAGCTAACTTATCTGTGCTGGTTGTCTGGATTTCTTCGCCAGTACCTTCAGCTTTGTGATGCCTTGTTGCACCTATGCCAAAATCATTTTGTAGTGATCATTGACCTTGTCCTAGGTCTTAGTCGTTACTTCCTAGAATTGCTTGCCAATCTCGTCAATGTCCCCATCAGTGAGGACAAGCGATATCACACCCTTAGATTTGCTTGCCTTCTATTTCTTCCTTGGGCCCGATGTAGTTACTTTAGGTACCCTCTTTTTGATGATGAATGATGATTCCTTTGTTGGATCTACATCGCTGAGAGGGTCTTGGATATCTTGTTCCATTTCTAGCTTTGTCTCTAGCTCTCGTTCCTCTGCTTCTTTCTCTTTGTTTGTCCCACTTGGGTCTGCGTGCTACGCAATGCCTCCTGCTACTTCAATGTCGTTAATGGTTGGGGTCATCCATTCAGCTGACCATTGTTGTCTTACTGTGAGTAATTCGTCTTCAGTGACTAAGTATGGTAGAGGGTGCCATGTCTTCGTTGGATCCTTTCATACCTTGATGTAGACTATGTGAAAATAATCCTTAAATGCTATGATGTTGTTGTACTAGTCATACAAACTAGGTGATAAACTGGGATATTGGTTCACCACCATGTTCAAATCCATGTTTAACAATACAAAGAAAATTCTATTTTCCTGCACGCATGACAACTCCTTAGTATGCCACCGTGAGGCATACCGTGCAGATTCACATACATCTGTTTCAACTAGAGGAAACTGTGAGTCCTCTAGCTCCTTCCATGTGATCAGCGTGATGATCAAGATCAACCATGTGTAATGAAATATTTTTCCTTCCTCCTGCGCTTCCCTACAATCCTCCAAAAACTTCCTGCATAAGTAACCCAGATGAATAAAACCCCATCACTACACTGTGTGGCCAAAGAAACCATTGTTGTGGGAAGTTCATTCACTTTTCACTTCCTCATTATCTTCCCTACTAAAATATGTGTGGTAAAGCACACCCCTTGGTCGCTGATAGAGTTGATATCATAATGACGTGAATTCTTGATAATCCCAAATTTTTCCTTCATGGTTTGTGCCATTTCCTTATCTTGTTTCTTACCAATGAAATCTTCAGCGAGGTCCTTTCCTTGGTGAGGTAGCCTAGTAATCCTTCTGATCAACATTTCATCGATTGAGATCCTTGTCCCCAGCCAGGGGCATCCATCACGAACTAATTCTATTAGCTGTTGAACACAGGCTGTGTTGGATGTGCTTCTACCGAAGTGTGGCACATATAGAATGTTTAAAAAGCATGATATCTACAATCCTACAACCCAGTGGTGCAGATCAAACCTCATAAATCTGCTCTCTGGGTAATAGACTTGGTGTAGGTACTTGCTTGGTTCAAATTGCAGATATTTTCTTTTGTCATTAAAGTCCCAATCCTCCATTTTCAGTTGCAAGATTTTCCCCAACACTTCACCTTCAAATGGCACTTTCTCTGGTAACAATGGTGTGAATGTGCCAAATTTTTCATCTTTCGGATCTTTGACCAGCTTGGCGCTCGGTTTTCTTGGTGGCAAATATGGTGGAAGTACAGAGGGAATTTCTACACCCTCCATCTCTATTTGAGGAATTTTGGTTTCCTCCTTGTTGTCATGGATTTCCTCTGGTTCTTCCTGTTGTACTGGCTTCTTTGCCTTCTCCTTGGGTTTCTTATCTTGCTTGGGCTTCGTCTGCTACTCTTTTGTTCTCTTCTTCCTTAGAGAAGTTCTGATCTCTACTCCTTTAGCTGGCCTCTTTTCAAGTCTTTTCTTGGGATGTTCTCTTGTAACTACTTGTTTCCACGGCGACCTGGCGCACCTTGGGCACATGGGTACATTCGCTGCTCTAGTTTAACCACCTTGGGCTTCCATGACTCCTGTTAGCCCTTTATTTGAAAATGCTCTAGCAATTTCCTCAAAGCTTCTCTTAGACATATAACAACTCACTTCTCTTGCACTTGGTTGCAAACTCTCAAACCGAATTCTCCAGACAACAAAGTGTAAAATGTGGTACGAGACAGGGTCTTTATAACGAATTTGAATTTCGAACCTCATGATTGGCTTAGATTTTGCTCATTTAAGGTAGGTATGGCATTAGATTCGACCAACTATGCTTCATAAATTCATTTCTCCCGCGCCTTTTAATGACAACTTTATTTTAACAGTAGATTTTTCCTTCCAACAGTCATATTTTTTCGGTTATCTTCGCCAATCGTGCAATAATCTACCCTCCATCGCGGTCCTATCGAACTTCGACATACTTTTGAATATCACACAATAATCCTCCTTTGGTTCGGTTCTTTTGAACTTCAACATAATTCTGAATATCACGCAATAATCCTCTTCGACAAATTTCCCTTCCATAGAGTAGTTTATAGTCCAGTGCCCACTTTCAACTGCAGGTGGCACTAAGATTATTCTCCTTTCATTCTTCAGTGAAAATTTCTAGGGACAGAGTCGTTCTTGTATATCTTTAATATGCTACCATTCACCTGTCCTTGGATGAGCTGACCTGTCCTCTTCCAAATCAAGCAATTGCGCCATCCTCTCCTCCATTATATCGGAATCTTCCATGTCCGTGAAGGATGCAATTCTTAAACTAGGCACATTGTATTCCATAGGCATGCCTACTTCTTGTCCATATACCAACCTAAAAGGTGTCTGACCTATTAATTTCTTGCATGTTGTTCTGTATGCCCACAACACTGCTGTAATTCTTAGATCCTAGTCATTCATGTTCACATTTCACACCTTTGTGAGTGCGTTCTCCAGAATTTTATTGAAAGATTCGACTGTCCCATTCACTTGAGGGTGATATGGGGTAATTTTCTGATGGTGTACTTGAAATTCCTTAGTTAATGCTTCAATGGTCTTATTCAAGAAGTGTGACCCTTGGTCACTCATCAATATCCTTGGACACCCAAATCTGGATAGAATGTATTCAAAACTGAACTTTGCGGTGGTATCTATGCTGCAATCCTTCACTAGTTATGCCTCGACCCATCTCGTCAAATAATCAGTTGCAGTGATTATGTATCTTGCACCAGTCTTCTTTCCTGGTGGGTTAATAGGTCCAACAAATTCAATAGCCCACTTGTCAAATGCTTGCAACATTACCTGTGGATTTAATGGCATTTCATCTCTTCTAGATGGTCTTCTTGTTCTTTTACATATATCACACGGTCGACAAAATTCCTTTGCATCCTTATGTACTATGGGCCACCATAACCCAGCTCTCAAGATTTTCTGTGCAATGGCCTTTCTTGCATAATGTCCACCTGTGACTCCTCCATGAGGTTCGACTAGAATACTCTACATTTCATGTTCTGGGAAGTATCTTCACAGTATTTCATTTGGTCCCATTTTCTACAAGTTCCCTCTAATCAATGTGAAATTAGCTGATTTTATCACCAACTCCTTCTACTATGTAGTGTACTTCGTGAGCACCATTCATGTGGCCATAAACTGAATAATATCCGTAAAGTGATCATCTGTGACCCTGATTGCGAACAACTGCACGTCGAGTAGGTTATCTTTGATATTGGTGGGTTCTTCTCCTATCTCCAATCTCGACAGATGATCGGGCCTGACATTCAATCTTCTCGACTTGACTACAACCTCAAAATCATACTCCTAGAACAATAACAACCATTGACAAATTTTTCATCCTAAAATAGGCTTATTCACCAAATATTTTAGCGTGGAGTGATCAGTAAACATATTAAAATGTGCTCCCAACAAGTAGTGCCTAAACTTCTGTAACATATAAACCATAGCTAACCCTTCTCTCTCTATTGTAGTGTAGTTCTTTTCTGCCTTGGACAATTTCTTGCTTGCAAAAGCTATGGGGTGATCAACTTCGCATGTGCCTAGTTTTGCCAGCACTATACCCAACACTATGTAAGATGAATGGACATGTACATAGAATTACTTATTCCAGTCTAGAAAAACTAAGATTGGCGCAGTTACCATCTTCTCCTTCAATATATCCAGACTCTTTTGACAATCTTCGTCCCGTTTAAATGTGATATCTTTCTTCAATAAATTCTCCATTGGTGCGGTTATCTTCACATACCCCTTTATAAACTTTCTGTAATAGCTAGTGTGTCCAAGCATTGTGCGCAATTGTCTCATTGTTTTCGGTGTTGGCAAGTTCAAAATGACTGCTATCTTCAAAGGATCCACCAGCAAACTCTATTTGCACACAATATGCCCCAAGAGTATGCCAAAAGACACACCAAATATACATTTCTTCAAGTTAAGTGAAATCTGACGCTACCTACATGTATCTAGCATAAGACTTAAGCTCACAATATGATTCTTTAATAGACCAAAGAATATACAATCATAAAAATAAACTTCCAAGAATTTGTGTATGTACTCCTTAAACCCTGTGACTACCACTCTAGAAAAGATGGCAGACACATTCTTCAAACTAAAAGGCATCACTCTGTACCGTAAATGAGCCCCATTCTATTGCAAAATTTGTCTTATGCCTATCTTCTAGCGCAATTCTAATCTAATGGTAACCCGAAAATCCATCTGTGAAAGAATAGGCCTCGTGACCTCCTATATTGTCCAATACTTCATCTATAAATGGTGTAGGGAAAGGGTCATGCACACATGCATCATTTAGTTTCCTCAAGTCAACACAGATTCTGATCTCTCCTTTAGTCTTCTTTTCCTAAACTATCATGGGACTTACCCATTTAGACTCTTCGACAGGTTCGATGATCCTTGCTGCTAGCATTTTGTCTAGTTCTTCCTTCACTTTTTCCTTGTATTTCAAATTCAACATATAGGGTATTTGCTTCACAGGCTTCATGTAAGGTTTCAGAGGGATCCTCATAACTCCTAGGTCCCCTAATATGCCCTTAATTTCTAAAAACTTCGTCGGGAACAACTCCTAGTATTCATGTAACAACTTTGTGATTTTACTAACTGTAATCGCGTCCCCATAGTCTCCAATTGTCGCGAACTTCAGGTCTTCCTCTATCCCAGTATTCACTTTCTATGTTTTCACTGGCTTCATTATATCTGGTATTTCTAGTTCCGATCCAACAACTTCATGATGTCCTTCTGATTCTGGTATATCAATATTGTGTGGATCTTCGTCTTCTTCAACAGTGATATTATAACATTCCAATGCATTTTTTAATTGCGCAACCCAATCATTCTCCCATGTTGATGGAGCTTCATTCTAAAAAAAATTTACTCTGATTTCCTGAAGAGCCAAGTATATACATGTGAAATCATCATCAAAACTGAATGTTAGTACGAACCCTTCAACCAAATCTGTCTAGTTTATAGTTCCATATCGCAGTTCTGTTTCAAGATACCAATTCATAGGAATCGTTTCTAGTGTGTGGATAAATCCATGTACCCACTCATGTTTTGGAATTTATTTCCAAACTGAAGTGTAGGAATGAATATTCTCCTGGGGATCAACCTCACCATCATATTTTACTTCAATTTCTGTTTCGATTAGGCCAAACCTGATCCACATTAATTTGCGACACTTCTGGAAATTTTCTATATTTCTTTTATGAGTACCCCGCCATATAGTAGGTGTAGACATTAGGGCCACATCCAAAGCTTGAAACCTTTATTCTTCTAGTATTTCTCTTTCATATTCTTCAAGAAACAGGCTTACTTCTTCGATCCCATCATAATAAGGTAGATTACATACCTCAGAAGTTATGGAGTGGAGTAATTTTGTGGTAGAGACTTCATATAACCCGTTCTTCCAATTTTCCAGTTCTTCCTCAGAATTTGAAGTACAAGAACTGTCTTGTTCCTAGCCCAATTTTCCATCTGCAGTAGGATTAATCCAATCCTCCTCCTTAGTTTCTATCTAATAAATTTTGTCGATATCTGCATCGCAGTACTCATCCCAGACAGGTTCTATATACCACAGTCCTTCTTAGGGGTCTAGAGGGACGATGACCATCATATCATCTCTTTCAAACACCATTTGTCTCTTCTTCAAATTGATTATCGCCAAATTATCAAAAGCCCAATACAATCTAAGAAATTCCAGATAAGGGTTGCTATCATCTACAATTTCAATAAATTTGAAGTATGTAATGGTTCAGAATCCTTCGATGTCTACTATGATGCCAGGTAACCTTCCCATAGGGACGATCTTCTGTTGGTTAGCCATCCTCAATTGTATTGGTGACCATTTCAACTTCAATCTTCCCATTGAATCCCAAGTTTTCTTAGGTAACATGTTGGCATCATATCCTAAATCCAAGATTACCTTATCCATGTCATATACACCGACCTGCATAGTTAATCTCATTTCCTTCCCCATTCTCTTCTTGTGTCAATGCAAATTATTTGCTATGCATAGGTCGCTTCGCAGTGCCTCTTTAGCAGTGTAGGAGTCTATCAGCTCCTGGAGTCCTTCAAAAAAATTCTGATTCCCCAACAACTTCATGCAAGTTTGTAAAAATGAATTCAAAATACTTGGATATAATTCTTGCGATGAAGTAGACACTTTGTCGCAGTCCTACTTTGGCATTAAATTCGGTTGCGCTCTAGATGTTGAAGCCCCAACATCCATGAAGCTTCACTTTGCTCCGATGAAATTTTAAATTAAATTTTGGATACTGAACCTTGGGACCTTTTCTGTGGTATTTCTTACCCATGAATCTTCTACCTTCTTCTTACCTTTATCGTCTCCCATCACAGCTCCACTTCTGGTTACGATTTTGATGCGTAGTTCATCTTCCCTTGGCTCAACGATCATCATTTGAATATTTGCTAAAGACTGTTGGTTTCTTTTCTCCTTCATATTTTCAATAAGGATGGTACATGCTTCTATCACGTGGTCAAAATATTTGCAGTAGATTCAGGTTGTAGTAGGGTTATGAAAATCTCTTGCGAAGTGTCATGCATGTCCACATTTATAATAGATAATATGGCTGCGTCCTCGACCAACTCCTCTTCCTCATCCTCCTCATTGGAATCCTCCTCGACCAACATGCTGGCATGAAGCCTCGCGTGTTTTTCCTTCAACTTGCAGTCTATAAGCATCAACAACGTGCTCCATCATCAAATCATAAATTCGATGATTCCTCTCACCATGGCCCATAGACTTACAAAAGTTTCAAAACAACTGCTTCGAGGTCTGCATGTACTTTTGTAATAAATAGCAATCTTCACAGCGATGTTGGCCTCTCGTTCTACAAATATCACACCACAAACCTAATATTGGGTTTACTGGATTAGGTACTCTACTTGCCAAGTAATCTTTGAACACATGGCATTGATCCTTATAGTGGTCGTCTGCTTTGCATTTTGTACATGATACTTCTGATCTGATTTCTTTACTTTTTTTGAGATCTTTCAATTCCAAGGTCAAATTTTCTAGCTGATCTCGAATTTGTTGTACTCCTACATGAGTATCTCTGATCGGTGAGGCTTCCAGCTGCATGGAAATCTCTAATGCTTCGGTTTGAGTCGCGATCTTCTACTACCTCAAGGGTAACCTACTATGTGGTAGCAACGCAACTATAAACCATTCTTTATGTTATTCTAGGGCTACGTTAAAACTTACTTGTCCCATTAACATCTTGAATCATTGATCCAACTCCCACACAAACTCAGTAGCCATCTGTTTGATTTCCTTCAACTTCGTAATGCACTATGATTATGATTTCGACTTCTTGAATTCTGATACCAGTGCTTTATTAATATCATCCAACGAAGCAACCTGATTAGTCACATAATACTTTATGTACCATGTTAGCACTCTTTCTCGTAGTGTCGGGATGAGTTGCGCCTTCTTGACATCTTTGTCAATGATCTGTCTTTCTTTCCATACTGCATCAGCTACAACCCAGAACTATTAAGGATCCTTTGATCCAAGGCCTCTAAAGATAGGCAACTTAATGTCGTCACCCAGTTTTCTTCTTGGGGGGTTAGGGGGAAGGGGAGGGGGGTTATTGCGGGGGAGGGGGGGGGGTAGGGGAATTATGGGGAGGGGGATGGGGGGTAAGGGGAATAGATGGTTGGCGAATCCAAAAGATGCCCTGAGTTTTCTCAACTCCTAACTAAATTGACGCACCTTTAGGATGAGAGGGGAAATACCGCAGGGTTGTGGGGTTACTTCCTTCTTCTTCACTCTCAGACCCACTTAAAAGGGGACTATAGTCAGTCTCAATAAAGTTATTTGGTTCGTGCTCTACTCTATATCACTTCCCACTTCGTGTAAACCCTAGTCCTGGTTCAGAATTATTCCCTCTTCATCCAAACATTAATCTGACTGCATTCATAGTACGCCCTTTTCACATAAAATCATTTTAATCCACAACTTCAAAGAGTTCAGGTACTTACCTTGTGAACCCTTGAAAAATCTTCGCTCACCTTCACGTTAAGATACAATCATGTCTATTGCAAATTTAATAATAAATCCTCCCAGGATACTGTCAATAAAAATATAAGCCACTCTTGAGATCTTGTTGTTAGTATTCATATGTCATTGTATCAATTCAGAGCTCCATGCAGTAAACTCGTCGTTTTTGAAATAAGTCTTATGCTTGATCAACATTGATACCCATTCATATAGTTTATTAAAAAACATTTCAAAGAAGATCTCGTGTTGTTCTGTATAGATATACTTCTACAACCAGGCTTCAGTTGATAATTGCAGATTTCTATTTTACTGAACTACAAATTATTTCTTTTTTTGTTCAACCCACTCCTGGATTTCCTTCTTTGATCTAGGTGGCTCCAAAGACACACATAGGACAAAGAGGACTCAGGGAATCTCAAAAATCAAAGTGCTTGGAATTTTCTCAAACCAAGTTCAGGTTTTAGATCTCGCCACCTTGATCGCAACGGTGCAAACGATTTGTCAAACTGAGTCTGTATGGAGAAGTTAGACCCTGTCAAAGTCCAGGGTTGACTTGTTGACTAGGCAAGGTTAAGGAGGAAACATTTTGGACAAAACCCAGCCACTAGATTCCGGCTAGATCCAACCAGATTCTGAGTGAATTTGTCGCCTCCTTAAAAGCACTCCTTCGGTGCTTTTCAAATTTTAAAAAACGACTAAGTTTTGTTTCTAATATATATATATATATATATTAGAAACAAAACTTAGTCGTTTTTTAAAATTTGAAAAGCACCGAAGGAGTGCTTTTAAGGAGGCGACAAATTCACTCAGAATCTGGTTGGATCTAGCCAGAATCTAGTGGCTGGGTTTTGTCCAAAATGTTTCCTCCTTAACCTTGCCTAGTCTATATCTCTCTCTCTCTCTCTCTCTCTCTCTATATATATATATATATATATATATATATATATAATTTGGGGTGGTGGGCCACCAACCCCGCCACCCCTCATACTCCATGTATTACTATTAATGGGATGGGAACTGCCCAAACAAATAACATGTACGTGGGGGGGGGGGCGGCCATGACCCCGCCACCCCATAACCACACAACGACCCATGTAATAATAGTGGGGGGCGCGGGCTGTCAACCCCGTCGCCCCTCCACATCACTCAAAACAACGATTCCGAGCGAGAAGTAAGGGGAGTGGGCCACCGAGACTGGCGAACCCGCCCGAAAATAAAATGATGCAGTTAAATGTGGTAAAAAGGGGAGGGGTGGGATTTGATCCCCCGACCACTCCTCAACAACTTGTTATATTTACTATTGCACTACAACCACTTTCTTGTTTAATCCACCCTCCAAAACTTAAATGAACTCTCATTTGCACAGTGTGGGGAGATGGAGCAGGAACCAGTAGTGGGCATAGATTTCAATACAGGAGGAGGCAATGCACGCAATTCGAGGCAAAATTTTGCTGGAGGGCCGAATTTTCACTTTTTCAGAATTTGACAAATTTTATATGGTTTCAATGCTTCTCTATGCCACGAACATAATGGCACTGTCCGTGTCTCCATTAGAGTTCTACATTTTTCGGTCATTTTTAGTATGAGGGTGGAACCATGATCGCTGCAAAAATAGGGAGCAGAACCATGATCCTTGCAATTTTCCCGAGGAGGTAATTTTTCTCCATGTCGGAATATAGTCAAGTTTACAATAATTTTTCATGGTTTTCGATAGGGATTACAATGGCGAAGTCATATTCACCTTTGGAATTGTAGATTTCCAGTCCACCTATCACACGGAATGAGTCGATCTTGTGGACAAGATAGACCTTCCTAGAATCTAACGATATCTAGTGACAAGCAAGCCAATCAAAAACTATCTTTCTCTAAATATGCAATTATAAACAAAGGCAAACAAGTGTTTTAGGCCTACCTTGGGTCCAATGCAAGTTTGTGGAAGCCTCGCTCCTTTGATCCAAATGAGCTCCCTTGTTGCAAATCTGCAAACATAAACGAGCAAACAAATTAAATAGCACCTGAAAAGCCAATATCATAAAGCATACTTAACATGATGATCAAGGAAATCATGAAACAAATGACATAAGACAATTTGTTGAGAAAAATGAATCTAATTGTATTAATTCAAATCAAAGAAGAACTTTACAACCTGTGCCTTGATGTTGTACAAGCTCCTCCCAGGGTCCAACAAGAAGTCTCCTTTACTTTGACAAGTTTCACTCTCTTCCCTATGAAGCCAAAAAGGTATGTGATCTCTCCTCTCAAGCTTAACTAGGAAGTCTCAATTCCACCAGCATTTACCTTCAAAAATGTTCATCTTCTAACCTCCCTAGCAACCAGCCCAATGCCTTAATTTATAGTGCAATGGAGGGAAGTTACTAGGTCCTCCTTCAAAGGGATAGCTCCTCTCATCAAGGGATTAGCTCCTTCTCTTTTGGGATGCATGAACCACCTAAGAGCGAACAATCCACGTCAAAGTTCCTTCTAGAATCATCTAGAATTAACCCAAAGTGAGTTTTTTAGAATAAACTTGCGCCTTTTTGACTTTCACAGGGGTCTGTACCCACTCCTTTAGGGACAGAGCAGGCAGGTAATGTGAACAGGGGGTGCGGGACTGCAGGCAACAGTGAGAGAAAGTGTAGAACCAGAGCTTTGTTGATTTTCAATGTCTTTCTCTCATTTTCAAAGCTTGACTTGAAGAGATGAGGTCTGAGACTTGCTTAGGAGGACAATACAAGTGATGATAGACCCATACTGGCTGCAAATAGTCATGGTGACGATATTTTTGTGTAATAGATTGCCCCCTAAAGTGCGAAGTCTGTAGTAGATGAAGATTTCATTTATCATTTAGGAAGAGTGAAGTACTTTATCATTTCGAGGATCATCTTGTGGAGAGCCCGGTCGGAACCTGTAAAAACATTCAATGCAAAATATATATATGAGATCATATCATCGCTGAGGTAAGCATTCCCATACTTAGATCAAAACTGACTAGAAAACTAACTACTGCTCTGATATAGGAATGATCTTGTAATACATCACAAGTATAGACCCATGTAGACACAGTATGGACGCAACCATCTGTTTATGAATAGTCCACAATATAATGAATAAAAAATTCCTCGCAGCCTGGATTGCAGAAACTAGATCCAGGGTCTTCATTTCTACTTCCTGAAACAGTACGATTCTATCCATGCGAATGAATGTGTTGGAGTCGAACATGGTAGAAACCACTTGATTACTAGTCAATGATGTAAACTGTTAACAAGTGTGAGAGAAACCACAAGTAATGTCAATGGCTCTTGAAGTACCCAGTACAATCCATGAGATGTGAATAGATGTGTTGATGTTGAACATGTCACAGAGTCCTTTGATCAAAGGTCAATGATGCAACCTATCGTCAAAGGCGAGAAACCTACCATTGAGGCATGCAGATCCCAAGGTACTGACGATTTCTAGATCATCTTTCTAGATAATGAGCTGAAGTCGATAGAAAGCGATCCGTCGTAGGCAAGCGCACAACACGAAATCATACATCAAGTTGAAGAAATTTAGTTGCAAGGACTGACTCAGGGATGGTCAAGATAGATGACAGATATTTTGCAGATGAATGGATTATTGGCACTGAACTCTTGAACACATAACGACACAACATATGGTTTGGTGAAAATTGACCCAAAGTTAATACCCAGAAACCGGATGAAGACTTTCAATGTGGTTTGATCAATTTTTAGGCAAAGGATTTCCCAACCCAGGTGAATAAAAGTGTCGTGTTCAAGAGTGGTTACAAAGTATGACAAACAAGCTCATTTTTCTCTCTTTTCCCCCACCATTTCTGGCAAGTACCTCTTTGTTTTTGACAAGCTTGAGGAGGATAACATTTGCTTGATTATAAGATCATCCTTCGGATGAGTCCAACTTAGTTTAAATTTGAACCTTAAGAAGGAGTGGTCCATTCCTGTTTGTAATTGAACAGGTCCTTTACTGTTAAACTTTAACGAGTCTAGTATAGAAGAAACTCAGTGTTTTTCAATTTTAGAGAGTCTGAAAAAACTTAAGAAGACTCCAGGGTTGACCTTTTTCGTAAATTTGTGTCTCCCAAGCCCGAAAAATTATAAAATAATACTTGAGAGAACCGCTTGGTCTTTACGACCAAGGAGTACTTTTCGTAATTAGTGCCTCTGATCCGAAAAAGTAAAAAAGCAATCAACGACACGTCATTTTATGACCATTATCGAATTTGAAATAACAAAAATCCGGCAATCTTTTCATGTTTTTACGGTCAGAAAAAGAGCTATAAGTGGACCATCTTTTTAGTTCCGTTTTAACGAGTTAAAAAAAAAACTCGACGATCTTTTCATGTTTTAGGAGTCAGAAAAGAGCTTAAAGGTGACTCTAAATGTTTTTTCGTCGAAAATGACTGATTTCGCCTGAAAAATCTGTTATCCTGAACAAAAATGCAAACATTACTCATACCTGTTTGAGATGGATAAAAATGCTGCAAAATTACCTTTCTAAATTGAAACATAAACAAATTTACAATTCATTTATTCAAAAAACTTATAAAAAGGACTTTCGTCAATTCATTTTTATCGTTTGAGATTTGGGTGAGAAAATAGTGCTTTTGGTCAGAAACTTCCCGTGAAGATTGCGGAAAATCCATCCGTTGGAATCGAGCGCCGTCTCCTCCAGGTAATCCACATCATCCTAATCTTCAATTTTATCCATTTCAAATCATTTTTTATGGTTTTATTTCATTTTTTAGAGGGTTATAGGCTCGAAACCCGCGCGCGGGGGCCCGCAGGCACAACACAAGTAACCTGCGGACCCCGACTTTTTCTCAGTGGGGAAAAAGTCAGGGGTCCGTACCTGCCGTGAAGGCAAGGTGCAGACCCACGCACTGTCTCTAACAGAGAGGGTGAGGTCCCCGCAGCAAGAGTTTTTAACCCTAAATTTCTCAAAATTTACCCAAACAATTCAATTTTTTGCATTCTAACTCGCCTTTTTGTTGGATGTAGACTATACATCATGCTTGATTGGCGAGAACGGGAGCATGAGGACGTAGATCTTGTCGCGTTAAATCAGCAACCTTAGATCGATGCATTGAAGGCATGCGGCTTGTACAAATTCTGGGCCATACCTGGCATGAGGGCCCAGGTGGACTTCTTGCAGTGGCTGGTAGACAGGTGGAGCATACAGGACCAGTGCTTCTTCATTGGTAGCCACCAGCTCGAAATTGAGCCAGCAGACATATACTTTTTTACTGGTTTGGCTAAGAGAGGCGAAGACTTGACTCTATTCGGGACTAGGCCAGGTGGCCAGTCTGTCGATAGCCTCCGGCTAGAGTTCTGCAAAAACCAGACTAGAGACAAAGGGATAGACATCAAAACCATATCCCGTCCTGAACTCATGGTGTTCGCGTTTACTGTTACCAGGCTCTGTGGGAGCACCGCACTACATATTGCCACTGGATCCCAGATGCGGATGGTAGTTGACTGCTTTCAAGGCACCATCTTCAACTGGTGCGATGTTGTGTTGGCTAATGTAAAAGGCCAACTGACCAGAGCCAAGAATGGACAACCGAAGACCTTTGGATATGGTGCTTTAGTTGTGAGCTTTGGTCTGGAGAGGGTCCCAATGTTGGTCCCTTAGCACCTCACTGTTGGAGCTGGACTTCCTCAAGAGCCCAAACTGATGCGATGGGTTGCAGTTATGGCCCGTCATCTTGACGAGGGGACAAAGGTCGTTCGATTCAAACCTGAGTATTTCCATTGGTTGGAAAACCTAGTTTTTGCTATTCAGGACTTCCCTTATGCTGGGGTAGATTTTCGCGGTGACCCAGACATGGCTCTTCCACTAGGAGAGCAATGGGATGACTTAGGTAAAATTATTTTCAACATTTTCCTAATTTATTTTTTGTTTTTGTTTTTATTTCGTCCCAAAATTGATAGTAAAAGTTTCAAATGCAGATGTGGGTCCATAGTGACCAACCGCTCTCCGACCTTACGAGAGGAAACAACCAGCTGCAATGGCACCAGCCTCATAGGACGAATCAGCAGAGACCTTGGCCGAATTGGAGAGCCATCTAGAGCGTTTGACATGGGACATTACAGAGACCGGCATAGATGACATTCCTCGTCGACTACAGCACTATGTGATTGGGGTCCCAGGACCTTTTAGGAGGTTCCTTTGTAAGGTGGCCCGTACAGTGGCTTCTTATCGAGATCATCACCAATGATAGGATGATCACCTATTGTAGGAACATATGACATTTTTTGCTTTTTGTACTTATCATTTTTGCCGATCATAAGGTATTTTTCAACCTATGATCGAGGATGATGTATATTTTGACACACTCCTATATTATACTATATCACTATTATTGACTTGTTTTGTAAAACATGTTATGGAATGCTTTTAAATTTACATGTATGATTATTGCAAATGTCTACTTAACATTCGAGAAGCGATTGCATCTGCTAATGTATTTAAAGATCTTGGAATATGCTGATATTCAATATAATCAAATTCACGTTCCAAGAGACGCACTCTAAAAAATAATCTCAATAATGCTGGATTTCTAATGGCATATACTCTATTAAGCTGTAATACAACGAGTTCAGAATCTAACCTCACTATCAAACTCCGAATCCCAAATGAAATAGATTCAGATAATAACTCAATCACTGCACTATACTCTGCAATGTTGTTCGTTGTTTGACCGAGGCTTACCCCATGCATATACACCAACTCGTCAGAGGGTGAATAGATAACCCAAGCTGCAGAAGAAATGTTTCATGTATTACGACAAGTGCCATCAGCGAAACCAATGTATGTTTGGAGAGGCATCCCCATCTGCAATATCAAGAGTAAAACCAAGATAAGCAGGAATAATGACGAAAAACACTCTCTAAGCTAAGCACACTTTTTAAACTAAAACACACCAGTTAGAAAGAAAGCTAACCTAACTAAAAATCTCCATACCCATTTTTTTAAGCATAATACCTCTTCAGGTAAAGACCATTTCTGGGTTTACCTAAAGAGTCCTCGTCAAAGTCTACCAATTCATAGGCCCCTTTTGCTAGCTTTCGCTTGACAACATAGGGACCATGACACATAGGAACGAATTTTCCAGTGCCTAATTTATCACTAGCTTGATCGTACAATAAGACTAGGTCTCCTTCCGAAAAATTTCGAGGGGTCACATGTCGAGCATACTGAGCTTTAATATGTTTTGCATGAGTTTCGATCGCTAATGCAGCATCACGTCGATTCTCATCTAGTTGAGCCAAGTATAACAAATGTTTTTCCTCTTCGGAAGTGGCTGGAAGTAACTCGATGGCCATTTGCAATGACGGGATTTCGCATTCAATGGGTAACACAGCTTCCAGACCATAAACTAGTTGGAAAGGAGTGAACCCTGTTGACGTTTTTACTGAGGTTCGATACGCCCAAAGCACTGAAAATAGCATGTTATGCAAATTCGACCGATGAATCCCAATGATTCGTCGGATCATGATGACTAAAACTTTGTTGATGGATTCAACCAGACCATTAGCTTGTGGATAATAAGGAGTTGAACTATAGTGACGCAAGCCAAGCTGGCCTATAAGTTCAGTCATCATAACATTTCGAAAATGACGCCCATGATCAGTGATAATCGCTTGTGGAACACCAAACCTAACAATTATATGATTGAACACGAAAATTGCAGCTGTTGTGCTGTCTGCCTCAAATGTAGGCATCGCCTGGGCCCACTTGGTAAAATAATCTACTGCAAGGATGATATACGCATGCCCCCCAGCCGAGTGAGGGTTACATGTAATAAAATCGATACCCCATTTTACAAACGGACCGACGGAAATTATAGGGTGGAGAGGAGCAGGTGGAGCGCACATATTTCGATCAAAAATTTGGCAGTTGTGGCATTTTCGGACCGCGTTAATACAATCTTTAAATAAAGACGGCCAAAAGTAGCCAGCGCGCAATATCTTTTGGGCTGTGGCATACCCAGACATATGACCACCACACGCTCTAGAGTGATAGTCATTTAGAACCCTTTCAGCTTCCTCATGAGTTAAACAACGTCGAAAAACAGAGTCCGCCCCACGGCGATAAAGAGTATCTCCAATAATTCTGAATTGTTGGGACCGGAATCGTATTTTTCGAAGTTCTGACCTTGAAATTTCTGACCGAAAGGATTGGGTCTAGAGATAAATGATGATATCCCCATACCACGGATCTAAAGTGCTGATTAGAAACAAGGATTCGTCCGCAATGGGTTCCTCTGCCACAGTTTCCATGTCAGCACGCGGGAAGTCACACATTAACTCCGCAAAAACTAAAGATTTCTTGTATGTGGATTGAAAGCTGACTTTCAGAGTATACCCTTGGCGGGCGGTTTGATTACTAAGTCTGGATTAGGTTTCTCGATCTATAGCGGATCAGAACCGGGAGCTGAGGTTGATGGGTTAGAATGAGAAGATTCTGCTTCTTTACCATCAACAGGACTTTTACTACCATAATCATGCGATCGAGTCGCAATCCTAACATGGGACATCATCCGTATGGGTTCTTCATTGGCATTTAAGGAAGAACCTATCATCTTACTTTCTTGACTTGGAAAAGGATCCTTCAAAACAGCAGGCGTTTGGGAACCTTTGACAATCTTCGCAACCTCTGCACGATGAGGGCAGTCTCTTGTAAAATGTTCTTCGTCACAAATGAGACAAGGATAACGAGGTTTGCATTTCTCATCATTTGATTCCGCTTTTTCTGGTTTCTCTTTCAAATTTTATCTGTTTTATTTTTCTTCTACCCTTTCTTCTTACCACCAGATTTTGATTTGGCTGTAGATGACTATACAACATGAATATCGGCAGAAATCTCGGCGGAAGAATCTTCTGTCGGGGAATTCGGCAAGGTTATGATAGGAGAAGAATTCTTGGAAGACTTCTTCTTACTTTTGGTATTAACCGTACCAATCATACCGTCAGCGGCATGAGACCCTGAAGGAGCTGCATCGATTTGATTTTTCTTAGGAAGATCGGGGATTTTCTCGTGTAACGTACCTGAGTGAGTATAAACTAAGCCAAGGTACTGTGCTTGAGCAATTAATTGCTCCTCAGTAACGACTCCGGCCTTAGCTACATCCTCAATGATCTTTGGCAATAAAGATTTTACAAACCATTTAGCTAAGATCTGATCCGGAATAAAAACCTTCACTAAACGTCGTCGACGTCTCCATTCATGAATGTGATCTGAAATGTAAGTGGACGTCGACAACTTTAATGAAGTTAGTAATTCCGTGCCATTGTCATATCTGTCTGGCAACTGAAAATGAGTTAAAGATGAAGTAGCTAACTGATTAAAGTTATACAAAGTGGCTCGCGGTAACTCAATGTACCACTTGGCCGCAAGACCAATTAGAGTGCGCTGGAAAAGCCTTAAACAGATTGAATCATCTGAAATGGAATTAGATGCACACCTGAGGTGATAAGTCATCACATGGTTCGACGGGTCCTCTCCTGATTTTCCTTCAAACTTAGGAATATCACTAGGCAACTTATTCGACATTGGCGGCCAAAACAGAAGATGGTTAATGGGATCGTTCGTTAGGCGCGACAAGTCAGGCAAGTCCAAAGTTGCGATAAATGGTAACTGACGATTAGGGTCCCTAAAAATCTGGGTCATGAGACGAGCCCCAGGAGGAGGATATCCAGGATAACTAGGAATTGGGATTGCATTTGGGATATTGTATCCTCCCAGAAAACCAGGATTAACCAGACCGTACTGGGGTTGTTGAGGTTGTTGATATGTATACCCAGGGTATGGTTGATACTGATAGACTGGCTGCTGCACAACAGGACCGAATTGGTACTGTCCCTGGTACGGTTGATAAGTAAATTGTGGTTGATTTGTCACAACCGTACTTGAACTAGGTTGTCCTACAGGCATCTGAACCGAAGTTTGAATTGTGGATCCAGACTGAGGTAAAGATGTCTGAGGAGTTGATATAGGAACAGTAGAAATCGGAGCTGTCGATACTCCAGAAGTAGGTGGGGTTGATTGAACAGATGTTGCAGCAGTTGCAGCAGCCGTTTGAGGTGGAGTACGAGGCGTACTAGGCCCAGGCTGAGAAACTACCGAAGGTACAGAAGTTTGAATAGTAGACTGGACAAGTTGTTGCGGTGAACCAGAAACTAAGGGTTGTCCAGTTTGAGATGACAACTGTACATTTGGTTGCAAGACCTATTGAGATTGAGATGGATCCCACACTAAGTTCATTTCGGGGTACGAACCCATAATAGGTTGAGAATATTGAGGACCATAACCGGGTTGAGGGTAGGGTTGATAATTCAGAGGTACATTTCCATTTCCTTGAACATATGATTGACCGAAGGGTGGTTGGAAACCTTGGTTCGAGTACTGAACTTGGGGTTGATAACCTTGAGGCACGTACTGATACTGGGGTTGACCTTGAGGTACATATTGATACTGGGGTTGACCTAGAGGTACATATTGAGTCTGGGGTTGACCTTGAGGAACGTACTGTCCCGTAGGTATGTACTGTCCTTGAGGTTGCCCCCCAGGCACAAATTGGGTACCTTGAGGTTGCCCCCCAGGCGATACTTGATGATTTTGAGGTTGCCCCCCAGGCGGTAACTAGCCACCTTGAGGTTGAGGATTAGGAATAGTACCTGACATCATGAGAATATCTTCTACACTCAACGACTTAGTACCATTATTTCTAGTTAATAACCCTTGTTCAATGGGTTGAGGAGACGCTCCCGCAAAAGTACCAGAAAGTGACTGGTACCCAGAGGGAACAGAAGGACCGCCGTACAAAAAGGATTCTGGCGATTGAGAAAACATGGACGACTGCCTTGACATATTTAACGGAGGATAGTAACATCTAGGCGTTGGGTGATAAGGAATACGAGGTGGTGAAAAACTTAGTCCCGGGTTTTCCAAAAAATTATTCAATGAGAGATACCAAGCACTGCTCCTAGGTGGACTGTAAAAAATTGATTCACGCTCCCTAAGTTCGATAACAGGTTGATTTTCAGGGATAGGGATGCCTACTTCTTCTTCCGGAGTAGCAAGTTCTTCAATAGCTATAAGTCCAGAAGGATGATTTTGGGTAATTATTCTTTCTACCCTGGGTGAACTAGGACCACTAGAAGTTGGAGAGGTAAACCCCGATGTTGGAGTAGCAGCAAATTCACTTTCAGGTTCGGATATTTCAGGTTCCTCACCTATATCACTAGTAGATGAAAATATACCAGTAATTTCAGAAACAGACACCGATTGTGGATTATAATCTGCTACTAAAGCTTGAAAATCAGGATGTACCACCATAGGAGACTCTCCTTCTTCAGGTGACCCAACTCTACTGTCTCTAGGAGTTACAAGGGCTCTTAACCCTTCACGCTGGCTCGGTGAAAACTCAGGAGGTTGGCCCTGAAGTCTATGGGACTTCCTCAGTAATTCAGCCACGATTAAAAAATTTTAACTACTTCACACGCAAACAAAGTAAAATCTCAATGAAAACCACCTAAAGCCTCTAAAGAACCAAACAAATTTGAATCACACGCTTAAAGAATCTAGGAGATCAAACCACACACAAACAATAACTTTCCGTACTGAAAACACTAGTTGGTGATGAAACCCAACGTCGCAGAGTCCAATACAGAAATGGCGGTTGGAACAGTTACCCCAACAACCTGCTTAATGAATAGACTGGCACAAGTTCCTCCACTAAACCGTCTCGAGTGAAGAGAATCCCCTAAAAAATCCAAGTGAGTCTAGTCGACGTCTGCTCCAGCTACAGTGGGATCTTCCCACCACTGTCACCTTAGGAAGAATCCTATAGAATATGGTCACTAAAGTTACCAACGGAAACAAATATACCTGGGGGAACAGTCTACGATCCGATACGCACGCAAGGGCAGAGTAACAAGCTCAATCCCCTTGAAGGCTCCTTGACATAATCCAAGGTTTACCAACAAGTGACCCCAGGCTCCTCGACAATGGTTAATCTGAGGTTTACCATTTTTAATACGTGAATATCCGGCGTCGTTCCTAATGAGGAAGGATTGATTCCCACACTGGTTTGGACACGATCTCGTGCTTCTCCTTTAAGAGGAGCTTTCCCAGAGCATAGATGCAACAATTGGATTTTTCTCCTACCGCAAGATACAACTACTTGTTTGTTTTACTGTCTTGGAGAGTTAATTACTCCCTACTCCAAGACAATAGCCTAAGTTATATTGGTGTATTAGAGCCCTAGAAATAAAAATATTACTAGATAGATTTTACTTTAAGCGTTATTTTTATTGTTTTTTTTTTAAGTCAAGAGGTGTGGAGATGAAACTCGTGGTGTGAAGACTCGACTCGAAATCACTAAAATATGCACTTAAGATGATTAAGCAATCTTTTCCCTTCAATGAACTTCTAGCTAGGAAAGAGTTTGAGAATGCAAATGCTTGTAAACGCAAATATTTCTTAAGAAACAAATTAAAAGAGGAGCTTTTTGTCTTTTCCAATGCACTCAAAACGAGACAACTAGTTATTTTCACAAAAAATTCCCTTTTCTTTCAAAACACTCAAATACTACAAAAACAAACTTTTTCCAAAAGAGATTTTTTAATTTTTTATAAAACACTCAAAACCATGGAACTAACTAATCTTGAGATCTATAAACTATAAAAAACTATTTGAAGTCAAAGCTTACAAGATGTCTTTTTCAAAGATGTTTTACTTAGCTATAAGCAAACTAAGGAATAATTTGTCCAGAATCACAAATCAGTCAAAAAACAAGCAATTTTTTGTTTTCTTTTCTAAAAATGAAATCCAAACTTTTAACACAAGCCTTTTCGAAGTTTCTCAAAGAGAAAACACAAAGTGGATTCCTCAATAAAGGTAGATTTTGTAAATAGTCAGACTCATAAGAAGGCTAGTAAAAACCAAGGTGATCTGAGGCTTCTACAACGTCTAAGCTCTGAGCTACTACAAGACCAAAATGAAAACCAAACCCAACAATCAAAACTTCTAGGAATTTCACCTAAAACTCTAACACCAATGGAATTAACCTAAGAAAAGCTTCTGACAAGTTACATGTAGGTTTGGGCAGGGGATAATAACATCTAAACAAAAACTAAACTGACTGAAAGAGAAAATCTTAAGTTTTTCAAAATTTTAGCAGGGTCCGCAGGCCCATCATTCACACAGGTGTGGTACCGCTCTGTGCTAAAAGCAAAAGTGCGGATAGGTCTTCACTGTGTTCCAAGCCGAGGGTGCGGTCCTCTCCCAAAGTTATGAAAAACAAAAAATAATCATAGATCTACTAAATCTACCCAATTCCACACACAACAAGCCAAAAATAGAAACAAAAACACAGTTTCTCATGTCAAAGTAAAAACAAGGAAAAAATCAAGTCCCCAGCAGAGTCTCCATTTTGTCACACGGAATGAGTCGATCTTGCGGATAAGATAGACCTTCCTATAATCTAACGATATCTAGTGACAAGCAAGCCAATCAAAAACTATCTTTCTCTAAATATGCAATTATAAACAAAGGCAAACAAGTGTTTTAGGCCTACCTTGGGTCCAATGCAAGTTTGTGGAAGCCTCGCTCCTTTGATCCAAATGAGCTCCCTTGTTGCGAATCTGTAAACACAAACAAGCAAACAAATTAAATAGCACCTGAAATGCCAATATCATAAAGCATACTTAACATGATGATCAAGGAATTCATGAAACAAATGACATAAGACAATTTTTTGAGAAAAATGAATCTGATTGTATTAATTCAAATCAAAGAAGAACTTTACAACCTGTGCCTTGATGCTGTACAAGCTCCTCCCAGGGTCCAACAAGAAGTCTCCTCTACTTTGACAAGTTTCACTCTCTTCCCAATGAAGCCAAAAAGGTATGTGATCTCTCCTCTCAAGCTTAACTAGGAAGTCTCAATTCCACCAGCATTTAGCCTAAAAAATGTTCAGCTTCTAACCTCCCTAGAAATCATCCCAATGCCTTAATTTATAGTGCAATGGAGGGAAGTTACTAGGTCCTCCTTCAAAGGGATAAAGTCCTCCTTCAAAGGGATAGCTCCTCTCATCAAGGGATTAGCTCCTTCTCTTTTGGGATGCATGAACCACCTAAGAGCGAACAATCCATGTCAAAATTCCTTCTAGAATCATCTAGAATTAACCCAAAGTTAATTTTTTAGAATAAACTTATGCCTTTTTGACTTTCACAGGGGTCCACACTCACTCCTTTAGGGACAGAGCGGGCAGGTTCGCAGGTAATGTGAACAGGGGGTGCGGGACCACAAGAAACAGTGAGAGAAAGTGCGAAACCAGAGATTTGTTGATTTTCAATGTCTCTCTCTCATTTTCAAAGCTTGACTTGAAGAGCTGAGGTCTGAGACTTGCTTAGGAGGAAAATACAAGTGATGATAGACCCATACTGGCTGCAAATAGTCATGGTGACGATATTTTTGTGTAATAGATTGCCCCCTAAAGTGCGAAGTCTGTAGTAGATGAAGATTTCATTTATCATTTAGGAAGAGTGAAGTACTTTATCATTTCGAGGATCATCTTGTGAAGAGCCCGGTCGAAACCTGTAAAA
The DNA here is from genome assembly GCA_031772625.1 of Pinus tabuliformis. Lineage (NCBI taxonomy): Eukaryota > Viridiplantae > Streptophyta > Pinopsida > Pinales > Pinaceae > Pinus > Pinus tabuliformis. The sequence continues at coordinate 620,817,542 of CM062804.1, forward strand.
ACATTCAATGAAAAATATATATATGAGATCAGATCATCGTTGAGGTAGGCATTCCCATACTCAGATCAAAACTGACTAGAAAACTAATTACTGCTCTGATATAGGAATGATCTTGTAATACATCACAAGTATAGACCCATGTAGACACAGTATGGACGCAACCATCTATTTATGAATAGTCCACAATATAATGAATAAAAAATTCCTCGCAGCCTGGATTGCAGAAACTAGATCCAGGGTCTTCATTTCTACTTCCTGAAACAGTACGATTCTATCCATGCGAATGAATGTGTTGGAGTCGAACATGGTAGAAACCACTTGATTACTAGTCAATGATGTAAACTGTTAACAAGTGTGAGAGAAACCACCAGTAATGTCAATGGCTCTCGAAGTACCCAGTACAATCCATGAGATGTGAATAGATGTGTTGATGTTGAACATGTCACGGAGTCCTTTGATCAAAGGTCAATGATGCAACCTATCGTCAAAGGCGAGAAACCTACCATTGAGGCATGCAGATCCCAAGGTACTGACGATTTCTAGATCATCTTTCTAGATAATGAGCTGAAGTCGATAGAAAGCGATCCGTTGTAGGCAAGCGCACAACACGAAATCATACATCAAGTTGAAGAAATTTAGTTGCAAGGACTGACTCAGGGATGGTCAAGATAGATGACAGATATTTTGCAGATGAATGGCTTATTGGCACTGAACTCTTGAACACATAACGACACAACATATGGTTTGGTGACAATTGACCCAAAGTTAATACCCAGAAACCGGATGAAGACTTTCAATGTGGTTTGATCAACTGTTAGGCAAAGGATTTCCCAACCCAGGTGAATAAAAGTGTCGTGTTCAAGAGTGGTTACAAAGTATGACAAACAAGCTCATTTTTCTCTCTTTTCCCCCACCATTTCTGGCAAGTACCTCTTTGTTTTTGACAAGCTTGAGGAGGATAACATTTGCTTGATTATAAGATCATCCTTCGGATGAGTCCAACTTAGTTTAAATTTGAACCTTAAGAAGGAGTGGTCCATTCCTGTCTGTAATTGAACAGGTCCTTTACTGTTAAACTTTAACGAGTCTAGTATAGAAGAAACTCAGTGTTTTTCAATTTTAGAGAGTCTGAAAAAACTTAAGAAGACTCCAGGGTTGACCTTTTTCATAAATTTGTGTCTCCCAAGCCCGAAAAATTATAAAATAATACTTGAGAGAACCGCTTGGTCTTTACGACCAAGGAGTACTTTTCGTAATTAGTGCCTCTGATCCGAAAAAGTAAAAAAGCGATCAACGACACGTCATTTTATGACAGAATTTGAAATGACAAAAATCCGGCAATCTTTTCATGTTTTTACGGTCAGAAAAAGAGCTGTAAGTGGACCATCTTTTTAGTTCCGTTTTAACGAGTTAAAAAAAAAACTCGACGATCTTTTCATGTTTTAGGAGTCAGAAAAGAGCTTAAAGGTGACTCTAAATGTTTTTTCGTCGAAAATGACCGATTTCGCCTGAAAAATCTGTTATCCTGAACAAAAATGCAAACATTACTCATACCTGTTTGAGATGGATAAAAATGCTGCAAAATTACCTTTCTAAATTGAAACATAAACAAATTTACAATTCATTTATTCAAAAAACTTATAAAAAGGGCTTTCGTCAATTCATTTTTACCGTTTGAGATTTGGGTGAGAAAATAGTGCTTTTGGTCAGAAACTTCCCGTGAAGATTGCGGAAAATCCATCCGTTGGAATCGAGCGCCGTCTCCTCCAGGTAATCCACATCATCCTACTCTTCAATTTTATCCATTTCAAATCATTTTTTATGGTTTTATTTCATTTTTTAGAGGGTTATAGGCTCGAAACCCACGCGCGGGGCCCGCAGGCACAACACAGGTAACCTGCGGACCCCGAATTTTTCTCAGTGGGGAAAAAGTCAGGGGTCCGCACCTGCCGTGAAGGCAAGGTGCGGACCCACGCACTGTCTCTAACAGAGAGGGTGCGGTCCCCGCAGCAAGGGTTTTTAACCCTAAATTTCTCAAAATTTACCCAAACAATTCAATTTTTTGCATTCTAACTCGCCTTTTTGTTGGATGTAGAGTATACATCATGCTTGATTGGCGAGAACGGGAGCATGAGGACGTAGATCTTGCCGCATTAAATTAGCAACCTTAGATTGATGCATTGAAGGCATGCAGCTTGTACAAATTCTGGGCCATACCTGGCATGAGGGCCCAGGTGGACTTCTTGCAGTGGCTGGTAGACAGGTGGAGCATACAGGACCAGTGCTTCTTCATTGGTGGCCACCAGCTCGAAATTGAGCCGGCAGACATATACTTTTTTACTGGTTTTCCTAAGAGAGGCGAAGACTTGACTCTATTTGGGACTAGGCCAGGTGGCCAGTCTGTTGATAGCCTCCGGCTAGAGTTCTGCAACAACCAGACTAGAGACAAAGGGATAGACATCAAAACCATATCCCGTCCTGAACTCATGGTGTTCACGTTTACTGTTACCAGGCTCTGTGGGAGGACTGCACTACATATTGCCACTGGATCCTAGATGCGGATGGTAGTTGACTGCTTTCGAGGCACCATCTTCAACTGGTGCGATGTTGTGTTGGCTAATGTAAAAGGCCAACTGACCAGAGCCAAGAATGGAAAACTGAAGACCTTTGGATATGGTGCTTTAGTTGTGAGCTTTGGTCTAGAGAGGGTCCCAATGTTGGTCCCTTAGCACCTCACTGTTGGAGCTGGACTTCCTCGAGAGCCCAAACTGATGCGATGGGTTGCAGTTATGGCCCGTCATCTTGACGAGGGGACAGAGGTCATTCGATTGAAATCTGAGTATTTCCATTGGTTGGAAAACCAGGTTTTTGCTATTCAGGACTTCCCTTACGCTGGGGTAGATTTTCGCGGTGACCCAGACATGGCTCTTCCACCAGGAGAGCGATGGGATGACTTAGGTAAAATTATTTTCAACATTTTTCTAATTTAATTTTTTTTTGTTTTTATTTCGTCCCAAAATTGATAGTAAAAGTTTCAAATGCAGATGTGGGTCCACAGTGACCAGCCGCTCTCCGACCTTACGAGAGGAAACAACCAGCTGCAATGGCACCAGCCTCATAGGACGAATCAGCAGAGACCTTGGACGAATTGGAGAGCCATCTAGAGCGTTTGACAGGGGACATTCCAGAGACCGGCATAGATGACATTCATCGTCGACTACAACACTATGTGATTGGGGTCCCAGGACCTTTTAGGAGGTTCCTTTGTAAGGTGGCCCATACAGTGGTTTCTTATCGAGATCATCACCAATGATAGGATGATCACCTATTGTAGGAACATATGACATTTTTTGCTTTTTGTACTTATCATTTTTGCCGATCATAAGGTATTTTTCAACCTATGATCGAGGACGATGTATATTTTGACACACTCCTATATTATACTATATCACTATTACCAGCTTATCTTGTAAAACATGTTATGGAATGCTTTTAAATTTACATGTATGATTATTGGAAATGTCTACTTAACATTCGAGAAGCGATTGCATCTGCTAATGTATTTAAAGATCTTAGAATATGCTGATATTCAATATAATCAAATTCACGTTCCAAGAGACGCACTCTAAAAAATAATCTCAATAACGCTGGATTTCTAATGGCATATATTCTATTAAGCTGTAATACAACGAGTTTAGAATCTAACCTCACTATCAAACTCTGAATCCAAAATGAAATAGATTCAGATAATAACTCAATCACTGCACTATACTCTGCAATGTTGTTCGTTGTTTGACCGAGGCTTACCCCATGCATAGACACCAACTCGTCAGAGGGCGAATAGATAACCCAAGCTGCAGAAGAAATGTTCCGTGTATTACGACAAGTGCCATCAGCGAAACCCATGTATGTTTGGAGAGGCATCGCCATCTGTAATATCAAGAGTAAAACCAAGATAAGCAGGAATAATGACGAAAAACACTCTCTAAGCTAAGCACACTTTTTAAGCTAAAACACACCAGCTAGAAAGAAAGCTAACCTAACTAAAAATCTCCATACCCATTTTTTTAAGCATAATACCTCTTCAGGTAAAGACCATTTCTAGGTTTACCTAAAGATTCCTCGTCAAAGTCTACCAATTCATAGGCCCCTTTTGCTAGCTTTCGCTTGACAACATAGGGACCATGACACATAGGAACGAATTTTCCAGTGCCTAATTTATCACTAGCTTGATCGTACAATAAGACTAGGTCTCCTTCCGAAAAATTTCGAGGGGTCACATGTCGAGCATACTGAGCTTTAATATGTTTTGCATGAGTTTCGATCGCTAATGCAGCATCACGTCGATTCTCATCTAGTTGAGCCAAGTATAACAAATGTTTTTCCTCTTCGGAAGTGGCTGGAAGTAACTCGATGGCCATTTGCAATGACGGGATTTCGCATTCAATGGGTAACACAGCTTCCAGACCATAAACTAGTTGGAAAGGAGTGAACCCTGTTGACGTTTTTACTGAGGTTCGATACGCCCAAAGCGCTGAAAATAGAATGTTATGCCAATTCGACTGATGAATCCCAATGATTCGTCGGATCATGATGACTAAAACTTTGTTGATGGATTCAACCAGACCATTAGCTTGTGGATAATAAGGAGTTGAACTATTGTGACGCAAGCCAAGCTGGCCTGTAAGTTCAGTCATCATAACATTTCGAAAATGACGCCCATGATCAGTGATAATCGCTTGTGGAACACCAAACCTAACAATTATATGATTGAACACGAAAATTGCAGCTGTTGTGCTGTCTGCCTCAAATGTAGGCATCGCCTCGGCCCACTTGGTAAAATAATCTACTGCAAGGATGATATACGCATGCCCCCTGGCCGAGTGAGGGTTACATGTAATAAAATCGATACCCCATTTTACAAACGGACCGACAGAAATTATAGGGTGGAGAGGAGCAGGTGGAGCGCACATCTTTCGATCAAAAATTTGGCAGTTGTGGCATTTTCGGACCGCGTTAATACAATCTTTAAATAAAGACAGCCAGAAGTAGCCAGCACACAATATCTTTTGGGTTGTGGCATACCTAGACATATGACCACCACACGCTCTAGAGTGATAGTCATTTAGAACCCTTTCAGCTTCCTCATGAGTTAAACAACGTCGAAAAACAGAGTCCGCCCCACGGCGATAAAGAGTATCTCCAATAATTCTGAATTGTTGGGACCGGAATCGTATTTTTCGACGTTCTGACCTTGAAATTTCTGACCGAAAGGATTGGGTCTGGAGATAAACGATGATATCCCCATACCACGGATTTAAAGTGCTGATTAGAAACAAGGATTCGTCCGCAATGGGCTCCTCTGCCACAGTTTCCGTGTCGGCACGCGGGAAGTCACACATTAACTCCGCAAAAACTAAAGATTTCTTGTATGTGGATTGAAAGCTGACTTTCGGAGTATACCCTTGGAGGGCGGTTTGATTACTAAGTCTGGATTAGGTTTCTCGATCTATAGCGTATCGGAACCGAGAGCTGAGGTTGATGGGTTAGAATGAGAAGATTCTGCTTCTTTACCATCAACAGGACTTTTACTACCATAATCATGCGATCGAGTCGCAATCCTAACATGGGACATCATCAGTATGGGTTCTTCATTGGCATTTGAGGAAGAACCTATCATCTTACTGTCTTGACTTGGAAAAGGATCCTTCAAAACAACAGGCGTTTGGGAACCTTTGACAATCTTCGCAACCTCTGCACGATGAGGGTAGTCTCTTGTAAAATGTTCTTCGTCACAAATGAGACAAGGATAACGAGGTTTGCGTTTCTCATCATTTGATTCCGCTTTTTCTGGTTTCTCTTTCAAATTTTTATCTGTTTTATTTTTCTTCTACCCTTTCTTCTTACCACCAGATTTTTATTTGGCTGTAGATGACTCTACAACATGAATATCGGCGGAAGAATCTTCTGTCGGGGAATTCAGCAAGGTTATGATAGGAGAAGAATTCTTGGAAGACTTCTTCTTACTTTTGGTATTAACCGTACCAATCATACCGTCAGCGGCATGAGACCCTGAAGGAGCTGCAGCGATTTGATTTTGCTTAGGAAGATCGGGGATTTTCTCGTGTAACGTACCTGAGTGAGTATAAAATAAGTCAAGGTACTGTGCTTGAGCAATTAATTGCTCCTCAGTAATGACTCCGGCCTTAGCTACATCCTCGATGATCTTTGGCAATAAAGATTTTACAAACCATTTAGCTAAGATCTGATCCGGAATAAAAACCTTCACTAAACGTCGTCGACGTCTCCATTCATGAATGTGATCTGAAATGTAAGTGGACGTCAACTACTTTAATGAAGTTATTAATTCCGTGCCATTGTCATATCTGTCTGGCAATTGAAAATGAGTTAAAGATGAAGTAGCTAACTGATTAAAGTTATAAAAAGTGGCTCGCGGTAACTCAATGTACCACTTGGCCGCAAGACCAATTAGAGTGCGCTGGAAAAGCCTTAAACAGATTGAACCATCTGAAATGGAATTAGATGCACACCTGAGGTGATAAGTCATCACATGGTTCGACGGGTCCTCTCCTGATTTTCCTTCAAACTTAGGAATATCACCAGGCAACTTATTCGACATTGGCGGCCAAAACAAAAGATAGTTAATGGGATCGTTCATTAGGCGCGACAAGTCAGGCAAGTCCAAAGTTGCGATAAATGGTAACTGACGATTAGGGTCCCTAAAACTCTGGGTCATGAGACCAGCCCCAGGAGGAGGATATCCAGGATAACTAGGAATTGGGATTGCATTTGGGATATTGTATCCTCCCGGAAAACCAGGATTAACCGGACCGTACTGGGGTTGTTGAGGTTGTTGATATGTATACCCAGGGTACGGTTGATACTGATAGACTGGCTGCTGCACAACAAGACCGAATTGGTACTGTCCCTGGTACGGTTGATAAGTAAATTGTGGTTGACTTGTGACAACCGTACTTGAACTAGGTTGTCCTACAGGCATCTGAACCGAAGTTTGAATTGTGGATCCAGACTGAGGTAAAAATGCATGAGGAGTTGATACAGGAACAGTAGAAACCGGAGCTGTCGATACTCCAGAAGTAGGTGGGGTTGATTGAACAGATGTTGCAGCAGTTGCAGCAGCCGTTTGAGGTGGAGTACGAGGCGTACTAGTCCCAGGCTGAGAAACTACAGAAGGTACAGAAGTTTGAATAGTAGACTGGACAAGTTGTTGGGGTGAACCAGAAACTAAGGGTTGTCCAGTTTGAGATGACAACTATACATTTGGTTGCAAGACCTATTGAGATTGAGATGGATCCCACACTAAGTTCATTTCGGGGTACGGACCCATAATAGGTTGAGAATATTGAGGACCATAACCGGGTTGAGGGTAGGGTTGATAATTCAGAGGTACATTTCCATTTCCTTGAACATATGATTGACCGAAGGGTGGTTGGAAACCTTGGTTCGAGTACTGAACTTGGGGTTGATAACCTTGAGGCACGTACTGATACTGGGTTTGACCTTGAGGTACATATTGATACTGGGGTTGACCTAGAGGTACATATTGAGTCTGGGGTTGACCTTGAGGAACGTACTGTCCCGTAGGTATGTACTGTCCTTGAGGTTGCCCCCTAGGCACAAATTGGGTACCTTGAGGTTGCCCCCCAGGCGATACTTGAGGATTTTGAGGTTGCCCCCCAGGCGGTAACTGGCCACCTTAAGGTTGAGGATTAGGAATAGTACCTGACATCATGAGAATATCTTCTACACTCAACGACTTAGTACCATTTTTTAGTTAATAACCCTTGTTCAATGGGTTGAGGAGACGCTCCCGCAAAAGTACCAGAAAGTGACTGGTACCCAAAGGGAACAGAAGGACCGCCGTACAAAAAGGATTCTGGCGATTGAGAAAACATGGATGACTGCCTTGACATATTTAACAGAGGATAGTAACATCTAGGCGTTGGGTGATAAGGAATACGAGATGGTGAAAAACTTAGTCCCGGGTTTTCCAAAAAATTATTCAATGAGAGATACCAAGCACTGCTCCTAGGTGGACTGTAAAAAATTGATTCACGCTCCCTAAGTTCGATAACAGGTTGATTTTCAGGGATAGGGATGCCTACTTCTTCTTCCGGAGTAGCAAGTTCTTCAATAGCTATAAGTCCAGAAGGAAGATTTTGGGTAATTATTCTTTCTACCCTGGGTGAACTAGGACCACTAGAAGTTGGAGAGGTAAACCCCGATGTTGGAGTAGCAGCAAATTCACTTTCAGGTTCGGATATTTCAGGTTCCTCACCTATATCACTAGTAGATGAAAATATACCAGTAATTTCAAAAACAGACACCGATTGTGGATTATAATCTGCTACTAAAGCTTGAAAATCAGGATGTACCACCATAGAAGACTCTCCTTCTTCAGGTGACCCAACTCTACTGTCTCTAGGAGTTACGAGGGCTCTTAACCCTTCACGCTGGCTCGGTGAAAACTCAGGAGGTTGGCCCTGAAGTCTATGGGACTTCCTCAGTAATTCAGCCACGATTAAAAATTTTTAACTACTTCACACGCAAACAAAGTAAAATCTCAATGAAAACCACCTAAAGCCTCTAAAGAACCAAACAAATTTGAATCACACGCTTAAAGAATCTAGGAGATCAAACCACACACAAACAATAACTTTCCGTACTGAAAACACTAGTTGGTGATGAAACCCAACGTCGCAGAGTCCAATAAAGAAATGGCGGTTGGAACAGTTACCCCAACAACCTGCTTAATGAATAGACTGGCACAAGTTCCTCCACTAAACCATCTCGAGTGAAGAGAATCCCCCAAAAAATCCAAGTGAGTCTAGTCGACGTCTGCTCCAGCTACAGTGGGATCTTCCCACCACTGTCACCTTAGGAAGAATCCTATAGAATATGGTCACTAAAGTTACCAACGGAAACAAATATACCTGGGGGAACAGTCTACGATCCGATACGCACACAAGGGCAGAGTAACAAGCTCAATCCCCTTGAAGGCTCCTTGACATAATCCAAGGTTTACCAACAAGTGACCCCAGGCTCCTCGACAATGGTTAATCTGAGGTTTACCATTTTTAATACGTGAATATCCGGCGTCGTTCCCAATGAGGAAGGATTGATTCCCACACTGGTTTGGACACGATCTCGTGCTTCTCCTTTAAGAGGAGCTTTCCCAGAGCATAGATGCAACAATTGGATTTTTCTCCTACCGCAAGATACAACTACTTGTTTGTTTTACTATCTTGGAGAGTTAATTACTCCCTACTCCAAGACACTAGCCTAAGTTATATTGGTGTATTAGAGCCCTAGAAATAAAAATATTACTAGATAGATTTTACTTTAAGCGTTATTTTTATTGGTTTTTTTTAAGTCAAGAGGTGCGGAGATGAAACTCGTGGTGTGAAGACTCGACTCGAAATCACTAAAAAATGCACTTAAGATGATTAAGCAATCTTTTCCCTTCAATGAACTTCTAGCTAGGAAAGAGTTTGAGAATGCAAATGCTTGTAAACACAAATATTTCTTAAGAAACAAATTAAAAGAAGAGCTTTTTGTCTTTTCCAATGCACTCAAAACGAGACAACTAGTTATTTTCACAAAAAATTCCCTTTTCTTTCAAAACACTCAAATACTACAAAAACAAACTTTTTCCAAAAGAGATTTTTTAATTTTTTATAAAACACTCAAAACTATGGAACTAACTAATCTTGAGATCTATAAACTATAAAAAGCTATTTGAAGTCAAAGCTTACAAGATGTCTTTTTCAAGGATGTTTTACTTAGCTATAAGCAAACTAAGGAATAATTTGTCCAGAATCACAAATCAGTCAAAAAACAACCAATTTTTTGTTTTCTTTTCTAAAAATGAAATCCAAACTTTTAACACAAGCCTTTTCGAAGTTTCGCAAAGAGAAAACACAAAGTGGATTCCTCAATAAAGGTAGATTTTGCAAATGGTCAGACTCATAAGAAGGCTAGTAAAAACCAAGGTGATCTGAGGCTTCTACAACGTCTAAGCTCTGAGCTACTACAAGACCAAAATGAAAACCAAACCCAACAATCAAAACTTCTAGGAATTTCACCTAAAACCCTAACACCAATGGAATTAACCTAAGAAAAGCTTCTGACAAGTTACATGTAGGTCTGGGCAGGGGATAATAACATCTAAACAAAAACTAAACTGACTGAAAGAGAAAATCTTAAGTTTTTCAAAATTTTAGCAGGGTCCGCAGGCCCACCGTTCACACAGGTGCGGTACCGCTCTGTGCTAAAAGCAAAAGTGCGGATAGGTCTGCACTGTGTTCCAAGCCGAGGGTGCGGTCCTCTCCCAAAGTTATGAAAAACAAAAAATAATCCTAGATCTACTAAATCTACCCAATTCCACACACAACAAGCCAAAAACAGAAACAAAAACACAGTTTCTCAGGTCAAAGTAAAAACAAGGAAAAAATCAAGTCCCCAGCAGAGTCGCCATTTTGTCACACGGAATGAGTCGATCTTGCGGATAAGATAGACCTTCCTAGGATCTAACGATATCTAGTGACAAGCAAGCCAATCAAAAACTATCTTTCTCTAAATATGCAATTATAAACAAAGGCAAACAAGTGTTTTAGGCCTACCTTGGGTCCAATGCAAGTTTGTGGAAGCCTCGCTCCTTTGATCCAAATGAGCTCCCTTGTTGCGAATCTGCAAACACAAACAAGAAAACAAATTAAATAGCACCTGAAAAGCTAATATCATAAAGCATACTTAACATGATGATCAAGGAATTCATGAAACAAATGACATAAGACAATTTTTTGAGAAAAATGAATCTGATTGTATTAATTCAAATCAAAGAAGAACTTTACAACCTGTGCCTTGATGCTGTACAAGCTCCTCCCAGGGTCCAACAAGAAGTCTCCTCTACTTTGACAAGTTTCACTCTCTTCCCAATGAAGCCAAAAAGGTATGTGATCTCTCCTCTCAAGCTTAACTAGGAAGTCTCAATCCCACCGGCATTTACCCTAAAAAATGTTCAGCTTCTAACCTCCCTAGCAATCAGCCCAATGCCTTAATTTATAGTGCAATGGAGGGAAGTTACTATGTCCTCCTTCAAAGGGATAAAGTCCTCCTTCAAAGGGATAGCTCCTCTCATCAAGGGATTAGCTCCTTCTCTTTTGGGATGCATGAACCACCTAAGAGCGAACAATCCACGTCTAAATTCCTTCTAGAATCATCTAGAATTAACCCAAAGTGATTTTTTTAGAATAAACTTACGCCTTTTTGACTTTCACAGGGGTCCACACCCACTCCTTTAGGGACAGAGCAGGCAGGTCCACAGGTAATGTGAACAGGGGGTGCGGGACCACAGGAAACAGTGAGAGAAAGTGTGAAACCAGAGATTTGTTGATTTTCAATGTCTTTCTCTCATTTTCAAAGCTTGACTTGAAGAGCTGAGGTCTGAGACTTGCTTAGGAGGACAGTACAAGTGATGATAGACCCATACGGACTGCAAATAGTCATGGTGACGATATTTTTGTGTAACACCACCCATGGAGCAAAATATTTGAGGAATCTAGGGGGAATCTAAAAGATTCCTTGAGCCCCAGATTCTCTACTTCTCAAAATTCAGATTTTGGATAGTCGATTTTGCACCAGGGAAAATTTTAAGAACCCCCCCAAATTTACATGTATAATAAATGGGTGAATCTCCATGGTATATAGGAAAAATGGAAGGCGATTTTATCAATAATATGATATGTATATATAATTTTTTGGCGAATCTCTCACCAGGAATGGTGAATATTTTACTCAATTATAAAATCTTGTGTTTATTGAATACACAAATGAAATCATTGCATTTCTTTAAAATATCTTTTGAAATCAAAATTACCAAAATTACATATCTATAACCTAGTGGGTGTAGGATAAAATTCACCCGTGCCATTCACAGAAAGCATGAGAAAAAAACCTAGTACTATATATAAAACCAAGAAAAATTCAAATTCATCACTTCTATGGACCTCGTAACCACCCTGCCAAAACACAAGTATGTTCTTGTTTGCAATTAGAAAAATTACCCAAATTACAATGTGTTTACTGTAGCATATGTTGGAAAGTTATAGAAGGATGACTAGTGCAGTCAATCCATTCCTTTTAGCCCTGGATTTGTTTCAGTTTAAAACAAAAGTATACAAATATACTTGTCCAATGTCTATGCTTTAACCATTCACCTTAAGATGTTTTTACAATATAATTTCCTAAGTCTATTTAATATCTTCATTATCATAAAAACCAACCTATATCCATGTTAACTCCACATCTACCACTCTTAGGGGGATGAAATCTATTTATCCCTCTGAGCACTTGGTAGACCCACAATTAAGATGGATCTAAGATGATAGAATTTCCCCTTTAAATAGTTTGTGCTCACATTTACACCATGGTATTACCATGGGTCAATACCATGGGTTATCATAAACCTGGAGCTTAAAAATTACTATTAGTAATTTATAAAAATTAATAAAATTAATAGTTGATTTTTATTTTATTTTTTATTTTAACCAAGCTAAAATGTTTAACATACATTAAATTACAACATCCATTTTTACTCTTAATCGGATCAAATATTTTTTCACTCTATGCTAGTTTGCATATCATGATATTTGATACCTCTTGGGGGTTAGTTGATCCTGAGTAAAGATGGTTCTATGCTGGTTTAATTCCCCCATTTAAATAGGCTACATTGCAGGTGAATACCACGGGTCAATACCATGTGCCATTTTTATTTTTATTAATACTAATATTAGGGTTAATAATGTTTTTTTGCATGGTATTAATAACAATCTAGTCCATGGTATTTGTCCCATAGTATTTTGCCCATAGGTTTCACCTAAATATAACTCATTTTTTGAGTGTTTGTAAATATAAGGTGACTTATGGAGTAAATATAAAAAAAAATGTTTTATTTGTTTACCATCCCTCTCATTTATTTATATTTTTATTAATTTACCATACCTCTATTACAAATATGGTATTTGGCCCATAGGATTCACTTAAATAAAACCTCTTTCTTGAGCCTTCATAAATAGAACGAGGGTTATGGACTAAATATAAAAAGAGGTTTTATTTATTTACCATGCGTCTAGTTTATTTATATTTTTATTTATTTACCATGCCTTTTGAGTAAATATAAAAAAACGTTTTATTTATTTACCATACCTCCACTTTACTTATATTTTTATTTGTTTACACCTTGGCATGTATATAAGGTGACTTATGGAGTAAATATAAAAATGTTTTATTTACTTACCATACCTCTCATTTATTTATATTTTTATTAATTTACCATACCTCTTTTATAAATATGGTATTTGGGCCTTTGGCCCATAAGATTCACTTAAATAAAACCTATTCTTGAAAATGGGTGAATGGAAGGTTGTAACTCCTAATTTCAAGGGCTAAATTTACCTTTTTTACCCTCTCCCTTAAAATAAGGTGGGCTATTTGAGGTGATTTGTAAAAATGTACTATGATACAAAATATTTGCTCACTAAAAATTTAAAACCCCTTAATTTCGCCAAAGGGCGAACATTCGCCCCTAAAAGTTTCTATGTTTTGCACTATTCGACGCCACAAATCTGATGGTGCATTCAAATTTCTCATTCTCTCATTCTACTCTTCAACCACTTTTCTAAGTGGAATGCATGTGTCAACATCCATGTGCGAGAAATCATGTGATTGATGCCGTGAGATCGATGGTCCAAATAGCTTCAGCAGTTTGACATCCGCTTCTTTATATGGCCCTTGGTTGTGAGGTATATGCTGTGTTCATGTACTTCTTCTTTATGCATTGTGCTGCACAGATCCTTGTTGATGCTTGATGTGGGATCTTGTTTATTACTCATTTTTATGATTCCTGCTTGATGTGATGCGGAATCACCTATGTGATGTACTTGTTGTCGTGATTCATCATGTTATGTTTTGAGATCCCTTTGTTGTATGTTGATGGGATACTCATGTGTCGCCATGTGTGTTTGCATTGAGATCCCTTTTATGCCATGTCAACAGGATGCTCAGTATCATCATGCATGAGTTTGTGTCATACTGATAAGAGTCTTTTGACTGAGAGTTCCTGTAGTGGAACATATTTTGGCGCCACTCCTGCGTGAGGGCATTTTCCTAGTATGATAATGACGTCACCTTTTATGTACATCATTACTATTGACAACACTTAATGTAGCGGCCTACACCATCTTGACACTGAGGCCCAGAGATGTAGTCCCTCCTGGACGAACTCCGTTATCAATGATTTTGTTTTTATGTTGATGATGATTGACATGTTCCTCTTCTTTACAACATGCAGATGTATTTATTAATGTTCTTTTAAAGATGCAATTTAACACATCATGAAAATAAAAGGTCATGGAAGGGTCCTTTGTCACACCTGGACCTGGATCAAGTGGTATCAGAGTGGTCTTTGTGTTGATGTGAATTGCAGTGTGGACAATGGAATGTGCAGCGATAGAGGATGAAAAAGCGATGTATGAGACCATGCTCAAAATTTCCAAAAGAGTGGAAATAATGTATGAAACTCTACAGAAAGAGACAAAGGAAAAGGAGCGATTGCAGCTTCAGTTGCAAACCACGGAAGAGGCCCTGGAAGAATTGAAGCATAACAAACATAATCTTCAAATAGAGAACGCTGAATTGAAGATGCGTCTACATGAAGAGAAAGAGGAGAAACATAGTTTGCTACGACAGCTGCAAGCAAAGAACGAGGCCTTGGAAAATCTGTAGCATGACCCATGTGAGGTAAAAAGTAGTTCTCCATCTTCATGTATGTTTCTTGATGATGATTTCGTTGTTTTTGAAAATCACACCACGGGAATTGGCTCCAAACTATTGAAGAAAATGGGTAATGAAGGAAAAGGCTTGGGCATTAATGGCCAAGGCATTGCCAACCCCATCAAAGTAGAGGAATTATCGTGTCGAATAGGACTTGGGAATGTTAGAAAAGAAGTTGGGAAATGTGCTGAGACAACAAGTGAACCACCAACGACAGATGATGAACAACCCTCATCAGTTCTTTCCAAATTGACAGAGGAGGTAAAAGATGTTGATTTCCTTTTGGTTTCATCATCACATAGAATTATATTGGAGATGTGGAGATCCCAATTATAGGGATAAACATGAGGCTCCTTACAAGGACAAGGCACGAGGAGGAGAAAAAACTTGGTGTTAATAACCAAGACATGACTCAACCTTTGGAGGTTGTGCATAAACATCAATTTGCAGGCTCAAGATAAACCAAAGGAGAATGATCAAAGGTGTCATATGCTTCCAAGACATCATCAAGATCGTCAAGGAAAGAGAATGATGGGAACCCATCCCCATCATCCCATGGCAGTTTCCATTGTAGGGAAAGAGTTGACGCCAGCTCTCATCACCATACTTATACCAAAGACAACAAGGAAAGGTATAACCATTCTCAACATTTAAATGTTCATTTCGATTATGATCATGTTGTTAATGATGAACAAAGAACATGGCATCGAAAAACATGCACCTTTTGTGGATTACATAACCATACATTTTCTAAGTATTGGAAAAGAATGGCAGCACACAAAAGGATAAGGCATGAAAGACCCTCTCAAAAGCATGTAAAGAAGCTAGTTAAGCAAATATGGAGGAAGAAGCTGTATTGCAGTCATTGCGACAGAAGTGGCCATCAAAGAGCCACTTGTTGGAGGCTCCATCTAGAGCAGCACCTTAAACACAAAGCGTCGGTGCATGAACCAGGTGAAGCAATTGTTCGACAAGAAAAACCACCTCAAGGAGGTGACCCATTTACATTAATAAGTGAAAAATGGTTTCTAGATATGTTAGCATTTCATGGTCGTGCTTTTGTAAACCATTTGTTTCATTTTAAAATTTAAAAGTGATGATGTGTTTTCCATCACTTATTCAACAACAATGATGTCTAGTCTTATTTTGTGTCGCATGTTGAACTGTGAAAGTGATTTCATGTTTCCATCACTTGTCAAAGAAAAAAAATAGTGTTTGGCCTTATTTTTGTAAATCATGTATTGCAATGATGATGTGTTTTCGATCACTTGTTGAAGAAACAATGATGTGTCAGCCATGTTTTCGTAGCTAGGGTATTGCATCCATCTTGTTGTAAACTTGACCACCGAGTATGTGTTATAAACTCGTGGAAAGTGTGGGATGCTTGGGTCATTAGATGGTCATGTAAGTCAAGCATGGAATTTGCAAAACAATGTACTACAAGTTGCAGATGTTGCAGGTGTTGGCTCATCGCTTAAGGCTCCGAAGAACAAAGGTGAAGGAGATGGAAGCGAGGCCTTTTAGGATGCTTGTGATGCAGACAAGGTACAAAAAAGTTGCAGATTATTTTTCATGCTTTTGGAGGACCAAAAGCTCCTCAATGGGGAGGATTGATCCAGGTGGCTCTAGAGACACACACAGGACAAAGAGGACTTAGGGAATCTCAAAAATCAAAGTGCTTGGAAGTTTCTCGAACCAAGTTTAGGTTGTAGATCTCGTCGTCCTGATCACAATGGTGCAAATGGTTTGTCAAACTGAGTCCGTATGGAGAAGTTAGAGCTAATCAAAGTTCAGGGTTGACTTACTAACTGGGCAAGGTTAAGGAGGACACGTTTTAGACAAAACCTTGCCACCAGATTCCGGGTGAATTTGTCGCCTCCTTAAAAGCACTCCTTTGGTCCTTTTTCAAAATTTTGAAAATGACTAAATTTTGTTTTTAATAAATACAATCTCTCTCTCTCTCTCTCTCTTTCTCTCTCTCTCTCTCTCTCTCTCTCTCTCTCTCTCTCTCTCTATATATATATATATATATATATATATCTAATTTTGGGTGGTGGGCCACCAACCCCGCCACCCCTCATGCTCCATGTATTACTATTAATGTGACGGGAACTGCCTAAACAAATAACATGTATGTGGGTTGGGCGGCCATGACCCTGCCACCCCGGAACCATACAACAACCCATGTAATAATAGTGGGGGGTGCGGGCTGTCAACCCCGTCGCCCCTCTACATCACTCAAAACAATGGCACCGATCAAGAAGTAAGGGGAGTGGGCCACCGAGACTGGTGGACCCGCCCCCAAATAAAACGACACAATTAAATGTGGTATAAAGGGGAGGGGCGGGATTTGATCCCCTGACCCCTCCTCAACAACTTGTTATATTTACCATTGCGACACAACCACTTTATTGCTTAATCTGCCCTCCAAAAATTAAATGAAATTTCATTTGCACAGTGTCGGGAGATGGAGGAGGAACCAAGAGCAGGCATGGATTTCGAGATAGGAGGAGGCAATGCATGCAATTCGAGGCAGAATTTTGCAGGAGGGCCGAATTTTCACTTTGTCAAAATTTGACAGATTTTATATGGTTTCAACCCTTATTGACGCCACGAACGCAATGGCGTTGTCCATGTCTCCATCAAAGTTCTACATTTTTCGGTCATTTTCAGTATGAGGGTGGAACCATGATTGCTGCAAAAACAGGGAGCAGAACCATGATCCTTGCAATTTTTCGGAGGAGGTGATTTTTCTCCATCTCGGAATATAGTCAAGTTTACAGTCGCTTTTCATGGTTTTCCACAGGGATCGCAATGGCGAAGTCATATTCACCTTTGGAGTTTCAGATTTCTAGTCCACCCATGGAGAAGTATCTTTGAAGAATCTAAAAGATTCCTTGAGCCGCATATTCGCAACTTCTCAGAATTTAGATTTTGGATAGTCAATTTTGCACTATTCGACGCCACAAATCTGATGGTGTGTTCAGGTTTCTCATTCTCTCATTATATTCTTTAGCCACTTTTCTAAGTGGAATGCAGGTGTCAATATCCATGTGCGAGTAGTCATGCGATTGAGGCCGTGAGATTGATGGTCTGAATAACTTCAGCAGTTTGACATCCACTTCTTCATATGGCCCTTGGTTGTGAGGTATATGCTGTGTTCATGTACTTCTTATTTATGCATTGTGATGCATAGATCCTTGTTGATGCTTGATGTGGGATCTTGTTTATTACTCTTTTTTATGGTTCCTGCTTGATGTAATGTGGAATTACCTATGTGATGTACTTGTTGTCATGATTCATCATGTTATGTTTTGAGATCCCTTTGTTGTATGTTGATGGGATACTCATGTTTCGCCATGTATGTTTGCATTGAGATCCCTTTTATGCCATGTCAACAAGATGCTCATTATCATCATGCATGAGTTTGTGTCATAATGATAGGAGTCTTTTGACTGAGAGTTCCAGTAGTGGAACATCTTTTGGTGCCACTCCTACGTGAGGGCATTTTCCTAGTATGATAATGACATCACCTTTTATGTACATCATTAATATTGACAACACTTAATGTAGCGGCCTACACCATCTTGACACTGGGGCCCGGAGATGTAGTCCCTCCTTGACGACCTCCGTTATCAACGCTTTTGTTTTATGTTGCTGATGATTGACATGTTACTCTTATTTACAACATGCAGATGTATTCATTAATGTTCTTTTAAAGATGCAATTTAACACATCACGAAAGTAAAAGGTCTTGGAAGGGTCCTTTTTCACACTCGGACCTCGATCATTCTTCGACGGATTCCAAAACATATCCCTCAAACAGATCTCGATCGCAGAAAAAAAACCATTTGTTGGCTCAAGGGGCTTGGAACCAAGTTCAAAGTGTATCGCACACCAAAAAAAACCTTAACCACTAGCCCTTTCAGCACAAACCTGCAAGAAGATCGCAGTCTCACCCGAATCGGTTATGGGAGGTTGTAGAACTAGGTTTCTGTAGCCGGAGGGATATTTCCCTATGACACCTGTGTGTTTTCTTATATTTTATACTAATCTACAACTTCACATACATGAAATACTTCAAACTTATGCTTTACTTCACAAATTTGCGCTTATTATATAAACATTTCAGAAAACTATGTAACATGTATTCTTTCGCATAAATAAGTAAAATGCATGCATACCACTACATATGAATATAGATTATGGATACACAAGATTTCACAAAAACTTCTTCTTCTTTATCAAGATGGATCCTTCAACACATACAACTTCTTCGATCCGTGCACCCAGCTGTAGGTGGTTTTTGCACTCAGCTGTAGAATCTTCCAATGGCTCCGCGCACTCAGCTTTGGAGATTTTCTTAAAAGCCAAAAATACAGGCTAAAGACAAAAAACATGATCAATTTATTTATGTGTCCTATCTTACGACAACACATGACATTTCTTTATATATGTTTCATTACTAAAAAACTGTGGTCCACATACCATGGATTCGACAAAACAATGAGCTAAAATCTCGATACTTGTTACAAAATGAGGGGCTTTGACCCACCCCAAAGCCCCTAGATATTGGGCGATGAATACAACTTCGCGAACTCCACGCACTCCACTCCTCAAAATGCTGAGTCTTTGACCTAAACTAGACCAAGTTAGGCCTCACCCAATAGGGACATTGTAGCCACTCCTCGCTCCTCAAGGAACTGACTATCTACTCTCAAGGCTATGTGGGAGGAGCCAAGGTGAAATGTCCTTTCTCATACAATGGGAGGGGTATATATAGCCAAGGGTTATGCTTGACCCTTGTGACCCTTGGACTACCCTCATGACTGTTGAACTTCCTATGAATTTTCAATTGACATGACTCTTCAACTTCTTGTGTGTGTCCATTGGAATTTCACTTTACATTACATTTAGTTACAACAGATATGGCCCATACCGGTGATGTGTCCTTGACAACTCATGACACAACTTGAAATGACACTGCTGACATGTACTAGTTGGTTGTGGTGTCCATGTCAAGCTGCTGTGCTATTAAGTGATGTATGTACTCTCAGGTGTGCTTTGTCTTCTCCTCCACATGGATTGATGTTGCGGGGTCTTCGATGGTATTGGTCTTGCAAGATGGTTTCATGCATGTGTTCCTTTCAATTGCTACTTCTTTCATTCGTCCAACTCCAAGTAAGTCTTATAGCATGTGCACTCATTCTTCATCCCGTTGGTCGTCTCGCCATGTTCTATCAGTGTACATGTTCCTGCAATTCACTCATGATGGGATGCCATCAAATACAAAACCTTCTAGTCTAGCATGATGCAGCTCTAGGTGACAGCGAGGAGAACTGATCACTGGGACTGCACAAAGCGTAGCTTAGGCTTGGAAAAGGAACTTCGGGACATAGTCTTCACTGTCGGGGAAAACAACGTAGATGCCACTAGGAGGAAAAATTACATAGTTAAGGACACCAGTGGAAGCTACAAGGTGGTACCCTGAGGGACACCTCTACGCAGTTTCTAGAGGGAATATAAGGCAGGACAATAGAGGGACCATAGGACAACTCTACATAGTTTTTGAGAGTAGTGAGTCTGCACTGAGGGAGCAGCGTAGGCTCAAGCCTCTGGGAAATGTGCGGTTCCAACAAGCAGGAAGGAGGCTTGATGACTGTTCTTTCAAAGTGCAATTCATATAGGTAGTGAGGCATTTTCTGCATAGTTCTAGGAAGGAAGGAAAGCTGCTTACCTCTGGGATTGCGCAATGCAACTGACCCGGAGGATAGCCTCAAGCACAACACAATTCCAGATAGCAGAGCAACACCACTGAGGGCTGAGAGTGTGTAGTGCATCTCAGTCTGGGTCCAGTGAATTGAAGTTGTTATGTCGAGAGATTTTTAGGAAAATGGCTAAGTGTGAGAGGCAAGTGAACTTGTGATGACTCGACATTGTGATTACACACTTAGCGTACTTCGACAACATGAAAACACTGACCACCGAGACAACATAGAAAAGCATGACCCTATTTGGGACTATTTAGAGATGAAAGTGACAAGTGTGACACTTGGGATAGACCTTTGGATGACCATGACGACACTTGCGTGACAGTGCTTACAACTTTGTGTGTGAGTATGATAGGTATTCACATAGTTAGGACAACCCAAACACACAAATAAAAACCTTCGAAATCACCATAACAAGATCGAAAGCATGACAAAGAAATCAACATGAAAAAATACGACAGTTGGTTAAGCAAGAAAAGGGGTTAAAAAGACTCTCACAGAGCTCAAGGAATGAGCTCGAGTGTTTGCAACCATCAAAGGAAAAACCAAGGAAGGCTCCAAAATTTGAGTGAAAGAAAAAAATTTGGAGGGTGTTGCAGCCAACAACATCCTTCTTCTTCAAAATATTTTTCATTCCATTAGAGTTGATTATCTTACCAGGTTTCCTAGCGATACCCCTTAATTCAATTTCCCTTCCTGTATAGAAAAAAATAAAAAAATCTTGAAAATTAAAAGCTATCATCCCCAAATATTGTAACCATTGGAATCCTAATAAAATATCAATACCACCCATTGGAATGGAAATCATTGGACTATTAAATACATATTCCTCCATAGTTAGATTGATATTATGGAATTTCCATGAGCAATTTATAGTTCCTGTATCTGCAACCATCACTTGACACTTTGGTGCTGGGTATATAAAGTCTTTCAAATCCTTGGGTGTTTATATTTGTATCCTCATAATGTGCTATCAATACCTTCATAAAAATTGACCAAGTTACAAAGAATTAATGAGAACAAAGAAATTGATACGACACAAACTGATTAGGATGTAGATATAAAGTTTCAATGCATACCTTTTATGTGTGTTGCACATCATGTAGATAAAAGAATTGCTACATCTATAATATCCATGTTAGAAGATCCTTGCCATCAAACTTCTTCATGTCGATCTTTGGAATGTGGTTTTTCTTAAACCCAACGTTGGAGTCTCTAAAATCATAATTCCTATTTATTTTTTCCTCATCATGATTTTCATGGATTACCTTGTCACCACTAGGAATCATTTCTTGTAGCAACTTTGTCAATTCTTCCAACTTGACATTCATTGCATCCATGTCTACTTTAAAAACTCCCATGTATGATTTTAAACCATCCTTGACACCTTCCATGTACATTTTTATTTTTATTTTTAAACCATCCATTATGACATTCATCATCACCTCCAATTCATTTTTGGTTACCTTTTGTGAGAGTGAAATTTGTTGCACTTGGTCCCGTAATTTTTATATACCATGTTTCATTTCTTCATGTGTCATAGTAGAGCTTTCTGGTTGCTTATGTGGAGTATCCATTTACTTATTGTGAGACATATTGGAACAAAATGATGATATATATGATTTATTATTCCCTTTGAATCACTTCAAATTGATTTTTCAAACAAAAGTTATGCAAATTTTTTAAAAATACACACATTATTTTTTTCTTTTTGGAGATTGATCTTGAAATTGTTGTATTTCTATAATTTAGGCCTCCCAAGCTCTAAAATTTTATCTTGTGGTATCCCTTTGTTTCCTCTTTTGACACTGCCAGTTAGCCTAAGAGTGGATTCTTCAAGATAAAGTTAGCTAAAATGTCCTAAGATGACCTCCTTATGGATTGGTTCAGTAGAACTAACTTGTACAAAATTCCACTTGTCCCTATTTCAACCTTTTTCAGTAAAAATGGTACCCAAGAAATTGCAGTCTATTAAATTTCAGCCACTTTTTACAAAATTCAATTTGGATGCCTGAAATGAAAGTTATAAAAATTTTCCTCGAGACACCTGTTTAAGACAAAATTGTGGAGCATACACAAACCTTAACTTCCTTGAATCATATCTCCAATAATATAGCGATCCAAGCTCTGAAATTTTTAGATGATGTTCACCAAGATTTCAGTTCCCCATGGTCAAAATATTAGCTTTTGAAGCCTCATAAAATAAAATTTATAGTGAAAATTCCAAGATGGCCTGTTTGAAGCAGTGAAACCCTAGGATCCAAAGCTTTGATTCCAAATGTTATGTAACCAGATAAAAAAATAGAAGAAGATATAGATCAATGACTTCCAAATAATACTCTTCAATGGGGAACATCCTTTTACATCACATAAATGAATAATTCTTTGATGATTCAAATGAAACGACCTCCTTTGTATACATATGATTCTAAAGGGTCATAATATAATTAGGACCTACATAACAATAATAATGTAAGGGCACACCAATAACAATAGTGGACTTCTAAGGGGAACAAAAATAACAATATGGGGGCTACATGGGTCAAAACAATAACAATATTGGGGATACACTAGTATTTTAGGGACCTAACAAAACATCTATTTGTAACATGTTGGGTTATGTTATATTCTTTCCACGACTAGCCCACATAGTTAACCAAGGGTTTAGAGGGGGGGGGTGGAGCCCCCCTTCGTTGTGCCGATTGTGTACCAGGGGCGGGGGGGGAGGGGAGTCACAGGGGATTTGATGCGTACCCGTAACCCCACTTTATGGGGTCCAGGGCAGCGCCTCGGAAAATTTAGGTTTTGGACCCTATGTTAGGATGGGCAGACCCACCTATGGTTTTGTGCATGATTTTGGCACATGTTTTTTGGACACGATGGTTTTCGGTCCATGGTATTGGACGTGATAGTTTTTGGTCCATGGTATTGGATGCTTCAGCATGTATAAATATGTATTATAACATTCAAAGGAACATAATGAAAAATCAAGCTGGTAGTCCCGGTTTTGGGATCCACGGGAAAATCTCTGTGTATATGTGTTTTATGTGTTATGCTTTTGCATTGTTTATTTTCTGTGTTTTAGAATTCGTATGCAGGTAATTTCTGTACGAGGTTAAAACCTACATTTGGTATCAGAGCAGTTTTGGCTTCAAGCGAATGCCTTTGTTGCTGAGGGGTTTCTCTCGGGCCTGTGGTAGACCCTGTTCAGTGGGAGATCTGCAAGATCGATTCTGGTGGTGAAAGAAGATGGCAAGCAGTGGAAAGATAGAGATCGAGAAATTTAATGGTCAGAGTTTTGAGTTGTGGAAACTCAAGATGGGGGATCTATTGGTGGATAAAGATCAGCGGATCGTGGTAGATCCTAGTACTAAACCAATAGGTGTGTCCGATGAAGAATGGAAGAGTTGGATCAGAAGGCAAAGAGCACAATACGATTGTGTGTCTCAGATTCAATATTGCTAAATGTATCAAGGGAAGCTACGGCGAAGGCTTTGTGGGACAAGTTAGGGACTTTGTACCAATCTAAGTCTCTGGTGAATAAAGTGTTCCTGTGGAAAAAGCTGTATAACCTGAGGATGAAAGATGGGGACTCTGTGACAGAGCATCTGAACGCATTTAATACTGTGGTAAGTCAGTTAGCATCTGTTGATATTAAAATTTCAGATGAGGATTATTGCATTAGTTTGTTGTGTTCTCTACCAGATTCATGGGATAGTCTGGTTATTGCAATAGGTAGCAATGCAACGGCCTTGTAGTTTGATGAAATAGTCTCATCCTTGCTGACGGAGGAGATGAGACAGAAAAATATGGAGAGCCAGAATGGTGATGCCTTGTCTGTATGAGGACGGCACTAGAACAAAAACAAAAATAATTCATTGAGTGGGAGATCTAAATCTAGAGGGAGATCTAAATCTCTAGGAAAACCTGTAAAGGTGGTGCGCTGGAAATGCGGAAAGGAAGGGCACTAAAAAAGGGAATGTAAATATAAAGCTCCTGATAAAGGAAGGGGATCTGATGATGCTCCTTCTGTAGAGGCAAAAACCACCTCAGATGAAGGTGGGGATGTGTACTTGGCTTCTTCAAGTACACATGTAGATCATGAGGTATGGTTGATTGACTCAGGTGCATCCTTTCACTTCACTCCCCATAGAGAGTGGTTCTGCGAGTATGAGAAATATGATGGTGGTGATGTCTTCGTAGGGGATGATAGGAAGGCTAGAAGCATTGGTCGCAGAAAAGTAAATTTGAAGTTACAAGGTCGAAGGGTTAGAACACTTCTGGGTGTTCTGCATATTCCTGCATTGGCCAGAAATCTGATTTCTGTAAGCAAGCCGGATGATGCAGGTGTAAAAATAGTGTTCGAGAAGGATGCCTGCAAAATGGTTTGGGGAACACTGGTATTGATGTGGGGAGTTCGAATTGGAACTCTGTACAAGCTACAAGGTAGCACTGTTATTGATGGGTGCAATAGTTCTGTGGTTCCTGAAAGTTTAGCAGAAAATCTAGTGGTCTCTGGAGAGAAGACCATGCTGTGGCATCAAAGGCTTGGGCATATTGGAGAGAAGGGCCTTCAAATACTTCATGGTAAAGCAATGGTAGAAGGTATGAGTAATAGCTCTCTGGATTTTGATTTCTGTGAAAATTGTGTATATGGGAAGCAGAATCGGGTGAGTTTCCCCTCTGGTGGTAAGAGGGTGAAATAGATATTAGAGCTTGTGCACAGTGATGTGTTTGGACCTGTGAAGGTTCCATCATTGGGTGAGTTTGTGTACTATGTTTCATTTATAGATGACTTCTCAAGGAATACATGGATATATTTCCTTAAGAAGAAATTTGAAGTCTTTGACAAGTTTAAAGAATTCAAGGCTTTGGTGGAAAACCAGACAGAGAAGAAGATAAAGGTGCTGAGGACAAATAACAGTGGAGAGTTTTGTAGTAAGGAATTTTAAGAATTCTGCAAGAAGTGTGGTATAGTATGACAGAAGACTACTCCATTTACACCTTAGCAAAATGAAGTTGCAGAAAGAATGAACAAGACGTTGATGGAAAGGGAAAGAAGCATGCTTAGTGGTGTCGGGTTAGGATAGGAATTCTGGGCAGAGGCAGTGGAGACAACATGTTACCTGGTCAACAGATCACCTTCATCAACATTGGAGGATAAGACTCCACAAGAGGTATGGACTGGTAAGAAACACTCTCTTTCACATCTGAGGGTATTTGGATGTGATGCATATGTACGTGTTCCAAAGGAGAAACGAACCAAGTTGGATAGTAAATCTGAAAAGTTCATCTTTATTGGGTATAACGATGGTTTAAAGAGTTATAAACTTTGGAACCCAGTAACAAGGAAGGTTGTGTACAACTGAGATGTGGTGTTTAGAGAGGTGAAAGATGTTATTAAAAATGAAGTTCAACCAAAGGAACTTGAGAAGATAGAGTTTGAGCTTAAGGAGGAAGAATTAGACTCTACAGCAGAGGAGGAATCAGAAGATGAAGAGCCACAAACTCCAGGTCTAAGAAAATCAGTTCGAGAAAGAAGGCAACTAGAAAGGTATAGTCCATTTTCTTTCTGTTCAAATTTTGCTTTATCTATTACTGACAATGATCCCAGAACTATGAAGGAAGCAGTAGATTCATAGGATGGAAAACTCTGGAAAGAGGCCATGGTTGATGAAATGGCATCTTTGCACAAAAATGAGGCTTGGGATCTGGTGGAGTTGCCGGCTGGAAGGAAACCCATTGGCAGCAAATGGGTGTTCAAGAAGAAGACAAATGTAGAAGGAAAGGTGGAGAAATACAAAGCTCGGTTGGTAGCAAAAGGTTATTCCCAGGTGTCGGGAATTGATTTTGGTGATATTTTTTCTCCTGTTGCCAAGGTAACTTCTATTAGATTACTTTTATCTGTTGCTGCAGCTTTTGATTTTGAGGTAGAACAGATGGATGTGAAGAAAACATTTCTTCATAGGGATCTAGAAGAGGAAATATACATGAAGCAACCTAAAGGCTTTGTAGTGAAGGGTAAGAAAGAACTGGTATGCAAGTTAAAGAAGTCTTTGTATGGGTTAAAACAGTCACCAAGGATGTGGTATTAGAAATTTTATACATTTATATAGGGACTTGGATTCACCAGAAGCAAAGCAGATCACTGTGTATATTTTAAATTAATTGGTGGCCGTGTTATTTATCTGGTCTTGTATGTGGATGATATTTTGTTGGTTGGAAATGACAAAGAAATTATCCAAGATTTGAAGACCCAATTGTCCTCAAAATTTGACATGAAAGATATTGGTGTTGCAAACTATATTTTGGGCATGGAAATTAAAAGAGATCGGGCAAAGAGGAAGCTTTGGTTAAACTAGAGGAAGTATGTCGAGACAATACTGCAAAGGTTTAATATGCAGGATAGTAAGCTGGTGAAGGTTCCTACTCCTGTAGGTGTGAGGTTATCTGTTGAACAGTGTCCCAAGACACAAGAAGAGGAAGAGGACATGTCCCGTGTTCCATATGCAAGTGCACTCGGTATGGTCTGTACTAGACCAGACATTGCACATGTAGTGGGATTATTGAGTAGGTTTAAGTCAAAACTAGGTAAGGAGCACTGGACAACAGTGAAGCGGGTTTTCAGGTATTTACATGGCACTAGTGATTATGGTTTGTGCTACCAAGGAAGATCAGGATTGGGCAGAATGTTGAATATTCGTGGCTTTGTTGATGCAGACTGGGTTGTTGATCTGGATCAGAGAAGATCTACAAGTGGGTACGTGTTTAACCTATTTGGAGGTGCAGTTAGTTGGATGAGTGAGAAGCAATCTGTAGTGGCACTATCAACTACAGAGGCAGAATACATGGCAGCCACTCATGCAAGTAAGGAAGTAGTTTGGTTGCAGAGATTGTGTTCAAGTATGGGGTTAGTACAAGGAGCTATAAGGATAGACTGCGATAGCCAAAGTGAAATTTTCTTGGCAAAGAACCCCACATATCATTCAAAGACAAAGCACATTGATGTTCAGTATCACTTTGTGAGGGATATGATAGAAGACAAAAATGTGTTGCTGGTAAAGGTGGACACTTTGAAGAATACTGCAAATACATTAACAAAATATGTGAGCTATAAGAAGTTCTCTTGGTGTAGAGAGACAATGGGCGTTTCAGGGATGGAAAAATGACTAAGCTCTCTTGTGGCCCCCTATGGAAAGAAAACAACAAATGAGAGAATGTTGGGATGTGTTATATTCTTTCCACGACTAGCCCACATAGTTAACTGGGGGGTTAGAGGGGGGGCGGCTCCCCCCTTCGTTGCGCCGATTGTGTAGCGGGGGGGTCATAGGGGTTTTGAGGCATACCCATAACCCCACTTTATGGGGTCCAGGGCAGCGCCCAGGAAAATTTTTCTTTTGGACCCTATGTTAGGATGGGCGGACCCACATATGGTTTTGTGCATGATTTTCGCACAGGTTTTTTTGACGCGATGGTTTTCGGTCCTTGGTATTGGACGCAATGGTTTTTGGTCCATGGTATTGGATGCTTCAGCATGTATAAATATGTATTATAACATTGAAAGGAAGATAATGAAAAATCAAGCTGGTAGTCCCGGTTTTGGGATCCAGGGGAAAATCTCTGTGTATATGTGTTTTATGTGTTATGCTCTCGCATTGTTTATTTTCTGTGTTTTAGAATTCGTATGTAGGTAATTTCTATATGGGGTTAAAACCTACATAACACTTGTAATAATCATCCACAAAATTGGGTTGTATGCTTTGCTTAAATTTCATGGAACTTTAAACAAAAATCCCTCTACTCTCAATGTCAATAATTCCTATTGGACTCCATGAAGAATCCATTATTTCAAAGATTTATATAAATTCAAAGAAACTAATATTAATCTTTCAATTCAATGATTCATAACTTGAACAATCTAATAGATATTAAAAATCATAGAACATGTGATTCCACAAAGCTAATCTTACAAACAATAAAAGAGCATTATAATGGATAGAGTTTTGGAAAAAAATTCAATTAGGTGTAGCTTGAGAGTTTGTGAATAAAGTTACTCTTCCCATATGGGTTCAAATCCTTCTTTCTGGCATGTTTTCTCTTAGTGATTTTGTTGTTGATGAGTTATATATGATCTATTCATAAGTTTTTGACTTGGCCTTTTTCCTTGAAGAATATAGGGTTTGTCTTGGGTGCTCATGGTGGCTTTTAGTTACCTTTCATACTGCATAAAGACAACCAAAATGTTTTTCATTTAATTGTCAACTCAGGGTCTTTAGAGGAACTTGCAAACTGTCGTGCACCATAGACGCTAGTACAACTATGTATGTGTCTTGAAGTTGTAGTATAAGTATGATCTTACAAGTCATCAAGTAATATAAATCACACCTTCAATCCAATCCATACTTGTAGGAATGTAAATCACATTGTATAATCTATGTTATAGGAAAGTAAATTGCAAGAAAGTAAATCACATTTGCAAGAAAAGTAAATCACACTAGCATCTAAAGGTGACTTGCTCAAGTTTTAATAATGATCTCGATTGTTGTAACTAATATGAAATTGCATGTACAATGGAAACACATTCAAATACAAACCATTAACTCACATTTTCTTGTACATATATTGAAACCATAAACTAAATGCATAAATTAACAAATCCAAATATTCAGGAAAACAAAATTGTTAAGATTATTGAAATAGAGTAATGTTAACGCTATAGCAAAGTTGTAGGAATGCGAATTGTAGAAACAACCCTAACTCACATGATTCTATAATTCATTCAAAAAATAAATTAGTGAGTGAATAAAGATAACATTAAAATCTAATTTGTATAAGTAAACCTACACTTTAGAGTTGCAACAATTGGTAATTTATCTGAGTTACATCAATTAACAGTTTGGAGTTGCAAAAATAAAAAAACAAAGTAAATACATAAATGAATAGAAACATAAATTATAATTACAACTACGCTATGGATACATAAAGTGCTTGACTAAGGAGGGGGTCCTACCTCCTTTTAAGATGAAGCACTAGTTAGAAAGGTGATAAAATGTGAATGCTCAACACACCATTACTCGAACATGAGAAATTGTATTGCATAACTAAAATCCTCAGCTTTGATTATAAGCTACCAACTTCAAGTTTACATGTTCTACGCCCATCTAACTATAGGAGAGAAAGGAGTTTTTATACAAAATATATTCTATCAAAAATAAATCAAATAGGTGGATGGACAACCATAAAAATTAGGTTGTTCATCATGTTACATTGATTTCTTCAGAGAATGGTAAAACATGCCTCAACTGAATCATTTCATATATGCGACAAGTGGTGCCTGAGTTGAATCCTTTCCTTGGTCATAAAATTGTTCATGTCACTTTCCTATGTTATAAATTGTTTTTTAACTCATCTTATTGGTCCAAAACTGATAGCTAGATGGTTGATTGTTGTGCTGGCAGAACAAATGCATTTTTGCAACGTCGTCACTAGAGTTGCAACAATGGGTAAAATGTAGAGTTGTAATAATCATGCCACAGGGGAAAAATGAGTTGCAACAATGATGTTAGGGATAACATGAGTTTAAAAAACATGAATCACAACAATGACATTCACACCTTGTAGTTGTAACAATAGTGGATGGTTGCAACAACTATGGAGGGTTGTAGCAATAATGGAGAGTCACAACTACTATGGTCACATCTCAAAGTTACATCCACTGAATCTTGACAGGTTAGAGAGAGTTGAATTACTTGTAGGTAATTTCAACACCTATGGGGAGTTGCATCGCGTACAAGGAGTTTTGGCTATTGTCGAGTACTTGCATTGAGTAGTACCTATGCATTCCTTGAATACTGCATGCCATTGTCAATATAGAAAGGAAACAATTTATCAAAAAATTCATATGATGCACATAGAAGGATCACTCATATCTTGACCAAAAATGTATCAATATGAATGGAAAATTTGATAAGAAAAGGATGGAAAATTTAAAAATGGTGGACAAAGAGGTATTAGAGGGGTGCTAAAAATATGCCAATTTAGGCACCCTCAATCCCCCCCTAGCTTAACTCATTACATGTCCTCATGCAACTAGAATCAATCCAAATTTGAGAAGGATAGGGCCATTGGAGGTTACAAAGGTTGTAATGAGTATGTCCCACCTCATCTACATAAAAATATCCCCATCTTTCCTAGATTTCCCTCCAACTGTTGGAAATAATACTGAGAGGGGGGGTGAATCAGTATTATCAGTTCAATAATTTTTCATTTCCCAAACAGATTTATATACACTACTTCAATGAAGTGAACTAGCGTGTACGCGCTACTGTTATTAGAGAAACCAACGTATACCTAGGGAACTTTAAGCAGTGCTGTAAAAACATAATAAACAATCACACATAAGCAACACACATGAACACCAAGATTTAAGGTGGAAACCCAATGCGGGAGAAAAACCACTTGCTGCTGTCGTCTCTATCTTCTTTTAATAATAAGAAAATATGTTTACAATCTTGTACTAGTGCAGACTCATAATATTATGCAGGCACCCACCTGTAGAAGGCTACAACCTTCTCTCGTTTTCCACTAGAAGGGAGCTACAACCCCCTATCTCTTGTACTAGCCAATGTGTTTACTAGTATGTAGGTGCTGGCCTACAGAATGCTACAACCTTCTTTCTTATTCTAGGGACCACATTTCATAAAATTTCAGAATGGATGATCCTGGTACACAACAATACAAATGAAGGCCTCATTTCATCATATTTTCATACTGGACCCATTAGAAACTTTGAAACTCAAACTACATCAACCAACCATTAGTTAATCTGAACAATCAGATCACTGTCACTAGAACACTGTACTGAACTTCGAAACCTACATCATCATTTAGAACCAGCTGTAACCTCAAAAATCATGCATTATAATGTATATGCTACTTTATTGAACCCAACCTGTGTGTATGCGATACTTGCTTTAACCAAACCTTTGTATACCCTCAAAACTACTAAAACATAAAACTTTTGAATCAAGTTAGTATCAACTAGCAATATACTGAAAATCTACTGTCAATTGACAGAGCTATAGATAGGGAGTAGCAGAGATAACCCTTCTTACTTATAAAATCAATGAATCAGACACCAAACTCCTTATGCATTTAGTTTTACATTCAGATCTAAGAGGACTTCATTGACAGACAACAATAAAACAACAAAACTGTTATGAAACCAGCTCAAGAAAAGATAGAAAAGATAGATCAACGCCTTAGAATTCAGCCTCTTCAAGGGGGCAACCTCCTTTACATTACATAAATGAACAATTCTTGGATGATACAAATCAAAAGACCTCCTTTCTATATATAGGAGCCTAAGGGGTCATAACATAATCATAGCCGACATAACAATAATAATGTAAGGGCACAATAATAACAATAGTGGGCTTCTATGGGGCACAATAGTAACAATATGGGCACTACATGGGTACATCAATATAATAAGTGGGTTGTACTAATAACCATAAGGGGTTACACTAGTAGTATAGGGGCCTAACATGCCCCTCTCCTTCAAAAAGCATTGTCCTCAACGCTTGAGTAGTTCTTGATGCTTCTATATAAAATTCTTGTCCTCCCTTGTGGAATCTTCAGCGGGTAAGTTCTTCCACTTGATGAGAAACTTTGAAATTGATCGATTTCGTAGCTGTCGGGTTCTTGTTTCTGTGACTGCTCCAGGTTCCAATATGATTTTTCCTTCCTCTTCAATTTCTGGCAATATTGTTTGAATTGGGATATTTTGCAACTTTTGAATAAGTGACCATACTTCTTCATCCTTCTTCCATTCATCCCTTGCTTCATTTATCCAATCTGGTTGGATAATAGAAATAGCACAAAACAATGCTTCCACATCCTCATCCTTGAAGAGTCTTCCCATTCGGTAAGGTCGCCATTTTTTAAGTGCATGTAGTATTGCCAAAATTTCCTTCTCATAAATAGCTTGCTTGAGATGTAGCAATAAAAATACCCAATCACGTACATCAAAACATTTCTCACTACGATGTTGATCTACCTGTTGCTTTGTTTGATTTTGCACCAAAGTGGTGTTATCCTTTAAAATTTGGAGAACTTCTTGTTGATGCTCGATGTGATCTTTCACTGCTTGAACCTTTTTCTTCTTGATATGTCCTTCTATCTGTAGAGTTTGAGGAGTGGCGATTTCTTCCAATCCTTTACAAGATATGGTCAGATTCATTTCTTGATGCTCGATGTGATCTTTCACTTCTTGAACATTTTTCTTCTTGATATGTCCTTCTATCTTGATAGTTTGAGGAGTGGTAATTTCGACCAATGAATTACAAGATATGGTTGGATTCATTTCTTCTTTCTCGATGTGATCTTTCACTTCTTGCACCTTTTTCTTCTTGATATGTCCTTCTATCTTGAGAGTTTGAGGAGTGGTAGTTCTTGCCAATGCTTTACAAGATATGGTATGATTCATTTCTTCTTTCCCTAAGGTGGGGTCCTGGCGTAGATCCTCTTCTTTTGATGTTTTTTGATCCTTTTCTTCCTCATCTTCATATTCTATGTAAAATAATTTCTTCTCAGCACAATTATGACCTTTAGTGCATTTTCTATCACAATTGTAACAAAGCCCTTTTTCTCTTTTTTCTTCCAATTGTTGTGGTGTAACCCTTGTAGGTTGTGGAAGGCTAGGAGAAACAACACTTCCATATTTATAGTTGTTAGGGGTATGCTTCCTGGTTTCCATAATTTTTCTTTCCACTATGTCACAAAGCCCTTTTACTCTTTCCAATTGTTGTGGTGTTGCTCTAAAGAAGGTGTTGCTCTTTGTATCCTCATAATGTGTTATCATTTCCTCCGTGAAAATTGACCATGTAACAAGTCGTTTACAAGAACAAAGCCCTTCATACCATAAAAATTGATCAGGTTCTAAATATGAAGATGCAATACATACCTTTTGTAACAGTGGTACACCATGTAGATCAAAATATTGCTCCATCTGAAGTATCCAATTTACCGGATCCTTGCCATCAAACTTCCTCATCTTGCTTTTTCTTGATTTTAGGAGCTCGATCTTGAAACGACTATAACTCTGTACTTTCAGATCTTTAAGTTCTGAAATTGTGACTTGTAGTAGCCCTTTGTGTCCTCTTTCCAATTCCACCAGTCTGATCCAAATTGGATTCTCCAAGAAAGATTTATGTGAAATCTCCCACAGTGACTTGATTATAGACTAGTTCAATAGAGCGAACTTGTACGACGTGCCACGAGTCACTGTTTCGACCTTTGGATCTAAAAAATGCATAAAAAAGACTACAGTCCATCCTCTTTCTGTACCTTCTTACGAAATTTCAATCCGATCCCCAAAGAGAAAGTTATGACGATCTTCCCCAAGTCACCTGTTTGGAATGTAATTCAAGAGTCTGCAAAAAGACCAACTTCCTTAGATCATATCTCTGCAAATATAGCGCAAAAAGATCTGAAATTTGGACCTGAGGTTCAGCGAGATTTCTTCTCAAATGGGTTTATTTTGCAACTTTTGAAACGTCGCATAAAAAAATTTATAGTTAAAATGCCACGATGACATGTTTGTAGCAGCGAAACACTAGAATCCAAACCTCTGATCCCAAATGTTATGAAACCAACTCAAGAAAAGAGAGAAAAGATAGATCAACGCCTTAGAATTTAGCCTCTTCGAGGGGGAAACCTCCTTTACATTACATAAATGAACAATTCTTGGATGATACAAATGAAAAGACCTCCTTTCTATATATAGGAGTCTAAGGGGTCATAACATAATCATAGCCGACATAACAATAATAATGTAAGGGCACAATAATAATAATAGTGGGCTTCTATGGGGCACAATAGTAACAATATGGGCACTACATGGGTACATCAATATAATAAGTGGGTTGTACTAATAACCATAAGCGGTTACACTAGTAGTATAGGGGCCTAACAAGAACTGATTAGATAGACCAATTAGATCTGAAGAATAGGCTTTTCTTTTGTATACACTACTTGGAAGAGTAGAACCTGCGTGTATATGCGCTTTTACCCAGATGAATTAGCATATAGATATGCAAATATTAAATCATAACTTCGCTGCTATTCCAAACTTCAGACAAACCTAGATCATGACATTTAAAGAATAAAACATGTGTACACATTCAGATCTAGCCAAACCAAGATTAGAGCATTCAATGACAAGTCATTTAAGGTCTCATGATCCTGATCCAACATTGAATTCAAGGTGCACATAATATTTTAGATCAAATCACAAACACAACGCCCTGCAACATAAAATATACTTCAGATAGAAGTATTCTTGAGAAAACCCTTTTACTTGCACACTTTGGCCTTATGATCTTCTCCTCCTTATATAGTTTTAGGCCTTTCTCAATACCTCAGACCAAAACCACTTAGGACCCATGATATTCTTGGACGGGATCAAATAGTTGTTACTTCGCTCAATATTGTGGGCTAATACCATGGTATTGATCCATGGTATTTTTTACTCTTGAATTTCCTTAATTTTCCAACATATACACGCCTTTCTTCTTGTGAAAGTGTGTGTATATGTATACGCTCTTTTTGTTATGTGAACTAGCGTGTATATGCTATTTTGACTGTGTGGACCAACATACACATCTTAAACTGCTTTAAACCATCCTTTTCCTTCAAATTCTTTATTTTGATCAGTAGACCTTAGTTCCATCTACCTGTTCTTTTGTACCAATGCCTTGTTACATCTGAATAGACCTATTGCACTATGGGTTTCCTTTCATCAAAACTGAACTGACCTGTGAGTGAGTTGCCATTAAGGACAACACTTGTATCATAATGCCAACACCAACAAGATACTTCTTCCTTCCTCGTCAACTTATAATCCTTCCTGTACCCCCTTGTTGAAATCTAGATCATAGGATAGTGAAAGGTCAACCCAATCCAATTTTTTGTACAACCCTCCATGCATTTAATGTGTTTTTTCACTCTTTCCAATGCTATCTTCAGATTGTTGAGGTTGAAAGGGTTTCTTTCCTAGGTGTTTTCTATAGCTTTCTTCCCTCTTTCCACACATCTTCTATGGATGGTTTCTCCATTATCTCAATTTGTGCCATACAGTGTGTGATAGATACCTATATATTCTTAGATATAAAATTAGCATGTTGGTTAGAGGAAGTCCATTGCTTATGAATGTTCATGACCTACAAGGACATGTAGTATTCTACTCTGACCCAAAAATTACTAGCAAAATTATGTTCCATTTCATGGGTTGCTTCCCAAGTAACATGGTTATTAAGGTATGACACAAATTATCTCAACCATACATTCCCAACAAAGTGATTGGTACAAGCTTATTAAGTCTCCATAAATGTGGTTGAGCTCATGATTTCAAATGGATTAATAACCATGATGGGTTTTCTTTGGAACATTATAATTTTTTTGTTCAAACACATGTTGTAATGTGGAGAAGGGCCCCTGCAACTAAGGGAAAATTATACTAGTAGACCAAGTCGTATCTTATTTATCTCCAATCTATTAACTTGATTCTCAAACCAAAACAACTTCTTCTTCTCTTATTTCGCTTCCCCCCATATATTCATGTGGGTTTCATAGAATTTGGCCCAATTTTCTCTTAAATTTTTGACAATTTGGTGATGCTCCCTAATGGGAATTGCTCTATTGTCATATGAAGCATTGGTTCCTTTCACCCACTTTTTTGGGTTATCCACTTGTATATTCTTATCTTCCATTACTTTCAAATTAATCTAAGCAGTTTCATCAATCAAAATAGGCATGAAATATATTTTTTTGGACACCTAAATCTTATGTTTCTTTCCTAGGGATCTAAGAGGTTATCTTTTTGGCTTCAGGGTGTGGTTCCTCTTTAATAAGAGAAACTTCTACCTAGGAAATGTAGTCAAGTTTCTCAAAGGAAATTATCTCCTCAGGCTCATATGTTAGTGTTTTTATGATGACTTGAAGCCTCCTATTTTCCATTTCTAAAGCCTTATTCTTTCTTAAAAGAGTTGTGTACAATGATAAAGAACACAAGGTACTTAATTTCTTAGGCTTCTTGAGTTTGGTTTTTGTAGAAAAAATTTCCTTAGGAACAATAGCCTTTGTCTCTTCTTCCTCTTCTGAATATACTTCAAAAATAGAACAATACCTCCCCCCTAGATATTCCCTTGTTGGTTCTTGTGTTAGAACAAGTTCTACTATTCTTAGCTCCTTTGTCGGGTCAAAAACAACATCCCAACTACTGGTTCTTGTGTGTTAGTATGGGATTATGATTCAAACATCTCAAAGGTATCTCCTAGTGCTACAACTCCCTCATCTTCTATCCCTACTGGTTCATGTGTTGCAATAGGGATTGCTTGGTGTACTTGCTAAGTTGCAACCTCAAGGGTGTACTTGGTTCTATTTTTCTTAGGCACATAAGGTGGTATAATCCTCCTTAATCATTTGGAAAGGGGTTTATTGTTTATTATCTCCACATCACTATCCTCATTCTTCTATGGAGTTGCAACATTGCCTTCTAGGGTTTATTCTTCAACAGGAAGAGGTGGGTACTCAATGGCCAAGGTAACTGCAACAATTTTCTCCCTAGCTGTGCTGCAGCTCTGAGATTGGAAATAACTGTGGCTTTAGGAGTTTTAACACTATAATCCCATGGTAAAGTTGAAACTTATGCTTCTCCTATTGATGGAGTTGCAACTTCTTCGATTGCTATTGGTGGAGTTGTATCTTCTACAATTTTATCAAGTTTCCTTATAACCTCATTTGATATTCATCCTTCTTGGTTCAAGGATAATACTACCAATAGTTTAATTAGACCGAGATGGGAAAGAGAATCCCTAGGCCATCCATATTTTTTACTTCTATTGTCATGGTGTATATCATTTTGAGGAGAAAGCATGGCATGTTGATGAGTCTCCCATGCCTTGGATGGTCCATCAATCAAATATGATGGAGGTACATGACACCATTTTCATGACCAAGGCTACCTCATCCCATGGGTGTGGCAGTGACCTCCTATAAAACCCTATCCCCTTTTTGATCAGGGCTTCCCTAAGCTCTAAGAATTGTTTCATCATTCTGGCTTTGAACTTCTCTTACAATACCATATCTCTCCTATTTATGGTAACTTTTTTACCTTAGCCAAAATTTATTTTGTGACCTCCATAATTGTGCCTGATAGCACTGACAAATTTTACACAAAATTAAGAAAAAACTCTAGGGCTACTTCATCATTTTGTCCCTAAAACCTTTAGATATATTCAACCCAAACCCCCTATTAAAATATTGCCCAATGTGATGATATTCTTGTAACAACGTAGCTTTTGTAGGTTCTTTACAAATGAGGGAGCCTCCCATGGTTTCATTTATTTCTTAGAGTTTAAACCACTATGGCTGCGATAAGGATGAATGGTTCAATATTAAGGATTTCCAATTATGGAAGGGGTGATTTCATGATGGGATATTATGCCATTGGTGGTGGGAATAATGATGATTCAGGTGATTTGAATCAAGTGGTCAAGTTGAATTATGCTAGTCAATGCCATTCAACATGCAAATGGTTATGGAAATATACCTATTCTTTATTACCATAAGTATATTTGGCTCATACCTTCTCCCCGCTAGTGTCCTAACCCCATAAGTAGCTTGAATTCATGCTTTTTGTCTGAGTTGCAGCTTGAGTATGAAGTTGCAACAACATTTCAGAGTTGTAGCAATAGTGCTTACGAAGTCTTTCATTGATAGCATGAAGTTTGATGGCTCTATTATCATATAGTCCAAGTCATATGATGCAAAAATTCCCTTTGCAATCTTTAAACTTAGAGTCAAATAGTATTGGCCAATCTTCAACTCTAATTTTCTTCTTTTTGATGAAATTATCATGACACTTGTCCCTATGATGTTGTATCATTGTGGTGTAATGCAAGGAAGCCTAACATATTTCATCTAATTCATTGATTTGGAGGAGCCTTTGTTTATGATATTTGGATAAGTGTAGTCCAAGTTGTACTATTTTCCTTAGTATTTGGATATCTGTTTCAATAGTCAAAATCACTCTCTTTCTAGATACTAGTTCATATGGAGTGGAAATAATAGTAGTTCTCCAGGTTGTTCTATATACCCATAGTTCTCTGGGAAGTCAACCATCCCAAGCCTTGAGTGTAGCTTGACAATCTTTGTGATTATGGCCTTAAGGATGTTGTAAATCCTCTCTACTTATCCATTGGCTTGTGGATGATACAATGTTGTTACCTTATGCTTGATATTGTAAATGTCCATTAATTCCTCAATGAGCCTTGAACTAAATTGATTTTTATTTTTTTTTATCACTATCCCTTGAGGTATTTCAAACTGGATGAAAATTCTTCATGGAGAAATTCCACTACTCGTTCAATTATTGTTGGGATTGCTTTAACTTCCATCCATTTTGAAACATAATTTGTGCAAACCAAGATGTAGGAGTTCTGACAGGAAGGGGGATTCATTGGCCCCAGAAAATTAATGGCACATTTGTCAAAGGGTTCCAACACTGGATGAGGCTACAACAACATCTCATTTGTTTGTATAATTCTACTCATGTGTTTGTAGCTATCACAATTCTTCATGTATTCCTTGGAATCCTTGAAAATAGAGGGCTAATAAAATCCGTGATGGAGTACCTTTTACCTAGTTATTTTTTCGGTAAAGTAGCCCCTAGATGGATCATCATGGAAAGCTTTTAGTAATTTTATACCTCGTCTTCTTGTACACATATTTTGATAATCAAGTAAAATCCCGTGCAAAAAAGATAGCCATTGATCCATGAAAATATTTCTCTCTCTAATGATCCTTTGTCATTCTTTCAGAGTTAGGTGATGTGGAAACTTTCCTACAACAAGTAATTAGAAATATCAATGAACCATAGAGAGTTAATAGATATTGCGAAGATAAGTTCAGTTGGAAAGGAATATTCTACTAGGGGCTCATTTTCCTTAGATGTTAATCTATAAATAAAATTGGTGACTACACTATCCTTTCTAGGCTTATTTAATATGGTAATATCAAACTCCCGTAATAAATAAATCATCTAGTAACTCTACCATTAATAATTGGTTTATTCATTAAGTTCTTAGTAACAACATGATACATATGTAATATCACCATATATCCTATAATATATGTCTAAATTTATGTGTGGCATGAACAACGACAAGGAATTATTTCTATTTTACTGTGTAGTTCAATTCTTTCCACAAGGGGTTTTGTCTGATGAAAATATTGCATACAAAGTTTTCTGTTCTTTTTTCCCTAATTCAACCCAAATGGTAGTGTTTGACACATCCATAGAGATGAGAAAAGGGAGGGACCAATTTGACCCTCTTATGATGGGAGCTTGTGGTAGTTTATACTTTAGTTCCTCAAAGACATGTTCGCAGTTACTCGTCCACAAAAATTCAACATTTTTGTTAAGTAAAGAAAATCATGGATGAGCTATCTGTGAAAAATCTTCAATAAAGTGATGATAGTAACTAGTATGTGCTAAGAAACTTCATACTTATCTTTGTGATCATGGAATAGGAAGGTTGAGTATTACTTTAATCTTTTCTAGA
This sequence comes from Pinus tabuliformis, assembly GCA_031772625.1. NCBI lineage: Eukaryota > Viridiplantae > Streptophyta > Pinopsida > Pinales > Pinaceae > Pinus > Pinus tabuliformis. Next base: position 620,857,812 of record CM062804.1, read on the forward strand.
TCTAGTTGGATGCCTTTAACCAATATATGATTCCCTAATCCAATGTTGTAAGTTAACATTATCTCACACTTCTAATTACCGAGGGAAACATAAATTTACTTACACCTTGTTAAATATTTCTTTGGATTATAAATGGATTCATCAAACTCATGTCCATAAGTGGTAAAATCATCCATGTATATTTCCACTCAATCATGGACAAGGTCAAAAAATATACCTATAAACACTCTTTGAAAGGTATTTGAAGCATTGCGTAATCCAAATCACAAGACATGATAAGAAAATGTTCCCCATGGTTATGTGAATGTTGTTTTTTCTTGGTCCTCAAGAACAACTTGGATTTGATTGTAACCACTAAATCCATTGAGGCAAGAAAAATACTTCTTTATGAAAGTGTATCCAGGACTTAGTCGATGAATGGGAGAGGGAACTAAGCCTTGTGTGTTTCTTTATTGATTTATGTATAGTCCGCACATATCCTCCACTTACCATTATTTTTTGAGACTATAACAAGATGGGAGACCCATTAGCTATCAAAAATTGAGTAAATAAACCCAGTTGTGAGCAAATTTTGTAGCCCATGTTTTACTATTTATTTTAGCGTGGGGTTCATGAGGCTACTGAACCAGCTCAAGATAATTCCTTAATGTAAATGTGACATGTAAGGCTTTTGCAATAGTTTAACTAATCGCTCTTTTTCCTCTTTTGCAAGCCCTCTATTAATCTTCAAGGTTTTACCAGGGTTGATTTCAATGTCTCTAAAGTTGATCCTTGGTCTTGTTCAATGAAGGATTTGTGTTTAAGAGGTGAAGCACATGTTGAGGCCAAAGAGGCTTAAACATAAGGTTACATTATGTGTTCAAGAGCATGTATGTTAGAGGATGATGAGGAGGAGGAAATAAAATCACTTATTTCCTCATCCTCGGTTTTCTACCCAATGGAAATGTATTGTTCAATAGTGAGGACTTTATGAGCAACCTCTTCCTCGTCATTGTCCTCCTCATCAACCCAAAAATATGTTTCAATGTCTACACTAGGATTGTTAGGAGGATATAAGGTTAGCTATTTAGTGGAGGTGCCATGGGATATTTTCATAGTCCACGATTTTCATATGATACATGCATATACAATGGACAACCATGTCTACCAAAGGATTAGAGGTCATGCCCCCATAAATGTGTTAGGATAGAGAAGTATGAGGTTGGTGGGATATTCCCATGAGTTTATGGATATCACCATGTCCTCCAGAATTCCTTCTAGTTTAATTGTTGACCTATTAGCCAGTTGAAGCACAATGGGGGTTTGTTTAAGCCTAGAGATCCCTAAGGCTTCCATGGTTTCTTGTGTCATAAAATTAGTGAAGACACCCAAGTTGATTAACATATTTCGAATAATAGTATTATTGATTTTCACATTAACAATTAGGCTACCAATATTGAAATATTTTGTTGCAAAGAATCCCCTTATCATAAGGTCAAATAGTTTTCTAATGACATGGAATATTAGGGATATTGGGCCTTCTTTAGCCAAGCCTATTTAAACAAAGTTATCTCACCACTTTTGAGGAAATTGACACATCTTTAACAACTTGAAAAAGCATGGTTTTGACACACCCATTCTTGAGGTCACCCATGAAGTCAAATCTTGGTTGAGCTATAGGATTTTATTGAATTAGTCTTTCAGGGTAAGGTGGTTCTTTAATTTTAAGGTTTATGTGCTCAACTCTTGAAGCTTCAGGAGACAACTCTTGCTTTGGTTCTTCATTTAGAGGTCAACAATATGCATGGGAGGATCTTGTTTAGTTAGTGTCTTCCCATATCTAAGGTGGATATCATGGCAATCTATAGAAGATATGGAGTAGGTCATGTAGCTCGCAAGCCCAACAACTTGCATTGGTCAATTTTTCCTACTATTAATTGGGTTAGCTATAGGTTTTGTAGGTAATTATGGTTGTGGAGGGGTAGTTTTGGATACTTTCATTTGAGGAGAAGGAAGCAGTTGTATAGGTCACTACATAGGAGCCTATTGAGGGCCTCCTTATGTAGGATTACTCCACCCCTACCTCCAAATATATTGAGGGTGAGGATGAGCCACCCAAGGTTGGGAAGGTAAGCACCACTATAGGGAAGTGTTAGTCCAATAAGAATTAAAACTTTCAGATGAATCTTGGATTATACCTTGTCTCTTTTGTGACCATGGTCATTTTTGTGCAACGAAACAAAGTTTTTCTACGTTTTCTACTTCTTGATAGACAACCTCCAGTTTAGGTAGAGATAAACAACTACTATTAGGATGCTCTTTTCTACATATGTCACAAATTTCAATTTGATCCAATGAGCAATATTTCAATGGATGATTTCTTGTACATTTTGGGTAGAATATTACTAATGCTAATTCTGTTTCCTCCTCCTTTTTATTCACCTACAAAGTATATAGCTAGGAGCCCAATGTGCTTAATATATCAATTTTATAATTTTCTAACATGTTGTGACTTTCTACTCTATGATTCCTCCCCAACAGTCCTATTGATCCAAGCCAACATATCTCAGGGTCCTCTACCAATCTTGTAATTTTCTCATGAGTAGCACTGATAGAGTTCCCACAATGTCATCATAATCTTGTTATGAGATAGCTCCCCCACTCATTAGGTTTGGGAGTTTTGTATAGTCATCTCTGATCCCTCGCAATAATAAGACAAAATATGTTTTCGGAGGCAAGTTTTCTTTCCTTACTCTTTGAAAATTATTTAAGAATCTCACAATACAATCCTCAAGGCTTTCCTCTTTGTGTTGGGTCATTTTTAAGACTTCTTCCATTCACTCATTGTCCTTGAAATATTTTTGATATTTATATAACAACTTATTTTTCATTTACACCCATGTCCTATTGCTATCCCGCCATAAGCCCATAGAGCAACATAACGTGACAACTTTAAGAGCAAAAGAAAATATTTTCAACGTCTGTGCATTAGACACATAGTTTTAACTTCTGTAAATAATGTTGAACTCAAAAACAAAGGTGTTTGGGTCTTCTTTTGAGGGACTGTGAAAATTCAACAAGGTTGAATGTGGGATGTTTTTTTATCTTGGTTTGCTCCTCCAATTTTTTGATGGGGAATTCGAAAGAAGAGGACTTCTCATCTTTAACTTTGTGGGCCATTTCTTCCAAAGACCCATCTTCCTCTTTTAGGAGAGCCTTGGGAGTTTCAAGAAAAATTCACTCTGTGTGGAATTGCTCGTCAGAAAAATCTTCTAGGAACAAAGCTTCTATAGGTGCAGAGGGTGAATTCTGCATGAATTCAAATTCTATTTTAACAGATCCGGGTTTCTGTTTGGTCAAATAACTTGTTGTAGGAGTAAAAAAATGTGGTTGGTTGTGCAATCCTTCTCTATGACCTTTACTGTTAGTTTGAGGGCGAGTTTTGAAAAATCTACCAAGTTGATCTCTACTGCTAGTCACATTTATGTTTGGTCAAAGAACTTGCTATAGGAGTCAAATAATGTGGTTGGTTGTGCACTCCTCTATGACTTGTACTGTTAGTTTGAGGGAGAGTTTTGAAAAATCTACCAAGTCGATATCTACTCCTAGTCATCTAACAAGTCAATTTATTGAGAAACAATTGTTAAGAAAGAAGAAAAATTAACAAAGAAGTAAATCAGATCTATCTTGAAAATAGATTTTTTTTTAGGGTAGCAAGTAAAATTACACAATCACTAAAGAAAATAAACAACACAACAAATACTGTACTATTGAAATTTTGCTGACAAAAATGGTGGTGGATTTTAATTACCTTTCCAATTTCTTAGAGAGATAGTCGTGCATTGTATATTTTGATACAATTGTGTATGCGTCTTGAAGTTTTAACTAAATGATTGTCATAGTTCAAGATATAAGGATTCTCTTACAAGTCACCAAATAATATAAATCACACCTTCAATCCAATTCACACTTGCAGGAATGTAAATCATGCTGTCTAATCTATGTTGCATGAAAGTAAATTACATTTGCAGGAAAAGTAAATCACACCAACATCTAAAGGTGAATTTCTCAAGTATTAAGAATGATCTTGATTGCTGTAACTAATATGCAGTTGCACGTGCAATGAAAATGCATTCAATTACAAATCATTAACTCACACTTTCTTATAAAGAGATTGAAACCATAAACGAAATGGGTAAAATAACTAATCCAAAATGTTCAAAAAAAAAATTGTTAATATTATGGAAATAGAGTAATGTTAACACCACAATAGAGTTGCAACAACAACCATAACTCATACAATGTTGTAATTACTTCATAAAATAAATTAGTGATTGAATAAAGATAACATTACCACTTGAGTTGTAACAATACACCTACACTTCAGAGTTGCAACAATGTAATCTATCAAATTTGCAATAATTAATAGTTTGGAGTTGAAACAATATGAAAAATAGAGTACATACAAAAATGAATAGAAATATAAAATATAATTACAAGAACACTATGGATATAGACAATAAATGACTAAGGAGGGAAGAAAATACCTGACTAAGGAGGGGCCCCTATCTCCTTAGACGAGGAACTAGTTAGAAGAGTGTTAAAATGTGAATGCTCAACATACTATTACTCAAACAAGATTAATTGTATTGCAAAAATAAAATCCTCATTTATTATTACAAGATACTAACCTTAATCTTATATGTTCTTGTTCCCTCCATCTCAAGGAGAGCAATGGGATTTTACAGAAAATATATTTTATCTAAAATAAACCAAACAGGTGCATGGACAACCATAAAAATTAGGATGTTCATCTTGTTGCATTGATTTATTCAAAGAATGGTAAAAAAATGCATTGATTGACTCAATTAAGTTGTGTGACTCCTTTTCTTGGTCATCCATAAGTTCATTTCACTTTCCTGTGTTAGAAATTCTTTGTTAACTTGTATGATTGGTCCAAAACTGACAACTGGATGGTTGACTATCGCACTGACACAATAAACATGGAGTTGTAGCATTGTTATCAGAGTTGTAGCAAGGAGGAAAACAAAGTTTTGCAACAATCACACCACAGGGGCAACACGATTTTCAACAATGATATCATGGATAAAAAAGGTCGCAAAAAATGGAATCACAACAATGACAATCACAACAACAGTGAGGAAGTCCAACAATAGTGAGAATTTGCAAAAAATTGGAGAGTTGCATCAACTATGAAGATTTGCAACAACAATGGAGGGTTGTAATAACTATGAAGAGTTGTAACAAAAATGGAGAGTTGCAACAAGTTTGGCCACATCTCTAAGTTTAGTCACTAAACCTTATCTAAGCAGAGAGTTGCAACACTTGCAGGGAATTGGAACACCTACAAGGATTTATAGCACCTATGAGGAGTTGCAACTATTGTTGAGACCTTTCATTGAGTAGTACTTGTGAAATCCTTGGATCTTGTATGCCACTATCAGTGTAGAGAGGAACTAATTTATCAAAAAATGCATACGAATAAACATTCAAATGGAGCATAGAATGATATTCACACCTTGATAAAAAATGTGTTAATATAGATGGAAAAGGTGATAAGAAAACGATGGAAAATGGGTAAATGGTGCACAAAGAGGTATTAGATAGGTACTAAAAATATGCCAATTTAGACACTTGTCAGGTATCATCTCTCAAAATGAGGGGAATGCCTAAGAGGTTTTCCCTCAAATATGCTATTTAGCAAAAGAGCTCCGAATAATAAATAACAAAGTGTCCATTATACCTTATAATTCAAAAAAGGAGGCCTTATCCTATCAACATCTTCGTTTAATGTGGTAGAAAACCACCACAAAGTAGCCATTAACCACTCATTATAAACCTTATTTAGGTCATAACTATCATAATCGTGGATTTCCTTGATTATTTCTCTTTAATAACACTAGCCTTGCCATTAGTCAATATGGGTTTTTTCTCATGAAACATATAATTTAAATCACTCCATACCTTTTCTAGGGTTTGACAAGTGAAGCCTCCACTAGTTGTAGTACTCTTGTTAGAGCACCAATGAAATACCAATTACTTAGTAAAAAATCCATTTAATCTATTTCCACATATTTTCTTACTTATTATCCCCTTTCCTTCAGTATTAAAAAAACAACTTTGAATTTGAAAAACAACAATTGACAAATTCTATAACTTTAGGGCCCATGTTCAAAAATTTTGTTAGAAAGTTAGTTGACTGCCCATAATAATTGAAGCCAATAGTTTCATTATTATTTTAATGAAACAAAAAATCCTTCAATTTAAATATTAATAAATATGTTTTATGTTAATTTACAAAAATAATTTTATGCATCACATAAAATAAAATACAACTTAATGTATGTTTCGAGGCGAAATACAATAAAAATTTTATAGGTGCTATGCAACATAGCCCCTGCCTCTATCACTATAGCTATTTAATTGAATAAAGGTTATGCGGAGTGTGGAGAAAATTTTGCACAATGAAAGCAAAAATATTTCCACACAAAACTATCCGCACAAAGCTTTCTGCACAGTAAAATCTTTCCGCACTGCCACCTTCACACACACTTCCTCCGCACAACCATATACAAACATGCATCCTCTGCATAGATTCATCCTCACATTCACCTTCACATAGATTATTTTGCACACTCCTTGCCTCTACTGCTATAGCTTTTTAATTGAATAAAGGTTGTGTAGAGTGTGGAGAAAACTCTGCACAATGAAAGAAAAAATCTCTCTGCACAATACTCTCCACACAATAAAAGATTCACACACACTTCCTCCACACATGCATCCTTCACACATGGTTACTCTACACACACATCCTCTGCACACATGTCCTCCTCATAGCTTCATCCATACAGTCACCTCCACATAAATTCCTCTACACACACTTCTTCTGCATAACCTCTTCCGTACATGCTTCCTCTGCACAAAACTCTTCGCATAAAGCATCTAGTTAGCATGAGGACTTTGGTTTGGGTTGGAATTTTTTCATTTGTCTTGGCGAATGGGGCATGGATAATGTGGTGGTGGAAAATAAGATACTTCTATGAACAAGTAGCTATGATACATAACATTGTTTAGATAGGCTAAAACAAGGGTGCTCTTACTGTAAGTATTGAGACTGTAACTATTCTAAAAGAGAAGCTTAATGCTTCAAATGCTAATTCAATTTAATCATATTAATTAATAGATTAATTTTATTGCTTATAGCCGATGCTCAACTACATGTTACTATACTTTTTAATTAGTTTGATTGCATTAGGAGGAGTTTAACGTTGGCCCCGATTATGCTTATAAATTCACATGATCCATTGTCTCTGCCAAGCACATATTATATTAATATTATAAAGTTAATTAATTTGATTGCATTAAAAGAAGAGTTTAACATTGGCGATGATTATGCTTATAAACTCACTCGATCCATTGTTGTTTGGACAGGGTCCCCTGGGGTAAATTTTGTAATCATTTTTGTTATCTGTGTAAAGTCTTCGCATTTTGAGGAAGCAAAGCGTGAAGGTCATAGGAGTCAAAAGGGATATTAGTCCCTTATTTTGTTAGAAGATATGATGTTTTATGACCCACCCATGGTTTGCGAACCATGGAATTTTAATGAAAGAAGCTATACAAAGGAGTCATAGCGAGTCATAGGAGGTAACTAGTCATTGAAGATCATTGATTGGGCAAGTAGTTTGAGGTAGAAAAGTCTATTTCTATACTTAGGTGAAGGGGAAGGCTCCTACAGCTGTGTGCGCAGAGACATTCATAAGTCCACAAACTGAGTGCATGGGCCCTTGCAGCTGTGTGCACAGGAAAGAAGGGTTTGTAACAAAAGGATTATATCTAATAAAGACTATTTTGGAGCAATAATTGTGTATCTGTGCCTTTGTATTTACTTATGCAATTTATGTGTATTCGCTCTGTTTTCTGCATTTATCTAAAGAAACACTTAATTGATGCGTGAAAGTGGTAGATATACATGTTTACTTGATATTATGAATGTTTAAAGTGTTTCGCAAAGGGTTAGATTCAATTTTTTGTAAGTTATTGTGATTTCTACATTTTAAGGGTTAGGGTTCGCAAAGGTTGAGATAAATCCCTAGAAGTAACAAAAACCCATCACATAGACCTTTGGATGCATAAACCTAGTTCTATCATCCCTTAATACTATTTCAAGTGAGACTGCTACCTACGCTACATGAGTTGTTTCCGAAAGGGCCAACAGTTTAGGGTTTTGTTGGTTGGTGCAGCTAACTCTGAACTTGGTTCAGGACCCCTCAAGCCAAAAAATGGTTCTGTTGCGGGGACCAGGATTTGTCTGAGGAATGTGTGATGTCAAATAAATTCTTCCCAACTATTGTAGTGGCTACAACCACCCTCCAAAATTTTGGCCTACACCATTTTCAGAGCCTCCCTTGAAGAGTTTCACTTGATGACTGCACACACCCGGGTTCACTCCGTGAGCTCGTGTGAGTCTTTACATTCACCTTGCTTATTTATTACACTCAAGTCTCTACATGTTGATGTCTAAGTCATGCTTGTGATCGTGTTCTGGTTATGCTCAAAGCCTTTGCTTCGTATGTGTTTGTTGTGTTCGCCATGAAGGCATATGTCGCACTCACACACGGAGTCACATCCATTGTTATTCAAGCATCGTCTCGATCATGAACGATTAATCACGAGTGTCACACTTGTTGCTTGCACCATCGGCCAGTCATGTTGAACATGTGTGTCCGGATGGTTTGGTCGTTTCGTCGTCAAGTCATGCGAGTGTGTGTCTGTATGATCACCTATGCATCTTTTGACTGTTCACACACTTAGTCATTTTTCTGAAGTTCTGATGACCAGACTCCTCACTGATAGCCAGACCATCACCCTGCTTTCGACTCGATCGAATGTCAACCAAAACAATGCAGAAGCACCAAGCTAGTTCTTTCAAGTTGTGTTGCCCGCAAGCAATTCAATCAACACTCATGTTGGCCACCTAGACAGTCGACCGACTGTTCATCTCAGAAATTGCGTAGTGCTCATGAGCAAGCCTCCCGTTGCCCATCAGTCAGCTCAACTCAGAAATTGCGCAGAGATGATTAACAGGCTGGTCTCTCGGCCTTAATGCAATTTTTCTAGCCAGCATATCCTAGTAGCAAATTGCCTATTCACTCCAGGAATTCCGCAGTTTCTGCTACCAGTGACTGAGTAGCCAAGTGGTAGTTCCCTCTGGAAATTGCACAAATTTGGCTGTCAGTGACCCCAGCAACCAACTGGTAGTTCCCTCTAGGAATTGCACAAATTTTGCTACCAGTGACCCCAACAACCAACTGGCAGTTCCATCATGGAATTATGCAAATCTGGCTGCCAGTGACCCCAATAGCCAGCTGGTAGTTCCCTGTGTGAATTGCATAGTTCTGGCTACCAATCTCCTGGGCAGTTCCCCAGAAAAATTGGGCAATCCCTGCCTGCTGACCCTTCATGCAGCCCGACCAGTTCCTTTGGAAAATTGCACAAATTTGGATGTCCATCCCCTCCTAACTGTTCATTCTAGAAAATGCGCAAAGCATACCTGCCCTGCCGTCATGTGGCCCAGACTATCCCTCCCAAAATTTGTGCAATTTTTCCTCCCAATTGAGCGAGGCCTTGTAGACAGTCACTATCGACTCAGAATATCTATCTCCATCCCTTAGTGACTCTTGCACAGTTTTCATTAGCAATTTCCTAGAGCCATCAACCCACATCCCAGCCTTGCTACCTCTCCTGCTTACCTGCATACGAATGATCATGTGTCATGGTAGACTAGGAGGTTTTTAATTTGATGTCATCTCGTCAAGAGTGACTGCAGGTACATGTAAACCAAAAAACATGTGGAGATGACAAATGGTTGAACGAAGGGAGCACATACAGATGGATAGGTTCACCAATGGACAAACAAGCAAAGCATGTGAAGTGGATGAACGAACGAAGCATGCGAAGCAGACGAACGTGATGAACATGCACCTTCACGAACAAGTGATCATGTTAAGCCTTCCAACATGAAAGCAAGGAACAACATGCTTAACCTTCATCAAGCAAACCAAGGACCATCGAAGAATCCATGCACCTCGCCATGTAGACGTGCAGCTATGATACACCATGAAGACATCCATCACTCAGCAACACTCTAGCTCGACATGCACTCTAGCAGTAGCACGAATGTACTAGCATTATCATGTCAAGTCATGTCGAGTCAATTCATGAGTCATGTTGCCCACATCTCCACTATGGGCTTGTTGTCAATCAATGTGATGTAACGTGGAATTCCAATAGACCCACTTGTTGAACATAGAGTCATGTAAGTCGAAAAGTCATGGAATTTGAATAGTTATGAGTGTAGTCGAACAACCACAAGGGTCAGTTTCACCCTTGGCTCCTCCCACATAGCTAAGATAGTCTGTAATATTTTCTTTGAGGAGTAAGTAGTGGCTCCAACGCCCCGTTGACGGGGTTAGTGATGTATGGTGTACTGATGTGTCTTGGAACTTTCGCTTAATTCAGAAGCCTATCAACAGGCCATCATGTTTTTACACGTGTTGTATTTGTTGTAAGACTGATCTTTAACACTTGTAATGCATGCTTCTTTAACCATGTGTTCTATATCTGAACTAATTCATTTTTTGTAATTCATAATATATTAATGGAAATGTGTTGTATATGCTGTTAATGTTGTCCCGTCCATGTCAATTACTCTGTCGGACATCAGACAGACATTTCACATGAACCTTAATGTAACAACTGTTGCACTCATCTCGGATCGATCCGTGAGTGTTGTACGTGTTGTCTTACCTTGTATGTTGCGATTTTCGCATCTGAGTGCACTTCTCCACTGAAATTTGTGTATGTCCTTTGTGTTGTGTGTTCCTAGCCGAGTTCGAACTGATCCCTTTCAACTTGGAATTCACTTTCACCTTTTTCCCCTCACAATGAAAGAACCATTGACACAAGTACACTTACACTCACCAGGCACGCGAACCTCACTTCTCGAAGACAAAGTGAACCACTCTCTTGTGTTGACAAGCAAGAGTTGAGGCAAATCCTTAAGACAATGGAAACTAGGCCATCATACCAGATGGGACTCCCACACCAAATGGTGTGAGGTCTAGTTGGGAATTCATACCGGGGTGATCCCTTAAATGTTGGTGGGTCCAGCACTGTTAACATTTCTGGTGCTAGAAGGAGGGCAACCATTTGTACATGGCTGAAATTCCCCTCACACTCACTCATCAACCATATGTTCAAGGCAGTAACTCGCACTCCCTCTCTCATGACTTGGTAGTTGGTTACCCTCACCTCCTAGATTTGAACATGAAATTTCATATCAATAGCTTTGCTCCATCCATCCCATCACTTTCCAATTTTTGAAAGTAGTCAGACTAATCCCGGGCGTACACGATCTTCCACATGCATCGAAGAAGCCAAAAGCCACTCCCACAGGGGTTGTTGTATCATCAATGAATAAGCAGTCCTTTCTACTCTTGAAGGTTTGGAAAATCTATTGAAGACGGAGATGAACCTCCAATCTTCTTTGAAGATGAACACAACACTCTTGTGATCTTGGGATCAAACTTTGATATAGGAGGTGTAGGGGAAGGTAGCGGAGGAAGTGGAGGCGGAGACGAACCGACAGACTCAGATCCAAAACCATCATATTCCGAAGGAGAGGAAGAAGACAAGGAGGATGAAGAGGACGAAGAGATGGCTGACCCAGATCTTGAATGGATGACTTAGGGACCATTGGCTGTCTCAGCTATTTTACACAAGATGCCAAATCGAGCGAAGAGAATGAACATCAAGTTTAACCTTGACAGCACGGTGAAGGCAGAAGACCACTTAGACAACTTCTACCTATAGTTGCAAACCCTTGAGGTACGTTATGATGACATAGCATGTAGATTTTTTCCATGTACCTTGGACGGCTGGTGCAGCTACTTGGTATCACAACCTTACACCCAACTCCATACAGAACTGGGGTTCTTTCAAACGTATGTTCCTTGAAAATTTTGATGATGACAAGACCCCAACCATGCTACTCAAAGAATTGGGAAGCCTCAAGATGGAGGGAAAATATAAAGTGAAAGATTTCAATCAGAAGTTTACGTGTATCTTGAATAAGTTTGCAGAAGACTCCAAACCTCATGACTCCGTCACTGTCGAATATTACACATCTGCATTGCTGACCACCATTGCGTAGTTCGTCAAGTGAGCTATGAAGCCAACACTGTTAGAAAGCTGCGAAGAGGCTATTGCTATTGAGAAAGACTTGCGTGCCATTGGAGTCATCAAGGATGATGAATAAATGAAAGACTCCAAGGATGTGAGCAGAAATCTCCAAGCAATGATGAGTAAAGGTAGAGACTAGGAAGAAACTTACATTGAGACCCTCACTCACCTTGTCAAGAACTTGACCACCGAAATGTCCGAGCTTAAGCAACAGAAGACGAACACATTCACGAATAGTCATTCACCTAGATAGAGATAGGAAAGTAGTTCATCAACCAGCTCATCAAGCAACAGCTAGGTCAGTTCCAAATTTGCGCAGAAGCCTATGTTCCAACTCGATCAATGTGCTGATCCTAAGTACTATTCCTTCCATGAAGAATTTCATCCCGAGAAATCTTGTTCAGATTGGAAGCGAGTTGTTATCTCTGTCTGTACTCATACACTATGCGAATGGTGACATATAGGAGAAAACAGAAGACACTGATGACAAAGAAGAGGTTGCACCTGATGAAGCACCAAGTTCTGGGCATGTGGTGAACGCATATCAGTGCTCGCAAGTAGTCTCAAATACAAACACCGAGAAGTAGCCCCAAAAGAAAAATGATCATTACAATCTTAAGAGTAAAGGGGATCCCTCGACACTTAAGGAGATGCAAGAGAAAGTGAGACGACTGATAAAGAAGGTCGATCCACCAGCTGCCTCAAAGCAACAAACATTAAGCAAGTCCGGGAAGACAATGATGAATAAGAACACATCCGTGAGCATCAAGTTGCAGAACAATCCGCCAAACTACATGAACATCCGTTCCACCCCGGACACCTCGGTGAGTCTACCACCTCTGGATTACAACATAGTCGATGACATGAAGAAAACTCGAGTGAAAATTAGTTTTTTCGAGTTAGTCAAAGTCCAGAGCCAATGAGATATCCTGCTGCGCGCATTGGGACAAACATAAATAGATAGTGTGGCCTCTACCAGAGAGGGAGCATGCACACCTCTTGCATCATTATCCATTGTGCTCAGTACACTCTGAATGGAAGAAGAAAACTCAGGTTCCCCCCCATTCCTACTTTCAATCGAAGTTTTCAACTACAATGTCCACAAATGCTTGGTTGATTCTGGCGCGACAACAAATGTCATGCCGCTCTCCATTGCTAAGAAGATCAATGCACGATGGAGCGAACATCCGCGAGAATAATCCAGCTTGATAGAACATCAATACCAGCCATTGGTTAACTACAAGATGTGATCATTCGACTATCCCATGATAGTTGAGTCCACCACTGCATCAACATAGTTGTTGTGGACATACCAGAAGCATATGGTCTACTGCTTAGCAGAGACTTGTCCAGCAAGCTAGACAGATACTTTTCTACAATGGCAGATGCAACCAAATCCAGGTGTTATCCGAGAGGTATATGAAATACAATGTCACTCCCCTTGACACCGAGAATGAACCATTTGCCTCCGTAGAACTCATGTTTGGAAACTTCCTCTTGGAAAAGGCATTGGAGTGTTATCCCGCACAGCCTACTTCAACATCATCAGACAAGCAGTTGGGACTCTTTCCTCACCCAACTGATGATAATGAAACTTGTAAAGTTTGTTTTTATGTTAGTAGCAGTAGTAGCAACAACGATAGTAGCAACAGTACCAGCACACCAAACTATCCATGTACAGACAAGTTGTGGACCATGAGTCTTGATAAATCAAGAACACATGATGACTCAAGGACCGAGTGCATCTCAATCATCCAAAAAAATGAACAATGCATGATTTCAAGCTGTTTGAAATTCTGAGTCACAAACAATGATGCTGAAGCACTCATGCTGAACACACGAAAGGCCAACACTATGAATGAACAGAGAAACTTGGGAATCCACCATGATTCAAAGTTGGATAATCTCGGTACAAGTTACACACTGCAATGACCAATCATTAACCGCTTGATCGAACAGTACCAGAATGGGCCTACACGAGTAGATGATGAGCTGAATACCCATTGCATGTAAACAATCCAACATGAGATTCCAGGTAAAGGAGAAGACAAGCCATTACAACAAAGAACAAGCAACACATACATGTTGTTTGTACTTCTTTCACCAAATAGATTGGCTAACATTTGTTTGGATTACTTGCAAAGTTCATCATCACACTTGGTTTTCTGATTTAAATCCTCCACATAAGAAATCTATGAAGATCCACTTATGCATTGACTTCAGAAACTTGAACCCTTCCCGGAGTAAAAACAATTACCCTGTGCCATCATCCGAGCCCATGTTGCACACAGTACCTGGGACAATGGTGTTGTCTTCACTTGAAGGTTTTCTGGAATGCCACCAGGTTCTAGTAGCAGAGCTTGGTGGACTGGGACTGGTCCACGAGAAACTTGGCTCACACACGTATCATTTGCAATCACTTGATAGGAGGATTAATAATTTTCTTGTCAATGATCAAGTCCTCAAACATTATTTTTAGTAGGTCGGACCACGCCCGTGCCAAGTACATAGTCTGCTTGCTATTTGTTGTTTCATTTGGTTTGTTTTTCTTGTTATCTTTACTTTCGCTTTGTTTGATTATACTTGCTATTTTTGTTCATGTTCACTTGGTTTTTTTTGATATATTACTATTTTTGTTTCCAGAAATAAGTGCTACCAACTACTATGTTTTGGATTTTGAATAGATTATGTGGCTAAAATTTGAAGAGACTTGTGACACCGCAGCACTTGGCCAGTCTTGTGTCCATTTTCTCTGTGCTTGGTTACAACCATCGCACCCTTTGTATGAAAATTTTTCTCCCTGGAAACAATATTTGAACCTGATTTGATAACCTTCTATTTTCAATGACGGTTGACTTTAGGAAACATGCACTTTGAACGCGTTTCACACTGAATGTTGGGTGGGATCAACTCGATAGATACTTTTGCTTGCTGGTGGGAGAATCCACCCCGGCTGGTCGAAGAAGAACTCGGCTGCTATGGGCTGGAACAAAGAATGAAAAGGCAGGAATGGGCATAGAGCTATGAGGCAGAGCAGTTATAGGATTAGGCGGGTGAACAAGAAATATTTTCTATTAGCATTTTTGCACCCCATATCAACACTTTTTGACTTGATATGATACTTAGATTTTTGTATAGGTCAATTGAAAAATTAGTCATTGTCCCTCTACCCGGGTATGTTTTTTGGTACCTGATTTGGGTTGTTCCAGTCAATCCAAAAACCTTTTGCGTGGTTTATAAAGTCAAACCTCGTGTTGAGTGGGTCGGAGGCATATTCCTCCTAGGTTCCCAAACTCGAATTTCTAATTAGGTAACTCGATGAATTTCCGAATTCCCTGGGCCTTCATACATGGTCCCCCGATCGAAGTATCCCCTCGCCCTTTCACTTTGTTTGAGTGACTATGTTCCCTCGCCCCTCGACTTTAGCCATATTTAGCCGTATCCGTTGTTTTATATACGTAATTACACAATTTCATAATTGATCAAATGCACGCTGCCTATTGGTTGAGGGATTGATTTAGCGATTGATTGAGCCACTGAATGATTAATCAAGCCAGCCAAAACAATCACTATATCTATATAGCGTCCTTACCCTCTTTAAGGTACACCCATCCCTTCCCCTTTATCCCTGTTATGTTGGCGAATAAACACCATGAAATTGGTGGAATTTTGTCAAAAATCTGGTCTTTTATGTTTTATTTCGTGAACGAAATGCGAATTGAGAGAGACAAATCAGATCGACCAACATTTATGTTCGAGTGATTGAGATTTTCTCAACAAATCTGATATGATCAGACTCAATTATCACGGCATAATCGCAGCACCATAATATAGTCTAGAAAGTAAAGGATCAAATGCTAGGAACAAGAGCGAGCGACCGACCCGACCGAAGACAGGTATACTTCTCAACCGGAAAGGAAACGTGTACATAAGGAAAAAGAATAACCAGTACGTAAAGACAAGAGAACGTGTACAGGGGAAGGAAGAGAACCAGTATGTAAAAGACAAGAGAACATGTACAAAGGGAAGATAAGAACCAATACGTAAGGGAAAGTATAACGTGTACATCTATTTGGAGAATACCACAAAAAGTAAGGTGAAGCACCAGACACAGGTGGTTTTTTCTTGTTGTGAGTGAATGCAACGAAAAGACCTGGAAATAACAGATAATGGCACAATTCATTTATTGACATTCCGTCCGTGTTCCCCAATTTCGTTGTTATTCCCATCATCCTCTGTGGGTTACCACAGGATGATTCACAATCGAGGTTATGGGATTCGGACCTATGGCCCCCCACAAATGGCACCCCCGCCCACAAGTGCCCCCCTTCGGCTCTATAACCTGCGCTACCTCCGGCGAGCACCTTGTCTCACCCAAAAAGCTAATGCTCCCCTCCTCGGTTGTGCCATTACCAATCGCACAGCCAGCCAGGCGTCCCCAACCTAATAAGAATGATTATCTGCCGAACAAGGACTAGCCAAGGAACTACGATCCCGTCCGATGACCATAAATGAGATTTCTCGGGGATGATTGATATAGAAGATCTGATTGAGTGGTAGAGGAATATATAGGAATCGATAGTCGTTGTCTAGACATACTCTTTTTTGTTCCTATAGGGAAGAGGAGAGATCAACGATAGAGATAATATAGCGATATAGACCAGAGATCGTTTCACTTACTCTGGACCAATATATATATATATATATATATATATATATATATATATATATATCTATATATATATATATATCTGTGTGTGTGTGTGATTCTGGTCAATCATCATAAGGCTGGACATGCATGTAAGTATTGCAGAATTCAATGACCAACAAGACTTTATCCCATACATAATAAGCATATTTCTCATAGAGCCTTTATGAATGGTTCGCTTCATTATCACGAGTAGCGAAGAAGGAAGGGGATTGGGTTGCATCCATTGCATAGATAGTGTTACACTAAAATTTGTCACCATGACTATTTGCAGTTAGTATGGCTCCATCAACTGTCATACTATCCTCCTTGGAAAGTATTATACCTCTACTCCTCATGTCAAACTCCAAGAAAGAGACAAAGTCCTTAAAAATTCAAATAACTCTGGTTACGCAGTTTCTCTTAACCTTACCTGCGTGTACGCACCTCAAGTTCACAATACCTGCGTACTTGTACGCTCTGTCTATAAAGGGGTGGGTGCATACTCCTATAAAGGTCAAAAGGCGCGAGTTTTACTTCAAAAAAGTTACTTGTGGTCGATTCTAGAGCATTCTAGAAGATGGTTTGACATGTATTGAGCGCCTCCAAATGGTTCATGTATCCCTATGAAAGAGGAACTTATCCCATCAAGAGAGGAGCTATCCCATTGAAAGAGGGGATTATCCCATTGATGGTGGACCTGATTAACTTCCTCCAAAGCATTATAAATACAGGCATTGGGCCAGAGGGAGAGGAGGTTGAAAGCTGAACATTCCTAAGGGTAGATGCTGCTGAAATTAGGACTCCCTTATAGAGCTTGAGAGGAGAGATTCCCATCCTTTCTTAGCTTCATTTGGAAGTGGGTGAGCTGATAAAAGTAAAGGAGAACTCTTGCTGGACCCTGGGAGGGACCTGCACAACACCAAGGCACTGGTTGTAATGGTTTCTTTTGTTTCCAATTAATACAATTAAGTTCATTTTTCTCAACAAGTTGTTATATATAATTTGTTTCATATACTCCTTGGTCTTTATGATGAATATGTTTTATTTTATGAGTTATTCAGGTGCTATGTAATCGTTTGCTTGTAGTGAATGCAGGTTTCAAAGAGAAGGAGGAGCTCATCTGGATCGGAGAGGCTGGACTGCTACAAAAAGCGTTGAACTAAAGGTATGCTTTAAACACCTGGTTGCTTGTATTGTAAATGCATATTTAGGGAAAGATAGTGCTTGATTGTTTTGTTTGTCACCAGAAAGCCTTAGCTTCTAGGGAGGTCGGTTTTGTCCGCAAAATTGACTCTTTCCGCATGACAAAATGGCGACTCCACTAGGGAACCCTTGGATTTGATTGATTTCTCTTTTGATTGATACTTTGATTTGAGAAAAGTCAATTTCTTTCTGGTTTTTGGCTGATTGACTGTGAATTTGGGTGGAATAGCTTAGGGTTAAGTTAGATTTTATTTTTCTTGGTTTTGCTAGCAGTACGCACCCTCTGCGTTAAGCACAGTGCATACCTGTACGCACTGCAGCTTTGTACACAGAGCGTGGCCGCACCTGTGCAAACAGGCTGCCTGCGTACCCTGTCAAAAGTTGAGAAAATTCCATTTTTACCTTTTTGCCTTTTAGATTTTGTTTATAATTTGTTTTTTGCTGCCCAGATCCATTGGTTACCTATAAGAAGTCTTAATCTAAGCTTTTTTCATTAGTATCAAGGGTTTTAGTGAAATTCATAGAAGTTCTAGCCCTAGGTTTGATTTTTGTATTGGTCCTGTAGTGACTTTGGCTTTAGAAGTTGTAAAACCTTGGATATCCCTGGTCTTTTCAGTCTTCTTAGGAGTCGGACCTTTCGTAAAATCCACCTTTGTGAGAAACCTACCTTTGTGTTGTCTCTTTGCGGAATTTCGAGAAAGCTTGTTGGTTAAGCTGTGAATTTCATTCTTAAGAAAAAGAACAAAAGATTTTGATTTTTGTTTTTGACTGGTTTATGATTCTGCATGAACTAGTCCTTGGTTGAATTGTAACTGAGTAAAACATCCTGGAATTATATTTTGTAGGCTTTTACCTCGTTAGATTTGCTTTTAGGTAAATTTCTCTTAGATTTGCTTTTAGGTAAAATTGATTTGATTGTCATAGATTTTTTAAAATTGATTTTTGTTAAGTAGTTTTACATGCTTTGTTAATATAGGAAAAAATACAAAAATCTCTTTTGAAGAAAAGTTTGTTTTAGTAGCATTTGAAGTCTTTGAAAAGAGAAAGGAATTTTCGTGAAATAATTAGTGGTCATGTGTTGTATGCTTTGGAAAAGATAAAGAGATTGTTTCTTTGATTTTCATTGCCAAGAAAGTTGTCTTTATATCAATTTTGCATTCTCCAACTCTCTTAGCTAGGGAATTCATTGAAAAAGGAAAGATAGTATAAATCATCTTAGGTGCATCTTTTTAGTGGATTTGAGTCGAGTCTACACACCATCAATTTCATCTCCACTACCTTTTGTCCTAAAGAAAAGCCATAAAAATTAACGCTTAAAGTAAAATTAACTTAGTAACTTTTTATTTACTAGGGCTCTGAAACACCAATATAGATCAGGCTAGTGTCTTGGAGTAGGAGAGTAATTAACTCTCCAAGACAGCAAAACCAAACAAGTAGCTCATCTTGTGGTAGGATAAATCCAACTGTTACATTTATGCTCTGGGAAAGCTCCTCTTAAAGGAGAAGCACGAGATCGTGTTTGAACCAGTGAGGGGATCAATCCTCCTTCATTGGGAACGACACTAGATACGCACGTACTACAAACGGTAAACCTTGGATTAACCATTGTCGAGGAGCCTGGGGTCACTTGTCAGTAAACCTTGGATTATTGTCAAGGAGCCGGCAAGGGGATTGAGCTTGATACTCTGCCCTTGCGTGCTATCGGATCGTAGACTGTTCCCCCAGGTATATTTGTTGCTGTTCGTGACCTTAGTGACCATTATCTTTAGGGTTCTACCCAAGGTGACAGTGGAGGGAAGATCCCACTGTACCTGGAGCAGACGTCGGTTAGACTCACTTGGATTTTCCGGGGGGTTCACTTCACTTGAGACGGTTAAAGTGGAGGAACTTGTGCCGGTCTATTCATTAAGCAAGTTGTCAGGGTAACTGTTCCACCCGCCAATTCTGTACTGAATTCGACGATGTTGGATTTCATCACCAACTAGTGTTTTCGGTCCGGAAGGCTACTGTTTGTGTATGATTTGACACCATAGATTCTTTAGGCATGTGATTCGAATTTGTTTGGTTCTTTAGAGACTTTAGGCGGTTTGCTTTGAGATTTTACTTTGTTTGCGTGTGCAGTAGTTAAAAGTTTTTAACTGTGGCTGAATTACCGAGACAGTCCTGTAGACTTCGGCGCCAGTCTCCTGAGATTGTAACCGTGGCCGATTTGTTGAGGAAGTCCCGTAGACTTTGGGGCCAACCTCCTGAAGACGTCTTGGGTCATTACGAAGGTTTGAAAGTCCTTGTAACTCCTAGTGGCAGTAAAGTAGGTTCACCTGAAGAAGGGGAGTCTTCGTTGGTAGTTCATCCTGATTACCAAAGTCTAGAAACAGGTTATAATCCCGAAGCTATTGCAGTTTCCGATCTTGCTGGTAGTTTTTCATCTACTAGTGATATAGGCGAAGAACCTGAGATATCTGAACCTGTTACTCCAACTTCTAGTGCTCCTGATTCACCTAGGGTAGAAAGAGTCATCACCGAAAATCTTCCTTCTGGTTTGATAGCTATTGAAGAACTTGCTCCAGAAGAAGAAATAGGCGTCCCTATCCCTGAAAATCAACCTACTATTGATCTAAGGGAGCGTGAATCCATTTTTTACAGTCCACCTAGAAGTACTACTTGGTATCTTTCGTTAACTAATTATTTGGACAACTCAGGGTTAAGTTTTTCTCCACCTCGTGCTCCTTATCCACCTGGAGGTATTTATACTCCTGTAAATATGTCTGGTCAGTCGTCCATGTTTACTCAATCTCCTGAATCTTTTTTGTACGGCGGTCCTTCTGTTCCCTCTAGGTATCAGTCACTTTCTGGTACTTTTGCGGGAGCATCTCCTCAACCCATTGAACATGGGTTATTAACTGGAAACAATGGTAATAAACCGTTGGGCGTAGGAGACATTTACATGATGTCAGGTTCAATTCCCAGTTCCCAACCTCAAGGTGGCCAGTTACTGCCTGGGGAGCAACCTCAATTAACGCCTGGGGGGCAACCTCAAGGTACACAAATTGCGTCTGGGGGGCAACCTCAAGGACAGTATGTACCCGTGGTGCAGTACATTCCTCAAGGTCAACCCCAGCCTCAATATGTACCCCAAGGTCAACCTGAGTATCAATTTATACCTCAAGGTCAACCCCAGTATCAGTACTTACCTCAAGGGTATCTACCCCAAGGTCAATACTCGAGTCAAGGTTTCCAACCACCCCAAGGTCAATCTTATGTTCAAGGTACGGGAAATGTACTTTTCAATTATCAATCTTACCCTCAATCCGGTTATGGATCTCAATATCCTCAACCTGTCATGGGTCAATACCCCGGAATGAACATAGTGTGGGATCCATCACAAGTTCAACAGGTATTGCAGCCAAGTGTACAGTTGTCATCTCAAACTGGACAACCTTTAGTTTCTGGTTCACCCCAGCAACCAGTCCAGTCTAATGCTCAAACTTCTGTACCTTCGGTAGTTTCTCAGTCTGGGCCTATTGCACCTAGTAATCCATCTCAAACGACTGCTGCAACTACCGCAACATCTGTTCAATCTACCCCACTTACTTATGGAGTATCGACAACTCCGGTTTCTACTGTCTCTGTAACTACTCCTCAGACATCTTTACCATTGTCTGGATCCACGATTCAAACTACGGTTCAGATGCCTGTAGGACAACCTGGTTTAAGTACGGTTGTCACAAGTCAACCACAATTCACTTATCAACCGTACCAGGGACAGTACCAATACGGTCCTGCTGTCCAGCAGCCAGTTTACCAGTATCAACCGTATCCTGGGTACACTTATCAACAACCAAAAAAACCCCAGTACGGTCCGGTTAATCCTGGTTTTCCGGGAGGATACAATATCCTGAATGCGATTCCTATTCCTAGTTATCCTGGATATCCTCCTCCTGGGACTGGTCTCGTGACCCAGAGTTTTAGGGATCCTAATCGGCAATTACCGTTTATCGCAACTTTGGATTTACCAGACTTGTCGCACCTAACGAACGATCCAATAAATTATCTTCCGTTTTGGCCGCCAATGCCAAATAAGTTTCCCAGTGACATACCCAAGTTCGAAGGTAAGTTTGGAGAGGACCCGTCGAATCATGTGATGACTTACCACCTCTGGTGTGCCTCTAATTCCATCTCGGATGATTTGATCCACTTACATCTCTTCCAGCGTACTCTCATTGGTCTCGCGGCCAAGTGGTACATTGAGTTACCACGGGCCTCTTTTTATAATTTTAGCCAGTTAGCTACCTCTTTTTTAACTCATTTTCAGTTGCCGGTCAGATATGATAATGGTACGGAGTTACTAACTTCGTTAAAGCAATCAACCTCCACTTATATTTCTGATCATATTCATGAATGGAGACGTCGAAGGCGGTTAGTGAAAGTTTTTATCCCGGACCAGATCTTAGCTGAATGGTTTGTTAAATCATTATTACCGAAGATTACTGAAGATGTAGCTAAGGCCGGAGTAGTTACTGAGGAGCAAGTGATTGCTCAAGCGCAGTACCTTGACTTAGTTTACACTCAGTCAGGTATGTTGCACGAAAAGATCCCAGATCTTCCTAAGTTAAATCAAATCGCTGCTGCTCCTTCGGGGTCTCGTGCCGCTGATGGCATGATTGGTACGGTGAATACTAAAAGCAAGAAGAAGTCCTCAAAGAATTCTTCGCCTATTATAACCTTACCAGACTCCCCGACAGGAGATTCTTCTGCTGAAGTTTCCGCTGATATTCACGCTGTAGAGTCATCTACGGCTAAATCAAAATCTGGTGGGAAAAAGAAAGGTAAGAAGAAGAATAAAGCAGACAAAACTCCAAAGGAGAAAACTGAAAAGTCGGAAACCAATGACGAAAAATGAAAACCTCGATATCCTTGTCTTATTAGTGAAGAGGATCATTTTACAAGAGATTGCCCTCATCGGGCCGAGGTTGTGAAAATCGTCAAGGGTTCCCCAACTCCTGCTGTTTTCAAAGACCCATTTCCAAAGCAGGAGAGTAAGATGATAGGTTCTTCCTCGAGTGCCAGTGAAGAACCCATATTGATGATGTCTCATGTAAGGATTGCGACTTGATCGCAAGATTATGGTAGTAAAAGTCCTGTTGATGGCAAAGAAGCAGAGTCTTCTCATTCTAATCCATCAACCTCAGCTCCCGGTTCCGATCCACTACAGATCGAGAAACCTAACTCGGACTTCGTAATCAAACCACCTGCCAAGGGTTTGCTTCGAAGGTCTGCCTTCAATCCACATGCGAGAGCGGCCCAGAATTACAACATTGTTGAGGATTTAGCTGTTTCACCCTCAGCAATGTCAGCTTTGGAAGTGCTGCAATCATGCCCAGCATAGCGCAAATTACTTTTGTCAGCTATAGGAGCTGTTGATGTTCAGGACCCGAACCTAATAATCTTTGATCTAGAAAATAGTACACCACGTTTACCTCATCAAATGGCTTTCCAGATCCCAGTGATAGTCAAAAACAGGCCTATTCATCAGACTGTAATTGATGAGGGAGCTTCCACGTGTATTATGTCGATACAGTGTTGGAGATCGCTTGGTTCTCCTTCACTAAATCAATCCTTGACAATTCTTAATGCCTTTGATGGCCGTGGGTTTCATCCGTTTGGCATTCTATAGGATTTGCCTATAGGGGTTGAAGGAAAAACCGTTAGTCTAGATGTGGAGGTGGTTGATGCCCCTATAGACTACAACCTTCTCTTAGGTCGCAGTTGGTCTTACGCTATGACAGCAGTCGTTTCATCGGTCTTCCGAGTAATAAAGTTTCCATATAATGGCAAGATCGTAACAATAGACCAGCTGGCTTACTTTGCATCCGACCCAGCCTCTTCAGAGAGTATCCAGCATGTCGGTAAAACGACTATCCCTTATAAGGATGTTGGAGTAGGATTAGTTAAAGATGCCGGTTTACTGGGAACTTTTACTTTTCCTCCAATCAACGCCTTGTCTTTGTTTGCATCTATTCATATGATTACATCAGACACCATTGTTTATGACGATCCTTGGATCGTTCCTTCTGAATCTGATATAGACTCATTTGGTGATGCTATGCCTTTGAGTCCATATGAAATTTGCCTATGAAGCCGTGCAGTCTTTTACCGACCCGCGTTCAACCAAAATCGACCAAATGAGTGTGGTCCGTGAGGAATCACTTTTCACGTCAACCTCGGAGTTAATAGCTTTTCCCGAAGTTGTGTCATCTGACGAACAACTTCGTGAAGTCCTGTGTGTAGACGATTTACCATGGGAAGATCTCCATCACAGATCTTCGTTTTTACCTGAGGATGATCGTTTTGAAAACAATTTCTCATCAATCTTTACAACTGAATATGTCAAAGAAGCTCAGAATCTAATGAAACATCCTGATTCAGAGCTGAATTTGGGAAACATTTCTCGCACTATTCCCATTTACATTTCAGTCAAGCTCGGAATTGTTGAACACATTCATATAGGTGCCTCGTGTTCAGATGGCGAAATTCAGACATACAAGGCCTTATTTCAAGAATTCCATGACGTGTTTGTCTGGTCCTATGAGGAAATGCCAGGAATTGATCCCGCGATTGTTGTCCATGAGATCAAGACTTACTCGGATGCTAAACCCGTCCGGCAATGTTTGCGTCAGATTCACCCACGAAAAGCGGCTGCAATTAAAGCAGAAGTTGAGAAGCTGTTGAAAGCAGGTTTCATTTATCCGATCCCATTAACGGATTGGGTATCGAATATTGTTCCGGTTAACAAAAAATAGGGAACAATAAGAATATGCATCGACTATAGGGACATTAATCGAGCTTGTCCAAAGGACAACTACCCAACACCCTATATCGATTAAATAATTGACGATTGTGGCGGCAGTGAAATATTTTCCTTTATGGACGGTTTTTCCGGTCACAATCAAATCAATATTCTACCTGCCGACCAACCAAAAACAACTTTCATTTGTCAATGGGGGACATTTTCTTATTGCAAATTTCCTTTTGGGCTTAAGAATGCCGGAGCAACTTTTCAAAGGGTGTTGTCTTATGCGTTTCATGGCATCAAATACATTGTGCAACCATATCTCGATGATTTGCCTGCTCATTCATTACATCGAGCTGATCACCTTGTCCATTTACGAGAAATCTTCATGAGGTGTAGGCATTATTGAATTCGTTTGAACCCACACAAATGTGTCTTCTGTATAGAAGTGGGTCAATTACTGGGATTTGTAGTTTCGAAAGCCAGCATTCGCGTCGATCCCTCGAAGGTAGAAGCTATCATCAAATTGCCTCCTCCTTCGAGTCTTCGCCAACTCCAAAGTTTGCAGGGGAAAGCAAACTTTTTACGACGATTCATTCCTAACTATGCCGAGATTACAAAGGGTTTTACCCGGTTGTTGAAACAGAACGCTCAATTTTCTTGGGATGAGATAGCTCAGAAATATTTTGATGCACTCAAGCACGCGTTGACCCATGCAGCGTTGCTGCATCCTCCCAACTACAACCAGGATTACTTTTTGTACCTCGCCGCCGCTCATTCCACCATTGGAATGGTCTTAGTACAGGAAGATGAATTCGGAATGGAACATGTGATATATTACCTTAGTCGGACGTTAAATCCAACTGAACTCAAATATTCACATGTGGAGAAATTGGCATTGGCAGACGTTCAAGCTGTCCAACGTTTTCGTCACTACATTTTACTCCGTAAAACTACAGTAATTTCGGATTGCAACCCTATGATCTACATTTTGACTAAACAATTGCTAAGGGGAAAGTACTCCAAATGGATTGTTATCCTGCAGGAGTTCGACTTGGAGTTTGAGAAATCTAAGTCTAAGAAATCTTTAGTTTTTGCCGAGTTAATGTGTGGCTTCCCGCGTGCTGACACAGAAACTGTGGCAGAGGAACCCATTGCGGACGAATCTTTGTTTCTCATTAGCACTTTAGATCCATGGTATGGGGATATCATCGTCTATCTCCAGACCCAATCCTTTCGGCCCGAAGTTTCAAAGTCAGAACGTCGGAAAATTCGATTCCAGTCCCAACAGTACAAAATTATTGGAGATACTCTTTATCGCCGTGGGGCGGACTTGGTTTTTCGACGTTGTTTAACTCACGAGGAAGCTGAAAGGGTTCTGAATGACTGTCACTCTGGAGCGTGTGGCGGTCATATGTCTGGGTATGCCACAGCCCAAAAGATATTGCGCGCTGGCTACTTCTAGTCGTCCTTGTTTAAAGATTGTTTTACTGCGGTCCGGAAATGCCACAACTGTCAAGTGTTTGATTGCAAGATGCGCGCTCCACCTGCTCCTCTCCACCCTATAATTGCCATTGGTCCTTTTGCCAAATGGGTATCGGTTTTATTACATGTAACCCTCACTCGGTCGAGGGGCATGCATATATCATCCTTGCGGTAGATTATTTTACTAAGTGGGCCGAGGCGATGCCTACATTCGAGGCAGACGGCAAGACAGCTGCAATTTTCGTATTCAATCACATTATTGCTAGGTTTGGTGTCCCACAAGCGATAATCACTGACCATGGGCACCATTTTCGAAACGTTATGATGACAGAACTTACAGGCCAGCTTGGTTTGCGTCACGATAGCTCAACTCCTTATTATCCACAAGCGAATGGTATGGTTGAGTCCATCAACAAAGTTTTAGTTATCATGATCCGACGAATCATTGGTATTCATCGGTCGAATTGGCACAACATGTTATTTTCCGTGCTTTGGTCGTACCGAACCTTAGTGAAAACATCAACAGGGTTCACTCCTTTCCAACTAGTTTATGGTTTGGAAGCTGTGCTACCCATTGAATGCGAAATCTCGTCACTGCAAATGGCCATCGAATTACTTCCAGCTAATTCCGAAGAGAAGAAGCGTTTATTATACTTAGCTCAATTAGATGAGACTCGATGTGATGCTGCATTGGCAATCGAGACTCACGCAAAATGTATGAAAGCTCAGTACGATCGAAATGTGACTCCTCGAAATTTTTCGGAAGGAGACCTAGTGTTATTATATGATCAAGCTAACGATAAATTAGGTGTTGGAAAATTCATTCCTATGTGGCATGGGCCCTATATTGTCAAGCGAAAGCTAGCAAAAGGGGCCTATGAGCTGGTAGACTTTGACGGGGACTCTTTGGGTAAACCCAGAAATGGACTTTACCTAAAGAAGTATTATGCTTAAATGATGGGTATGGAGATTTTAGTTAGGATAGATTTTTCTTTCTAGCTAGTGTGTTTGTTAGTTTAGACAGTGTGCTTAGTTTAGAAAGTGTGTTTTTCGTCGTTATTCTGCTTATCTTGGTTTTACGCTTGATGTTTGCAGATGTCGATGCCTCTCCAAACATACATTGGATTTGCTGATGGTGCTTTTCGTAGTACACGAAATATCTCTTCCGCAGCTTGGGTTATCTATTCGCCCTCTGTCGAGTTAGTTTCTATGCATGGGGTAAGCCTCGGTCAAACAACAAACAACATTGCAGAGTACAGTGCAGTGATTGGGTTATTGTCTGAATCTATTTCATTTGGGATTCAGAGTTTGATAGTGAGGTTGGATTCTGAACTCGTTGTATTACAGCTTAATAGAGTGTATGCCATTAGAAATCCAGTGTTATTAAGGTTATTTTTTGAGAGTGCGTCTCTTGGAACGTGAATTTGATTACATTGAATATCAGCATATTCCAAGGTCTTTAAATACATTAGCAGATGCAATTGCTTCTCGAATGTTAAACAGACATTTGCAATAATCATACATGTAAATTTAAAAACATTTCATCACACATGTTTAACAAGATAAGCCGGTAATAATGATATATATAGATAGGAGTGTGTCAAAAAATACATCGTCTTCGATCATAGGTTGAAAAACACCTTATGATCGGCAAAAATGATAAGTACAAAAAACCAAAATGTCACATGTGTCTACAAAAACGACCATCCAATCACTGGTGATGCTCTCTATACGACACCACTGCATGAGCCACCCTACACAAGAACCTCCTAAAAGGTCCTGGGACTGCAACTACATAGCGTTGAAGCCTGATAGGAATATCATCTATAGTAGTCTCTGGTATGTCTGCTGTAAGACGCTCTACGTCTTGTTCCAACTCAGCTAGGGTCTTTGTGGCCTCGTCCCGTGGGGCCGGTGCCACTGCAACTGGTAGTCTCCTCTCGAAAGGCCGGAGATTGGTTGGACGACGTGGGCCTACATCTGCATTTTGAAAATTATTACTGTCAGTTTTGAGACGATATAAAAAACAAAAAAAATAGATCATTTAAAAACTTGTGAAAATGAATTACCTGTGTCATCCCATTGTTCTCCGGGTGGAAGAACCATGTCCGGATCTCCACGAAAATCAACTACGGCATAAGGAAAATCCTGTATAGAAAAGATCTGGTCCTCCAACCAGTGAAAGTACTCCGGAGTAAATTGGACAACCTCCGTGCCCTCACCAGGATGACGGGACATAACCGCAACCCATCGCATCAATTTAGGCTCTCGGGGCGGCCCAGCCTCAACAGTGAGCTGCTGTGGGATCAACATCAGAACCCTCTCTAAGGAAAAACTCACAACTAAAGGCCCATAACCAAAAGTCTTTAGCTGTCCGTTTTTGGTTCTAGTCAGTTGGCCCTTTAAATTGGCCAACACAGCATCACACCAGTTGAAAATGGTGCCTCGATAGCAATCAATCGCCATCCGTATCTGGGATCCAGTGGAAATGTGTAAAGCGGCAGCCCCACAAAGTCTGGTAACTGTAAAAGCAATCACCATAAGTTCAGGTCGGGATATAGTTTTGATCTCTATCCCCTTCTCCTGAGACTGAGTGTTACACCAGTCTTGTCAGAGACTAGCGATGGACTGGCCACTCGACCTAGTCCCGAACAGAGTCAAGTGTTCGCCTCTCTTGGGCAAACCAGTGAGGAAGTAGATATCTGAGGGCTCTATCTTGAGCTGGTGCCCTCCAATGTAAAAACACTGGTCCTGGATGTTCCATCTTTCTACCAGCGAAAACGCACCTGGGCCCTCATGCCAGATATGGCCCAGTATTTGTAAAGACTGCATGCCTTCAAAGCATCAATGGACGGTTGATGATTAATGGCGGCCAAATCAACATCTTCGTGCTCTCTCTCGCGCAAATCAAGCATGGTGGGCAATCTACACACCAGAAAACATCCATTAGAATCCATGAAATCAAAAATTGTTGGTCCAATTTGGAGAATTTGGGGTTTGTAAACCCTTTGCGCGGAGTACGCACCCCACCTTTAGGAACAGAGCGTGGGTACGTGGGTTCCTTTAAGGCAAGCTGCGTACGCTCGCCATTTTCCCAACTGAGAAAATGTCGGGGTACGCAGGTCCCTAGTGTGGCACCTGCGTACCCCTAAAGGCGGATCTTGAAACCCCAAAGCCTCCAAAAAATGACATCTAGGGTCTAAAAACAAATTCTAAACGGATGAAAATGAAGAGGAGGATGTTGTAGAATACCTGAAAGAGACGGCGTTTGATTTCGACGGTCGGATTCTCCACAATGTCCATGGGAAGTTTCTTGCTAAAAGCCCTTTTCTCTCCTCAACAGTAAAATGGTAAAAATGAATTGGTAAAAGCCCTTTTTATAGGTTTTTTGGGTAAATAAATGGTAAATTTGTTTATTTTTCACCATGAAAAGGTATTTTTCAAATTATTTTTATCTATCTTTAAACAGGTATGAGTAATGTGTTGGTTTTTGTGCAGGATAAAGGATTTTCAGGGAAAATTGTCATTTTTTACAAACAAAAACATCAGACTCATCTTTAAGCCCTTTTCTGACTCCTAAAACATGAAAAGATTGCCGAGCGTTTCTTTTACACTCGTTAAAACGGAATTAAAAGATGGTCCTCTTATAGCCCTTTTCTGACCGTAAAAACATGAAAAGATTGCTGGATTTTTGTCGTTTCGAATTCGATATTGGAAATAAAACGACGTGTCCTTGATCGCTTTTTACTTTTCAGGTCAAAGACACTAATCATGAAAGTACTCCTTGGTCGTAAAGATCAAGCGGTTCTCTCAAGTATTATTTTATACTTTTTCGAGCTTGGGAGACACAAATTTACGAAAAAGGTCAACCCTGGAGTCTTCTTAAGTTTTTTCAGACTCTCTAAAATTGAAAAACGCCAAGTTTCTCCTATACTAGACTCATTAAAATTTCACAGTAAAGGACCTGTTCGATTACAAACAGGAACGGACCACTCCTTCTTAGGGTTCGAATCTAAACTAAGTTGGACTCATCCGAAGGATGAGCTTATAATGAGGCATATGTTATCCTCCTCAAGCTTGTAAAAAATAAAGAGGTACTTGCCAGAAATGGTGGGGGAAAAGAGAGAAAAATGAGCCTATTTGTTATCCTTCGTTTCCAAAAAAACCTTATCACCACTCTTGAACACGACACTTTTCATTCACCTGGGTTGGGAAATCCTTTGCCTAGTAGTTGATCAAACCACATTGAAAATCTTCAGCCGGTTCCGGGTATTAACTTTGGGTCAATTTTCACCAAGCCATCTGTCGTGTCGTTATGTGTTCAAGAGGTCACTACAAATAAACCATTCATCTGCAAAATACCTGTCATCCATCTCGACCATCCCTGAGTCAGTCCTTACAGCTACATTTCTTCAACTTGATTTATGATTTCGTGTTGTGGGCTTGCCTGCAACGGGTCGCTTTCTATTGACATCAGCACATTATCTAGAAAGATGACCTAGAAATCATCAATACCTAGAAAGATGACCTAGAAATCGTCAATACCTTCAAATCTGCATGCATCAATGGCAGGTTTCTCGCCTTTGACGACGGTTTACATCATTGACTTTCGATCGAAGGATTCCGTGACATGTTCGACATCAACACATCCATTCACATCTCATGGATTGTACTGGGTACTTTGAGAACCATTGACATCACTGGTGGTCTCTCTCACACTTGTTAACAGTTTACATCATCGACTAGTAATCAAGTGGTTTCTACCATGTTCGACATCACTCATTTATTCGCATGGATAGAATCGTACTATTTCGGGAAGTAGAAATGAAGACCCCGGATCTAGTTTCCACCATCCAGGCTGCGAGGAGTTTTGTATTCATTATATAGTAGACTAATCATAAACAGATGGCTGCGTCCATACTGTGTCTAAATGAGTCTATGATTATGATGTATTGCGAAATCATTCCTATATCAGAGCAGTAGTTAGTTTGTTAGTTAAAGTTTTCAATCTGAGTATGGGAATGCCTACCTCAGCGATGATATGATCTTATATATGTATTTTGCGTTGAATATTTGCAGGTTCCGACTGGGCTCTCCACAAGATAATCCTTGAAATGATAAAGTACTTCACCCTTCCTAGATGATATGAAACCCTAATCTACTACAGGCTTCGCACTTTAGGGGGCAATCTGTTACACTAAAATTTGTCACCATGACTATTTGCAGTTAGTATGGCTCCATCAACTGTCATACTATCCTCCTTGGCAAGTCTTATACCTCTGCTCCTCATGTCAAACTCCAAGAAAGAGATAAAGTCCTTAAAAAGTCAAATAACTCTGGTTACGCAGTTTCTCTTAACCTTACCTGCGTGTACGCACCTCAAGTTCACAATACCTGCGTACTTGTACGCTTTGTCTGTAAAGGGGTGGGTGCGTACTGCTGTAAAGGTCAAAAGGCGTGAGTTTTACTTCAAAAAAGTTACTTGTGGTCGATTCTAGAGCATTCTAGAAGATGGTTTGACGTGTATTGAGCGCCTGCAGATGGTTCATGTATCCCTATGAAAGAGGAACTTATCCCATCAAGAGAGGAGCTATCCCATTGAAAGAGGGGCTTATCCCATTGATGGTGGACCTGATTAACTTCCTCCAAAGCATTATAAATACATGCATTGGGCCAGAGGGAGAGGAGGTTGAAAGCTGAACATTCCTAAGGGTAGATGCTGCTGAAATTAGGACTCCCTTATAGAGCTTGAGAGGAGAGATTCCCATCCTTTCTTAGCTTCATTTGGAAGTGGGTGAGCTGATCAAAGTAAAGGAGAACTCTTGCTGGACCCTGGGAGGGACCTGCACAACACCAAGGCACTAGTTGTAATGGTTTCTTTTGTTTCCAATTAATACAATTAAGTTCATTTTTCTCAACAAGTTGTTATATATAATTTGTTTCATATACTCCTTGGTCTTTATGATTAATATGTTTTATTTTATTAGTTATTCAGGTGCTATGTAATCGTTTGCTTGTTAGTGAATGCAGGTTTCAAAGAGAAGGAGGAGCTCATCTGGATCAGAGAGGCTGGACTGCTACAAATAGCGTTGAACTAAAGGTATGCTTTAAACACCTGGTTGCTTGTATTGTAAATGCATATTTAGGGAAAGATAGTGCTTGATTGTTTTGTTTGTCACTAGAAAGCATTAGCTTCTAGGGAGGTCAGTTTTTTCTGCAAAATTGACTCTTTCCGCATGACAGATAGGGTAGGGACTCACTATAGATCGATCGTAGTTGCACAAATTACCTCACATTTTGTGAAGTGGGACGGTTCTTCTCTTCAGTTCCCCTTTCCTACTACTCATTCTATTCCAATTAAGGGTGGTTCGTTCCATGGCGAAGAATGGAAATTCCCAGATAGCTGCTGGTTATCAGTCAGTAGGTGTTATGCTGGTGGCCAGACCTTCCTTATTTTCTTGCCCTCCCTCTAATTTTGATTTGAATTTAGGGGAAGCCTTCCTGCCTGATAGAAGTACCCATCTATATGAGAAGGATCTCTGTATTTTCTTATTCGAAGAAAGGGGTAGTCCTTGCCCTCAGAAGCGCAAGCCCTCCGGACCTTGGTTTACTTATTTTGTGGCCCCTCTAAATAAGTCACCCCCCAAAGCAAGAAATTCCTCTCCCGTTGGTCAAGCCCTCTCCTTAACAGTCGAGCGTTCGTAGCTCACCCTGTCGGGGGCATCCTCTCCTTATCAGTCGAGTCATGCTTACACATCCTCTCTCATTGGTCGAGCCACATCCTCTCCCTTTGGTCGAGCCTGCTTGCACATCCTTGCCCCACTTGATTAGGACGAGAAATTCTTCCTCTGGTCTTTAGAGCAACTCCGTTTCTCTCCGTTCGTCAATTCATAGTCTATTTCAATACTTACCAAGCCAAGTAGGTCAATACGGGGGACCTTTATGGCAGTTGGCCTAACTCGGGTAAAAGACAAATAACAGGGTGAGTAAGGGAACTCTCAACCGGCCCCCCACCAAATAAGTCAATAGGGGTTTTTTCCTTTATAAGGATAGGGTAATAGCAGGGTGAATTAGGCCCTCCATAAGACAAGGCCTTCTAGCTATAAGTCTTGATCTTGGGAAGTTCGCTAGAAGTAAATCCACAACCCATGTGAAAATGTGAAGGTCCGGAGGGCTTGCGCTTCTGAGGGCAAGGGTTGATCAGGCCTTTACCATTTGGTCAAGGCCTTACCTTCTAGCTGGTAAGCGAGAGCTTCAGGACCTTCTGTCTGTTCGCGTCGTAGCTCAGGGAAGGTACCTGAGCTCTGCGCCTGAACCTGAGATGGGTGGGTTATTGCGTCCTTTCTATAGTCACGGCATGATAGGGATCTCATTCAAGCGCTGGCTATCCCCTTACTTACCTTCTAGCTCAGGTAATATAAGGATGCGCAAGTAGGCTCGACCATAAGCCCCCCCACCCAATAAGTAAATTGAACCTTCCCTGCTATTTTTCACCCCTTCAAGATGCGCAAGCAGGCTTGACCATAAGCCCCCCCACCCAATAAGTAAATTGAACCTTATTCTTTTTTCATAGAATGGAATTGATAGGGGTTTACTTGGCCAACCAAGAAGGGCAAGCCCTTTCATAAATAAAGGCCAAAAGAAATAAGGTCCGGAGGGCTTGCACTTCTGAGGGCAAGGAAAAAGGCCTGCCTCCCTGGTCATTACCGTTCATCACTTTACCACTTGATGGACAAGCCACCCTTATCTCCTTGGCATTCGAACTGATTGATTTACAGAAATAATACGCCACACAGCCAACCCCCCCCCTTCTGCTATATGGATGGATTTCTCTTTCATTGATGGCCCATCAAGACAAGAAGTGTTTGCGCCTTATCTATTCCCTATTTCTTTCCTCCCCTATCACCAGCTTTTTGTCTCGTCCCCTACCTATTCATTTAGTTTTCCCTTTTCGTTTCCCTCATCTAATTCCGCTTTCGATACAATGAATTAGAGACTTGAAATGCCATTACTTATTCTAAGTAAGGAGGAGGGTGGACGGACAGCAAGGGACATTATTATTTCACCGTAAGTACTTGACGCTCAGGCGAGAGGTTGTATACTTGGCTGGACGATCAATGGTGGCTGCTATAAGCAGCTAATGTCCCGTACTACACAGTAATGATGAAGATCCCTCTTCTCACCGAGAATGCCGGGGATGCAGATTCGAAGAACTAAAGAAAGGTTTCCTGGCCGATCGATCTACCTACCATTTGATTTGATCCCGTCTCGGGCGGGGGAAAGAAGGAGCAGGCGCACCCTGCAGAAACCTCGCTTTTGCTCAATTATAAAAAGTACTTATTTCCTCTCCACTATATACTATAGTCGCCTGCTTGCGCTTCCTCTCCCGCTGGTCGAGCGACTATGTTCCTCTATTTTTGGGGCCCTACCCCTTCATAGAGTGTTCGTCCCTACGCTCCTCACCCTCACCCTCTGAATCAGGTGAGCGGCTCCACCGGGGATTGGGGTGGGTCGGTAAATAGTTTCGGGAAAATAGAGCGAGAAATCGATGGCATTGGTCAAGCCATGTGTTAGCACCCTCTCCTTAGCAGTCGAGTGTGGTAATGCACCCTCACCCATATGATGGATGAGCAATAAATCCCTCACCATATGAATAGTGAGTGACTCCGTCCCTTTGGTCGATCGCCCAAAGGCGATCCTCACCCTCTCTATGGTCGGGTGAGTGGGCTTCTCGCTCCTCACCCTTATTTTTTCGCTCTGCTCAGGTAAGGCCAAGGAATTTCTTGCTTGCTCAACCCAATCAAAGTGGGGCAAGGATGCGTAAGCATGCTCGACTGTCAAGGACTGGCAATGGGGCTCGACTGATAAGGAGAGGAACTTTAGTTGCTCGACCATAAGCCTCCCCACCCAATAAGCAAACCCAAACCGGTAACAGGG
Organism: Pinus tabuliformis; assembly: GCA_031772625.1. NCBI lineage: Eukaryota > Viridiplantae > Streptophyta > Pinopsida > Pinales > Pinaceae > Pinus > Pinus tabuliformis. The sequence goes on from CM062804.1 coordinate 620,893,157, forward strand.
CTCGACTGATAAGGAGAGGTCTGACAGGGCTCGCCCAATGCCCCCCCCACCCAATAAGTAAATTGAAACTCTAGTTGCTCGACCATAAGCCCCCCACCCAATAAGCAAACCCAAGAGGGCCCCGGAGCGAAGCCGCTTGTCCGCATCGGGCAAGGTCCTGAAAGGACCTTTGATGAGGATTTGTAGCATCATTCGGGTAAATAAAAATTGAGATTGTAGAAACATGGGCTTGTGATATAGCAACACCTAATTCCAAACCGGTCGGTGCAAAAACTATTGATAGAGGACCTGGATCTCCTATGGAATACATAATATTATTCATACATGGCATAGTTCGAGCAAACCCACTTGGGATCCTTACTGAACTATGACCAGCCATCATATTAGCGGATAAACATATTCCTAAGCTTGATGCGCGGAAACAATGAGGGATTAGCTCAAGGAGTACTAAGAAAGGTGCTAATGGCAGTGGTACTCCTGCGGGTGATGAGAAGCTGGAGAAATGAAGCCCATTTATTTGAGATCCCACTATAGTAATTCCAATAGAAATAAAAAATGGGAGACTCGAAGTAATTATAAAATGACTTGTCGCTGTGGAGCTATATGGTATCATACCCTGGGGATTACGAAATGACAAAGAAGTAAGAGTGACTGAGATACGAGGGGGACTTTTTCTTAACATTTCCGGAAAGACAACCTATTTGTTCGTTCACTAGGTTCAGCACGAAATCATGAATAAGCTCTACCAAGGATTGCTGAGAATTTGGTACTGAGTTTCCCCCTCCGTTCTTAGTAACAAAATGAACCAAGAGCAAGACTAAATTGATAGTTAGCGGCATGGACAAATATGGATTTGTGAATGGGAAATACAAGTTTCCTATATTCATAGGAATCAATGGGATAATGGCAGATTGCTCAAGTGGGCTGTTTGGCGTAATAAAGACTTTTATTTCATCTCATTCCTGTACTTCTTTCTCCCAAGCGAGATAGATCGAAAGACTTGTCTTTGCTCGCTCCTTTTTCTTTCATAGTTAGCAGTAATGGTGAAAATGGACAAAAGCATGGGAGTTAGTGATCAATAGGTAAGTTCAAGAAAACGGCCTTTATGTAATATAGAAAGATTTTCCTATCCTATTAGTATTGCAGGACCATAAGAGTTAGACAAGCTCATGAGAGCTTGTGTAACAAATTCGCACTCCTCGGGATTTTTGACCCCACGGCCATGAGATGCTCAATGCTTCTGAGCAAAGTTGCTTCATTCTGTTCTTCTTTCCCGGAATGGGAGATTCTCCTCGAGTCAACTATTTTTAGCTCCGCGGATGGCGGCGAGCCCCCATCAATAGGGGGCTTTTTCAGATCCAGGTAAATGGGGGGGATGATCTAGAGGGGGATTATGAATATAAATGCCTGAATATCTTCCCGGAGCAGCCCCCCCCCTACCGACGAATCTGGAAGAGGGGCCGGCCCCGTAGTTGCCGTCTCTCTCTCGGGAAGATATATGAGCGGCTCCAAGGACCCGAAGGTGTCCGAGGATATCTCCAAACCAGATACGGGGGGTTGGCATAGAGCCAACTGGAAGCCCACGCCATTTCCAAGGATCTAAAAGATAACCCAGGTGATGAATAACTTCAATAATCAATCCAAAAAATTGGGATTTCCTCTCCTTAGCAGTCGAGCGTTTGTTACCTCACCCTGCTGGGGGCATCCTCTCCTGTTAGTCGAGCCATACTATAGCATCCTCTTCCTCTCCCTCTCGATGTCGGTGATGGCGGCCCTTAATGGTCGAGTGATAAATCGATGGTGACCTTATAAGTCGAGCCGATGGCGGCCTTAACAGTCGAGTATGCTTACGCATCCTGCCAGTGATGGCGGCCCTCTCCTTTATGGTCGAGCCCCTAACGGTCCTCTCCTTAATAATCGAGCCTACCTCCGCATCCTCTCCCTTATGGTCAAGCCCCTCCGGTCCTCTCCTTATCAGTCGAGCCCCTGACGGACCTTATGGTCAAGCAACTAAAGTTTCAATTTACTTATTGGGTGGGGGGGCTAACAGTCGAGCCCCTCTCCTTGACAGTTGAGTGTGATTACGCACCCTCACCCATCGGAATGAGTGAGTGACCCCTCTCCTTGACAGTCGAGCCCCTCTGGTCCTCACCATATGAATAGTGAGTGGCTCTGCCCCTAAGTAATAAATATAGGGTGAGGTAACGAATGCTCGACCCCCAGGCCGCCATCGATTTATCGCTCATCCATCATATGGGTGAGGGCCCTCTTGGGTTTGCTTATTGGGTGGGGGGCTTATGGTTGAGCAACTAAAGTTTCAATTTACTTATTGGGTGGGGGGGGGTGTTGGTCAAGCCCTGTTGGACCTCTCCTTATCAGTCGAGCCCCGTTGCCGGTTTGGGTTTGCTTATTGGGTGGGGGGGCTTATGGTCGAGCAACTAAAGTTCCTCTCCTTATCAGTCGAGCCCCGTTTCCGGTCCTTGATAGTTGAGTGTGCTTACGCACCCTGCCGGTGATGGCCGCCTTAACAGTCGAGCTTGCCTCCGCATCCTCTCCCTTATGGTCGAGCCCCTCTGGTCCTCTCCTTATCAGTCGAGCCCCTGACGGACCTTATGGTCGAGCAACTCAAGTTTCAATTTACTTATTGGGTGGGGGGGCTTATGGTCGAGCCCCGTTGCCAGTCCTTATGGTCGAGCGGCCTAACGACACCTTATGGTCGAGCCTGCTTACGCATCCTTCGACTGATTGTTCACATCGAATTTATTTCTATTGCACTCCCTTTCGGACGGAGTCGAACACTCATTCATATGGGAGAGGGTTCTTTTCACCTTTCCTTCACGGTACTTGTACGCTATCAGTCATTTTGGTGTGAGTCGAAGGGCCCCTACTTATTCATAGGGACGGAGTCACTCACTATTCATATGGTGAGGGTTCAAGTGTAGTAGCCAAGTAGCAACACGCCGGAAACCGATTCGCCATAAGAATACTTTTGGGTGGCGTGTTTCACTAACCAGGGCACTTTGACTTTCCCCTCGACCCGTATCCGTTAGTCATTCTTGAGATATTGAATGACGCTCATTATATATGTCATTACGTCATTATGCTTTCACGAAAAATGCTGCTATGGGCATATTTCATTATGCATGAATGAGATATGTGTCATACCAAATTCGATCGATAGAGAGTGAATGCAGAGTCCAGATGAAAAATATGAACCGTCTGTAATGGAAGGTTTGGTCCAACCGTGAACCTATGTCCACACTGTAAAGCCCCATGCTTATACTCAACCTTTTGCTCTGTGTGTTGAAGCTAATCTAATTAGTAGAAATGGAGAAGGGGAAAAAATCTAAACGAGCAAACCTATGTCAGAGGTCTTATAGGCTTCTCTGGAGGAACAACCTCTTCTGCAACAAAAATAAATAAGTGCTTATGCATAATTCTCTTAAAAAACACATAGTGAAATAAGAGAAAGGGTTCCTGCGCAGAGAGATGAAGCATGCAACTCCACTGGGGTACTAACTAGGCTCACTGGAAGTGGAGCAATGTGTATGTTCCTACATGACTTCGCTGGGATACTGTCTAGGCCTATTGGCAGTGGAGCAACACCATAGATGAAACTTATACTCTGAAAATCTTCGACTCACAAGCTAAACTACCCTTCCCGGATTCAAAACACTAAGATCTAAGCTGAAATTTTGGTTGTGTTTGACTGAGTCAACAAAGGGTGAACCATGTATGTCCATGGGGTAAGTGGGGAAACTGAAGTTACCTGAATAACGATTAAATACTCCCTGAAAGACCAAAGCCCTATGCTAGCATGAACTGAAACAGAGAAGCTGGAGTTCTACCAGTGCGTTGCCAAGTGTTGTAGCGGCAACAACCACCCGCCAAAATTTTGGCTTGCACCATTTTTAGAGCCTCCCTTGAAGAGTTTCACTTGATGACTGCACACACTCAGGTTCACTCCGTGAGCTTGTGTGAGTCTTTACATTCACATTGCTTGTTTATTGCACTCAAGTCTCTACATGTTGATGTATAAATTGTGCTTGCGATCGTGTTCTAGTTATGCTCAAAGCCTTTGCTTTGTATGTGTTTGTTGTGTTCACCATGAAGGCATATGTCACACTCACACACGGAGTCACATCCACTGTCACACAAGCGCCATCTCGATCATGAACAATCAATCATGAGTGTCGTGCTTATCGCTTGCACCGTCGGTCAGTCATGTTGAACATGTGTGTCTGGATGGTTTGGTCATTTCGTCGTCAAGTCATGCGAGTGTGTGTTCGTATGATCACCTATGCATCTTTCAACTGTTCACACACTTAGTAATTTTGCTGAAGCTCTGACGACCAGATTCCTCACTGACAGCCAAAAAAACACCCCGCTTTCAACTCGATCGACTGTCAACTAGAACAACACAGAAGCACCAAGCTAGTTCTTTCAAGCTGTGTTTCCTGCAAGCAATTCAATCAGCACTCATGTTGGCCACTTGGACAGTCGACCAACTGTTCATCTCAGAAATTGCGCAGTGCTCATGAGCAGGCCTCCCAATGCCCATTAGTCAGCTCAGATTAGAAATTGCACAGAGATGATCAACAGGCCAACCTCCCAGCCTTAATGAAATTTTTCCAGCTAGCAACTCCCAACAATAGACTGCCCGTACCATCCAAGAATTATGCAATTTCTATTACGAGTGACTGAGCAACCAACTAGTAGTTCCCTCTAGTAATTGAGCAGATCTGGCTGCCAGTGACCCCAACAGCTAACTAGCAGTTCCCTCTGGGAATTGCATAGATCTGGCTTCCAGTGACCCCTACATCCAACTGGAAGTTACCTCTGGGAATTGTACAAAACTGACTGCCAGTGATCCCAATAGCCGACTAGCAGTTCCCTTTGGGAATTATGCAGTTTTAGCTGCCAATCTCTCGGGCAGTTCCCTAGAAAAATTGTACAATCCCTGCTTGCGGACCCTTCATGCAGCTCGAACCGGTCCTCTGGAAAATTGTGCAACTTTGGATGTCCAGCCCCTACTAACTATTCATTCCGGAAAATGTGCAGAGCATGCTTGCCCTCCCCTCATGCAACTCGGACTATCCCTCCCAAAATTTGCACAATTTTTCCTCCCAGCCGAGTTAGACCTTGGAGACAGTCACTGTCAACTTAGAATGTCTATCTCCATCCCTCAGTGACTCTTGCATAGTTTTCATCATCAGTTCCCCAGAGCCATCATCCCACATCCCAGCCCTGCTACCTATCTCGATCACCCACATTCGAATGATCATGTGTTATGGTAGACTAGGAGGTTTTGGATTTGATGTCGTCTCGTCACGAGTGACTGCAGGTACGGGTACACCAAAAAACACGTCAAGACAACAAACGGGATGAACGAAGAGATCACATGCAGATGGACAGGTTCACCAACGGATGAATGAATAAAGCATGTGAAGTGGATGAACAAATGAAGCATGTGAAGCGAACGAATGAACAAAGTATGTGAAGTGGACAAATGCAACGAACATGCACCTTCACGAACAAGTGAGCCTGTCAAGCCTTCCAACATGAAAGCAAGGAACAACATGCTTAAGCTGCATCAAGCGAACCAAGGACCATCGAAGACTTCGTGCACCTCGCCATGCAGAGGTGAAGCTATGATACACCATGAAGACATCCATCACTTAGAAACACTCTAGCTCGACATGCACTCCTGCAGTAGCACGAATGTACCAACATTGTCATGTCAAGTCGTCTTGAGTCAAGTCATGAGTCATGTTGCCCACATCTCCACTATGGGCTTGTTATCAATCAATGTGATGTAACATGGAAGTCCAAGAGACCCACTTGTTGAACATAGAGTCATGTAAGTCGAAAAGTCATGGAAGTTGAACAGTCATGAGGGTAGTCGAACAACCACAAGGGTCAGTTTCACCCTTGGCTATAAATAACCCCTCATTTGTACATGAAGGGACTTTCACCTCAGCTCTTCCCACATAGCCAAGAGAGTCTGTAATCTTTTCTTTGAGGAGTAAGTAGTGGCTCCAACGCCCCGCTAATGGGGTTAGTGATGTATGGTGTAATGATGTGTCTTGGAACTTTCTCTTAATTCAGAAGCCTATCAATAGATCAGCATGTTTTCACACATGTATTGTATTTTTTGTAAGAATGATCTTTAACACTTGCAATGCATGTTGCTTTAACCATGTTTTCTACATTTGAACTGATTCATTTGTTGTAATGCATAATCTATTAATGGAAATGTGTTGTATATGTTGTTAATGCTGTCCCGTTCGTGTCGACTGCTCTACCAAAAATCAGACAAACCTTTCACATGAAACTTGCTATAACAACCGTTGCACTCATATCAGACTGATCCTTGAGTGTTGTACATGTTGTCTTACCTTGTATGTTGTGACTGCAGCATCCGAGTGGACTGATCCACTGGAAGATGTGTATGTCCTTTGTGTTGTGTGTTTCTAGCCAAGTTGGGACTGATCCCTTTCAACCTAGAATTCACCTTCACCTTTTCCCCCTCACAGTGAAAGAACCATTGACACAAGTACACTTACACTCACCAGGCATGCGAACATCACTTCTCGAAGACAAAGCAAACCACTCTCTCGTGCTGACAAGCAAGAGTTGAGGCAAATCTTTAAGATAATGGCAACTGGGCCATCATACCGGATGGGACTCCCACACCAAACGGTGTAAGGACTAGTTGGGACTTCATACCGGGGTGATCCCCTGAATGTTGGTGGGTCCAACACCATCAACACCCATTAAGAAATAAATTGAGAAGTGGATAGATTGGAAGCTGCATGAATTTGCAGCTCAGGAAAACAAGACTCCACATCTGTCGAAGGAAGAGTGGCTGAATAAATATCTATATACACATGAGCACAAATTTTTCTTTTTCTCTTTTGCGTGCGAATTACACCAGTAGTTGTTGAAATTAGCAGATAACCAAGGCACGTGGAAGTTGGACAACCCTATTGTGTGGACTCCAGAGTTGGTAATGCATCTGGAAGATTTAGAAAACAAGATCACGAGGGATGTCGATTACTGGATCAATATTGTTTTTGGTGGATTCATCACTGAGTTCACGATCAATACATCTGTAAGTTATAACAATGCTGAACAATGATTCTTCAAAGGACCTAGAGGTAAGTATTCGAAATCCTTGAAGGCTTAGATTAAAATGCTATTGTGCGAGAAAAGGGTTATGCCATTAAATTAATGTTTAGAAGAGATCTGATGGGAGCTACACGAAGTGGAAAAATATTTAGAAGAGACCTAGATTCAGGTGCCGAATATAGTCCTCTGTGGAGAGCATTTGATAGTGACGAAGAAAGTAGTGTTTTGAGGACATCTCTAGGTGTGCTATAGGCCGTAAGACAGGGTATCACGGGGATACCAAATCCATCCACTCCACCTCCACCTCACACACCTACACCTACACCTCCACCTCCACCTCACACACCTACACTTACAACCCCACCTCCACCTCCACTATTCAACATAGTCAATGGAACGAAGATGCTCATATTCAAGGGTCTGGGGATAAAAGACCCTAATTATTTTTGGTTTGTAACAGATGTTGTGTGGAAGTCACACCAGGTTATAGATGATGACTTAAAGAAATCGTAGCTGGTTACAACACTGCAAGATAGAGCACTAAGCTGGTATATTAAGTATTGTTCAGATCATCTAAATGTAACACTAGATGAAACAAAGAAAGTGCTCAATAATGAATTCAAAAAGCCTAAGTCGCAAGCCCACTCTATGACAAAGGTCAAAGAGATCCAACAGAAGGTAAATGAGTCCGCGTGGGACTTTGATAAGAGGTTGAAATGTTTGCTGCAGCAGGCTAATATGCAGATCACAGATGATCAACATAGGGATTGGTACATTGCTTCTCTATTACCCCATCTAATATTTCTGTTGTCACAACATAAAATTGGCACATAGGTTGAAGCATTAGAGATTTCTATGATATTGGAAGCTTCGCCCATTCAGGATATGAATCTGGGGGTGCAACAAATTCAGTCATAGTTGGCTAGCTTACATATGGAGTTGCAAAGCCTCAAAAAGGGAAAGGAAGTCTAGAATGAGGTTTGCGCAGAATTTTGGTGCTTGAAATGCAAAGGCCATGGTCATGATAAGGACCATTTCCCAGTTTATCAGAATTATCTTATTGGTGGAGGCCCTGTCCCCCTGAAGCTAGAAAATACTGATGGGTCGAGCACATGAGTATCATCGTGGTGCGTTATTTGTCAGGTTACATGAAAACATGTGATAGAAAATTGTCATTTACTACAGAAGTTTTTACAGACTCCCCAACAATTGTTTTTCAATTTTTGCAAATCTGTAGGTCATGATGAGCGCCATTGTCGAAGTTATGAATTGATGATGGATATAACCCCTACGTATAGAATGCAGGCAGAGACTTGTCCTCAATATCAGGGTGCAACTATGGCACGTGGAGGATTCCAAGATCGAGGAAGAGGGTGAGGAGGAGGAGTTGGAAGGGGTCATGGTCAGATCATCTGTTACAATTGTGGGGAAGCAGGTCATTTTTCACGTGATTTTCAGAATCCAACACACCCTTCTTGTCAATATTGTCGACAGTTTGACCATGTTATAAAAGATTTCCCAGTGCTTATCGCAAAAGATGCAAGAAAAGAAGACTCAGACCCAAAAACCTATGCAGAACATCCAAATGATGAGGTTGGAGCCTCGCGAAGATGGGCCTAGTGTCAATATTGTTACGCGAAGCAGTATAGCTACTGGAGAAGATAAAGGGAAATAGCCAGAAGCTGATGTATGGGTTCGTAAGGCTACTAATAAGGAGACATGATTCGATGTAAATAAGGTGAAGGAAACGTTTATGGAAGAAAAGAGGAGCTTCACGGATGAAGGAGCTTCTACATCAAGGACTCAAAATATGGGAAAGTCTGAAGAGACTAGTACTACGTAGGAGACAGACCCATCATTATTAGCATCATTTTTAAAAACCTGTATGAAACTCCTAAGGGATAAGAAGGCAGTAGAAGGACTACAAGAATTGATAGATAATTGCACTGGTAAGAATAAGCCTATACTAGAACAACGTGCAATACATAAGGTGGGAAAAAGTAAGAAAATAACTGGTCGCAAAATGAGATTTATGCCCAAATTGAAGAATATGAAATGGACCGAGTAATTCTTGATTTGGGTCTGATGAAATTTTTTTACAAAAGAAAACTTGGGAAAGAATGGGAAGACCAGTGCAATAGTGGTCCCTGATCCAGCTGAGAATTGCCAATCAGCAGAAGATTATTTCTGTGGGGCACCTACATGGAGTGACTATGGATATTGAAGGGGTGCACGCCATAGCTAACTTTGAAGTGATCAAAATAGTGGATGATTGTAACCCATGTACATCACTTCTTGGAATTGATTAGGTATTTGATATGAATGCAATCATTAATCTGAAGAAGCATAGTATGACATTTGAAAAGAAAGAACTAAGGGTGATTGTGTCATTGGATCCAGCTGAAGGTGCGCGATATACTGAACCAATCCACGATTATGAGGAATACAATGACATTGAGCAGATCTATAAGCTAACTACATGGGATGAAGATTGGATTAACCCTATGGAGGATGGGTGAATCACATGGGAGAAGGACAACTCCTGTAATTCAGATTCAGATGAGGAGCTCAAACACTGACATAACCAATTACATGAAGTATCATCGTTGCACTGCAACATGATTACCAAATCATTACAATGTATATCCACTGAGGTACGCAATTTGCCGTATCAAGATGGTTTAGAGGATTTCAATTTATTTTTGTATAAATTTGAACGTGATGTACTAGAGGAACATCGGTTCCAAGCGGTAGACATTACACTGCGAGCTATGCCTGCCCATTGGAGTGGCATGCATAAAAACATTTTTGTAGATTGGAAGGAGTATTGAAGAACGATGAAGTTGAGGTTTGGGTTCACTAATACCCGCATTACAGAGAAATACATAGGGAAGGATGATTCGCATGAACACTTAGCTCATTGGACAAAAGCATGGGGATAAGAATCGTAGCGGGAGTGGGTTCATATCTTCTGTCACACTTTGGATACAATCTTGATGAACTGGTATTTGGAAATAGAGTTGTGACACGGGACTGTGGAATGGGATGTTTTGAAAAAAAGTTTTCTATTAACTTTTAGCTTTGAAGATGGGTTTGAGTGTATAGATGAAGCACTACCAAAAATCAAAGCTGCTATATTCAAAATTCCTGAAGAACTGGTTGAATCCTACAATGTGACTGTGGAGGATGGTGAGGAAAATCCCAGGAACATCCACATTCTTGAGTCTGAAGGACAAAGTGAAGTTGAGGGACCTAAGGTAGAAATCCCTGATATATCAGAGCCTTTGAAGACCAAGTAGGTGAATATTGGATCAGAAGCGCAACCGAAGTTCGTGAACATAGGTGACTATTAGGACGAGGATATAGTAGATAAGGTCACAGAGCGATTGCGATAATATCAGGACTTGTTTCCCACCAAGTTCTCTGATATAAAAGGGATAGTAGGGGATCTGGGAGTCATGAAGATCACTTTGAAGCTAGATGCAAAGCTAATGAAGCAACACCCCTATTGATTAAATCCTAAGTATAAGGAAAAAGTGTGCAAGGAATTGGATAAAATGCTTGAAGCCGGGATCATTGAACCTATCGAGGAATTAGACTGGGTTAGTCCCATGGTGGTTCAAGAAAATAAAACGCAGGGTGAAATTCGGATATGTGTAGACTTAAGGAAGTTGAATGATGCATGTGTCCACGATCCATTCCCTACGCCATTCACAGATGAGGTACTGGAGAATGTTGGAGGATAGGAAGCCTATTCGTTCATGGATGGATTCTCAAGGTACCATCAGATCAAGATCATGCTAGAAGACCAAAGTAAGACCACCTTCATGACTGAATGGGGTTGTTTTCAGTATACAGTGATGCCTTTCAAGCTTAAGAATGCCCCTGCAATTTTCTCTAGGGTGGTAATTTTGGCCTTCAAGGAATTTATCCATAAATTTTTGGAGGTCTATTTCAATAATTGGACAATGTTTGGGTTAGTAAAGTGACATGTTGCTAGTCTGTGCCTCATGTTGGATACTTGTCAAAAACATCAGATAGCCCTTAATTTGAAGAAATGCATATTCTGCGTACCCTATGGGATACTCTTGGGCCATGTTGTTTGCAAGTAGGGATTGATGGTAGACCCTGCCAAAATTGTAGTAATCGTCAATTTGGAAGCCTAGAATAATGTTAAACAACTACGCGCAACATTGGGCCATACAGGATATTATAGGAAGTTCATCAAAGTGTATGCATAAATCACCGCGCCTATGGAAAAATTATTGAAGAAGGATGCAATGTTTTGCTGGGATGAGGATTGCCATAAAATTTTGGATGTCTTAAAGGAGAAAATGGTCACCACACCCATTTTAGTGTTCCCCGACTGGAAGAAGGAATTCCATGTTCATGTAGATGCTTCCTGCATCGTGCTAGGAGCTATGCTGACCCAACCAGGCGAAGGAGATATCGACCATCCAATAGCATTTGCAAGTAGAAAGTTGTCAAAGGCAGAAAAGAACTATTCAACCACAGAGCACGAAGGTTTGGAAATGGTGTATGTGTTGTATAAATTTAGCACAATATGTTGGGTGCACACTTCAAGATGTATACATATCACTCTTCTCTAAAATACTTGGTCAAAAAGCTTGTGTTAGGGGGTAAGATCTGCCGATGGATGCTACTTTTATAGGAATATGATTTCAAAGTAATTGTAAAGCCAGGGCACCTAAATTTTGGTCCAAATTACCTATCGCGAATTGAGAATGGGGATGAGCCTACGAGTCTGGAGGAAGGGTTTCATGATGCGCATCTCTTTGTTGTTCGTGTCGTAGATAATCATTTCGCCGATATAATTCAATTCTTGTCTACAGGTACAACTCCTGAAGGGTATTCGACGCAACAAAAGAAAGAACTAGTGGTCTAGGCTACATATTTATCTATTATCGCTGTACATATATATAAGATGGGATCTGATGAAGTACTTCATAGGTATGTTCCAGAGTATGAGTGGAAAAGTATCCTTGCAGAAGTGCATGGAGGAGTAGCGGGAGGAAATTATGCAAGAAGAGAAACTACGCAAAAGATCCTACGTGCAAGACTTTGGTGGCCGACTGTGCATAAGGACTCCAAAATATATTACAGGGCATGTGATGCCTATCACACAATGGGGATACCATCACGAAGAGATGAATTGCCACTAAATCCACAAGTAACATTGCAGGTGTTCGATAAGTGGGAAATAGAATTTGTGGGACCAATATAGCCACTGGGGAAGAAGATAGGGGCTAGATATATCATTACTATGACTGAATACTTAACCAGGTGGGTAGAGGCACAACCTATAAAATATTGTAGCACCGCTACCACTGCGAAGTTTATTTTTGAGTATATGTTGTCCCAGTTGACAGACCCTAATATTTTGATGAGTGATAGGGGCAAACACTTCTTGAATAAGACAATTTCTACATTTCTTGAGGAGTTCCAGATATATCATCAGAAGAGTATGCCTTATCACCCTTAAGTGAATGGAATAGTAGAAGCCTTCAACAAAATTATGGAAAGTGCTTTGATGAAGATTTGCAATGTGAAGTGAAATGACTAGGATGCACACATACCAGCGGTCGTCTAGGCATACAGGACTACCTGCAAAAATTTGATAGGATAAACACCATTTAAATTGGTATATGGGTAGGAGGTTGTAATGCCCATGGAGTACATAGTTCCAAGCTTATGGATTGCAATAGTTACGGACATGGATGATCACGATACCATGGAAGAATGACTCGTGTAGCTCATTGAGTTGGAGGAGGATCGCTTCTTGGCTAGATTTCATCAGCAGGTGTAGAAGGACCATGAAAAGGAATAGCATGAATGTCATATCAAACAAAAAAACTTTAAGATTGAAGATTTAGTGTTGCTATATGACATTAAGTTCACAAATTTCCCAGGAAAATTTCAGATGCATTGGCTGGGGCCATATGTTGTGAAGGAAATTATAGATGGAGGCACAGTTCAACTCGTGGAGCTGAATTGGGAATTATTTCCGGGAAAAATCAATGGGAGTTGATTGAAGTTGTAAAGGGGTGATCCCACCCCTGCACAATGACTATATGATTGTGAGTTAGTCTTAGTACTCTAGGCAACTGCAAGGAAGTATGGGACTATAAACTACACTGCTCAAAAGTTAAAAAGGCAATGTGAAGGGGCTGCACAACAAGTCGAAGGAGGGAGCTGAGGGGATCTACGCCAAAGGAGCTGTGCTAGGGGGATGAGTCCCATGCAGCATGGCCAAAAAATGACCATTGGATGCACTGTAGCTGATTTGATGGCGATTTTTCCATTGGAAGGAGCGGGGAAAAACATTTATGGAGCATATCTTTGGAAATTTGTCACCAAATGTGCATTAATGACCAGGAATTGGAGGGAATGGTTGGATTTGAATTCAAATTGGTTTATAAATATGGCATACCACTCCGCATTCGAACACTTTTCTTCCTGAGAGTTTGCCTTAATATTTTTTTCCTTGCTTTGCACTAAGTAAAGAGTTATATGTCTAAGCCAGATTGAGAGGAACTTCTTTCATGGCCAGAGTTCACAAAATTTCCTAATTGGAACTGTAAGATATTCCTTGAGAGAATGACTATAACTCACCCTAAGACAGATCCAGCCCCACCTGAGACAGCGGCGGCCCAACCTATACCTACAGGATTTCCTATTATCGCACCTAGGTTACCAAGGCCTAAGCCATCTACTTCTACGAAGCAGAAGAAGCCTCAACAAGTACCGGTGTGGAAATCGCTGCAGAAAAATCCAGCAGAAATCCACTAGAAGGGAAAGATGGATAAGTCCAAATAGTCGACGAAGCCACTTAACCTGGACAAGGAAGATCTCTGCGAAGGCATAGAGGAGATTGATGCAAAGGAGGTTGAGCCAATAAATTGGCTACCGAAGTACATACCACCTAGAAAACCCACAACAAAGGTGCCCAAAGATCTAGATTCCACGAAGTTCACTGTATCTATACCTTTTCTATCAGAGAATGTTTTGTTTAAGGGGCTATTGCTGGCTCAAATACCAAATTTGAAAATTGAGGATTGGGACCTAGGAGACCACGAGAAGTTTCCATAGTTGGCTCCGAGTAAGTTCCTCAAGAAGGCCTACTATGAAGAGTCAGATGTCATGCCCCTTGAACCGATGAGTTGGGTGGCTAGAGTTGGGGGCGCAGGGCTCCTAGACATGTTGTGGGTGTCGTACTTTAGTCACACCATTACTAATATAGTTTGTGTGTGCCAATTACTAACACTAGTGCACGATGGGTGCCTTTGTTTGGGAGAACCCATCTCGATCATAGATATGTTGATCCACCACATAATGCTACTACCATCCTAAGGAGTGGACCCTGTGGAGGCTTTCGTAGGAAAATCGCAGGAAAATAAGTTGGCAGACCAAATGAAGAGTGAATTTGGTTTGGTCAAGAAGTCGCAGGGGTACTCTATTCAATCCATATCAGATGGTGTGGTACAGTTTTCTACGTAGATCTTAGCTGGTAAGATCACAAGGAAGTGTCACGTGGATGAAGTACCAGCACCCATTGTCTCTTTGGATGCGTAGTGCGTGAAATGAGTCCAGTATAATTGGGCTCAATATCTATGTAAAGAGTTTCTGGAGGACTGTAGGGAGGCCCAGGATGAGGGAAAGGCATTTCACTACGTCTAGTTATTGTTGTTGATCGCTTTAGTGGAATGGAGGATGCCCAAAGAGAGCCAATTCCTTTAGCGGGACTCAGACCTATCAGAGGCAGTGAAGTTCGCTTCACTATGGGCTACTAAAGACCTCGCACGCATAATGGAGACAAATATATTATGGGTTTTGTTCAAGACCGAATTAAGGATGGTGATCAACCAACGGCCAAGGTTATCACCCACTTTGCATGCACAGTACGCTAATGTCATTGATTTTAAGGTAGGTATCCATAATTTGCATATTCGCGCAAAGAAGGATGCCAAAGGCATATGGCACTAGTTTCCTTACTTGGTTGCCAAGGCAGATATAGTCAGGGTTGTCAACAAGTGGCCAAGTGATTGGCTCACCCCTTCTGATGCCGGTGTAGGTACCAGTATGGTTGTCAAAGGTTAAATAACACAGACCATGGCAGAAAAAAAATAAGAAGGAATGACAGAGGGCTTCTGCTCGAGAAAAGGTTGCGCAGAAGAAAGAAGTTGCTACAAGGGAGAAAGAAGCGACGACCAAGGAAAAAGAAGCAGCATAGGAAACGACTATGTCATAGGCTACCATTGATGTTAATGAGTTAGCCATCGAGCAAACACATGGGGAGGAAGAAACAAAGGTGGAAGAAGAAGGGGGCACAGAGTCGGGGTCCCCCTTTGTTGGCAAGAAGCGTAAGAATAGGACTTCCACAGGGCAGAGCAAGAAGGAAAAGTCTGACAAAACAACAGGCGTGATGCCACTGGTCCTCACAAAGGGGGACTTGGATGAAAATTTGGATGTGGTCCACGATGCGATGATGAATCTAATGAGCCAATTTGAAGCATAGTACCAGCAATTGCTCAGTAAGGTACAACAAGGCCTGTGGGACTGCAGGTCCAAACAGGTCTCATTTAAGCGAGTGTGGGACAAGCGAGCGTGAAGCAAGTGAGCCTGAATCAAGCAAGCGGGTTGGTATTGGACGCATAAATCACCATGGATCTCTGCACCATTCAACTACTAGAAGGGTCCCTGAGTGACAACTCAACCGAAGAGCAGACACACCTACTCCATCTAAAGAACCTGAATTTGAATCTGGCATTGCTTCCCATTCAAACTCTGCATGAGCTACACCAAGGGGTGTCCAACGAACTCAGGATACAAGAGCAACATGCACTATTGGTCATCAATTTGGTAAAGACTATAACTAGCATATCTTTGAGGAAACAACGTAGGCCCTCAAGGAAAAGGAGGAGGTAACAACGTGAAGCCAACAGCTGGAAGCAGTTATTGTATAGGCTTGTAGTGAGCTTCCAAAGCTCAAGATCCTAGTAGAAGCGGCCTCCACGGAGAAGGTTCAAAAGCTAGCCAGTGCAGTTAAATACTCTAAGGATGAAATCAGCCAATTTAGGTTTGAGTTGTAGCTACAAATCTCAGAATTACAACTAAAGCTGCAACCCACTACTCCTCCAGAAGTCAGAGAGAAACACGAAGCTGCTATTAAAGAAGGAATCACCACCTTGGAAGATGCAGTCAAGGGCTGCACTGAGCTCTTTGAACAAGCCATGGAATTATGGAACTCGTTGCAGGAGGATCCAAACCTGCAAAATATTGGAGTGGACACCAGGGAAAAGTAGAGGCAGTTCGATGAAATCCAATCGACAGAGCGAACCTTAGCACTAGTGTAAAGGTTCGCTAGATTACAGGAAGGAAATCTAATCTACAATGAAATCAACAATCTGCATCGCAACAAAGCGATCATATCTTCAAGGATGTAGCCATGGGAAGATGAGTCTAGTCAGTTGACTCTGTTAGTGCAGATCAATCTCAAACGGATGCAATAGACAAAACAAACCATGGGCCTTGTAGTTGAAAGATCAACATTTGAAAAATTGGTCAAGGAAGTGCGTCAAGCTGCTACATAGGGAAAACCAGACCTGAAGGTGTTAACGATTGAGTTCAGCAAGCTATAGGAAAACATCGAGGTGCCACCAGTAGAGTGACTCGAGGGCGAGTCACGAAATTGTGTTGGGGACCTGTTGGGATAAGGTCCCTTGGGGTAAATTTTGTAATCATTTTTGTTATCTATGTAAAGTCTCCGCATTTTGAGGAAGCAGAGCACGAAGGTCATAGGAGTCAAAAGGGACTTTAGTCCCTTAGTTTGTTAGAAGATAGAATGTTTTGTGACCTGCCCATGGTTTGTGAACCATGGAATTGTAATGAAATAAGCTATATAAAGGAGTCATAGTGAGTCATAGGAGGTAACTAGTCACTGAAGATCATTGATTGTGAAAGTAGTCTGCGGTAGAAAAGTATGTTTCTGTACTTAGGCGAAGGGGAAGGCTCCTGTAGCTGTGTGTGCGAAGACCTTGGTAAGTCTGCAAGCTGAGTGCGCAGGCCCCTCTAGCTGTGTGCTCAGGAAAGAAGGGTCTGTAACAGAATGATTATATCTAATAAATACTATTTTGGAGCAATAATTATGTATTTGTGCCTTTGTATTTACTTATGCAATTTATGTGTATTCGCTCTGTTTTCTACATTTATATGAAGAAACACTTAATTGATGCATGAAAGTGGTATATCTACATGTTTACTTGATATTATGAATGTTTAAAGTGTTCCACGAAGGGTTAGATTCTATTTTCTATAAGTTACTGTGATTTCTGCATTTTAAGGGTTAGGGTTCACGAAGTTTGAGATAAAGCCCTAAAAGTAACAAAAACCCATCACATAGACCTCCAGATGTAGAAACCTATTTTTTTCATCCCCCAATACTGCTTCGGGTGAGACTTTAGCCTGCACTACAGGGTTTCTTGCTGAAAGGGCCATCAATTTAGGGTTTTTTTGGTTGGCGCAACTAACTCTGAACCTGGTTTAGGACCCCTCAAGCCAACAATTGCTTCTTCCAAATGCATATGCTATTAATATTATAATAGAATAATATAGTTAATCATTATAGTTAATATAGTTAATATGTATTAATGGTTAATCACTGCAGGCATTGGGACTGTATGTCCATCTATGTTCTTCATTGTAATTATATAATAGAGTAGAATGAAATATTTGGAACATTATAAAAATTGAATCATTGTACAAAAGATTCATTGTGCGGAAGTTCAGTTTAGTGTGTGGACCTCCACACAATGAACTTCTGTATAATGGCAATGCAGATGTGGAGGACCATGTCATGTAGGGTCCACTAATCGAAACTCATCTTGGGAATATCAAGTTGAATTCAGGATTTTAAATATTTAAAAATTTCAAGCTGGAGAAGTCCCAAAGCAATGCTTTTGTTTTGGATTCAAGTCCTTGCCACACTGAATGCTACTAGCTCCCACAAAAAATGCTACAACTGATCAAAGTAAATGCAAATAGTAGGAGAATTTCATCCTAGAAACAAAAGGACGTTTCCATACTCCTGACTAAAAATTACAGGCATGACATCACCCTCTTGCAGACCAACCAAAACCCACTAGACTAGGCCACAATTTTTCATTGACATAATATATTTTCCCTACGCCATTGTAAAATTTAGGTCCATGAAAATTAGTTGGAAGATTGCACATGTTAATTTAGAATTGCCAATAAGACATGTACCACAAGCACATAATTCTGTGTTTGTCCCAGAAAAATGTATAGAGAATGTGAACGATAGGGTTTTGGAAATGGCATAATGGATCAATTTTATGGTAAATTTTATGAAATTAGGCATATGTGCAGAAATGCAGAGAAATTTGATTGTGCAGAGGAAGCTTTCAAGCATCGCATGTATGCAAAGGACCCCCATTTTTGCAATAAGATTGAGAAAAGCGGTACACCAATACGATATTATTGGTAATGTTTTAATTATAAAGAATGTTTTTATCACTAGTATTTTAGTATTGAATAATCCATATTTGCTTTTTGCAATATTTTAGTTATAAATAATGCAAATTTCCATATTCTCAAATATCATTAGTAAATGCAAAGAACATGTAAATACATCGATCTTCAAATCATTGGGCATAATTTTTGTTTTTGGTTATCTTGTTGAAATTAGGCGAACATGCAGACGTGCAGGGGAAGTCCATTGTGCTAAGGAAGCTTGGAATATTTCATTGTGTGTATCTATGGACTCCACATTGAACACTTTTACTGCTAATATTTTAGTATTAAATAATCCATATTTCATGTTTGCAATAACACCAAGGAAAGCGGTGGACTAATACAATATTATTGCTAATATTTTAATTATAAGTAATGATTTTGTTTCAAATATTTTAGTATCAAATATTCCATATTTTCTCTTGCAATATTTTAATTCTAACTAATGCGTATATCCATATTCCTAAATATCAGCAGTCAATTGAGTAAAGGTTATGCATAGTCTGAATAAAATTGGATCATTGGCCACAAGCTTTGTTTATGGTTATGTTGCTGAAATTAAGCAGATGTGTGGAAGTATAGAGGAAGTCCATTGTGTGAAGGAAGCTTTCAATCTTTGATTCTGTGAATGCCCACATTCTGCACTAAAGGATTTTGTATATTTTTTCTCAGAACAGATGTGTGAGTGCTGAGTCTAGTTGCGAAAAGGTTCAAAGCTAACGTACAATATCAATTTTCATTTATCAAATTTAATATCACATATTATACTCGTTATTTGTGTAGTATAAAATTAGTGTTTATAACATATTTTATTACGTAATTATTGTAAATTCTACTTGGGTAGTTTCAAGAGGTAATGCAAGATCAATGAGACACAATAGCTTTAATCCCAGACCCACCTGAAAAGGGTTGTTTCCAGTTGGGCTATGCATATCTCTATTGCTATTAGTCAGAAATGTTAGTCGTAAACCTTCAATTCCAAACCTATAAACAATGCACTAACACATAGCCTATATGTTAGGTTGCAGGCGAAGTGATAGTTATGTGAATCGACCTAATTTCGTCTCTTTGATGTTAGATTCAATCTAGTTTGAATGTTATCTTTTGACTAAATAATTTTAGATTTATTTCTATTATGATGTGCCTATATGAAAATGCAACATGAAAATGGATATTTCTATCTAGCCATAGTTTTGTGGTGATGTTTAGAGCAAAATGGTTTTTGGAAATGCAATGATCCTACAGGTTTTCCGAATGCTGAAAGTTTTGTTAGACTGTTGCAGAGTTTACAATCAAAGATTTTGTTATGCAAAAAATCTTATAATAGTTTTCAAATACTATTTTTTTAGTTTAATGCAAAATGAAAAAAACCATATGAAGTTATAAACCATTACCTAATTTATTTATTTCAGGAAACAAAGTTCATTTAATATTTGGATAATGTGACAAAGGAAAAAAGACATTCAAGTGACGAATTGACATCTAAGATCTGAAATTACTTTTGCAAAGTAAAAGATAACCAATAGCAAGGCAAGTCTACAAATTAAATGTGCTTGATACGTGTTAGTTCAGTGAATAATTACTGAAAATACTTTTATTTATTGGCAAAAGAGCTTTAGTTAATGAAAATAGAATGTGGTTTACAATATTAATTAAATAATATTTCGATATCAATTTATAAAGCATTCAAGATAGATTAATCATGAAACGTACTCATGTCAATTAGACTATGTCAAATTGGAATTTAAGAAAACATAGACGATTTAAAGTAAAAAAAATTACAACAGTCTTTTCTGATTAAAGATTAGGAAAATCAGTTCTATCCATATTGATAATGATTATTAGTTTGTCACAGATACTATTAAAATTGATAGTAGTTAAATGTCGTTTTAGAACTTAGATGTCAATTCATGATTTATATAACTTATTTCCTCTGTTGTATTATATATATGCCTGATGCTTGTAATAGAAATTGGACAAATTTTTCATTTTGTTCTAGACTAGTTAGTAGGTTATAGGCAATCAACTTGCTTTGTTGTTCTGAAATTGTTAAGTGTTTTAAGGTTTTTCTTTATAATTTGTCTATTATTTTTTTCATTTGTTACTAACAGCAAAGAAATGGCCCAAAGAAACAATGGCAGGGGCACAGAGGAAGAGGTACATGTAGGGAGTGAAGATATCTTAATGCTCAACCAAGATATCTTAATGCTTAGCAAAGATATTTTAATGCTAATGGATAAAATACTAGAACTTTAGAAAATGCTTAGGTGTCTTAAAGATGAACTAGATACTGTAAGAACATTGTCAGAAGAGCTATTGCAAAACATGAACAGATGAATCAATTCTCAATTTTGGCAGCATAATTTGTACAAGCATTAATGTGTAGAAACAATGGTTAATTAGTAAAGAAATCTCTACCAATTTTTTACTATTTGTTGATGTATATTCTCGACACAACTAAAGCAAAAGAAATTATCAAACTACTCTGGATTATAGATATATGTATAAATGCAACATGTTTTATAAATTACATCATAATATTGGTTATTCAGTTTATAAACTCGTTTCAGATTTGTATGAAAACTATTTATTTAGATATTTCTGTAAATTAAGTATCGAATAACTGTTTAAATAGAAAAAAAATATTGGATTGGTCAACATTGTAAACAAAGAAAGCCGTGATTTTAAAGTAATGTCACCAAATATTGCAACATAACCATATTGTAATATTTCCTAAATAGTTATAGAACTTTCAAATTTGATAAATCAATAAAACAATGTAAGAAATGAGACTGCAGTGAAAAAAACATAGCATAGTACAAAACATAGAGCCACAACAAAAATAGTTCATTGGATTACATTTATGTACAATGTTATACTAGAATTTTCATTGGTAGAAAAAATCATTTTGTTTTCTTTGATGATTACATTGCTAATCTTGTTCCCATGAGTATAGTATATTGATTGATAATGTGAAATCAGATCCCAAATATCGAGTAAAACGAAAGAGTTGTTTGACAAAAAAAATAATTTTTTGAATTAGAAACTTTGAGGAAATGTTAGGA
The DNA here is from genome assembly GCA_031772625.1 of Pinus tabuliformis. Lineage (NCBI taxonomy): Eukaryota > Viridiplantae > Streptophyta > Pinopsida > Pinales > Pinaceae > Pinus > Pinus tabuliformis. The sequence continues at coordinate 620,914,903 of CM062804.1, forward strand.
TGCTGCACAATGCAAGGAGCGAGCATTGTGCTATTACCAAATTTCTTAATAACGTAAACAAAGAAACATATCATTGTATATGTACAACTATGTTTTGATGGTCTATCATAAATGTACCATGCATCTCGAAGTTGGTCAAGATTTCAATAACATCTATTTTGTCTGCACAATATTGGTCGTAGGAAATTTGTCATAGTGTAGGTAATACTCTTTCCAGTTCAATGCCCCTCAGAATACACTATTTTTCAATCATATCACTTGCATGTATGATGCAGTTTAAGCGATGAAAATAAAGAAAGTGAGAGTCCTGCTTGCAAGTGTTGCAATAAAGCATACTTTTGTTCATAGTTCTAGTAGTTGTAATTGGAGTACTGCATCTGGCACATACAATTTCGAATGAGTTCGTATGTATGATAAATGCTCTTAGGTATCCTTGGAAATGATGTAAAATTTATATGGAAAAGAGACACTTAATAACATGAAATAAAATGTATTTTTTATTTCTTGTTCTTTATCCATGTTTATTTAAATAATATGATATATCTTACTATGCATTTCCACTTGGCTAGGAAAGCAAGTTTCTTAGACTGTCAACTTTCTTGCCTTTGTTCAATGCACATGTGAACGTTTATTATGAAGCACATAAAACTCTTTCTTGTTTTTTAACTATATTTTTTAGTAAGATCATTGGAAATTTTTTGTTGTTTTAAATCTCTTTGAATTGAAACACATGTCAGAACAAGTTTATCGTATACTTGAATTTGTTACATACTTGTAAAACAAGTACATGAAAACCATACAATGGATGAAGAATGATTTTTCCCCCAACATTGGGATATACATACCTACACATATGTAACTTGTAAAAAATAAATAGATGGACAATAACTTGGTAACAATAAAATTTTGAAATAAAACAAAGCTTACTATAGCCTTGTCCTCTTCTCCATTGGCACATTTGATTTCCAGTACATATTGCATTTCTCTCTACATTATTGAAATTGCAATAGTTGTAATTTTTCCCTCTGGAAATGCATCATCATTACATGATAGATTTGCAATCATCATGTTTGGAAAAAATTGGTACTCTACAAAAACAAGACAAATGTTTTCTACATTGCTAAAACTATTTAGACAAATAGTTTTCTCACAATCACCACTATCATATTTATGCTTTGGAATAATTTTGAAATATTTAATAGAAACACCAACATTTGCAACAAGCTTTGACTCATGTTGTTTGATTAACGATGTTGGCACAAGCAATGTTATTGTCATTTCCACTTTCTTATCTATTAAGTCTGCATGGAATATTGCTTTTGACTTATTTTCTTTGTCCAAAAATGTTTGATATGTAACCAAGACAATGCCATGAAAAATATTTCCAGTTATATTGTTATTGATATCTTCGATCAATAATGGTGTAGACTCAACCTCTTTTTTCCTAGTCATGAGCATTGAATTGAAATAGTTTTTTTGTTTTATTTTTTAGAAAAAAGAGAGAAAAGAATAGAAAGACAAAGGAAAAAGAAAGAGAAAAGAAAGAAAGAAGAAATGTGATACAAAGTTAATTGAATGTGCGCAGAAGAACCTATTTGCATTTATTTCTTCACTAGTTTTTGTTGCTTTTATTTTGTCTGTTATGATATCTGTTTCTTTGGTACTGTTCATTGCTATCTCTACACTACCATCGATCTCTACTATCACATCATTTGAATTCAATAACTTTTTATTTTTCACAAATATTACACTAAAATCACTAATTAAAAGGACATTATAATTGAAACTAAGTAAGAATTGTTTAATGAAAATAGAATAAGATAAAGAAAAGTCATTACTAGTGTACAAAAATTCTAGATAGATTTTAGTTTTAGCAAATACAAAAGTTTTATAGAAATGTTTAAATTATTTTTTTCCTTGTAATTTTTGTCCTGGATCCGAATCTATAAGTGTCATATGTTTCCTGGAAATTTAAAAATATTTTCTTTTAGTTATAGTACATTAAAAAATATGGCCCAAAAGTGGTGGGGGCAAAAAAACACACAATTACACTGTGTAATGAAAATATAATCAAAGTAAAATAAATAAAACAAAAACGCGCCCCTTAGAAGAGTTATCGTTGTCCTTAACAATATCTATTCTGCTTGTATTCATTTGCACTTCTATAATGATATGAGTTAGTTCAAATATACAAAAATAAGGAAAATAAGAGTTTCTAATTCCATAGCATTGAAGTACTTCAGAAATATCACATTAAATAGTATTTAAACTTTGTATATCATTTCCATAGGACTGTACCATATATTGTTTACATGTTCTTAGTATTTGCATATAGAACTAATAATGCAATGTTAACATGTTAATAATGCTACATGCTTTGCACTTTCGTTATAAATGATAGTCGCTCACGGTGTGAAACTACCAAAATAATACCATACATCTGAGATGAGGATTCTATTTGTAACTAGATCCTTTGAAAACTAGTTTGACATGCATTTGTAATGTGTATGCTAAAAATATTGCATGCTGAACACTTGGCGAATTCTTCTATGGACAACACAACCAAAATTAGTGCTTAGTATTGTGATGTTAACATATGCATATTAAACATATGTATTATATACTTAATAGAGTTGGAGTGGTAGATAACGAAAATTGTAATAATAATAATAATAATAACTAATTGAAAGTCATATATTTTCACTACGAATGTTTAAGTTTAATGCCTTCCTTTAAAAAACAAAGAAAATAATCAATGCCACGTGTTCCTAAATGCTTAATTTTTTTACATGGTTTGAAATAAATGATTGATTGGTAAATATGATTAATTTCATTAATTAAATGAAACATTAAAGCTATAGTTTCAATAATTCCATTACCACTGTGGAAATTTGTAAAATTAATAGTCATATGTTACTTAGCTTTGTAGTCGATGCTAGGAAATAAACCTTAATTAAATATATAAAACACATATGCTTCCAATATAACACAAATTCTCATGTGCCGCATTTCACAACAAATCCATTGTGCGCAAAAATATCACAAATTAAAATTAATAGTTTAACAATAATTACCCTATGCACCACCCGTTCTCCCACACAAACCCATAGTCTAAAACCGACACAATGAAAATTAAAAATATTAATCATTACGTTTTCCTGCACATACTTCGTCCTCTACAAATATTCATAGCTTTAAAATCAAATCTCTACACAATTTCTCTCCCGCACATACTTCGTACTCCGCACAGTAAAAGCTCCACACAAAGAAAGATTTTAAAATTAATTTCATCCTTCCCAAATAAAATTCCCTATTCACCCTCATTTTTTTTATTTGAAATTGGAGGAGAAATTCTCCTTCCTAAAAAGTGATCATCCTCTGATGCTTTGCAAGTAAAAATGGGTCTTATGAAAACACAAGTTTTAAAGGTCTCTTCAATGTTAATGAGTTAGTTTACATGTGAACTTCTAAATAAGAACATATCATAATTTAATTCATAAAGACATTCAAGAAGAGAAACAACACAAAATTTGGTGACGGAGTTCACCCCTCCTGGGTTACATCTTCGGGCCTTCTAACACAGCTAGACCACTCCATATATTCAGTGAAGAAGAGTACATAAAGTTTGCTGAAAATATGAGTGGCTAGTTTCCCCTTCAAGGAAACATTCTCCTATAAATAACTCTCACTCTAAAAAGCATGAAAACCTACAGTCAGTCATGAAACAATCAACAAGAAAAGGGTTCTCCTACAAAGACCCTGTACTCCATCTAAAAAATGAGCATACGAGTACTACTTTTACACATTGAAGTACAGAAGGAGAGATATCCTCAATAAGACATAGTGAGAAAAGAAAACCATGAGATGTACCATACAAGTCACAACCATTGTAGTAAATACATTAAGGCTAGAAAACCCCTACAAGGTCCTCTCCATGCTCAAAAGCCTTCAATAACTGCTCCAAAACATTGATTGATCATGGAACCCATGGACTCAAACCTAAAAAAGGTGTCTTCATATGTGCTCCAATCAGTAAACAAAGGTCTCCATTGGATCCAGAATGTCCAAAAACCCCTATCCAAACTCTTCTTGAGCTCCAAAAGGCCAAAAACGCTTCCTCCTATGGCTCCCCCAACATTCTCCATATAGGGATTTTTGGACATTATGGATCCAATGGAGACCACTATTTACTGATTGGAGCACATATGAAGAGACTTTTTTCAGGTTTGAGTCCATGGGTACTGTGATCAATCAATGTTTTGGAGCATTTATTGAAGGTTTTTGAGCATGGAGAGGACCTTGTAGGGGTTTTCTAGCCTTTAGATGTTTACTACAACAACTGTGACTTGTATGGTACAACTCATATTTGTTTTTTCTCACTATGTATTGTTGAGGAAAAATATCTTTTTGTACTTCAATGTGGAATTGTAGTACTTGTATTCTCATTTTCAGATGGAGTACAGGGTCTTTGTAGGAGAACCATTTTCTTGTTGATTGTTTCATGAACGACTGGAGGTTGTCATGCTTTTTAGAGTGAGAGTTCTTTGCAGGAGAATGTTTTCTTGAAAGGGAAACTAGCCACTCATATTGTCAGTAAAATTTATGTACTCTTCTTCACTGAATATATGGAGTGGTCTAGCTGTGTTAGTAGGCCTAAAGATGTAGCCCAGGAGGGTGGAACTCCATCACCAAATTTTGTGTTGTTTCTCTTCTTGAATGCCTTTATGAGTTAAATGATATGTGCTTTTTTAGAAGTTTACATGTAAAATAACTCATTAACATTGAAGAGACCTTTAAAAACTATGTTTTCATAAGACCCATTTTTACTTGCAAAGCGTCACATGACAATCACTTTTTAGGAAGGAGAATTTCTCCAAATTTTAGATCAATTTCTATTAGAGCTGGTTCTGTCCAAGTTGTAGTAATGGGAAATAAGATGGATACTCTCCAGTAGCTATAGGAGATGAATTTGTCTCTTCTAATATAGAATTTTGACTTGAGAAGAATGCTTTAAATTGTTGAAGATGAGAAGAGGCATATGTGCCTTTAGTTGCAGCAAGTGCTCGAGGAACAAGTTGGTGAGAGTTCCACTCTAGTGAAAAAAAATAATACCTCCAAAGTGAAGCCAATATGTGGGCATGGTTCAAATAGAGGTTATGGACCTTATGTGGAGAATGATGCATGTGCATTTTTCTAGCATCTCAAAGATTCTCATCATATGCTTGTTGGTAAAAGTGGATGGCTTGAGTCATCTTCAAACTCGTCATCAACATCTGAAGTAGAAAAGATGGGTGGAAAGTCCAAGGAGGTAATCAACATATCAAGTTAAAATCCTTATGTTTATGTTAATAACATATATTTTGCATCATTTGAACAACATACTAAAGAAATTGGTATGAAGCTGCTAGCTCGGATGGGTTATGAAGGAGGAGGCCTCAAAATCAATTGCTAGGGGATTACTAATCCTATCATGGTGAAAGAGAGACCAAGATATCAAGGATTGGGATATTGTAATTCCCCTCCTCCCATGGTCCACCTAAGCAACCTGTTAGCCTAGGTAAACATGTGACGAGAGAGGCTACTATAAGGGATTCAACTTCCTTGGCAACCTTAAGGAAATGAAACTGATGAAACATATCCAACAAACCCATCCACATCAACAACAACACCCTCAGGAGACATGTCAGCCACTTAGACATCTTGTCCCTGAGTCCCACTGATGATTTAAGAATTTTAACCCATGTTCACTCTCATGCTATAGGAATGACATCATCCAATAATTGAAAGTCACTCTCATAGGCCTGTGTGCCAGCAACTATGGAATTTTCTCAACAGAGCTGTGCTAGTGACCTTAAGATTTGAGCCACTTTTCTAGACCACAATCCTGACCTTTTCCTAGAACTTGCTATAAACTTGATCCATCAATGACATGATAACGATGTTGATAAATAAAAAATCAACCTCAGGACTAGGCTTGAGCATCCCCAACAAGGATTGACATTCTCTCAAACACTTGACATCAATGCAACCAATAGGTCTAGGATACAAGAAAGAGCATAAATGAATTAAATAACTTATGAAACATAACCAGAAGGATCACCTCCTTCTCCATTGAACTATTATATCATTAATTAGGTCTTGCATCCATCCATTTAACAATTACAAGTAAATACATGAAATAACCATGGAATAAACTAGTTATTTAACCAAGGTTACAACCAACATTAAACCATATAAATATTAGAGATATGAAAGCCATTAAATCCACATATAAACCAATGTAGAAGTAAGAGAACTTAGCTTTTATTAATCATAGGCAAATCCAACCAGGTTCGGGACTTCCACATACCACTCGACCATAGACATGGTTGAACCAAATACCTCTTTCAGCCAGTCACCCCCATGCCATATTCTAAGCATGAATGTGGGATCTCATAGAACAGGCAATCCCTGAACAACCATGGGAATCCAAATGTTAAACCACCTCCACCCTCATCAAACCTTTATCACACCAAAATTGATGCTCTGATCACAACTGAAACGAAATTGGAATCCCATCAGGAATCCATCATTATCATTGGGGAATTTTCCTTCTCCATGTATCTCAGGCTTTACCACAATCAAAACTCAGATCACTAGGCCTTAAACCAAGACTTATCCCTCAGTATTTACCATGTATCCTGCCAAAATTGGTCAAGGGATTCTAAGGAATTTTGAAATGAACCTTGAGAACACCTCCGAGCTGGATTCCGAAATCCATCCAGAAAACCAAAGCTCAAAACTGAGATAAAAATCTCAACATACCATTGTTATAGACATTTTTGTGCCTCGCAGCTATAAGCATGAAATGTCCATAATTCAAGGGATCCAAAGTCCCTAAAGATGTTGTTACAGCTCCTAGAGGAACAAGGTCAACCAATGACGGCTTCTCCCAGAAGTTCTCCACCAAAAACCACTTAGAAATAGTCAATTCAGGATCAATTCAGAGGCTCCACTAGCTGCCTGCGTTGAAATGCAGAGTCTACACTGGCTAGGTGCATTGCAACGCAGGTGGAAGCACTACCAGGGTGCGCTGAGTGGGAAATGACAAATGGCAAGCTCATTCAACGAGGTGGAAAGACCCTGGAAGCTTCTAGAATCTTCTCCAATGACACTTGCCTCAATGAATTCGACTAGTGATGAGTAAGAGGTTCTCAACCTCCAAGTGGAAGCAAGAACTGACAGAGAGAAGCCACAAGTCAAAACATAAGCTGACTCATCCTCTCTGCTTACATCTATATATGGATCTCTCACCCAGAGGTTCAGGAGGCTGGAATTTTGTACTTTGCAGAGAATTGCTGTTGGTTTGAGGTTGAGATTAGTACATTGGGTGATTTATGCTTTGTTGGAGGAGAGGAAGGGATTCCTTTGCTGGGAGGTAGATGTTGGATCGGAACTCACTTGGTTGTATCTCCTCTTGGACTTTCTTATTCTATCAATAAACTATTTGAGTTTCTCCTGCATGTTGTATACCAATTATGTTTTGTTATGCTTACATGTTTAGCTTAATCTGATCTTGAGCTTTTTATGAATGTATATCTGTATCTTTGTGTAGTTTCTCTCTCTTGTGATCTTGCAGGAATTCGGTGAAGCTGGGCCGGTGAAGGAGCAAGAAGCTAGGAGCTACTGAAGAAAGGAGTGATTTGGATCGACAAATTAGCGGAAGACACAGGTTAGTTAGATCCTTCTTCCTCATTTACATTTCATAAAGAAGAATACTCAATTAGTTTATCTCGTTTGTTGCTAAGGCACTATCACACCTTAGAGTGGGATAGGGGCATTCCGAATTGGATACTTTTCCCAACAACAAATTGGCGACTCCGCTGGGGAGAGTATCTTGTTAGTTTATTTGTGTTTCTATTGTTGTTCTTCTCATAAACTCAGGAGTGTCGAATCGAAATGCATTTTCCATTTTCAAATGCAAAGTGGAGATCTGCCACTCTAGTCCACTCACTGGGTCTATTTTTATGATCTGAAAAAACTGATCCACAAGTGCTCTAACAGCCCTTTGTGATAGATCTTAGTCCTCCTTTAAATCATCCTCCTAATTGTACCTAATTGATAGCTTTTATCCGGCCAAAAACTGTAGATTAAACTGCAAACCGTGACCCAGAACCCAGAAACAACTCTCGTTTCTGCTTCAGCGCAGACTCTGTGAAGAGGTTCTGCATTTCAACGCAGGTCCCGTGAAGGCTACCTGCACTGAAGTTCAGTTTCTCTGTGCTGAGGGTGCGCTGATCAGCCCTTGCCTTGTGCAGCTGTGGTTCCCTGCTTCCTTTTGCTCAGTTTTATCTCTGTTTTTGCAGCCTGTTATCAGTCAGTGTACCTATCTGAAACCCCTTTTCTTTGCCTCAATTCCACCTCAGTTGTATAAAGAAACTGTATTTGTTCTTTGTGTATTTGTTACATCATTTGCAGTTTCCCATTACAAAAGTAAACTAGTCATACTGTCGCCCTTAGATCTAGACCTGTCGTAAGTGTCGTTTTGATCGTAGGGGTGAGTTTGTTTGCTGTTCACAGTTGATTGAGCTTTTACTTTTGTCATTTGGTTTGAATTTATGCATTTCTAGTGTCGAAACAAGTAAATCATAAAGTGTCGTAATCGTCTTTTTGATTTTGAAAAAGGAACTTGTTTATGTTTTCACTTGAAATCGAATTCAAATTTGTACAACAGATTTCTTTTTAGGCATCAATATTAAGAAAGTGAAAACAAATACATGCATATGTGCATTTGCATTTTGATAGTTTGCATGATTTGATTTAGGAAAAGTGCATTTACAGTGTGCTCTATGCTCTTTGAGAAAAGATGGTGTCTTTCTTTTCCCCTTGTAGCTAGGATTTTCATTGTTGAAAAGATATAAAAGCTTGCTTATCATCTTTAGACTGCATTTAGGAATTGTATCATACATCTCGTGGTGATCCAAAAAGGCAAACTTCTAAGAAAGATCAACCTAAAATAAATTGAATGAACTTAACAATGCTTTGTAACTTAACACACAACATAGAGGTCTAGGCTAGAGAGGTGTTCCGGCGTCGTAAAACCTGGTGACTGTCGATCTCGCTGATGGTTGGGTGATTCCTCCTGAGAGACGATAGCGCCAGTACGGATTGTGCTCCCACGTACCGTCGAGTATATATTGGGAGACCCCTATAGGAATAAAGCCTTTATCCTTAGGAAGCCATGTCGGTCGCCCTACTGATCGCAATGCACTGAACACAACATTCGGGAAGATTGACCGCCCGTACCTTAAAAAGTATTTTGCGGTTTTGCGAAAAGTTTGGCAGACCCTCTACCTAGAACTCCAGAGCAGTTCCTTTTGGCCTTTTTCAGACTCTATAACGGAAAAAGTCCATCCGAGCATTTGTCACTTCGGGCTCGTTAAAACATCGAAGGAGACTAGAGTCATCTTTAGCTTTTTCTCGACTCTTTAAAATTGAAAAAGCAAGTTGTGTCTAAAGCATCTAAAAATTCATTTAATTCGGAAAAACACTTTCCCCTTTTTGTATTTTGGTTGATCGAGTAATCCGCAATCATGGAAGAAAGTCAATTGAAACCCCGTCATTCGCGGAGGCTTACGAGTCAACCGTCTTTGTCTCCGGAATCGAAAACAGTACGGATAAAGCGAACTCGTTTAACCGGTTCGAAATCTCCTATCAAAGTTAGAACAAGTGTTCCAACAACATCCGAGATTCCGGTTACTCCAAACATTTCTGGAAACCCTGCCTCTACATAAGAAGTTCAACAACCACAGAGGGACAGTGATACCGATCCTAGTCTGAGAGCAAACACTTGTGTTACTGAACCAGTTCCATCTGTAACTGGTTCAGGGAGTCTTGTTCCTCAAACATCTGTCGCTATTGATTCAACCCCTTCTTCGGCACCAGAAATATTTTACGGACCTGACGGTCTTCCCCTTCCACCTAGTTTGATTGCGATAGAGGAAATTGTAGAAGATCCGCAAGCAAGTACTCCAACACATTTTGGAGTCGGGGTCACTCTATTTCCTTCGACATCAGAAGTTATTCTACCACCAGTGGAAGTTCCTGTAGAATCGCTAGGTAATATTTTGGATAGACTCAAAATGTCTGAACAACCGTCAACATCTAGGACTGTGTCGAATGACACAGTGACAGCAGAACTCCCTGTCGTCACTCTGACAATGTTTGTCGGCATACCATCTGTCCCGACTAGCTCACAACCGCTAGAAGGAGTCCACCCAGGGACTATTTCGACAGTGTGGTCCGTTCCTGTTTGTTCCTCCGGAATAATATCCGGCAACTCTTATGTTGAGACTCGCCAAATTGATCCATTTGGAGGTCAATTTGGGCAATCCAGTCCCCAAGGACAGATAATCTCCTTGAGTTCCGGATTGCCACCGTATGGGGGAAGTATGCCCTTTCGTTACCCCCTCCGGGAGGATATCCATACGGGAGTTCACAACAGTATTCAGGTTATACTGGAGTTACATCAAGTGGTTGGGTACCTATACTACCCCAACAACCAAGGGTTGTGTATTCTATGCAACAATGTGTACCTATGTCGAACATCCCGACTACACCAGCTATTGTGACAGTGTCGCAAGTTCAAACGTTTCCTGTTGTATGTCAACCTCAGATCTCTCAGGTTATAATGAAATAGCCCCTTGACCCTGTGACTCAACCACAATCACCGACTGGTGGGGCGACACAGGTCCAAACGGGTACAATTACCCCACACCTTGATCCAACGGTTAGTATAGCGCAACAGAACATGGCTTCGCAACCGTGGCTGGTGCAATATCAACAACCACAATTCCAACAGGTATACCAAGGTTCTGAGCAGCAGATCTTTGCGAACAGTGGACAACCGTACATTCAAAACCGTCAAAATCAACCACTTTACGGTGGTCATGTCCACCAACCGTATCAATCATACCAGCATCAATTACATTATGCTGGTATGCAAAGGCCAACTTCTCAGGCAATTCCATCATATCCTGGGTATGCTTCACCTAACCTGAATCAACAGTTACCGTTCGTAGCAACTTTAGAGTTACCCGATTTACACCGATTAACAAACGATCCAATTGCTTACGCCCCTTGGTGGCCAGCGATTCCTCACAAACTTCCTTTAGATATTCCTAAATTTAATGGAAATCCAGGTGAGGACCCATCGAATCACGTGATGACATTTCATCTATGGTGTTCATCGAACACCCTAAATGATGATTCGATAAGGCTTCGCCTTTTTCAGAGGATGTTAATGGGTCCAGCGGCAAAATGGTATATTGAATTTCCTAGAGCTTCGTTCGAAAATTTCAGCACCTTAGCCACGACTTTCTTAACCCATTTTCAATTACCGATAAGGTATGAAATGGGAACGGAAATCTTAACCAACTTCAAACAGACAACGGCCACTCACATATCTGATCATATACATGAGTGGCGATGTCGTCGTAGGATGGTAAAAACGTACGTTCCCGATCAGCTATTAGCTGAATGGTTTATCAAGTCGTTACTTCCTGCCATAACGGAAGATGTGGCGAAGGGGGGAGTCGTAACGGAAGAGCAAGTTATCGCTCGTGCGCAATATCTAGACTTGGTCTATACTCAGTCTGGCACGCTCTATGACAAAATACCTGACGCCCCTAGACCGGAATTCTCAATTCCTCCTCCTCCTAAATCAAACAATGACTCTCATGCCGGTGATGGCGTGATTGGCACGACAAACGCGAAATCGACAAAGGCCAACTCCAAGAAGGCCCGTAAGATTTCAGATCAAAATGCAAAAGATGAAATTCTTGCTTCGGAAGTAAATGCCGTATCAGCAGATAAAGGCAAAGAAACCAAACAACCAGGAAGCAAGAAGAAACAAAACAAAGGGAAGAAGAAGAAACAAGGAGAGTCATCTCCTGAAAAAACTTCTTCAAACCCTCCTAGAAATAGGAAACCACCCTCAACGGGATGTCACATATGTGATGAGGATCATTGGACCTCACAATGTCCATACAAAGCTGAGCTTAAAAGATTCTTTAAGAGTTCACAAACCTCAGCCGTGTTAACTGATCCGTTTCTAAATCCAGGAACAAATCTGGTTGAAATTGGAAATGCTTCCCCGTCGCAAGTGCTAATGTTGTCGATTTCGAAGCAGCAAAATGATGCTTTGATTTCGACAAGGAACAAAGTTTACGGGAATCCACAGCTGTCGAACGGCAAGGAAAAAGATCAACCAAGCAGTTCGACAACAACTTCGACAGGAGTTGTACCACCCATCATTCCTGAATTAACAATAAAATAGCCAAAGGGAGTAGTACACAAGTCGACATTTAATCCTCGCGCCAGAGCAACGTAGCATTATAACATAGTGGAAGATTTGGCCCAATCGCCATCCGCTATGTCAACTCTTGAAGTACTACAAAATTGTCCATCCCAAAGGCAGGCTTTGTTATCAGCCATTGGTGGGGTTGATCCTAAGGATTCCAATCTTGTATCCTTTGACCACAAAGGATATGATCCTCAGTTACCAGCTCAACTAGCTTTCCTTATCCAAGTGAAAGCCCTCAACAAAACTGTTCATCGTACAATTATTGATGAGGGGGCATCTACATGTATTATGTCGATGAGTTGCTGGAAAAATTTAGGATCTCCAACCTTGTCACGATCCTCGACAACATTAAAAGCCTTTGATGGAAGGACATATACCCCATATGGTATCCTAAATAACTTGAAGGTTGAACTAGGGGGAAAAATAGTAGAAATAGATGTTGAAGTCATCGATGGGAATCTTGATTACAAAATCCTACTAGGAAGACCGTGGATCTATGCCATGGCAGCTGTTGTGTCGACCTATTTTAGAAAGATTGCATTCCCCTTTCAAGGGGGGATTACGATCGTCGACCAACAAAACTTCCTCCCTAATGGTTCACAAGTTACAGGAAGCATTCCCATGATCCATGGAAGCCCCGATTCGCTTCAGAATATCGGAGTAGGCCTACTAAAAGATCCTATACTAATGGGAACTTTCGCTCTTCCACCTCCGATCGACTTGGCGGAAGTAGCGTCGATAGGTACCTGCAATATGATATCTTCCACGAAGATCTTAGAAGACGATATCGACATGGATCATGCAATGGTTTTTCCCCCAATCCCAATAGAAATATTGTAGCAATCAATGTTTCTGGCATGGGAGGTGAACCCAAATCAATGCTCATCAAGCATTTGGGTAGATAGGTCTAGGGAATATGGTACCCCTTTAGATCCTTGGTCGAGAGTGCATGGAACCGACGAAGGAATCCTACAATCAATGTTGATTGAAGGGGCCCCATGGAATGATCACCACCATCGTTCCCTTCTTCCTGATTATGAAGAAGATACTCAAGATGACCTTTATCACCCTACAGTTTTTGAATTCCTATCAAATACTGTAAATACGATGGATTCCGAGCGAAACTTATCCAATATTGAAGAGACTATAGCAATAAATATCTCGACTAAAACAAATGTTGTAGAGAATATTTATGTCGGCAAAGGTTGTTCTCCTTCAGAATTGGAAATATATAACGCTCTTTTTCGCGAGTTTAGAGATGTCTTTGCTTGGTCATATGATGAAATGCCCGGCATTGAATCGAGTATAGTTGAACACGAAATTAAGATGTATCCAGATGTCAAACCGGTACGACAACGGCCCAGGCAGGTGCACCCCAAGAAAGTCGCTGCCATTAAGTTGAAAAACTTCTCCATGCTGGTTTCACCTACCCGGTTCCTCTAACCGATTGGGTATCGAATATTGTCCCTGTTATGAAGAAACAAGGGACAATTAGAGTGTGTGTCGATTATAGGGATGTAAATCAAGCCTGTCCGAAAGACAACTACCCTACACCCTTCATCGACCAGATAATTGATGAATGCGCTGGATGTGAAATCTTTTCATTCATGGATGGATTTTCTGGGTATAATCAAATAAATATCCGCCCATAGGACCAGTCAAAGACTGCATTCATTTTTTCGTGGGGCACATTCGTATATCGAAAATTACCCTTTGGTTTAAAGAACGCAGGGGCGACATTTCAGAGGGCAATGAATTATGCCTTCCATGACATCAAGAACATTGTTCAACCATACCTCGATGACCTTCCGGCTCATTCGTGAAAGCGGACTGATCATCCGCAGCATTTAAGAGCGATATTTCTACGTTGTCGACACTACAAGATACGACTCAATCCACACAAACGTGTATTTTGCGTCAGTTCTGGTCGTTTACTTGGCTTTGTAGTCTCAAAGGATGGGATTCGTCTCGACCCTTGCAAGGTCCAGGCAATCATCAATTTGCCTCCACCTTCAAATTTGCTTCAGATTCAGAAACTCCAAGGGAAAGCAAACTTTCTGAGGAGGTTCATTCCAAATTACGCCGAACTTGCTAAAGGTTATACACGTCTTTTGAAAAAGGAGGTACCCTTCGTCTGGGATCAGGTCGCACAAGCTTCCTTTGATGCTTTAAAGGATTCCTTAATAAAAGCATCATTAATGTACGCACCCGATTATCAAAGAGACTTTAACCTGTATCTGGCTGCAGCAGATACGACCATCGCAATGGTTTTAGTTCAAGAAGTCGATGGAATTGAACACCCTATATATTATTTAAGTAAAAACTTAAATGATACAGAAAGTAAATATTCTTATGTTGAAAAACTAGTGCTTGCAGCTGTTCAAGCGATACAAAGGTTTCGACACTATGTCCTCTTTCGGAAAACTACTATTTTATCTGATTGCAACCCCATGACTTATATATTGTCGCGACAGTTGTTGGGGGGCAAATATTCAAAATGGATAGCAATCCTTCAAGAGTTTGATCTGGAATTCGTAAAATCCAAATCAAAGAAAGCTCTAGTTTTCGCAGAATTATTGTGCGATCTCCCATCGTCGTCCAACGATGAAACATCCGAAGAATCAATCGTGGACGAGAATTTGTTTCTGATATCCACAAGCAATGAGTGGTACGGAGATATAATAATTTATCTCCAAACCCAAAAGTTTAGGCCTAACACCTGTCACTCAAAACAGAAACGTATACAATACCAAGCAAAAGACTACATGATCGTCGGTGATACGCTTTACCGTCGTGGTATCGATACAGTTCTGAGAAGGTGCCTCACCCATGAGGAGGCCGAAAAAGCCCTGAATGAGTGTCATTCAGGCGCGTGTGGGGGGCATCAATCTGGATATGCTATAGCACAAAAAATCTTACGAGCATGATACTTCTGGCCAACCATGTTCAAAGATTGCATAACCGCAGTTAGAAGTTGCCATGCTTGTCAAATTTTTAATGGCAAAACCAGAAGACCACCCGCACCTTTACAGCCAATAGTAGCTGTTGGGCCTTTCGCCAAATGGGGCATCAATTTCATGACATGTAACCCCACCTCGACCGGGGGGCATGGGTATATTATAGTCGCCGTGGACTATTTTACCAAATGGGCTGAGGTGATGCCTACATTGGATAACACTCGTGAAAGAGTTGTCCTTTTCTTTTTCAATCATGTAGTCGCCAGATTCGGCATACCACAGGCTATAGTTACGGATCATGGATCGCATTTTCGCAATCACATGATGGTTGAATTAGCTGCCAAGCTAGGGCTATCTCACGACAGCTCTACCCCGTATTATCCGCAAGCCAACAGACAAGTTGAAGCGATCAACAAAGTCCTGAAGCGTATGTTGCAAAGGATGATCGGAGTTCACAAAAGAAGGTGGCACCTAATCCTGTACTCAGCCTTGTGGGCTTACCGAACATCGGTAAGGAATGCGACCGAGTTCACGCCTTTCCAACTGGTATATGGCCTGGAAGCAGTCTTACCAGTCCAGTGTGAAATCTCGTCTCTTAAACTCGCAATTGATCTCCTCCCCGGAACTTCAGAAGAAGAGGCCCATTTCTTGGAATTAATCCAATTGGATGAAACTCGTCGTGATGCCTCTTTGGCTAACGAAGCCCATAAGAAACGAGTCAAGGCGCAAATGTCAAACCCCGTGTCTTCTCAGAAGGTGACTTGGTCTTGCTTTACGACCAAGAATCTGATAAATTGGGAGCAGGTAAATTTAATTCTTTATGGATGGGCCCCTATATTGTTAAAGGAGTGTTAGCGAAAGGATCCTACGAGTTAATGGATTATGATGGAATTCCACTGGCACAACCCCATAACGGGTTGTACCTCAAGCGTTACTATGCTTAAATAGTAACCAGTATGCCTTTGTTGTATTTTGTTTTTGCTGAAGTGTTTGTTTTGGTTGAGTAATCCACCTTTTTACATTTATTGCAGATGTCAAACCTTTTAGAGACATGTGTTGGATATTCCGACGGAGCGAGTCGTAGTTCGCAGAACCTGTCCTTCGCAGCCTGGGTCATTTTTGATCCAAGCGGTGAGTTAGTAAGTTTCAGAGGTGTATGTATCGGTTGATCAACGAATAACATCGCTGAGTATAGCGCGTTGATAGAACTGCTCTCTGATGCCATCACCTATGGTATACGCCGACTAATCGTCAGGCTAGACTCACAACTCGTAATACTACAACTCAATGGTATATATTCTGTCCGAAATCCAGCCATTTATCGCATGTTCCTAAGGGTTAATATTTTGGAAAGACAATTTGATTTAATTCAATACCAACATATTTCCAGAAACTTAAACACATTAACCGACTCATTAGCAAACTATGTGTTAGATAGACATTTGCGACATTTATAAAAAGAAACACATCATCAATGTTGTACATGTGGATCACGTAACTCAACCAGAATAAAACCCCGAAAATCAAAATATATATATATATATATATATAAGCTATTTATGGTTTACATATAATGTTCTGTAACCAAGACAAAATCGGTCACATGACCCAAAAACTCAAAAATGCTAGGGGGCACCCTAGTCTAGTGATGCTCATGATAGCACGTCACGGCCTGTGTGATCATGCGTAAGAGACGAGTCCATCGTCTAGGCACACCAGTAGTATGCCGCTGCAACTGTAGAGGTAACTCATCGATCCTCACGTCTGGAATGCCGAGAGTAAGGCTCTCAACCTGCTCCTGCACAGCTGTGAGGGTCTCGGCCACATCAAGGTCACGAAGAATAACCCTCCCGGCAGCCTCTCCTGCTGGGGCAGTGGCTGGCGCTCTCGGGCGAACTGCTGGACGAACAGGACCAACATCTGCATGCACACATGAGTTTGATTAAAGTCTTGATAGAATAAAGCACAAGGACATTATGAATAAAAACAGTAAACAATGATATGGTTGAAAAGTTTACCAATAGCGCCCCACTGCTCGCCATCCGGCAGTACCAAATCCGGATCACCCCAGAAGTCCATGCCAACATATGGATACTCGGAATAGACCATCTCCTGACGCTCAAACCACCTGAAGAATGTATCAGAGAAAGAAATCTGAGATTGATCAGCATGCCTAGACATGTGATCAACCCATCTCTACATGCGTGGTTCAGTAGGAGAAGGCAAGTCGAGTGCAATGTACTGTGGCTGCATTAGTGGTATCTTCTCCAAAGAAAAGGCGGTCAAAATAGAACCAAACCAAAAGTTCTTCAACTTCCCGTCCTTTACCTTGGTCAACTGACTTTTCATCTGAATAAGTACTGCATCACACCAGCTGAATACTTTCGGTTGGAGGCACTCCAAGGCATGCTGCACATAGGATCTGTTGGCCACATGAAGAGACGCACTACCGGCCATCCTACCGATAGTATACAGGATAGACCTAAGGGACCTGTCAGCAACCTCACGGATAATGGTCTTGCCATTTTTACTCGGCTGAGATCCTTCCCTGCAATACTGGCGGACATAATCTCTCACAGAGTCACTCCCTCGGGCCGAACCTGACAAAGAGATGGGGGCACCCCGCCTCGACAAGCCGGTCAAGAAGTAAATGTCTACTACAGTCAAGGGGATGGATTTGCCCCCAATCTGGAATACTTGGTTGATAGGATCCCAAGCATCAAGCAAATATTGCAGTAGGCTGATCTGTTGTCTCATGCTAGAGATGCAGAAGAACTTCAGCAGGCCACAGTTCCGCAGTGCATTCACCGTAACTGGATCGTGTAGGGCAATCATGTCCTCTTCTTCATGTTCTCGTTTTCACCATGTAAGGGTCATTTTGCTCCAATATCTTTGAAAAACAAACATGAGAGGAGTTAGATCCTGGATTTGATGAGAAACTGGCAAAAATTTTCATCAAAAACTGTGCAACAAAACCCTTTTCTGCGCCCAGCGCACCTACCCAGTGTTCCACCTGCGTTGAAGGTCAGACTGCCTTCATGCTGCTTGACATTCAGCGCAGGTTTCGAGTGCACAAGGTGCGCTGATGGCAGAGCGACCCCATCAAACCCCAGGGGCTCAGAAAAATAGGAAATCAAGCACAGAATGCAGAAAGGAAACCATGAAATGAAAGAGCTCAGGTTTAGCTCCTACCTAGTCCAGACGGCGCCGAGAATCGTCCACAAAATCTCCCGAAATCAGCTGATGAAAATCAAGGGGAAAAGGCACCTCCAAAGCTCCAACAAACCAAGTTCAAATGAAATGGTAAAATGAGAGGTAAAAACACTTTTTAATAGCTTTTTACGTAGTTCAAAGTGAAATATTAGTGTTTTTATTTCATTTTCAAGCAAATGTTATTCATTTCTAACTAGTTTGATGCAGCAATTGAGGGTATAGTACTATCTTTGAAAAGGCAAAGCTATTTATGGTAAAAAATCAACACTAGACCATGAATTATCGAGCAGTTTTAGCACATAGTTCATGCTCGTTAAAAATAAACATAAGACCGAGCAGTGTTTTTCCGCGTTTAAGCTCGTTAAAAAATGAACTACCCTCCGGTAAATAACCACTGTGAATGTAACATTATCAGCCATTAAAGCCTTGGTCATGTTTGCACCGTCACCTCCACTTTTCATTTGGCCGATCATTCACCTCCATATTGATTGTTTACCCATTTTGAGGAACAGCTGCGAAGAGTGATTTCCCTAGCCATCCTTGTGACACTGCCGTGATTGGAAAATTCCAACCCTTACTTGGAATCAGCTGCTAACCTGTTTTATCACTCGTTCCTCAAAAGACGAGTCTTCTTTAAACTCTTTTCATCTGACTCGTAAAATATGAAAAGATTGCCGAGTTTTGGCCTTCCAGCTCGTTAAAGCGACCGGAAGTGCTATCCCTCCTCTATATTTTAATCTTTTTGGACCTGAGGGATTATTGCACAAAAAGATCGAGCGCTTGTTTTGTTCGGCTCATTAAAACTATCGAAAATTCATCCCTTCTGTATTGTTTTATACTTTTTCGGACTTAAGGGATTAGATGACGAAATAGGACTTTCGGAGTTGACTTTACGTACCTTTTCAAACTCTCTAAAAATGAAAAGGACCGAGTTATCTTTGTTGTTAGACTCGTTAAAAACATTAATAGCGACAAACTTGTCTTTAGACGAGAACGAGTTTCACTATCGCTAGGCTCGTTAAAGCATAGCGATGGGTTTGCCCGAAGGGAAAATTATAGAACAAGCATATGTTATCCTCCTCAATCTTGACAAAAATAAAGAGGTACTGGTCAGCAATGACTGGGGAAAAATTTGGGAAGAAACTCAAAGAACTTTATTGGTAGCAAGTCGCTCTTGAACATGACACTTCCACTTCGTGCCAGAGTTGGGTTGGGTTGTTTCATTCACCGGTCACATCACCATGGTCTCGCCATACCATCCAACTTTGGGGTAAATGCTACCAATCCATCACATAAGTGTCGCCGATATGTTCAAGAGAAGTCATCCAGAGAAGTCAACCGTGTCCCATCCACTACCATACATTATCCTTCATTCTTTCATGACCGCCACCCTGAACCATATATCATCAGATCGTTTTCACCTCCATCAGAATCATTTTCTCCATTCCGTGTCACTGATGTGGGATACATTAAGGCCCTCCTTTGACGGATCGCTTCTTGTCGACATTAGCTCATTATCCAAGAAGTTGATCTAGGGACACCCCCTTCAGTACTTTGAAGCTTGCATGCCTCAATGGAAAGTTTCTCACTTCTGGCGACAGGTATACATCAATGACCTTCGACCGAAAGATTTTGCGTGGTGTTCGATGCCAAGTCCTTTATTCACACCACATGAATTGTACTGTAGTACCTTGAGGGTCATTATCATTATCGGTGATTCCTCTCGCGCTTGTTAACGGTTTACATCATTGACCGGTAATCAAGCGATGTCTTTCCATGTTCGACTTCAGAACATTTCTCACATGGATCGACTTGTACTTAGAGTGAAGATCGAATGAGTTTGAAGACCCCGGATCTAGTTTCATCCATCCGGGCTGCGATATATATTCAGGAAAAATAAAAGACATTGACATGTACAACATTGCAGCATAGACAATCATCCTACCAAAGGATGATGATTTCAGCAAGATCATCAGACAATTGTCTGTCCTATGTACATAAAAATGAATTTATAAAGCTGAGCATGGGAATGCCCGCCTCAGCTAGATCATGAAAACAGTATGAAAAATAATGTATTGTATTGTATCTTATTACAGGTCTCCGCCCAGCATTGAATGAACTTCGGATCCTCCTAATAAAGCATTTCACCCGATAAACGGCCTCATACTTTAGGGGGCAACTGTTATAGACATTTTTGTGCCTTGCAGCTATAAGCATGAAATGTCCATAATTCAAGGGATCCAAAGTCCCTAAAGATGTTGTTACAGCTCCTAAAGGAACAAGGTCAACCAATGACAGCTTCTCCCAGAAGTTCTCCACCAGAAACCACGCAGAAATAGTCAATTCAGGATCAATTCAGAGGCTCCACTAGCTGCCTGCGTTGAAATGCAGAGTCTACACTGGCTAGGTGCACTGCAACGCAGGTGGAAGCACTACGAGGGTGCGCTGAGCGAGAAATGACAAATGGCAAGCTCATTCAACGAGGTGGAAAGACCCTGGAAGCTTCCAGAATCTTCTCCAATGACACTTGCCTCAATGAATTCGACTAGTGATGAGTAAGAGGTTCTCAACCTCCAAGTGGAATCAAGAACTGACAGAGAGAAGCCACAAGTCAAAACATAAGCTGACTCATCCTCTCTGCTTACATCTATATATGGATCTCTCACCCAGAGGTTCAGGAGGCTGGAATTTTGTACTTTGCAGAGAATTGCTGTTGGTTTGAGGTTGAGATTAGTACATTGGGTGATTTATGCTTTGTTGGAGGAGAGGAAGGGATTCCTTTGCTGGGAGGTAGATGCTGGATCGGAACTCACTTGGTTGTATCTCCTCTTGGAATTTCTTATTCTATCAATAAACTATTTGAGTTTCTCCTACATGTTGTATACCAATGATGTTTTGTTATGCTTACATGTTTAGCTTAATCTGATCTTGAGCTTTTTATGAATGTATATCTGTATCTTTGTGTAGTTTCTCTCTCTTGTGATCTTGCAGGAATTCGGTGAAGCTGGGCCGGTGAAGGAGCAAGAAGCTGGGAGCTACTGAAGAGAGGAGTGATTTGGATCGACAAATTAGCGAAAGACACAGGTTAGTTAGATCCTTCTTCCTCATTTACATTTCATAAAGAAGAATACTCAATTAGTTTATCTCGTTTGTTGCTAAGGCACTATCACACCTTAGAGTGGGATAGGGGCATTCCGAATTGGATACTTTTCCTAACAACAACCATGGCATATGGAAAAAGGCATGGCTAGGTTGAAAACCATTGTCATAACCCGGCGAAGCCATGCCATTGACAACAAGAGAACCATACACCAACATGAAAATTCATGCATGTCCAAACCATCTTGGAAATCTCACATGCAAAAAGTTACCTACAATTATTCCTGCCGAAGTTGCTTGATCCTGCTCTTATTCCTTGATCCTTGCTTTCCTTCCTTTCCCTTTTCTTTATTTTCCTTCCTTGATCCAAAGCTAGAGTACACCAAGAAAACTCTAAGTGACCAAGAGTGAGAGAGAGAGAGATAGAATAATAAGAGAGCTCCAAACTTGAACTGACAAAAGGTTATCAAAAACCTTTCCAACTAATCCTCAAAATCCTTTTTATGAATGAGGCTTATATTTTCTTAATTTTTCATTATTTTCCTTTAATTTCCTCCTCACATGCAACTTGTGACCTTTCACCTTACTTTTCTCCTAATTTCCTTTAATTTCATAAATAAATGTGCCAAAAATTCCTTTTTTCCTTTTAATGCCTTTGCCTTAGCCTTTGCCAATTTTCCTTATCCATAAACACACATCCAATAATGCCCACTAGGATATCTTTTCCCAACATTTAGCTTGGAATACATGTCCCTTAATTGTGGTCTTATTTTGCCTTTATTATCTTTTATTACATGGAAAATTCACCACGGTTGTTATAGAACCATCCCCCATTGGGGAACACTGTCCTCCATGTTAAACCACACCAAGACCTAAAAAAAACCACTGAAAAGAAAATATATTTCCCATGGAGCTTTATAACTTAGCTCGTTGCAGTATTTACAATGAAATACCTTCTCAAAAGAAAAACATCATGACAACATGACAATATAACAACCATAATAACTTGACATCCCTACCACTTATTGGATATTTATAACTTAGCTCATGGCGCTATTTACATCTGTATACATATACCATAAAATCATAAAAAGATACGCCAAACATATATCAACATCAAACCAAAATTACTTTGCCTTAACCGACGAAAAATGAAGGATACAGGGCCCACATGTGGTCCTTTATCTCCCATGTAGCTTCTTCATGCCCAAAGTGCTTCCTCTGCACTTTAAATTGCTCTATGGCTCTATTCCTAAGCATGAGATGTTTCCATTGCAACATGCATTAAGGCTCCGGCTGGAACTCTCCTTCTTACTCCACCTGTAATACAAACCAATCAATAACATAATCAACATCATGGAATTTCACTATTGGACGTAATGCAAGTTGATATGCCACTGGTCCAATCCTCTCAAGCATCTCAAAAGGTCTGCAATACCGTGGTGCCAACTTGGCACATGAACCGATCCCTAAAGAGATTTTATTGGGATTGATGTGAAAATACACATGCTCCCTAATGTGAAACTCCTTGAGTACCCTGTGCTAATCTGCATAAGTATTATGTATATCTTGTGATGCATTTAGATTGTTCTTTATAACCTACATTTCCTACTCCATGTCTTCCAACATATCTGGTCCAATAAGTACCCTGTTCACTGGATCACTCCAGCTGATGGGGGTGTTACAACTCCACCCATAAAATTCCTTGAAAGGACTCATCCTCAATGACCCCTGATAACCATTGTTGTATGAGAACTCAACCAATGGAAGATACTCCTCCTATTTAATCTGTTGGTGTATCACGTACATCCTTAACATATCCTCCAAGATCCTGTTGACCCTCTTTGTCTATCCATCTGTCTGCGAATGATAAGCTGTATTGAAGGCCAACTCTATACCCAAACCTACAAATAGATCCTTCCAAAATTTGGAAGTGAACTTTACATCCCTGTCTGACACAATCTTCTTTGGAACACCATGCAGTCTCACTATCTCTCTGATGAACACCTGTGCTACCTTACTAGTTGAATATGTATTCTTTAATGTAATGAAGTGAGATACCTTGCTCAACCTGTCAACCACAACCGTAATAGAATCATGCTGGTTTATTGTCCTTGGAAGACTTGTAATGAAATCCATGGAAATGACCTCTCATTTCCATTCTGTAATCCCTATAGGCTGTAGTAAACCACCTGGATGCTTACATTCCACCTTGAACTTCTGAAAATCTAAACATCTAGCCACGAATTCTGCCACTTCCTTCTTCAGATTCAAACAATAGTAGAACTTATTTACTGCCGTCAATGTTTTTTGATATCCTGGATGACCAAATTATGGCTTGGTGTGAAATTACCTCAAGATAAGCTTCTTAAGGTCATTGCAATTTAGTACATAGATCTTGTCTCTAAACCTCACCAAACCATCTACCGTGAGATGATAGTCTGTATCCCGATCACCTATACCTGTACCCGTACCTATGCTCTGCTATAACCTGTGCATAATCTCCATGTATTTTTCATCTCCCTGTCCCACCTACAAGATCCTATCCTGTAACTTTGTCCCATAAGAGTTCATAGTTGCTATGTGATTTACTTGTACCTTCCTGCTAAGAGCATCCGCAACCCGGTTCTCTTTCCTTTTGATGTATCTGATCTCGAATTTGAACTCACTAAGGGTAGCCAACCATCTAGCTTGCCTAACATTCAAATTTGGCTTATCAAACAAATACCTCAACCCATTGTGATCGCTCATCAATGTAAACCTCTTGCCAAGAAGATAGTGTCTCCAAATCTTCAATGCACGTATAATTGTTGGTAGCTCAAGATCATGCGTCGGGTAGTTCTACTGATGCTCATTCAGTTTTCGTGACTCATAGCACACTACCCATCCTTATTGCATGAGAAATCCACCAATTCCTCTCTTTCAAGCATTTGTACACACTACAAACTCCTTGCCCAGATCCACAATCTTTAACACTGGTGCATGTGTCAAAAACTGCTTAAGTTGCTCAAAACTAGCCTCACACTCCTCTGTCCATTCAAAATTCTTACCTTTATGCTGCAATGATGTGATAGGATATGCAATGTGTGAGAAGTTCTTGATGAACCTCCTATAGTAACCTGCCAATCCCATAAATGATCTCACCTCATCCACATTCTTAGGAGTTTTCCACTCCATTATGGAATTTATTTTTTTTGGATCCACTGCTATGCCATCCTTGGAGACAACATGCCCCAAGTAATGTACCTCAGTTTGAAAGAAGCTGCATTTGCTAATTTTAGCATATAACCGATACTCTCTTAGCAACTTCAACATTGTTTCTAAATTCTCAACATGTTCTTCCTCATACTTATAATATACTGGTATGTCATATATGAATACAATAATGAACTTGTCTAGATAAGGACACACCACACTATTCATCAAACACATTAATGTAGTTGGAGCATTAGTCAAACTAAATGAACAACAACAAACTCATAATGCCCACACCTGGTCCTGAATGCAGTCTTGAAGATATCCTCTTACTTGATGTGTGCTTGATGGTATATCGATCTCAAGTCGATCTTAGAGAACACTGATCCTCCCTTCAATTTATCAAACAAATCATCGATCCTCAGAAATGGGTACCTGTTCTTGATCGTTACTTTGTTCAGTTGTTTGTAGTCAATGCACAATCTAAGAGTACCATCTTTCTTCTTCACGAACAACACTGGTTCACCCCAAGGTGATACACTTGACCTAATGTATCTCTTGTCCAACATTTCCTTTAGCTGCAACTTTAACTCAAACAACTTAGGTGTTCTCATCCTGTAAGGTGATTTTGATGCTGGGGGTGTGCCTGGAACCAACTCAATAGAAACGTCTACCTCCTTGTGAGGTGGTAACTCTGTAATGTCCTCAGGAAATACATCCTGAAACTGTTGCAAAACTGGGTATCTTCTTAACACATTTGCATCCTCAACCTCCTTACCCTTGTCACTATAAATGTGTACTGCAAACATCACACAACCCTTTCTGCAACTATGCTTAGCCTGCATAGCGGTAACCATCCTCACTAATGTAGGCTTCTTCTTCCCCTGCAAAGTCCTCTTTCCCCACTATCATCCACACACTCAATGGCCTTGTCGAAGAAATCCACTTTGGTTCTGTGAAGGTATATCCAATCCATACCCAAAAGCATATTATACAATCCCAATGGTAGTACATTCAAATGTGCTGCTATAGGCATTACATTTAACTCAAATTCACAAACTCTTACCCAATGGTGAACTCACTTCTTCATACCTATAGCCAACTATACCAACCATGATTCTACATGCACTTCTTTTCTCAAAACACACTTATCCACCAGGTCATGATTAATATAACTATAATTAGATCAAGGATCAATCAAAATAGAAACAACTTGATCACAAATCTTATCATCCATATCAATGATTAATGATTGATGATCCACCTGCCTGTTGTCCAAAACTACATATATCCAAGGAATACTATGACCAACAACACCAACTATATGCGCCTCCTAATAACGATATATTTGGGGTCCACCACCACTATGATACTGTGGACAATCCTTCTTACGATGATCCTTACCACATATCCAACACTATAATGGTTCCCTACCACCGCCTCTAGCCTGCTTCTCTCCACATCGTTTCTTAGTTGAATTGAATCTCTTGTAAGGAACTACATTTTCTTTATCACTTGCATCTTGAGGTCTTCCTCTCTTTGGTGGCCATTTTCCTTTAGCTTTCTTATTTCTCTTCAAGTCACACTTAGGCTCAACCTTGTGCTTTGACTACTCATAAAAATTCTTCAACTTTTGGATGTCCTTCTACAACGATCTATGCTCATCGAACTCAATTCGGTCTCTGTATGCAACTGGTAGTCCACTAATGAATCTTTGAGCTTTGGCCTTCTCGTCCCTGAGCTAAGGCACATATCTCAATAGCTCCAAAAACCTTCTAGTATACTCATTGTCTGTCATAGAACCCATCCGCAACTCATAAAACTCCTTAGCTCTGTCATCATAGTACCACTCAGATCAATACTTCTTCTTCAAGAGCCTTTCAAATGCATGCTAAGTCAAATCTTCCTCATGTATACCTTTGACATTCTTCACGTCTTCCCACCAAATATTTGTTTTACCGTTGAGACTGAAAGTGGATATCTTTCCTTTCCTGTTTTCTGAATAATCTGCAATCGGAAAAATTTCTTCATAACAAGCAACCATGCTTTTGCATCCTATGATTTATTCATCTCTCAATAAAAGGTAGGTGGCTTTGCCTTCCTAAACTCATTCAAAAAGTATCTCCTATCACTCCTCCTATAAGGATGATAACGACGATGATCATGATGCCTATCATAACCAAGACTAGAATAATACCTGTGTTGATCACCTCTCCTATCCAGAATTTCCAACAGTCTTCCATATCTAATCCTGTTAGATCTATCCAACCTGTGTCTACTAGAAGACCTACTTCCATATGCCCCATTAGTTATTTCCTCATGTCCATGGCTGATCCGAAGCAGTCCTTGTTGCAAATCTGACAAACTCTGAAGTAGTATCACATTCACCTCTGTGTGTTTCTCTTGTGCCTGCATGATTTTGTCATTGCCTACTTTTTGACTCCTTATTTCTTCCTTCAGGCTTCTCAACGTGTCTGCTAATTCATAAGAGTGCCCCACACCACACTTCCCATCTGATGCATAGGGAGATTCTATGTAGTCTACCACCTTACTATCCATTTTATTTCTTTCCTGCAAGGCATACTATGTTAGTTAAACCAAATCAAAATAAACCAACGTGCCTTAGCATAATTTAGGGAGGATACCTTATCTGCAAGATAATCAAATCAACTTGATACATGTATAACATAATCATAACAACATATAGACTTATATCAAATAAATGTATCAACACATAAGCATCATTCTAGCTAGGGTCCAGTCATCAATGCAAGGCCATGTCAACAATGCATGCTATGACCTCATGCATGAAAACAATCATTACTCCATTCAACACATTGCCACATGCACCTATCAACATGTATAAGTAATGCCTAATCAACTAAAAATACTTATGAATGCACATAGTTGAGCATAAGTGATCAATTCTTGTAACCAACCTACAAGGCTGATACATGTAGTCAAAACATTCAATAATGCACTTGACATACAAGGATGTAGTCAAGCGACATATAATCAACCCGTAAGTGACATATAACCATATGCAACCAGTCATATAGTTCTGGCGATGCATCCCACAAAATCACATCAAGCTCCTCATGACAACCTTACTACAATCCTGATCAGCATCATGCATTGTGTTATCACAAAATCACTACTGAGGGCTGCAACCAAGCGAGATTTCATGTAACTATTTCAACCTATCTTTAGACCAAAGATTAGCCTCTTTGATCAGAGAGGGCTCTCTCACAAACTCTTGATAAAATCCTTCAAACAATGGATGGCTAACTCCTTATTTAATCATGAAAGCAAAGCTGGTTGGAAACACATCAAACTGGTTCTCATTGGGCTATGGAGTCTATTATATTAAGTAAACAAGGAAAACATAGTGATCTCATGGAAATCAAGGCTCTTTGCATTACATGTCAAACATACTCCACCAAAACATAGCTTGCTGAATACACAGGAAGTCAGAGCATATGATTATGAATTCTGAGTGATTGCATTACAACAAGACTATAAAATAACATAAAGTATAAAACACCATCATTATATTTGAACATGACAATCCATCGAGAATCTTGGGAAGAGAATAACACTGTTTTACTATTACTGTCAAAAAGGTCTTACAATGGCCCAAAACAACTCTGTTTTTCTATAAAATATCCAACCTTTTTTACATATGAGTTATTTCTATATATAGCCCATCAAAAACTACTGCCTGAGACTCCTCAACAAGCATGAAGGGAGCTCGGAATTCTGTCATTAATGACCTTAACTATAACATAAACAAGCTAATTAATTACAAGAGATATGATGCTACGAAAACAGAGGACTCCATCACATTGGCACTTTAAGTCTATCTCCTCGTATACTTTGCTGCGTTCTTGGAGCTTGCCACCTGTAGCATTACAATAATAACCAATCCAAACTGAAAGCATATTCAATGGATGAACAGCCTCGGATGCCTGATGCACAGATGATTCATCAACCAATAAGAATATGAACCCTATATTCACGGTTTTTGCCTCCCATTGATGTTCATGCATTAATGATCCAATTTCAAGCCATTTAATCCCTTGATAGTCCCGTGTGACTGAAGAAAACTAATGATCTGGTCATCCCATAACTGGACAGGTGTACCATTTAACACCTCGGCAGCTCTATCATAACCCTAAAAATTCGGACATAAAGTGAAACTTTCAACAAAAGATAAAACTTCACCTTTTCTTCGAATACTTACACCTGGCATCCTTTTTTAAACATCTGAATGACTTTCTATAGTCTCCATGCTAGCATTAAGTCATCTCTTTAAACATTTGCTGACCTCAGCATTCAAACTCAAGTTTTCAATATAAACAGTCATCTACAGCAGTTTCGTAGCGCGCTACGAAACTGCTGTAGGTCATCAAAATTAAACACATGAACCTTACAACAACAATAACTCAAGTCTGTGATTTCTTCAGTCATTCTATACAGGTGCAAGGACATCAAAAAGTCTCAAAAAGCTTTAAAAAGATGATAACCAAAATATATCAAAATTTGGGAAGCACATTCCTCCTTGGATCATTTAGCTAGTTTGTCTAGCTTCCCTTTCAGGCTGATGACTTCTTCTTTTAACATCTTGTTCTCTGCTCTTAAACTTGCATTCATTTGTTTCATAATCTTTGCCTGCTTCAGAGCTGGCACTGTCCATACATATGCATCAGATACCGAGCTAGCCTGACTGATCAAACTTGTTTTACCCTTCATTACAGCTTTCTTGTAACTTGTATATCTTACTGCCTTTTCTTTAAAAACATTTTGAACCTGAGGTATTTCTTCCTTTGATGCTCCAGCTTGTTTCTTAATGGCAGTCACATTTCCACTTTGACTGATAACAACCTTATTATCCTTGTTCTTGCTTTTAGCTGCTTGGACTATTTCAGAGAAGATTTCAAGTGCCTCTGTCCTAGGCATTTCCGAAGGTGCTTTCTCTTTCTGAGCTCTCTCCACTTCTTTAATTTGCCTTCTAGTCACTGGTCTGCGTGGTTTAAAGGCATATTCTTCACTTGGTTCTTCAAACTTTAACCTTTTAGAAGCCCTTGACTTTTTAGAACTTTCAGGTGAAGATTGTGTTAGATCAATATGCATTGGTGGTACCAATTGATCTTGCTCAAGTTCAAGTGGTTCAATTTGGATTGGATGATCTTGTTCCAATTCAATGGCTTCAAGTAAGTCATTTAAACTACCCTTTGAAATAGGACTTTCTTCCACAGGGACTGACTTTCCTTTTTCTTTGCTTAGTTGGCCTCTAGTTCTCACCCTTGAAACCCTTTCAACTTCACTGGATTTAGCTTCATCTTTTCTTTTGTGAGTCTTCTGTTTTGATGACTGAGGTGTTTCCTTAGGAGATGACTTAGGGGTTTCCTTTTCAGATACTCTAGATGATTTTGGGGTTTTATCTACTGATGCTTCAAGTATCTCTTTAACTGCTGGCTTAGGAGTTTTCTTCATTGATGCTTCAGGTGTTTCTTTAACTGCTACAGACCTCTCTGATTTCTTTGTTTTAGCTTTGGGCTTCTTATGGTCTGTTTCTTCTCTCCTAATTTCAGCCAAAGTAGTTTCCTCACTCCTTTCTTCTCTTTCTCTTACAGGTAATGGAGTGAGGCCTGTTTTACTTGGGAAACCGGCCATAAACACAAATGAATCCCAGTCTTTACCAATTTTTTGTAAACTATCCAACACCAACAATTTTACTAAACCATGATGAAAAAGGGATGTTTCATAAGCATCTTTCTTTAACTGAATCTTATCACACATTTTGCTAATACTCCTGAACAAGTAAAAAGGTATGTCTATTGAACTCTTACCAGTGAAGTGTAGCAGAAGCTTGAAGTGGTAGGAGTAAACTTTATTGTACCTACCCTCACATTTCAGATACTTCTGGATACATGTCAATAGCATAGCATAATTCTCCTTTAGATAGCTCCTTGGGACAGCTTTAGTGAGATCTTCATCTACATAAGGTGCCTTCAAAAACTCCTTGCATGGACCCATGTCAAACTTGAAGTTCTTGAACCATTCTTGTCCACCCCTCGGGATTTCTGTGACAGTGGAAATAACTTCAGGGGACACCGGAAACTCCAACATGGCCACCTTCGAATTCAGTCCCGTGAAGTTTAATGCGAAAGCCTTGGTCACTTCTGCATGTCCACCCTTCAATTTTTCACAAAATCGCCAGCAGCCAGCACTTCGAAATGCCTTTGCTACCTCCTCATCCCTGAGAGTAATATCTAACCCCTCCGGCTCTGTTCTCACACATTTACCAGAACGATGTTCCTTTCTTTCCATGCTTCTTTGAGTATTTTTACACAAGGGACTGATGGTGGCTTGCAGCACGAAAACAATCTTCAGCTTTGTAGAGCAGGCTCGCTTGCAGTAGTCCGTTTAAATCGAAGCTTAAGCTTTTCATATAGCAAACACGTTCATATGATATGAAGGACTCATTATGAAATGACCACTTCCTATAACGTCCTCTAAACTGACACACAACTACATGACTTCGGACCTTATGGTAAAATAATGGCTTATCATGACATGGAGAGGGTGTGAAATGACAATCATGAACGGACTTGTGACTCATTACTCTCGGATTAGACATTCAGAGAAAAACGATGCAAAAAACCCTGAAACCCCGATTTCGTAGCGCGGGCAGTTCAAATTTAACAGGATGCGCTACGAAATCGCTGACAAACAGAGCGCTACGAAAACGCGAAAACATTATTTCGCAGCTAAACTGACCAATCACACCCGCGCTGCGAAACTGCGCAAGTACCAAAGACATCATACCCGCGCTGCGAAACTGCGCAAAGTACCAATGACATGACATGCTTTAACTAACAATGATGGAGGGTGTCTAATGATTTTTCCTTTACACGAATTCACATCAATAACTCTTGAATTTCAAATTTGAAATTGACATATACTAATAAACCTATTTACAAGACCTCAAGACTTTATAAAAACTTATGGACAATCTTATATACATGAACTATAGTTCCTAGTGATAACACATTGCAACAAGCACATGGAATGCAAGTGTAAGAGATACACATGCAACTGACATGCATGCATTACCAACACTTTTCACCCAAGGAGAGTGCAACCATGCTCTAATGCCAATATGTAAGACCTCCTCCTCCCATAGTCCACCCAAGAAACCTTCCAATTGGGGTAAACATGTGATGAGAGAGGCTACTATAAGGGATTCAACTTCCTTAATGACCTTAAGGAAATGGAACCGAAGGAACATATCAAACAAACCCATCCACATCAGAAACAACACCCTTAAGAGGTATGCAAGCCACTCAAACATCCTGTCCCTGAGTTCCACTGATGATTTAAGCCTTTTAACCCCTGGTCACTCTCATGCTATAGGCATGACAACGTCCAACAACCCAAAGTCTCTCTCATAGGCTTATGTGCCAACGATTGTGGACTTTTCTCAGTAGACCTGTGCCAGCGACCTTGGGATTTGAGAAACTTTTCTAACCTAGAATCCCAACCTCTGCCCAGAACTTGCTACAACCTTCATAATCCATCAAAGACATGATAACAATTCTGATAACTAAAAAATCAACCTAAGGACTAGGATTGATCATCCCCAACCGGGACTGACATTTTGTCAAACACTTGGCATGCAACCTACATGTCTAGGATACAAGATAAAGCATAATGACTGAAAGAAATTATGAAACATAACCAGAAGGATCACATCCTTCTCCAATTAACTATTATATAATCAATTAGGTCTTTCATCCATCCATTTAACAATTGCAAGTAAATACATGAAATAACCATGACATGAACTAGTCATTTAACCATTCTTATAACCAAGATAAAAGCATAGAAATCTCAGATATATGAAAACCATTAAATCCACATATAAACCAATGCAAAAGTAAGAGAACTTAACTTTTATTAATCATAGGAAAATACAAACAAGTTCAATACTTCCACGTACCACCCAACCATAGACATGGATGAACCAAATCTCTCTTTCAGCTAGTCACCCCTGTGCCATATTCTAAGCATGAATGTGGGATCTCATAGAACAACCAATCCATGAACAACCAAGGGAATCTAGAGGTTAAACCACCTCCACCCTCATCAAACCATGATCACACCAAAATTGGTGCTTCGATCACAACTGAACCAAACTTGGAATGCCATCCAGAATCCATCACTATCCTTGAGGAATTTTTTGTCTCCTTTCCTCTAAGGATTTATTGCAATCCAATCTCAGATCACTAAGCCATAAAACGATATAAGTTTCTCAGGATTTATCAAAATTCAAACCTAGATCACTAGGCCCTAAACCGAGACTTCTCCCATAAAATTTACTATGTATCCCACCAAAACCGGTCAACAACATTGAAGCTCAAATTCAATCACCACTGAAATACAACCATCAAATACATCTGCATTAACCAATCATTGAAACTCAATCATCAATCTCTGAATCACCTACAACTAAATCAATGAAGGCCCATTCAAAATACTGTCATAAAAACACAGTCAGCAGAACACAGAACAAAACCCAAAACTCTGCAACAACCACTAGAACCCACTGCAAATTCAAATATCATATTTCATAATGTATACACTACTTTGATGAGCCGAACCAGTGTGTATATGCACTTTTACCAAAGCGAACCAGCATACAAATATGCAAATACTAACTTAAAAGCTTCACAACTATTTCAAAAATCCAGTCATACCTAGATCATAACATTTGCAGAATAAAACATGCGTCAGTATTCAGATATAGACTATCCATGATCAAATCACATAATGATAATATATTTCGAGTCTTATGATCCCGATCCATCATCCATCATCAACCACATAGGTGCATCCTTAGTTTAGATCAAGCAAAGCATAGGAAACCCATAACCTGCATACTTGATCTCACACTTCATCAGATATTCAATACTTGCACATTTGGTCTAATGATCTTCTCCTCCTTATATAGTTTTAGGCCTTTCTCAATACCTTGGACCAAAACCACTTAGGACCATTACCTTGGACCAAATACCTAGGATTAATACCTCGGACCATATACCTTGGACCAATACCTTTGATCAATACCTTGGATCAAAATACCTTGGACCAAAAACTTAGCTTTCCAACATGTATGCATTATTCCTCTTGTGAAAGTGTGTGTATACATTATACGCTCCTTTTGTTCTATTAGCCCACATGTATACGCTCCTTGGATAGACTGAACCTGCTTATACCTCTCTTTCTTCATTCTTTGGAGTCTGATTTTGTCACACGGAAACAGTCAAAAGTGCGGACACAACCGACCTTCCTAGAAGTCTAAGACATTCTAATGACAAACAAAACAAACTGGAGCTATCCTTCTCTAAACATTCATTATGATATGAGAAATCAAGTGTTTCGTTCTTACCTTTGTCCAAACGCTGTTGTAGAAGTCCAAGCTTTGTTGATCTGGATGAGCTCCTCCTTTTCTCCAAAACCTGCAATCACCAACAGTCAAACAATTAAATAGCACCTGATTATAACATAAAACAAAGCATATTCAACATATAGACCAAGGAGTACATGAAATAACCCATAAACAACAAGTTATTGAGAAGAATGGACCAATTTGCATTAAAGGTAATCAAAAGGAACCGTTACAACCTGAGCCTTGGTGTTGTGCAAGCCCCTTCCAGGGTACACAAGAGTCTTCCTCTACTTTGACAAAGCTCACCCACTTCCAAATAGAACAAGCAAAGATGGCAATCTCTCCTCACAAGCTTCTAAATGGGAGTCCTAATTCCTGCAGCATTTACCCTTAGAAAATGTATAGCTTCAACCTCCTCCCCTTCTGGCCCAATGCCTGTACTTATAGTGCTCAAGAGGAAGTTAATCAGGTCCACCATCAATGGGATAATCCCCTCTTTGGATGGGATCACTCCCTTATTGATGGGATAAGTTCCTCTTTGGTAGGGGTGCATGAACCATCTGGAGGCGCTCAATACACGTTGAACAACCTTCTAGAATGCTCTAGAAATGACCACAAGTAAGTTTTTGAAGATAAAACTTGCGCATTTTAACCTTTTCAGAGGGACGCACCTTCCCCTTTAGATACAGAGCGTCCTTGGACGCAGACCTCATGAACAATAGGTGCGTACCCGCAGGCAAGGTTTGAGAGAACCTGCGTACCCAGAGATAAACACATTTATAAATACTTTTCTCTCTTTCTTGGAGTTTGACATGGATAGCAGAGGCATAAGACTTGCTTAAGAGGGTAGTATGACTGTTGATAGAGCCATACCAACTGTAAATAGCCATGGTGACATTTTTTAGTGTAACAGATTGCCCCCTAAAGTGCGAAGCCTGGAATAGATTAGGGTTTTGTATTATCTAGGAAGGGTGAAGCGCTTTATCATTTCAAGGATTATCCCGTGGAGAGCCCGGTCAGAACCTGCAATTTTCAACACAAAATACATGTATAAGATTATATCATCACTGAGGTAGGCATTCCCATACTCAGATTAAAACTTTAACTAACAGACTAACTACTCTGATACAGGAATGATTTTGCAGTACATCATAATCATAGACTTTTGTAGACACAGTATGGACGCAGCCATCTGTTTATGATTAGTCTACTTAGATAATGAATACAAAACTCCTCGCAGCCTGGATGGTAAAGATTTGATCCAGGGTCTTCATTCCTACTTCTCGAATTGGTACGATTCTAGCCATGTGAATAAATGAGTCGATGTCGAACATGGTAGAAACCACTTGATTACCAGTCGATGATGTGAACTGTTAACAAGCGTGAGAGAGACCACCAGTAATGTCAATGGTTCTCAAAGTACCCAGTACAATCCATGAGATGTGAATGAATGAGTTGATGTCGAAAATTTCACGGAATCCTTCGATCGAAAGTCAATGATGTAAACTGACGTCAAAGGCGAGAAATCTGTCATTGATGCATGCAGACTTCAAGGCACTGACGATTTCTAAGTCATCTCTCTAGATAATGTGCTGATGTCGATAGAAAGTGACCCGTTGCAGGCAAGCCCACAACACGAAATCATAAGTTGAAGAAATGTTGCTGTAAGGACTGACTCAGGGATGGTCAAATGGATGACAAGTATTTTGCAGATGAAAGTTTTGTTTGCAGACCTCTTGAACACATAACGACACGACAGATGGTTTGGTGCTAAATAACTCAAAGTTAATCCCCGAAACCCGGCTGAAGACTTTCAAAGTGGTTTGATCAACTGTGAGGTAAAGAATTTCCCAACCCAGGTGAATGAAAAGTGTCGTGTTCAAGAGTGGTAGTAAAGCTTCTTCTGAGACAAAAGGTAACAAATAGGCTCATTCTTCTCTCTTTTCCCCCACCATTTCTGGCAAGTACCTCTTTATTTTTAACAAGCTTGAGGAGGATAACATGTGCTTGATTATAAGCTCATCCTTCGGATGAGTCCAACCTAGTTTTGATTCGAACCCTAGGAAGGAGTGGTTTGTTCCTGTTTGTAATTGAACAGGTCCTTTACTGTGAAATGTTTAATGAGTCCAGTATAGGAGAAACTCGGCGTTTTTCAATTTTAGAGAGTCTGAAAAACTTAAGAAGACTCCAAGTTGAACTTTTTCGTAGATTTGTGTCCCTCAAGCCCGAAAAAGTATAAAATAATACCTGGGGGAACCGCTTGATCTTGCGACCAAGGAGTACTTTCATAATTAGTGCCACTGACCTGAAAAGTAAAAAGCGATCAAGGGCACGTCGTTTTATTTCCGTATCGAGTTTGAAACGACAAAAACCCGACAATCTTTTCCTGATTTTACGGTCAGAAAAGAGCTATAAGGGGACCGTCTTTTAATTCCGTTTTAACGAGTGTAAAAGAAACGCTTGGCAATCTTTTCATGTTTTAGGAGTCAGAAAAGGGCTTAAAAGAGAACTCCAAGGTTTCACTTTTTCGTAAGTTTAAACGAGTTCGAAAAAGGGATAAAAATGTACTCATATGACCGACTTTCAATTTAATTTACGAGCAGGAAAAGACGGAAAGAACTCGGCATTTTCATTTGTTTTACGAGAATGAAAGATAGCAAAATAATCTCGGTATTTTCATGAGTTTAACGAGTCTTGAAAATAACTGAAATTGACTCGAGATAGGTTTCATTTTTACAAAAGCTCTTGAAAATAACTGAAATTGACTCAAGATAGGTTTCATTTTTACAAAAGCTTGAAACAGACAAAAACTATGCTTCAAAGTAGTTTCATTTTTACACAAGCTTGAAACAGAGAGAAAACTGTGCTTGATGCCCCCTAAGCATAATTGCTAGAACGCATGCCCCCCAGCTTCATTTCATTCAACCAGTTGGATGAAATGAAGGTTGAGTTACGAGATCATTTGAAAGACTCAACCTAAAACTTAAAAAACTGAAAAAACTAACCGAAATATACAACTTAACATCTATGAGATCTAGTCAAACTCTCGACTCAATTAGAGGAGGATTTGTTTCATTTTTTAACGAGCTTGACACAGGAAAAGAACTATGCTCGGATTCAGTTTCATGTTTACGCAAGCTTGAAACGAAAAACTATGCTTGTTATAAGTTCACATGCCCCCAGCATAATGACGCAAAACGAGGTACATGCCCCCCAAGCTTCATTTCATTCAATGAGGTGGATGGAATGAAGCTTTACTTTCAAGATCTTGGAAAGACTTGTGGGAGATGTTTCATTTTTTAGTGAGGTTGACACAGGAAAAGAACTATCCTCAAAACCCTTGTTTCATTTTTTAAACGAGCTTGACACAAGATAAGGAACTATGCTCATAACTATTCTCTACAATCTACCTAACAAAAACTCTACTCTAAAAACCTTGATTCATTTTTTAACGAGCTTGACACAAGACAAGGAACTATGCTCTAAAATCCTTGATTCATTTTTTAATGAGCTTGACACAAGACAAGGAACTATGCTCATGACTACGCTCTACAATCTACCTACTTAACCTACCCTTGTTTCATTTTTTAACGAGCTTGACACAAGACAAGGAACTATGCTCAAAAAGTTCGCATGCCCCCAGCATAATGATGCAAAGCGAGGTACATGCCCCCCAGGCTTCATTGCATTCAACCGGCTGGATGAAATGAAGGTTTACTTTCAATATTTAACTTGAAAAGGGAGTTGTTTCATTTTTAAGGAGGTTGACACAAGAAAAGAACTATCCTCATACCTGATTCATTTTTTAACGAGGTTGACTCAGTAACAGGAACTGTCCTCAAACCTGATTCATTTTTTAATGAGGTTGACTCAGTAACAGGAACTGTCCTCAAAATCCTTGTTTCTACAATCTACCTACATATCCTAAAATCTACTTGATTCATTTTTTAATGAGGTTGACTCAGTAAAAGAACTATCCTCATGCTCACTGATTCATTTTTTAACAAGGTTGACACAGTAAAAGGAACTTTCCTCGTACCTGATTCATTTTTTAACGAGGTTGACTCAGTAACAGGAACTATCCTCATACCTGATTCATTTTTTAACGAGGTTGACTCAGTAACAGGAACTATCCTCAAAACCCTTCTTTCTACAATCTACTTACATATCCTAAAATATAGCTGATTCATTTTTTAAGGAGGTTGACTCAGTAAAAGAACTATCCTCATACCTGATTCATTTTTTAACGAGGTTGACTCAGTAACAGGAACTATCCTCACAACTCCTTGTTTCATTTTTTAATGAGCTTGACACAAGACAAGGAACTATGCTCATACCTGATTCATTTTTTAACGAGGTTGACTCAGTAACAGGAACTATCCTCAAAACCCTTCTTTCTACAATCTACTTACATATCCTAAAATATAGCTGATTCATTTTTTAAGGAGGTTGACTCAGTAAAAGAACTATCCTCATACCTGATTCATTTTTTAACGAGGTTGACTCAGTAACAGGAACTATCCTCACAACTCCTTGTTTCATTTTTTAATGAGCTTGACACAAGACAAGGAACTATGCTCATGACTTCCAGTTTCATTTTTTAATGAGGTTGAGACTAGAAGAAACTATCCTCACTACATCCAGTTTCATTTTTTAACGAGGTTGAGACAGGAACAAACTATCCTCGTAACATTGATCATGGCTTCCAACTGGAAGAAAGACATGTCAATGGACACACCTTGATCATGGCTTCCAAGAGGTCTTCATCAGAAGGAAGAATACTTCTTTGGAAGGAACACATGTCAAGGGACTCAAGAGGGATAAGAACATCGTGTTCAAGTAATCCCATAGAGTTTTCCATGTCAATTACCGGATCTAAATCAACAGTGAGAGGCTCACTTACATCGGCAACTGAAAACATGGGACCAGTTGCCACATAATTAACCCGTGGCAGGGTAGATACCACTTTAGAATCAAGAACATTTAGGGGTGTCATATTATTGGTAGTTGAAACAAGACTAGGGAACGAAAGCTGGTCTACAGTCACAATACTGCCATTGTGAGGGAAAGACATCACGCGAAAGAGTGTCGATACGACAGCTTTCATTGGATAAACATAGTCTCGCCCAAGGAGTAAATTGAAATCCAAGGGACCTCGAACTACCATAAGATCAATACAGACAGTTTTACCTTCCAAGGTAATAGAAAAATTTGGAAGGATCCCTAAAGGTTCACTAATGGTTCTGTTAAAAGCTTTCAGATTCTGCGTAATAGGCGCAAGCTGAGGGGAACCCAAAGCTTTCCACACAGTTGAGGATAAAATACTAACAGAAGCACCTTCATCTACCTGTGTACAATGTATGTCCCTACCACCAGCCTTGACAATGATTTGGAAAGGGATGGAGGAAGGAAGACAAGGTTCTGTCAGTCTATTCCAATCAAAGGAAAAGACCTCAGTACTTGGAGGGGGTTCTGTAGAAACAAGTGAAATTCCCCCTGGCGTAGAAGAATCTGATGTAACAAGAAGAACCTGAGCGGTATGAAGTTCACTCTCCAAAGGGAAAGTGGGATCGACCGAATGTGAAATTGAATTGACCACTTGATCAACTAATGGATCATCAACTTGAGTGACATGAGTTTCACTCTCCAATGGGAGAGTGTGATTGACTGTACTTGAATTTGGATCAATCACTCCGTCAGTTGACGGTAGGTTGGGAGAAAGTTTACGGTAACCAGTTGGAAATTCTTGTTGTGGAATAGTAAGGTTTTCCAACAATGTTGAGGCTTCATCCATGTGAGGGCAAATGTGAGTTTGATGACTCCCTTTGCATAACTTACAAGGAAACCTAACTTTACCCTTTTTCCCAGGAACCTGACTATCACTGGTTGATGGATCGACGGAAAGTTGATGAGATTTTTCTGAC
Organism: Pinus tabuliformis; assembly: GCA_031772625.1. Taxonomy (NCBI): domain Eukaryota; kingdom Viridiplantae; phylum Streptophyta; class Pinopsida; order Pinales; family Pinaceae; genus Pinus; species Pinus tabuliformis. The sequence continues at coordinate 620,955,088 of CM062804.1, forward strand.
CATACTTCCAAGACCTTTGGAATACCAGGGAAATTGACAAGGAAGTGGTCACCCTTACAAAGCCTGCAAGGGTATTTGGGTTTACGATGCATGTCGGAATTTTCCTCAACACAACTAACACTTACAGCCATGGTTGGTTGGTTGACTTCTTTCTTATCTTGCTTCTTCTTCTTCTTCTTCTTCTTCCCTTTCTTCTTCTTCTTAGCCTCCTGGTTACTAGCATAAAGGCTTTTACCAGGCGAAGAGGAAGAAATGGAGGAAGAAAAATTAGGCGAAGAAGGTAAAGGGTCAACAGAAGGTTGGTGATGTTGAGATGGTGAACTCTGTTGAAGTGAAGCATCCGGTTGAGATGGAACAATTGGAGTACTTTGGGCCAACGAAGTTGAAAATAACCATATCGGTAATCCTATTGTAAATCCAGGTAATGACAAAGTAGCCATATAAGGAGGACCAACATTTCCAAAGTAAGGAAAAGTACTAGGATTCTCATTGGGAGGGGTTCCTAGGTTGATAAATTCCGGAACATTTGCCATTATATTCAACTTCAGTGAATTTTATTAACAATTTAAAACTAAAATTAACAATTCACAATGCACACCTAACAATTAAAATTCACAAATCACACCTATGGTCTCTAAAAGTAAAAACAAACAAATTAACACGCGCTATCAAATCTAGGAGTCAAACCACACACAAACAGTAAGCTCTCTGGACCGAAAACACTAGTTGGTGATGAAGCCCAACCTCGCAGAATCCAGTACAGAAATAGTGGGTGGAACAGTTACCCCGACAACCTACTTAATGAATAGACTGGACCAAGTTCCTCCACTTTAACCGTCTCGAGTGAAGTGAACCCCCCAGAAAATCCAAGTGAGTATAGCCGACGTCTGCTCCAGGTACAGTGGGACCTTCCCTCCACCGTCACCTAGGGTAGAATCCTAAAGATTATGGTCACTAAGGTTACCAACGGCCACAAGTACACCTGGGGGAACAGTCTAAACTCCGACAGCACGCAAGGGCAGAGTAGCAAGCTCAATCCCCTTACCGGCTCCTTGACAGTAATCCAAGGTTTACCGATAAGTGACCCCTGGCTCCTCGACAATGGTTAATCCGAGGTTTACCGTTTGTAATACGTACTGTCTGGCGTCGTTCCCAACGAGGGAGGATGGATCCCCTCACTGGTTCGGACACGAGCTCGTGCTTCTCCTTTAAGAGGAGCTTTCCCAGAGTGTAAATGTAACAATTGGATTTGATTCTATCACAAGATCAGCTACTTGTTTGGTTTTACTGTCTTGGAGAGTTAAGTACTCACCTACTCCAAGACACTAGCCTAAGCTATGTTGGTGCTTCAGAGCCCTAGAAATGTAAAAATTACTAGATGAATTTTAATTAAGCGCTATGTTATTAAGGCTGTTATTACTCAAATGGGTAAATGGATACGAAACCAATGGTGTTATGACCCGACTCAACTGAATGCAATCGAATATGATAATGTAATCTTTTCAATTCGATGAATCCTAACTAAAGTAAGGAGAGAGTTTCCATTCACTTCCAACAATGCAAAAAATTGATCACTAAGAGAAAATTTAACAAATTCTCTAATGCACTAATTTCATCAAGAAAAACTAATGCAAATCAATTCCAAACCAATTTTTTTATTTTTATTTTTTGTGTAAATTCAAATCAAAGAAAGCTGATCTAAATCTACGATTGATTTTTCAGAATGTAAACTATGCAATGGTAATCTAAGCACAATTCACTTGAAAAGTATGCAAATGTAATCTATGCACATTTTTCATTCATATTCTGAAAATGAGAATTCTAATTATGCAAATGTGATCTATGCAAGAGAATTCTCAAACACAAGATGATTCTAATGTGATCTAAGAACCAATCAAGTGCAAGTCGAGAAAATTGGGTGAGAGTTCCAAAGATCAAAACATAAAAACACTCAAAGGCGATTAACACTCATACACAATTTAGCCCCCCCCCGGCGAATGAGGGGGAATTTTTTTTGCAAAAACAAAAGAAAAAAGATGCAAAATTGTGAAAAGACTGAGAGAAACCTCCAAGTAATGACCAAAGGAAAATAAATCAAGAATTTCTCAAGAAAGAGACTCAAAACACCCAATTGATGAAAGCTTAAAGTAGAAATGCCAATGGAACAAGTTCAGGTGAAGATCTTTGACAGGATACTAATGGATCTGGGCAGTAAAAACTAAGAAAAAACAAAATCTAAGAGCAAAAAGTGTAAAAAATGGCATTTTCTCAAATTTTGGCACGGGACGCAGGCAACCCGTTAGCACAGGTGCGGACCCGCTCTGTGCACACAGCAAAAGTGCGTCCAGGGACGCACTGTGCAGCACTCAGAGGGTGCGTCCTACTGAAAAACTCAAGAAAATGCAAAATAAAACTAATCCTAAGCTAACCCACCCAGAGACAGAATCACAGAGCCAAAACCAGAAAAATAAACCAATTTTCTCAAAGCAAAGTTCACACAAAAGAAAAGACTCTTCTCAACAATGGATTCCCCAGCGGAGTCGCCAATTTGTCACACGGAAATAGTCAAAAGTGCGGACACAACCGACCTTCCTAGAAGTCTAAGACATTCTAATGACAAACAAAACAAACTGGAGCTATCCTTCTCTAAACATTCATTATGATATGAGAAATCAAGTGTTTCGTTCTTACCTTTGTCCAAACGCTGTTGTAGAAGTCCAAGCTTTGTTGATTTGGATGAGCTCCTCCTTTTCTCCAAAACCTGCAATCACCAACAGTCAAACAATTAAATAGCACCTGATTATAACATAAAACAAAGCATATTCAACATATAGACCAAGGAGTACATGAAATAACCCATAAACAACAAGTTATTGAGAAGAATGGACCAATTTGCATTAAAGGTAATCAAAAGGAACCATTACAACCTGAGCCTTGGTGTTGTGCAAGCTCCTTCCAGGGTCCACAAGAGTCTTCCTCTACTTTGACAAAGCTCACCCACTTCCAAATAGAACAAGCAAAGATGGCAATCTCTCCTCACAAGCTTCTAAATGGGAGTCCTAATTCCTGCAGCATTTACCCTTAGAAAATGTATAGCTTCAACCTCCTCCCCTTCTGGCCCAATGCCTGTACTTATAGTGCTCAAGAGGAAGTTAATCAGGTCCAGCATCAATGGGATAATCCCCTCTTTGGATGGGATCACTCCCTTATTGATGGGATAAGTTCCTCTTTGGTAGGGGTGCATGAACCATCTGGAGGCGCTCAATACACGTCGAACAACCTTCTAGAATTCTCTAGAAATGACCACAAGTAAGTTTTTGAAGATAAAACTTGCGCATTTTAACCTTTTCAGAGGGACGCACCTGCCCCTTTAGATACAGAGCGTCCTTGGACGCAGACCTCATGAACAATAGGTGCGTACCCGCAGGCAAGGTTTGAGAGAACCTGCGTACCCAGAGATAAACACATTTATAAAGAATTTTCTCTCTTTCTTGGAGTTTGACATGGATAGCAGAGGCATAAGACTTGCTTAAGAGGGTAGTATGACTGTTGATAGAGCCATACCAACTGTAAATAGCCATGGTGACATTTTTTAGTGTAACAGATTTGTAATCCTTTTTTGTTGTACTGTGAACTGTCATCTAAGTGAGTTTCCATCAAGGACAACACCTGTATCATAATGCCAACAATATCCCCCTTTGGACTTGATGGAAACAACAACACCAAGACACTCTCCCCCTTTGACATCAAGGGCAAAGGGCTGACCGAAAAGAAGACTTTCATATCTGAACAAGTGAATATAAACATTGATCATGCTCCCCCTAAGCACATGTTGAATTCTCTAATTAAACACCCCCTTTGTACATTCTAAGATGCACTATATCATCCATCGTCCCCCTGAGCATATGCAAAGTCTGTAACTCATCATCATTATGTGTCTAAGTAAGCCATGTCTTCGAATATCCATGTCTTCAAATAGCTATGTCCTCATTGACCTGAAATAACACCATTCTCTTAGCCAACCAACAATATTTATCAATGTGCAACTTAAGTAATCATCCATGTATCTAGCATACTATATATCCATCAAAGATATAGCTATATGTATCTAGCAAACCATGAGCTCATGGTCATTTGTCAAAATTTCTTGATATCATCAACAACAACAATCCTTAACCATGTGAGAGCCAAGAACTATAGAAATCCTGCATCATAACTGCACCATATGAACTTTATGCATATTTGAAGGCATGATGACAATAGCATAAAAGAAATGAGTGGCCCATCTGTTGGCATTATGACATAGGTTTGGCTCTATGACATAGGTGTTGTCCTTGATGGAAACTCACTCAAATAACAAATCACAGTTCAGGCTCTCAGAATGAAGGAAAAAGAGATATACACAAGTTACTCTTAACCAAGTCGCATATACACACGGGTTCGATGATCAAAAGATGCGTATACGTATGCACACACTTTCATGCAAGTAAAAGCACGTACATGTAAGAAAACTTATTTTTGGTCCATGGTATTTAGTCCTTGGTATTTGGAGCTATGGTTTTGGACCATGGTATTATGAAAGGCCTAAGACTATAAAAGGGGAAGGAGATCATTAGGCAAAGGAATTCATTCAACCATTGAATATCTTATGAAGAGAAAGATCTAGAATTGGGTTATGGTGCATAGCTGGATTTGAACCAAGGAGGAACCTAAGTGTTAGAAGAAGGATAAGTTCTATTGATGGGTCAAGATATTAAGGCTTGAACAGTAATATCTATATGTAATCTTGATCTGTTATATTTGGTGCATGAATTGATCTATAAATCTGATAATCTGGGTATAACTGATGTCTGAATAAGTGAAAAGGGTAAATTATCTCTTATAGATCTGTACGCAGGTTCAGCACAGTAGAGGTGCATATACACACTAGTTCAGTAAGTCAAAAACAACGTATATGCTGTTTGGCCTTAATACAGAAGCGTATGCACGTAGGTTCTACATATTGAAGTAGCGTACATCTCATGAAATATGTTTTAGCTACTTCTGTTTATTGCTGCAATATTATGGGTTCAAGATTGGTTTCTGGTTACTGTTAATGTATTTTGGTTACAACATTTAAAGAAGTAATTGTTTGATTTAGTTTTGATTGAAGCAAAGGAGATTGGTTGATGTAGATGTATCTGCTGTTTGATTATTGTTATTGATGGATCCAGTCTGAAAATTTATGAAACGTGGTCCTGGAAAGAAAAGAGAAAGTCGTATCCTTCTATAGGTCAGCACCTACATACTAGTACATCAGCCAGTACAAGAGCTAAGGGGGTTGTAGCTCCCTTCCAGGAGAAGCTAGAGAACGAGAGAAGGTTGTAGCCTTCTGCAGGTATAACCCTATGTACTGGTATAAGACTACACCAGTTGTTACCGGGAAAAGTGTCTATTTAGAACTGCTCTATCCCACTAAGGTGTGACAGCTGCCTTAGAAACAAACAGAGAAAAACTACTTTTGTATTTCCTTTATGAACTATAGATAGAGAGGAATAGAAAGAACCAACCTGTGTCTTGCGCTAGTCCTTTGATCCAATCCTTCTCTTCTTTGATAGTCTCCAGCTACCTACTCCCTTACTTGCCCAGCTTCACAAAGTACCTGTAACATCACAGAAGAAGAAAACTATACAAAGACATAGATCTATATTCATAAACAACTTAGGATCATATTTAAGTTAACCATACAAATGCAACAAGCATCAATGATACAAAAGCATGGAGGAAAACTCAAATAGCTTTTATTGATAAACAAGAAAAGATCCAGGAGGAGTTACAACCAGTGGTTCCTGACCCAGCATCAACCTCCTAGCAAAGAAGCCCCTCTTCACCTCAAACAAAACATAGATCACCCAACAATCGATGTTTGTCTCAAAAAACCAACAGCAATTCCTTACAATATGCAAAATTCCAACCTTTGGATCTCTAGGATGAGGGATCCATATATAGATATCTGTAAGGAGGATGAGTCAGCTTGTGATTTGATTAGTGTCTTCTCTCTGTCAGTTCTTGCTTCCACTTGGAGACTGAAGGCCTCTTACTCATCCTTGGTCGAATTCAGTGAGGCAAGTGTCACTGGAGAAGATTCTGGAAGCTTCCATTGTCTCTCCACCTCGCGGAATGACACTGCCATTTGTCATTTCTCACCCATCGCACCCCACACAAGGGACTTTTGAAATGAAACGCACCCTCACAGTGTATTTAGGTGCAATGCAACGCACCTAGCCAGTGGAGCAGCTGAAATGATCCTGTTTTGACTTATTCTGAGCAGTTTCTGGTGGAGAACTTCTGGGAGAAGCTGTAATCTGTTGACCTTGTTCCTTTAGGGGTCAAAACAACAGTTTTAGGGACTTAGGAGCCCTTGGTTTATGGACATTTCATGCTTGGAGTTGTAGGGCACAAAAATGTCTATAACACCAGTACAAAAATATTGTAAAAAGAAGTTTCTTATTAAAAGAAGATAGAGATGAATTGCAGCAGGTGGTTTTCACCCACATTGGGTTTCCACCTTATATCTTATGTCCATTTGTGTGATGATCTGTTCTGTTTTACTGAACGTGTTTACTATTCTTATGGTTAATGAAGTTATGATGCACTGATTAAAGATCAACATTTAATGAATCATAAATTTACTGATATACGCTGGTTGCTTTAGACATAGTAGCGTATATACACAGTTTCCCATAACTGAAGTAGCGTATACAAATCTGATTGTGAAATGAAAAATAATTGATTTGATAATACTGATTCACCCCCCCCCCCCCCTTAGTATTATTTCCAACAATTGGTATTAGAGCATGTCCTTCAGAAGAAGCTTGATCGCTTGAAGGAAGATCTATCATCATGAGAAACTACAAAAAGAGGCATCTATCAAGCCACCAATCTTTGATGGGAGCAACTTCGTCTATTGGAAGGTAAGAATCACAACCTATCTTCAATCTCTTGGTACAAAAGTTTGGGATATCGTGGAAGCAGGATACACATTTCCATCAGCAACTCCTACAGATATGGCTGGTAAGAAGCAGTATGAAACAAATGCAAAGGCTATCAATACTCTATTAGGGAGTTTATCTTAATCAGAATTTGTTAAGGTTATGCAGCTCAAAACCACAAAAGAAATATGGGACAAGATCGTTCTGAGCTATGAAGGAGACGATTAGGTAAAACGTGCAAAACTACAAACTCTCATAATTCAATATGAAAATCTCAGAATGCACAATGATGAAAGTGTGGCTAATTATTTCTTACGTATAGGTGAAATTGTTAATCGTATGAAAAACTTGGGTGAAGAAATAAAAGAAGTTACTTTGGTTGAAAAGGTGATAAGATATTTGTTTTCTAAGTTTGAATCAAAAGTTTTTGCCATAGAAGAAAAGCAGGATCTACAGAGCGTTACCATGTCACAGCTGCACGGAATCCTAACTACTTTCGAAATGAGAAAAGGGGCACTATCAGACAGGAGAGAAGCCACATTCAAAGCTTCAGGAAAAGGAGATTACAATGAGTCAATACATATGTCAGAAGGAGAGGAAGAATCAAACTTTGTCAAGAATCTTCAACGGGGTTCTGGAAGATTCATAGGTAAGCTACCTTTCAAATGCTTTGCTTGTGGAAGAGTCGGTCATTATGTAGCCAAGTGTCCTCATAAAGATAAGCTTGACAAAGGTAAGGAACCAGTTAGATGGAACAAAAAACATAATATAAGTAAGAAGAGCTATTATACTCATGAAGACAGTGATGGATTTTCAATTAGTGATGAAGATGAGCAATGTAATGATTATAGACTTTTGATGGCTTTTGAAGATGATGATTTCTTGGATGCTATAGATGAAGATGATCTCTATGAAGAAATTTCTAAACTTAAAAGTTGTTTAGAAGAAAAGAGTATGATCATAGATACTCTAACATTCCAACTTGCTGAAAGGGAAAAAAACAATGAAAAGTTAGAATGTGAAATTGTGGGACTTAGAAAAGATATTGAGAAAACAAAAGCTCTAAATCTTAGATTTGCTAAAGGATCTGAAACTTTAGATGAGATTATCAAAGTGCAGCGTTCTCCTCTAATCAAGACAGGTCTTGGATATTCTGAAGAAGCATCTCAAGCACAGAAGCCATCCACCTCCAAAAGTTATCTTGATGCAGCAAGGAGAAGTGAACAAGTTGACAATCGACAGCAAAGGCATAAAGCAGATCACCAGGTAAATCAGGGTCAATCTACTTCAAGGATGAATAGAGATCACCAAGTAAATCGGGGGAAATCTACTTCAAGGATGAACAGAAGCTACAACCAACCGCAGGTAAATCATTCTCAATTTGCCTCAAGAATGAATGTCTATGGAAACTACAATCACCTGGACAGTAGGTTTGATAATCGCAGGAATTTCTTCAATGGCCAATGTTTCTCTTGTCATAACTTTGGACACAAAGCAGCTCAATGTGTTGCCTACAAGACCATCATGACCAGAGAAGCACGAAATCAAAGGAGTGTGACTGGAATCATGAAAAGAACCTACAATAACTTTTCTGCTCTTGAAAATGAAATAGAATGTTCTATTTGTAACAACTTCAGTCATGAAGATTCTGAATGCAGGAGTAGGTTTCGGAAAACAACTCAGAAGGAGCAAGCTTCATTGAGTCCCAAAACATGGAGAAAGAAAGAACCACAACCAAAAAGATGTGGTATAGCCCTATATGCGAAAGGACAGGAAAATCAGTGGTGCATCGACAGTGGATGCTTGAAACATATGACAGGTGATAAAGAAAAACTTCAGTCATATGGTGCCTTAGAAAAGGAAAGGAAGGCCTCATTTGGAAATGACACCCCTGCACTCATAAAAGGTAAAGGTTCTATTCTTTTGAAAGAAAAGGTCAAATTTGGAAATGTTATGTATGTTGATGGCTTAAAGCATAATCTATTGAGTGTCAGTCAAATGTGTTATCAAGGAAATGAGGTAATATTTCAATCAAATGGATGTATTGTTCGTGAGCTTGATACAGGAGAAACAGTGATCAAAGGCATAAGAACTCCAAATAATTTATACATACTCAAGGGAGAACAACAACAATGCTATCTAAGAAAGAATGATGAACAATGGCTATGGCACAGAAGATTGGGGCATCTAAGCTTCTCTCAGATAAGGAAAGCATACAAATATCAGGTGGTTTGTGATCTCCCTGACATCAGAATTCTAGACAATACAATATGCAAATCATGTCAGTTTGGTAAGAAAACCAGAACTAATTTCCCTGAGAAGGAAGGATCAACTAGTAAGCCACTTGAACTTGTCCATACTGATGTATGTGGTCCATCCAGGAAAAGGTCACCTCGAGGAGAAGAATACTTCATATTTTTCATTGATGACTTTTCTAGGATGTGTTGGATAGGACTTCTGAAGCATAAAGACGAAGCTTTCAAAAAGTTCAAAGCATTCAAAGCCTTGGTTGAAAATGAATCAGATTGCAGAATCAAATGCCTCAAGTCTGATCGAGGAGGGGAATTCAACTCGGATGAATTTTTCAATTTTTGTGAAGAACATGGAATAAGAAGGGAATTCTCTACTGCAAGGAATCCTCAACAAAATGGAGTAGTAGAAAGGATGAACAGAACAATTCAACAAATTTCTCATGCTATGCTTGATGAGTCTGGAACTCTTGCAACCTTCTGGGGTGAAGCTGCATTTGCTACCGTTACTATTCTCAACAAGACAAACATCCAGGTGAATAGCACTCAAACTCCTCATGAACTTTGGTATGGTAAGACTCCTACGGTAAAATACTTCAAAATTTTTCGAAGCAAATGTTACATCAAAAGGACTGATGAAAACCTTGGCAAGTTTGAACCTAGAGCAGATGAAGGCATTCTCCATGGTTACTCTCCCCAAAGCAAAGGATATAAGTGTTACAATAAAAGACTTGGAAAAATTGTTGAAATTATTGATGTAGTGGTTGATGAAGAAGGAAACAATCCAAGGCAGGTAAAATCCGAAGATTTCGAAGATGATGAGGACTATCCTTCAACATCAAGTCAAACTTATGATGAAGAAGAAACCTATGAGGCACTAGAAGAATAGATAGGGGTAGGAGAAAATACTCCATCCAGGTACGTCCAAAAGAATCATCCAAAGACTCAAATTTTGGGGTAGAAAGAGGCAGGCGTACAAACAAGAAGAACTATTTTAGAAGCTTCAAGCTATCTAGCATTGCTCTCCTCCACTAAACCACGAAATGTAAGTGAAGCATGCAAAGATGAATGCTGGATCAAGGCCATGAATGAAGAACTTGAGCAGATTGAAAAGAATAACACTTGGGAGTTGGTTCATAGACCAAATGATAAGAATGTCATAGGGACAAAATGGATATTCAAAAACAAGCTGAATGAGATGGAGATGTTATTAGAAACAAGGCCAGACTTGTTTGTAAAGGGTATGCTCAACAAGAAGGCATAGACTTTGAAGAAATTTTTGCACCAGTTGCTAGACTTGATGCCATAAGAATGCTCCTTGCTCTTTCTAGCTTTCAGGAGTTCAAAGTATGTCAAATGGATGTGAAATCTGCTTTTCTAAATGGAGACTTAGAAGAAGAAGTGTACATTGAGCAACCAGATGGATTCATCCTTGGAAATGATCCAAAACTTGTATGCAGACACAAAAAGGCTCTCTATGGTCTTAAATAGGCTCCAAGAGCTTGGTATTTTCAGTTAGACAAATACCTCCATAAACAAGGTTTTTCAAAAAGATCAACGTATAGAAATCTATATATAAAAATTGATAATGATAAATTTCTAATACTTGTTGTGTATGTTGATGATATCATCTTTGGTAGCAATGAAGAAGCCATGAGTCAAAACTTCGCTTTGGTGATGCAGAAAGAATTTGAAATTTCCTTACTTGGTGAGCTCACATTTTTTCTTGGTTTACAAGTCCAACAAAATGAAGACGGTATCTTTCTATCACAATCCAAGTACCTTAAGCAGATCTTGAAGAAATATGGGATGGAGGATTTGAAACCAGTATGTACCCCTATGGTAATAGGATGCAGCCTCAGCACAAATGATGAATCAGTAACAGTGCATCAACCCACCTATAGGTCCATGATTGGAAGTCTGCTCTATTTGACAGGTACCTGACCAGACATCATGCATGCAGTGTGAATAGTTGGAAGATTCTAGGCAAATCCAAAGGAAGCACATCTTCAGGCAGTTAAGAGGATTTTCAAATATCTTCAAGGAACAAAAAACTATGGTTTATGGTATCCTAGAGACACAGATCTCACATTTCATGCATATATAGATGCATATTGGGTAGGAAGTGTGGATGGCAGAAAAAGCACTAGTGGTGGTGCATTCCTTATGGGTTCCAGATTAGTATCTTGGTTCAGCAAGAAACAAAGCTCATTTGCATTATCTACAGTTGAAGCAGAATATGTGGTTTCTGCATCTTGCTGCACACAACTCCTGTGGATGATGCAAACATTGCAAGATATTCAAATTACTTGTACTCCACCTATCTCCATTTTTTGTAATAATACAAGTGCAATCAGTGTTTCAAAGAACGCAGTCATGCATTCGAAGATCAAGCACATACCTATCAAATATCATTTTCTCCGGGAACAAGTGCTTGAACAAAAGATCAAATTGGAGTATGTTCCCTCCAAGGAATAGGTTACTGATATATTCACCAAACCACTACCCAGGGAGACATTTGAATACCTTAGACAGAAGCCGGGAGTAGTTGATGCATCATCTTGCTATTGAAATTATCTGTTTCAAAGAATAGTGGTTGCACGCGAGCTTTATGAAGCGTATCCGCGTACATACACCTATTTCTGTGGATACAGTCATGTATATGTTGAAGAAAAACAGTGGGGCCAGACTCAAGATGAAAAGAGTCTGATATGGGTTAGACAGAGACCATCTGGCATAGGTTCAGGGGGAGCATATACTTCTAATAATGCATTGTTGGCATTATTTTAGAAGATCTTGGTTCAATTTCATCGTTGTTTTTGTTCAGGTGGAACAGGTGCAGAGGGAGCTCATGGTTGCCGGTCTGAATGATGATTGACAAATGCTACTGATGATTACTTGTTGATGACTATCATATTCTTGTCTTAGATATTTAGTCTCTATGTCATGTATTTCTTTTATTATCAAGGACATGTAATGGCCTATGTTGGTTTCCCCACTATGCCTGGGATGGATGATGTAATGTTCTTGTTCTATCATGTGTAAACTTTTGGTGTATCCCCACTTAGTTGGGTGGATGAGTCAATATTGGTATATCCCCACTTGGTTGGAAGATGGATGTATGTATGAGTCTTTGGTGATAGGAAGGTCATTTATGATGTATAAAGTCATGTTTCTTCTTGTATAACATCTTCTTGCAGACCTTGCCTACAGTCAGGGGGAGCATGGACAACACAGTAGAGCAGAGATTTTAGCATGTACTCAGGGGGAGCATAACCCTTTTCCCTTGATGACAAAGGGGGAGAATGACTACGAGTGACTTGGGGTTGCACATCAAGTCCAAAGGGGGAGATTGTTGGCATTATGACACAGGTTTGGTGCTATGACACAAGTGTTGTCCTTGATGGCAACTCACTCAAATAACAGATCATAACCATTTTCCCTTAATGATAAAGGGGGAGAATGACTATGAGTGACTTGGGGTTGCCATCAAGTCCAAAGGGGGAGATTGTTGGCATTATGACACAGGTTTGGCGCTATGACACAGGTGTTGTCCTTGATGGCAACTCACTCAAATAATAGATCGCAGTTTAGGCTCTCAGAATGAAGGAAAAAGAGATATACACAGGTTCCTCTTAACCAAGTTGCGTATACATGTGGGTTCGACAATCAAAAGACGCATATACGTATGCACGCACTTTCATGCAAGGAAAAGCATGTACATGTGGGAAAACTTATTTTTGGTCCATGGTATTTAGTCCTTGGTATTTGGACCTATGGTTTTTGGACCATGGTATCTCGCCCGAAGTGTTGAACCCAGGTATTGGGTCCATGGTATTGATTCTCTATGGTTTTGGACCATGGTATTAAGAAAGGCCTAAGACTATAAAAGGGGAAGGAGATCATTAGGCAAAGGCATTCATTCAAGCATTGAATATCTTATGAAGAGCAAGATCTAGAATTGGGTTATGGTGCATAGCTGGATCTGAACCAAGGAGGAACCTGAGTGCTAGAAGAAGGATAAGTTCTATTGATGGGTCAAGATCTTAAGGCTTGAACAGTAATATCTATATGTAATCTTGATCTGTTATATTTGGCACATGAATTAATCTATAAATCTATAAATCTGGGTATAACTGATGTCTGAATAAGTGAAAAGGGTAAATTATCTTTTATAGATCTGTACGCAGGTTCGGCACAGCAGAGGTGCGTATACACGTTGGTTTAGTAAGTCAAAAACATTGTATACACTGTTTGGCCTTAATACAAAAGCGTATGCACGTAGGTTCTACATACTGAAGTAGCGTACGTCTCATGAAATATGTTTTAGCTACTTATGTTTATTGCTGCAGTATTTTGGGTTCAGGATTGGTTTCTGGTTACTGTTAATGTATTCTGGTTACAACATTCAGAGAAGTAATTGTTTGATTCAGTTTTGATTGAAGCAAAGGAGATTGGTTGATGCAGATGTATTTGATGTTTGATTATTGTTATTGATGGATCCAGTCTGAAAATTTATGAAACGTGGTCCTTGGAAGAAAAGAGAAGGTTGTAGCCTTCTGTAGGTCAGCACCTACGTACTAGTACATCAGCTAGTACAAGAGCTAAGAGGGTTGTAGCTCCCTTCTAGGAGAAGCTAGAGAACGAGAGAAGGTTGTAGCCTTCTGCAGGTAGAACATTGTGTACTGGTATAAGACTGCACCAGTACAGAAATATTGTAAAAATAAGTTTCTTATTAAAAGAAGATAGAGACGAATTGCAGCAGGTGGTTTTCACCCACATTGGGTTTCCACCTTATATCTTGTGTCCATGTGTGTGATGATCTGTTCTGTTTTACTGCACCTATTTACTGTTCTTATGATTAATGAAGTTCTGATGCACTGATTAAAGATCAACATTTAATGAATCATAAATTTACTGATATACGCTGGTTTCTTTAGACATAGTAGCGTATATACATAGTTTCTCATAACTGAAGTAGCATATACAAATCTGATTGTGAAATGAAAAATAATTGATTTGATAATACTGATTCACCCCCCCTCTCAGTATTATTGCCAACACCATCATCAAATAATCAAGTTGTGTACTCAAGCATTATACTTCTCCTTGTCCTTATGAAGATCACCATGTGAGCAACATATATGTACTATATGCATCATCAAAAAGTCATTCACAATCATCCATAAATCTGATCTGAATACTAACTATGTGACCCCAAGTATCATCTGAGATTTTATCATGGGAAACTCATAACCGTAACATAGAAATATGTATCATTTAACCATATAAGCATCATCATCATTGATTAGGTACCAAAGACTTCTAAACATAATTCCAACAATGGTTTATTAGAAGCATAGCATGTTCTCCCCCTGAACCTATTCCACCTGTTCACTGTCAGATCTGATCATTGCATATATCAGTAAGAAGTATCAAGGAATCATCATCAATCAGATATACATCAAGTTATCAACAACTTGTGAGGATCAAAAGCACTTCTAAATAACATCCATAGACTATAGTCATCTATCATCACGACATAAAATATAACTAATAATTGTCTGAATCATATCAAATCAATTTTTTCGAGTTTGTCCCACTGCATTTTTCCTCAAACCACATATACACGACTATGTAGTCTTCTAATTTGCGTATATACGCGAATTATCTTCACGAAACTTGCGTATGTGATTTAGAACATTGAAGTTTCACATTTTTAGCTCCCCTTGAGTCTGTTATGTTTGTAAACTATGCCATGCCACATTTTTCTGTTAGAAAATTATATATTACGGAGCAATGGAACACATAAAATATTGCAGAAATATAAACACAAAAAATGCACAAAAAAAGAGAGACACAGTTATACATGGTTCACCCAGTTTGGGCTACGTCCACCTCGAACAACCAGTCCTTCCTTTCTATTGTCCAGCAAAATGAAGAGACACAACCTACAACAAATCCGCTGTAATATCCTCTGTTTTCTCTCACAGTCTCACCTCTCTGTTTCTCACTCACAGAATACACATCTATTACACAGCCTCAAATACAATGCCCTCATACAAAGAGAGGGGTTGCCTTCTAGGGCAAAAAACCCTAAACTAAACGTAAGTTCTACCGTCAGATCATCCGCCTAATGAACGACCTAGATTGACTAGAAATTACTATACTTTTACAAGGCAATGTTACAACTGTTTTTAGCTTCGGGACCCCCCTGCAGCGAATATTTTACGAGCGGCGTTGCCGTCCCCATTTTGAACTGGGGTCCCATGTGGCGATACATTTGAATATAGAAGATAATCAGGCTCCACACCCAACAATCTCCCACTTGGAGACTGATTGTAGCAACTCCACCGCTGCTCCATTTGCTAGGCAATGACTCCTCTTTGGACCTGGTTGTTTCTCATCTTCATCGTCATCCTTGAAGACCAATTGAAACTGAGCATATTCTCAGTTTCTCCCTGGTTACAACTTTTGCTAGCATATCTACAGGATTCTGGCTAGTGTGTATCTTTTCCAACTTCAACTTTCCATCTTCCAACACTGATCGTATGAAATGGTACTTGAGCTGTATGTGTTTAGTCCTGGAATGAAATGCTGAGTTCTTTGCAAGATGAATGGCACTTTGGCTATCAATGTATAATGTGCCCTTATCATGCTCCTTACCCAATTCACCCATAAACCTTTGTAACCAAATCATTTCTTTACTAGCCTCTGTAGCAGCAACATACTCTGCTTCTGTTGTTGAAAGTGCAACAACACTTTGGATTTTTGAAACCCAACTGAAAGTTGTTCCTCCAACCATTAAATACATATCTTGTAGTGCTCCTCCTATTATCTCTGTCACCTGCCATATCTGCATCAACATATCCCTGTAGGGAAATGTTTGAACCACCAAAGCATAATGCTTGATTTGTGGTACCTTTCAAATATCTGAGAATCCATTTAACTGCCATCCAATGTTCCTTTCCTGGATTGTTCATGTACCTGCTTACAACTCCCACTGCATGTGCAATATCAGGCCTTGTGCAGACCATTGCATACATTAAACTTCCAACTGCTGATGCATATGGAACTTTAGACATATAATCCATGTCTTCTTGGGTCTTTGGGCACATTTCCTTGCTAAGTTTGAAATGGCTAGCAAAAGGTGTACTAACTGGTTTTGCATTGTGCATGTTAAATATTTTCAACACCTTTTGTATGTACTCATTCTGAGACAATGTTAATTTACGATTTTTCCTGTCTCTAGTTATTCTCATACCAAGGATTTGCTTTGTAGCTCCCAAATCCTTCATTGCAAATGTATTTGCCAATTTTCTTTTGAGCACATTTATTTCCTGCATGTTAGATCCTGCAACAAGCATGTCATCTACATACAATAACAATATAATATAGCTGCCATTATTTTGCTTTTTCGGATAAACACAATGATCAGAGTGACATCTAGTATAACCTTGTTCAGACATAAACTTGTCAAATTTTAGATACCACTTCCTTGGACCCTGTTTTAAGCCATACAGGCTCTTCTTCAACTTGCACACTAGTTTCTCCTTCCCTTTCACTTCATATCCTTGTGGCTGCTGCATATATATCTCTTCCTCCAAATCCCCATGGAGAAAGGTTGTCTTTACATCTAACTGCTCAAGATGCAAATCTTCCACTAGACTTAAAATAGTTCTGATTGAAGTCATTTTAACAACAAGAGAAAATATTTCATCAAATTCAATACCTTTCTTTTGTGCAAACCCCTTCACCACAAGTCTAGCTTTGTACCTCTGCTTTTCTCCATCTTCTTCCTTCAACCTGTAAACCCATTTATTCTTCAATTTAGTTTTTCCTGCAGGCAACCTGACTAAGTCCCAAGTCTGGTTATGCATTAAGAAGTCCATCTCTTCCTCCATGGCTACCTCCCACTTCTTCCTGCTTTCAACCTGCATTGCTTCTTCATAACATTCGGGTTCACCAGAATCAGTCAACGATAAATAATATAATGAAGGAGAGTATCGTTCAGGGGGTCTACTTATCCTGGTAGATCTTCTAACACCACTTTTAGGTGTTTGGGGTGCCTGTTGTTGTTGTGGTGGTTGCTGTTGTTGTGGTTGTTCATTATTATTATTTTCAGGCACCTTTACTTTTTCAGTGATTTCATCAAGAACTGTGTATTCCTTGTTTTCCTTTTCCTGTTTCTTTTCCTACAACTGATTCTTATACAAGACCTTTTCATTGAATATTACATCTCTGCTCCTAATGATTTTGTGATTTTCGTAATCATATAAGCGATAACCAAGATCATTAACACCATATCCAATAAAGGTACATTTCTTTGACTTTGCCTCAAGCTTTGTTCTATTTTCTTTATCAATATGGACAAAGGCCTCACAACCAAAAGGCTTTAAAATAGAGTAGTTTACCTTTTTACATGTCCATGCTTCCTCTGGAACACCACCATCCAAGGAACTTGAAGGCCCTTTGTTTATTAGATAAACAACGATATCTACAGCATCTGCACAAAACTACAAAGGCAATCCTGCATGCAATCTCATGCACCTTGCACGCTCCATGATTGTTTTGTTCATCCTTTCTGACACACCATTTTCTTGTGGTGTTCTTGGAACTGTCTTCTCTCTGCGAATTCAATGCTCTGAACAGTAACTATCAAACTCTTTGCTGCAATATTCACCTCCATTGTCTGATCTAAGACACTTCAATTTCTTTCCTGTCTCAATCTCAACTAAAGCTTTCCATTTCTTGAAAGTATCAAATACATCAGATTTATTCTTAATACAATAAATCCATGTTTTCCTAGTTGCATCATCAATAAAATTAACATAATAACGAGAGCCACCGAGAGATGATGCCTGAGCAGGTCCCCATACATCTGTATGCACAAGCTCTAATTTTTCGCTCTTCTTTTCTTTCCCAACTCTAAGAAATATGACTTTGTTCTGTTTTCCATAAATGCAGTTCTCACAGAAGTCCAAATCAACATTCTTCAAGCCTGGCAACAAATTCCTTGAGTGAAGAATCTTCATCCCCTTTTCACTCATGTGTCCGAGCCTATGATGCCATAACGTTGCATCTGCTCCTTTGGAAGTTAAAGCATTAACAGAGTTAGAAATGCCATTGCATAAATACAATGTACCAACCTTTTATCCTTTTACTATTACCAGGGCTCCTTTGGTGACCTTCCAAGCTTTATCTGTGAAAGTTGTCACACAACCTTCATCGCCTAACTGCCCTGTTGAAATCAGATTTTTCTTTAGATCTGGAACATGCCTTACCTCCTTTAGTAGCCATTGGTTTCCATTCTGCTGTTTTACAAGAACCTTACCCATTCCAATAATTTTACAGGGTTTATCATCACCCAAACGAGTTTGTCCAAAATCTCCCTTAACATATTCATGAAAATATTTCTTATCAGGTGTGGCATGGAATGAGGCCCCTAAATCTACCACCCAGGAATCAGTAATATTTTCGAAAGAAAGAATCAAAGCATCTTGTAACACCTCACCTGTCACATTTGCTTCATGATTGTTTTCTTGCTGTGCATCTCCTTCTTTTCCATTCCGAGATCTACAGTCTTTCTTTAGGTGTCCTTTATTTCCACATTTCCAGCACACTATCCCCGATCTGGACTTGGATCTGACTTTCCTTGATTTACTGCGATATCCTGAGCTCTTTCCTCTTTCCATTTTTCTTCCTCTAGACTCTGCACTCAAAGCATTTCCTGATGTCTCATCGGAGCTTTTTCGTCGCATTTCCTCGCTAAGGATAGCACCGACAACATCATCAAACTTTAAAGTACTAGATCCAGCAACGGAGTTACTAATGGCCATTACCAAACCATTCCAACTTTCTGGTAATGAGCACAAGAATAACAGAGCTCTAACTTCATCATCAAAGTTTACCCCTACAGAACTTAACTGACTTGTAACTGTATTAAAATTATTTAAATGGTCTGCAACAGATCCACCTTCCGACATCTTCATATTAAATAACCGTTTCATAAGAAATACCTTGTTTGAGGCCGAGGGTTTTTCATATAGTTTCGACAACGCCTGAATCAAACCCTCTGTCATGGTTTCCTTCGAAATGTTGAAGGTGACTGACGCAGCAAGGCACAACCGTATTGTTCCGAATGCCTTTCTATCAAGAAGGTTCCATTCTTCGTCTGTCATACCCGTCGACATCTTTGATTTTCCACCGAATGGTAGGTATAGATCTTTCTGATACAGGTAATCTTCCATCTGCATCTTCCACAGCGAGAAGTTTTGGCCCTTAAATTTCTCGACCCTAAACTTACCATCTTTCGCCATTGCTCCCACTCGAACCAGGAACCCTTCCCTCCTGCGAGTTTATCAGCCAAATAGACCTTCGGCTTTGATACCAGTTGTTAGAAAATTATATATTACGGAGCAATGGAACACATAAAATATTGCAGAAATATAAACACAGAAAATGCACAAAACAAGAGAGACACATATATACGTGGTTCACCCAGTTTGGGCTACATCCACCTCGAACAGCCAGTCCTTCCTTTCTATTGTCCGGCGAAATGAAGAGACACAACCTACAACAAATCCACTATAATATCCTATGTTTTCTCTCACAGTCTCACCTCTCTGTTTCTCGCTCATAGAATACACATCTATTACACAGCCTCAAATACAATACCCTCATACAAAGATAGGGGTTGCCTTCTAGGGCAAAAAACCCTAAACTAAACATAAGTTCTACCGTCGGATCATCCGCCTAATGAACGGCCTAGATTGACTAGAAATTAATATACTTTTACAAGGAAATTTTACAGCTGTTTTTAGCTTCGGGGGCGCTGCCCCCGAAACCCCCCGCCAGGGGGGGCTCCCAAAGGTCGCAGCCGCACCCCCTAGACCCCCCTGCAGCAAATATTTTACGGGCAGCGTTGCCGCCCCCATTTTGAATTGGGGTCCAATGTGGCGATACATTTGAATATAGAAGATAATCAGGCTCCACACCCAACATTTTCTGACTGTACTCCCTTCTTCTTCCATATCTTTGAGTGTGATAATGTTTTCTCCTTTTGGTATGGTGCCCAAAATTTTCTCCTACATTCGTTTGCTATATGTACAATCTTGTCACATGCATAACATCTTACATGTTTCATATTCCTTCTATAGTAGTTAATGGCTTTGTGACCAAACATATTGCAAGAAAAGAAATATCCCTTAAAATACCTGGAAGTTGATTATCTTTCTGTGTGACGGTCTTGAACCATTCTACTTCTACATCTCGCTGCAACATGTCCAAAATTATGACATATAAAACATTTAACATTATTCATTTGAGGAAATAACCAACTATCACTTCCACAGTTAGGAGTAAAATATTTTCTTTGAAGAATTTCTTTCCTTGGTTGTTGATGGGGTTGACCTCTCATCTCCTTGTTGAGCATTTCAGATTTTTCATTAGAGTTCCTTGCCTCACTTTGTGAGCTAGATTCACCTTCAATAGATTCATGAAAACCAAGACCAGTTTTGATGGCAGGAGACCTTTGACTACTAAGAATATCATCCAAAATCTTAGTACTATCTTGAAATCGTAAAAGCTTATCCTTTTCTTCTAATTTACCTTTTAGGATATTTACCTCAACCTAATGTTGCTCTTCTTTTTCAAGATATTGTTTCTTCATGATTTCTTCAGCTTTTCTTCCTTCTTCTACTTGTTTCCTTAATTCGAGAACTTCATTTTCTTGTTCTTCAAGAGCTTGGAGTAGTTCTTCATTCTACTTATTTGATTTTTCAAGATCTTCTTTTAGAGAGAGGATCTTAGCTTCAAGACTTTCATAGTAATTGGATCTATCTTTAAGTTTCTTGATTGTTGTTCTCCTTTTATTTACTTCATTTCTTAATGATGTCACTCCATCCTGCAGCTTTTGACATTGATCTTCATTTTCCTTGTACTGATTCCTTACTTTGTTTCCTTCCTCCAGTTGAGCTTTTAGTCTGGTAGCTTCTTCTTTGGAGGCACACTCCATTTTGTCCAATAGATCTTGTTGATCTCTAATTTTGTTTGTGAGTTTTTTAAATTCTGCACCTATTTGATATCTTTCTCTTTCACCCATAAGAGAAAATTTAGTTGTTTCACTTTCACTTTCGTCATCTTCAAATGGACAGAGAAATGAATCACCAGAAGATAACAAATTCATACTTGATAGTTTTTTTGCTTGTTCATCTTCATTCTGAGGTGATTCTGAATTTGAAGAGTTGCTTCGACATAATCCCTAATCGACTCTCCCACTGTCATAGTTCCTTTGAGATGCCTTCTTCTTTTGAGGTGATTTATTCTTTCCAATTGTTTCTACGGACCTCCTTCAAGCGATCAAGCTTCTGTCAAAGGACTTGCTCTGATACTAATTGTTGAAAATAATACTAAGAGGGGGCGTGAATCAGTATTAGTCAAGTCAATAATATTTTTCATTTCCATATTCTGATTTATATACGCTACTTCAATGAAGGTAACCCACGTGTACATGCAACTGTGTTTAAGGAAACCAGCGTATATGCAACAAACTTATGATTCAGTTAATTCATCTTATGTTGTTCTTTAATCAATACTTCATTAACCATATAAACAGTAACCATGTGTGGTAATATAAGAACAAACCATCACACATGAACACCAAGATTTAAGGTGGAAACCCAATGCGGGACAAAAACCACCTATTGTTGTCTTCTTTTAATATAAGAAAAACTTGTTTACAATCTTGTACTGGTGCAGACTCATGCCAGTACGCAGGCACCCACCTTCAGAAGGCTACAACCTTCTCTTGTTCTCCATCTTCTATTGGAAGGGAGCTACAACCCCCTAGCTCTTGTACTAGCCGATCCATTTACTAGTACATAGGCGCCGACCTACTGAAGGCTCCAACCTTCACTTGTTTTCCAGCTGTTACTAGAAGGGAGCTCAAACCCCCTACATCTTGTACTGGCTGATATGTTTACCAGTACGTAGGTGCAAACCTATATAAGGCTATGAGCTTCTCTCTTCCTCCAGGGACCACGTTTCATAAATTTTCAAACTGGATACTATGGAACACGACACCATAATCTAAAGGCCACGTTCATCCAATTTTCATACTAGACCCATCAACAACATTGAAGCTCAAATTCAATCACCACTGCAATACAACCATCAAATACATCTGCATTAACCAATCATTGAAACTCAATCATCAATCTCTGAATCACCTACAACTAAATCAATGAAGGCCCATTCAAAATACTGACATAAAAACACAGTCAGCAGAACACAGAGCAGAACCCAAAACTCTGCAGCAACCACTAGAACCAACTGCAAATTCAAATATCATATTTCATAATGTATACACTACTTTGATGAACCGAACCAGTGTGTATATGTGCTTTTACCAAAGCGAACCAGCATACAAATATGCAAATACTAACTTAAAAGCTTCACAACTATTTCAAAAATCCAGTCATACCCAGATCATAACATTTGCAGAATAAAACATGCGTCAGTATTTAGATATAGACTATCTATGATCAAACCACATAATGATAATACATTTCGAGTCTTATGATCCCCATCCATCATCCATCATCAACCACATAGGTGCATCCTTAGTTTAGATCAAGCAAAGCATCGTAAACCCATAACCTGCATACTTGATCTCACACTTCATCAGATATTCAGTACTTGCACACTTGGCCTAATGATCTTCTCCTCCTTATATAGTTTTAGGCCTTTCTCAATACCTTGGACCAAAACCACTTAGGACCAAATACCTAGGGTCAATACCTCAGACCAAATACCTTGGACCAATACCTTGGATCAATACCTTGGATCAAAATACCTTGGACCAAAACCACTTAGGACCAAATACCTAGGGTCAATACCTCGGACCAAATACCTCGGACCAAATACCTTGGACCAATACCTTGGATCAATACCTTGGATCAAAATACCTTGGACCAAAAACTTAGTTTTCCAACATGTATGTGCTTTTCCTCTTGTGAAAGTGCGTGTATACATTATACGCTCATTTTGTTTTGTTAACCTGCGTGTATACGCTCCTTGGACAAAGTGAACCTGTGTATACCTCTCTTTATTCATTCTTTGGAGTCTGATTTGTAATCCTTTTCTACTGTACTATGAACTGTCATCTAAGTGAGTTGACATCAAGGACAACACATGTATCATAATGCCAACAACATGTGCCCTAGCACTTTTTGTGATGCAGTTTACAATTGTGTGGTTGATTGTGAGAAATGAAAGGTGATGGTCAAAACAATTGAGCAAATATTGGCATCAAGCATGAAAAAACTCCTTCACATTTGAAGACTTGTCGGTGAGCAAGCAAAAGTACTTTTGTACCCATTGCAACATGCATGGGCATGGGAATGAAAGATGTTGGAAACTACATCCAGAACTTCGTTCTAAGAAGGAGAAAGAGGTTATGAAAACCAATGAAAGGATCAAAATAGGTGACAAAGAGGAGACTGACATAGTTCCTAAGGCAATCTTCAAAGTAGAATGGATGTAGAAAGAGAACCCATTAGACTAGGAGAGGAAAAGATTGGGTAGATTTTTTGTATAGTTTGTTGCTTTGTAAATTGTAAAAGCTTGTCATTTTCATTACTTGTTTTTGGGTACTTTTGTAAAGTGAACAAGAATAATCACTATTTGCAACATGTATGTTTTTCATTGACATGTTATGTTATGTTGGATTGTTTATAAGTCCAAATGTTTAAGGAATTTTGGGATGAACAATGTTTGTCATCCAGTTTGTCTACAATTTTGTCATGTACTCACTGATACAAGTGTTCAAGATGAAACTTATTGTGAATGAAATCTTTGTTAAATATTGTACAAAGAAATGACTATGTTTTTGTGGACAAAGCCAAATGTGTCATTGAATTTTTGTAGCCAGAGTAATTTTGTGTACAAGCTTAGTTTGAGGACTGTAAAACAAAGTTTGAATTAGTGCATGGCAGACATTGAATTTCTTCTTATTTCCAAGAAGGAAAGTCAAGTTTGTCTTCGACAATGGAACTTCAATATTAAGTTGTTTCAGCCATGAAAAATAGGTTTAAAGAGAATTTTTAGATTCCACTCATCAATGTTTTTGTTCCTGCATGGTGATAAGAATTGTGGCTCGATTCTTGACAGGATAGTAAGGTCTTCACACAGAGGATAGGTGGAGTACCTTGATTGGAGCTTGAAGGAACCAATTAAAAATAAAACATTAAGGATTGATTTTTGGGGAAATTTTTGAGTTTTTACCTCATTTTATTTACTAGGAGAAGCTAACTTTTGGAGTCCAAAAGTTCCTAGTGGGGAGGTATGATCTAGTGATCAAAATTTAGCTCAAAAATGAAAGTGACCAGAATATTTCGAAACTAGCGTCAATTTGTAGTGTTCATCATTATTATTCCAACGACACTTGTTTTTCCTCAATATGATGTCGTATGACAAAGTTATGATGTTCTGATCATTTGGCTCAACAACTAAAACAATTTGCAAGTTGCTGACTAGGAATTCGTACTATTGATGGAAGCAAGCCTACTGGATGCGTACAGACCAATCATGGCTTACCAAGTGGTAGACTTGTACAAGTGCATGATGGCACATTCTGATTGGTTGCATTTTGGTTGTGATGGTCCAATGAGAGGATGCTATGTGGCCCAACCAAAGGCCACCAAATGGCACCTCGTGGTTGGATAAAATTTTGTTAAGATCTCGGATAGCATCTGGTGGGCTTGAACTCGTGACCTACCTCATGTAACTTTCATGCCTTACCAACTCCTCTACATGGTGGTTCTTAACCCTTAAGGGCCCCAATGTTATTTAATTTTTCATTAGGCGCATGTTTGGAGGAGGGGCCAGGCGGTGAGCCCCGACCCCTGGTCACCTGCAACCTCACACGATCAATGATGCAAATGTAATGGGATAGGATATAAGCCTAACCCCTAGTCATAGGTACTCGCCATGTGACCTTTGCATAGCCATGAACTGAGCACTAACGAGAAAGGGGCCAACCCTTGGTTCTATTACACCTGCACGTAACCATCGACGATATGTTGGGAGCTACCAGTGGGGGCGAGCTATTAGCTCGGCCCCTGACCATATGGAGGTAATGTGACCACAACGTACAGAGGTAGATGTAGAGTGGTTAGGTGGGCAGTTAGCCCTGGCCCCTAGCCACATTAAAGTTGACGTGACCATGAGACCGGTAGTAAAGGGGCCACCAAAGCCAGTGGGGGCGGGCCATTAGCCCAACCCTTGGTCCTATGACGCCCATGTGGCCCTGGTATTGCGCTAAGGGTTATTGGGCATTTAAAATATTTGACAATTTTCACATTTGGCAGGTGAAATTTTTACCTTCTGAGCTACAATTAGGGCAGATTTGTTTCTCTGTTAGTCGATTCATACAATTTGGAGGATAGATAACAACAAAATGTTGGGAGAGACATAGGATGAAGAATTTTTGGCTTGTTGGAGCTGAAGAAGGGTCCAGATAAGGTTTTTTAGACATTCTGGATCCAATGGAGACCTCTGTTTACTGATTGAATCATATATGAATACACTTTTTTCAGGTTTGAGTCCATGGGTTCGATGATCAATCAATGTTTTGGAGCAGTTATTGAAGGCTTTTGAGCATGGAGAGGACCTTGTAGGGGTTTTCTAGCCTTCATATGTTTACTGCAACAACTGTGACTTGTATGGTACAACTCATGTTTGTCTTTTCTCACTATGTCTTGTTGAGGAAAGCTCTCTTTTTGTACTTCAATGTGGAATTGTAGTACTTGTATGCTCATTTTTAGATGGAGTACAAGGTCTTTGTAGGAGAACCCTTTTCTTGTTGATTGTTTCATGACTGATTGTAGGTTGTCATGCTTTTTAGAGTGAGATTTCTTTGCAGGAGAACATTTCCTTGAAGGGGAAACTAGCCACTCATATTGTCAACAAACTTTATGTACTCTTCTTCATTGAATATATGGAGCGGTCTAGTTGTGTTAGTAGGCCCAGAGATGTAGCCCAGGAGGGGTGAACTCCGTCACCAAATTGTGTTGTTTCTCTTCTTGAATGTATTTATGAGTTAAATGATGATATGTTCTTATTTATAAGTTCACATGTAAACTAACTCATTAACCTTGAAGAGACCTTTAAAACTTGTGTTTTCATAAGACCCATTTTTACTTGCAAAGCATCAAAGGATGATCACTTTTTAGGAAGGAGAAGTTCTCCTCCAAATTTCAGATCAATTCTCTAGCACATACCCCATCTCTATGCATAAAGAAATATTTTAACATTAATTTCGTCCTTACCGAGTAAATTTCCCTATGCACCCCCATTCTCCTGCATGTACATGGAGTAGATGACGACGTATGTGCAGAAAAATAGAGATGAATACTAAAATGCTTATGTGAATCAATTTTTCATACTATTCCTCAAACAACTAGTTTGAGACTCATTTCCATTACAGTGTGTTTATATGAATTTACAACATGGAAATGCATAGTTTTCATTAATTGTGATTTGCAGAGTACGTTTTAGTGTTATATTTTTCATAATATTCATAGCAAGATGATTTTGTCACAATGTCATTGTTTCTATTTATTTAATTTGTGTTTTCCTATGTAGAAATATAGGCCACCCACATGCATATTGCAAAGTGCGTTTCACAAAATATATTTATAATAAAATAAGGGTTGTTCTTGCACCAAAGTGCTAATCAAGCTTTCAAGTTTCATTGTGCATACCTCCATGTTCTACACAATCTACCAATATCAAATTGCAAATTCACTAACTCCAAAAGAGTTGAAAACACATTACAATTAAAACATGTCTCTACACTTGCATCATTCCAGATAAATTTTGCAAATCCTTTATTCCACACACACATTTGTTCATTTGTTCTCTGCATAGCCTCCACACATGCACAAGCAAATTTGCACAATTACTTTTGTACGCAATAATTCCATTAAATCAATAATTGAAATTTGAAACTATTATTAGTTGATTTGGGTTTCACATATCATGGGGAGGAAGCAAATTATTGTGAAATATATTCATAATTAAGATTTTTTATTTTTTTATTTTTTTATCATTGATTATTTTAATGAACTTTACCCAACACTTTGGGCACAATGAAAGCCCTACACACATGCATTTGTTCTGCGCAAATGCTTTTTACGAACAACCAACTCCACACAACGACATTTGCACAACGACTTCTGTACTTGCGAAATATGCTACTAAATAGTAATTAAAAAATAGATTTGTATATTCATTATTTTAATAAACCTTGTGTGGAGCCTTCTTTGAGTGGAACTTTCACTCTATAGGTAGCTCCGCACACTGCCTGTTCTCACAATAAATGTTCCGTAAATTTCTTATATCTCTTGGGAAAACTTGATAATTATGGTAAAGGTACTTAACTTTTGTTTTTTTATTTTGAATTGAGCAATTTCATTCAGAATATCAACAAGGTTTTATTGGGAACCTAATTCAATTATACGAAAAAAATGGCTACCACTGCGTAGTGTTATCCAACTTGGCATTGTTTCAAAGAATTAAAATACTAAATATAAAATCATGGTTTTCAAGGCATTGACATATTAATATTAATGTGTATTTTCAAAATTAATACAAATGCAAAGCTTTGAAGCTTTTGTTATGATTTTAAAAGCATTAAAATATTAATATTAAAGTATAAACTGTTACTAATTTAGTTAATCGACAGAACGGGAAGGTCCATTCAAATTTGAAACTGCAACACATGTAATGTTTATGCTTATTAATAATCTAATGTTTATATTTATTTACTAATAGCCTAATGTCAATATAATTCTAGTGTGGAGTGCGGAAGTAGAGTCCAAAGTTTTATTGTACAAAGCATTCATGTGGATTTTTTTACCTCTGCATATGGCTTTTATGTGAAAATGTAGAGGCTTAAATTATGCAATGGAACATCCCTCAAGCATAAGTACAAATGTCAATGAACATCTTTTGCAGACTCAGTACAGTTTCCGCACTCCAACAAGATCAATTTCTTCTGAACAAAAATATTTGCTAATAAATTGATTAAATGTTGTGCTTTTTTCACAGTGAAATATTGGTTTATGGTTATCTTTGTGTAAATAGGAATATGCATCGAACTGCGGATGAAGTCCACTATGCGAAGGAAGCTTTCAAGGTTTCATCATGTAACATATGCACTCCAAACAATGAAATCTTCCCATATAAGGAAATTTGTTTGTAGAAAGATCTGCCACTAATTAATTCATTAAAGGTTAAATAATGCAACAAAAGACCAATCAAAATTGAAATCCTGTAAAATTCATATATCACTTTCATTTCAAAATACAACAAAAAACTTTCATTATGTACAATAGACATATACAAAAAAAAAAAAATGTGATAAAAGCCCTTTCCATAGTACTACATTCCGCACAAATTTAAAAATATGATGACAATGAACATTATTCATGTTTCATAGCAAAACGAACTATTCTCATGTTTCATGTTATTGGTATATATGTATCGATGACATAATATAGGTGCTCAAAGCATAAGTCTGTAACATTAAGCAATACAATCACAGTAACAAAAATAGTATCAAGTTTCAAATTTCAATCATCATAGCTATGATTGAAATAAATAAATAAAATAAAAATGCATAGAAGATCAGATGCTAAGCATTAAGAACTTTGATCTTCAACTGGAATTTCTTGTATCAGTAATGAAAATGCTCAATGGCTCAATTCATTGGCTCATTCACTATGTTATTTGGCATCTTCTCTTTAACTACTTACTTCTGCATCTAGAAAAAGTAAATGCATGAACCGTAATATGCAAAGAGGGAACTGCAAAAGAAAATAAGGAATTGCATTTAGCAAGTAGACTATGTGACATTAGTAAAATTAACAAATCACGATGATTGAATACTAGTAAATAGAAAATGAATATGCAAAGATTTAAGGACAATTACAATTTGTGAAAGCATATACGCTAATTGTTTCACTATCAACTGCTTTTCGAATGCATGGCCTCTTGAACCAATGTCTTCAACTTAGCTTGAATGAATTATTTCATTGGTCCCATTGTAATATCTAGCCTCACATGCTGATTGAATAATTGCTTTTCAATCTCCATCGCCTCTTCTTGTAACTAAGTAGTTAACACAAATTTCCTGTCATTAATACTGATAAAGCCAACTAGACATTTGCCAATTTCTTCTGAAGTAAAATCAGTTATATCATCAAATTGTTCTACCATTGACTATTTTCTCTTATCCAATTCAAATGTTAGTGTATCTTTTGTAATCAATTCAAAATTCTATATAATGTGCGGGCCATCTAGATCTCGAACAATTTTCATCGCCTTTATATGTTGGAAATAATACTGAGAGGGGGGGTGAATCAGTATTATCAGATTAATCAAACTTTTAAATGCCCAAAAGCATATACGCTACTTCAGTTAAGTGAACCAGCGTGTACACGCTACTGTGACGAAGTAAAACAGCGTATAAGCAGAAAACTCACAATTTAGATGGCTTATTCTTCAATTAAGTGCATCAGGACATTATTCATCATATTAACAGTAAACATGTGCAGTATAACAGAACAGATAAAAAGCCACACACATGAACACCAAGATATAAGGTGGAAACCCAATGTGGGTGAAAACCACCTGCTGCAAGTTGTCTCTATCTTTCTTAATATGAAACTTCAGTTTACAATCTTTTGTACTGGTGCAGCCTTATACCAGTACGCAGGCTACAACCTGCAGAAGGCTTCAACCTTCTCTCGTTCTCCAAACTTCCTTGGAAGGGAGCTCCAACCCCCTTTGCTTTTGTACTAGCCAAGATACTAGTACGTAGGTGCTGACCTACAATCTTCCTTCTTCCAGGTATCACTTTTCATACATTTTCAGACTTGGATATTCCTGAAGCACAACATTACAATCTGAAGACCACAATTCATTCAATTTTCACAACAGATCATTGAAGCATAAAACAACCCAACTTTGAATCACTGAACCACTGAACCCTGTCAATCACCAGTTACCAGAACACAGAGCAGACTACAGAACTCTGTAATAACAGTCAGACCCCACTGTAAACCAAAATCAAGCTTCAAAATATATACGCTACTTTAATGAGCAGAAACCGCGTATACACGCCCTTTTACCGAAGCCAACCTGCGTACAGATCTAAAAATAAACTTTCTCAACTTGCAGCTGTACCAGATATTAGTTAGACTCGGAACGTAACATTGCGACAATATGCAGATCTAGAAATACGCATAATCAACCATATCATGATAGTGCATTTCAAACCATTAGATCCCGATCTATCCTTAGATCTAGTCTTCCATTAACCGATGTGATCTCTCCTTGGCTTAGATCAACCAACTCAGAACCTGCATATCAGATCTCTTTCTCTCTTAGATATTCATGCCTTGTCGAAAGATGATCTTTGCCTAATGATCTTCTTCTCCTTATATAGCCTTAGGCCTTTCTCAATACCAAGAGCCAAAACCATAGTAACACAATACCATCAACTTTAAAACTAGGGATCGACACGCCCGTCGAGACATAATGGTCCGAAATCATAGGCACAACTTCCAAGGTCTAACCACCATGAACCAAAGGAACCTTTCCACATACACGCGCTTTTTCTGAATCGAACTTGCGTGTACACGCGACTTGGGCTTAACGAAACAGCGTGTATGAGTTTCCTTGGCATGCTGTACTGAGATCTGTCTTCTGATTAAGTTGCCATCACCTGTACCAACTTTTGAGCACCTGTACCATCCACTGAGTGAGTTGCCATCAAGGACAACACTTGAACCATAATGCCAACAATCTCCCCCTTTGGACTTGATGGCAACCACCACACCAAGTCACTCTCCCCCTTTGACATCAAGGGCAAAGGGTGGACCAAAATATTCTCTTCCTTGGTATTCCTTCTGCTGTCCATACTGCTGTCCATACTCCCCCTGAGTACATGCTGAAATCTCCAAGTGTGCTCCCCCTTTGTGTATGCCAAAGTGTACCAATCTATCCGTCCTGCTTACCAAGTGCTGTTCATGCTCCCCTTGACTGTAGGCAAGATCTGCAAAAGATGTTCTTCAAGAAGAACAAAGACTTATACATTAAAGAAGACCTTCCTATCATCAAAAGACTCAACATACATTCATCACCCAATCTAGTGGGGATATACCAATATTGACTCATCCACCTAACCATGTGAAGACACATGATAATACATGAACATTTCATCATTCATCCCAGGCATAGTGGGGAAACCAACAAAGGCCGTTACATGACCTTGACACCATAAAAGAGACAAGAAAGACATAGAGACAACAGATCTAGACCAAGATTTAGAAAAGACACCAGCAGCATCGGATAAACATCTTGTTAGATCAGCAACTAGAATTGCTTTCTGAGCTCCTTCTTCTTAAACCAACAACCAAAATGCCAACAATGCTTTATGAGACTTTTGAGCTGCTCCCCCTGAACCTGTGCCTGTTGCACTCCCTGAAACTGTGCCTGAATACTTCTGACATTCCTATTGCTGTTCAGAACTTCAGAGTTTTCCTTTGCTGTTCAGAACTTCATATACGCGTTTTATCCTGTATAAAACAGCGTATGTACGCGGATATTCTTTCTGCAACAAGCGTCCAGCATACACGCGACTTACTCACCATAAATCCGCGTGTATACGCTCATATCCCTTCCGTAACCTGCGTATACCAACTTTTCTGTAGAACAAAACAAATTTCAACAACAGGATGAAGCATCAACTACTCCCAGCTTTTGTCTGAGATATTCAAAAGTTTCCCTGGGCAGTGGTTTTGTGAGAATATCAGCAACTTGCTCCTTAGAAGGAACATACTCCAATTTGACCTTCTGCTCAAGCACTTGTTCCCGAAGAAAATGGTACTTGATTGGTATGTGCTTGGTCTTTGAGTGCATGACTGGATTCTTTGAAATGCTGATTGCACTTGTATTATCACATAAGATAGAGACAGGTGGAGTGCAAGTGATTTGAAAGTCCTGCAAGGTCTGCATCATCCAAAGAAGTTGTGTGCAACAAGATGCTGCAGCCACATATTCTGCTTCAGCTGTAGATAAGGCAATCGAACTTTGCTTCTTGCTGAACCAAGACACTAATCTGGAACCCATGAAGAAAGCACCTCCACTTGTGCTTTTCCTATCATCCACACTTCCAGCCCAATCTGCATCTGTGTAAGCATGAAGAGTGAGATCTGTATTTCTAGGATACCATAAGCCATAGTTTTGGGTCCCTTGAAGATATTTGAAGATTCTTTTGACTGCCTGAAGATGGGTTTCCTTTGGGTTGGCTTGAAATCTTCCAACCATCCCTACTGCATGAGTAATATCTGGTCGAGTACCTGCCAAATAAAGCAAACTCCCAATCATGGATCTATAAGTGGGTTGGTGAACTGCTGCTGATTCATCATTTGCACTGAGGCTGCATCCTGTAACCATGGGTGTACATACTGGTTTTGATTCTTCCATGCCATACTTCTTCAAGATCTGCTTGAGGTATTTGGTTTGAGACAAGAAGATACCTCCTTCATTTTGTTGGATTTGCAATCCAAGAAAATATGTCAATTCTCCAAGAAGTGACATTTCGAACTCTTTCTGCATAACCGAGGCAAAGTTTTGACTCATAGTTTCTTCATTGCTGCCAAAAATAATATCATCTACATAAACAACAAGAATTAGCAATTTGTTATTTTCAACTTTTATATAGAGATTGCTATCTGCTGATCCTTTTGAAAAGCCTTGTTGGTGAAGATATTTGTCCAACCGATAGTACCAAGCCCTTGGGGCTTGTTTGAGCCCATAGAGAGCCTTTTTCAATCTGCATACAAGATTTGGATCATTCCCAAGAATGAACCCATCTGGCTGCTCAATATATACTTCTTCTTCTAAGTCTCCATTCAGGAAGGCTGATTTCACGTCCATTTGAAATACCTTGAAGTTTTGAAAGCTTGAGAGAGCAAGGAACATTCGGATGGCCTCTAGTCTTGCCACAGGAGCAAAGGTCTCTTCAAAATCTATTCCTTCTTGCTGTGCATACCCTTTACAAACAAGTCTGGCCTTGTTTCTAATTACTTCTCCATTTTCATTTAACTTATTCTTGAAGACCCATTTTGTTCCTATTACATTCTTATCTTTTGGTCTAGGAACCAATTCCCAAGTGTTGTTCCTTTCGATTTGCTCAAGTTCTTCATCCATTGCTTTGACCCAACATTCATCTTTGCATGCTTCTTTCACATTTTGTTGTTCAATGGAGGAGAGTAGAGCCAAGTAGCTTGAAGCTTCTGCAAGTGTCCTTCTTGTTTGTACTCCTGCTTCTTTCTGCCCCACAATCTGAGTTTCTGGATGATTCTTTTGGACATATCTGGATGGAGTCTTCTCTTCTATTCTTGTCTGCTCCTCTGGTTCTTCTTGAGATTCTTCTTCTTCTTGAGGTTCTTCTTCTTCATCATTTTGCCTTTGAGAGTAACCTTCATCTTCTTCATGATGAACTTGCCTAGGAATATATCCCTTCTCATCAACCACTATATCAATACTGTCAACAATTCTGCCAAGTCTTTTATTGTAGCACTTGTATGCTTTGCTATGTGGAGAATAACCAAGAAGAATGCCCTCATCTGCTCTAGGTTCAAGTTTGCCAAGTTGCTCATCAGTGTTCTTAATATAACATTTGCTCCCAAAGATTTTGAAATGCTTCACGGAAGGAGTTTTACCACTCCAAAGCTCATGAGGTGTTTGAGTGCTGTTTACTCGGACATTTGTTTTGTTAAGAATGATAACAGCAGCATGTGCGGCTTCTCCCCAGAAGGTTGCAGGAGTACCTGATTCATCGAGCATAGCACGAGCCATTTGTTGGATAGTTCTGTTCATTCTTTCCACAACCCCATTTTGCTGAGGAGTTCTAGCTGTAGAGAATTCTCTTCTTATCCCATGTTCATCGCAGAAATCAAAAAATTCATTTGATGTGAACTCCCCACCTCTGTCAGATCTGAGGCACTTGATTTTGTGTCCTGATTCATTTTCGGCCAATGCTTTGAAGGATTTGAATTTTTCGAATGCTTCATCTTTGTGCTTCATAAGCCCTAACCAAACAAACCTTGAGAAATCATCAATGAATAATATCAGATATTCTTCTCCTCGAGGTGACCTTTTCCTAAATGGACCACATACATCTGTATGGACTAGCTCAAGAGGCAAGCTAGCTGATCCTTCCTTCTCTGGAAAGTTAGTTCTGGTCTGCTTTCCAAACTGACAAGATTTGCATATGGTGTTGTCTGGAATTTTGATATCTGGAAGATCGCGAACTGCCTGATATTTGCATGCTTTCCTTATTTGTGAGAAGCTTAGATGTCCCAACCTTCGATGCCATAACCAGTGCTCTTCATCCTTGCTAAGATAGCATTGTTGTTGTTCTTCTTCAAATATGTACAGATTATTTGGAGTTCTTTTGCCTTTGAGAACTGTTTTACCTGTATCAAGATCACGAACAAGACATCCATTCGATCTGAAAATAACCTCTGTTTTTTGATCACACATCTGGCTGACACTTAGAAGATTATGTTTCAATCCATCAACATACAAAACATTTCCAGCCTTGACCTTTTCTTTTAAAGGAGCAATACCTTTTCCTTTTATAGTAGCAGGAGTATCATTTCCAAAAGAGACTTTCTTTCCCTTTTCTAAAGTAGAATAAGATTCAAGTTTTTCTTTATCACCTGTCATATGTTTCGAACATCCACTGTCAATGTACCATAGATTTTCCTGTCCTTCTGCATAAAATGCTATCCCACATCTTTCTGTTTGAGGTTCCTTTATTCTCCATGTTTTGGTGCTTGTGGCTTGTTCCTTTTTCTCCTGAAACCTGCTCCTGCATTCAGAGTCTTTATGACCAAAATTATTGCAAATAGAACATTCAACTTCATTTTCAAGCACCGAAAAGTTGTTATAGGTCCTTTTTGTAATCCCTGTCATACTTCTTTGTTTTTGAGCTTCCCTAGTCATGATTGTTTTATATGCAACACATTGAGCTGCTCTGTGACCAAAGTTGTGGCAAGAAAAGCATTGTCCATTGAAGAAGCTTCTGCGGTTATTGAATCTACCAGCCAACTGATTGTAATTTCTATTTTCATCTATTCTTGAGCCAAACTGAGAAGATTTTACCTGTGGTTGGTTGTAGCTTTTGTTCATCCTTAAGGAGGATTGTCCCTGATAGTTTCTGTTTGTAACTCGTCCCTGCTTTACCTGATTATCTTCATTGTTCTTCCGCTCATTTCCTCTTGCTGCATCAAGATAACTTTTTGAGGTGGATGCTTGAGAGGTTTCTCCATTATAGCCCAAACCTGTTTTGTTTAGAGGAGACCGCTGCACACTAATAATCTCATCCAAGGTTTCAGATCCTTTGACAAATTTAAGATTAATAGTTTTTGTTTTCTCAATTTCTTTTCTGAGACCAACAATTTCACCTTCTAGTTTTTCAAGATGTTTTTCCTTTTCATCAATCTGAAATTGCAAAGTATCAATAATCACATTCCTTTCTTCTATGCTTCTCTTGAGTCTAGTGATTTCATTATAGAGATTATCCACATCTATAGCATCCTCATAATCATCATCTTCAAATGCCATTAACAGCTTATATTTATTACCTTGTTCATCTTCATCACTGTTTGATAAGCCATCACTATCTTCATGGGTGTAGTAGCTTTTCCTATTTGCACTTTGTTTCTTGTTCCATCTAGCAGGTTCTTTTCCTTTATCCTTATAAGGACATTTTGCAGCATAATGACCTACTTTCCCACAAGCAAAACATTTGAAAGGTAGCTTACCTCTGAACCTTCCAGAACCCCTTTGAAGATTTCTGACAAAATTTGATTCTTCTTCCTCTTCTTCTGGAACATGGCTTGCTTCATAGTAATCTTCTTTTCCTGATGCCTTAAAAGCAGCTTCCCTTCTGTCAGATGGACCTCCCTTTCTCATTTCATAAGCGGTTAGAATTCCATGTAGCTGAGACATAGTGAGAACACGGAGATTTTCTTTTTCTTCTATTGCAGATACTTTAGATTCAAACTTGGGGATAAAGATCTTAGAACCTTTTGAACTACTATAGTTTCTCTTATTTCTTCACCCAAGTTTTTCATACAATTAACAATCTCATCTACCCGGAGAAAATAATTAGCCACACTTTCATCATTATACATCCTGAGAGTCTCATATTGAATCCTGAGTGTTTGAAGTTTAGCTTCCTTTACCTGTTCATCTCCTTCATAGCTAGTGATCATTTTGTCCCATATTTCTTTTGCTGATTTGAAGTGCATGACCTTCATGAATTCTGTTTGAGATATACTTCCTAATAGGGTAGCGACTGCTTTTGCATTTGTTTCATATGCCTTTTTTTCATCTGGATCTGTAGGAGTAGCTGAAGGAAAAGCATAGCCTTTTTCTACAATGTCCCAAACTTCTGTACCAAGAGATTGAAGATATGCAGTAACTCTTACCTTCCAATAATTGAAATTTGTTCCATCAAAAATCGGTGGCCTGATTGATGCTTCTTTCTCGTAGTTGCTCATGATGAATGATCTTCCTTCAAGCGATCAAGCTTCTCTGAAGGACCTGCTCTGATACCAATTGTTGGAAATAATACTGAGAGGGGGGGTGAATCAGTATTATCAGATTAATCAAACTTTTAAATGCCCAAAAGCATATACGCTACTTCAGTTAAGTGAACCAGCGTGTACACGCTACTGTGACGAAGTAAAACAGCGTATAAGCAGAAAACTCACAATTTAGATGGCTTATTCTTCAATTAAGTGCATCAGGACATTATTCATCATATTAACAGTAAACATGTGCAGTATAACAGAACAGATAAAAAGCCACACACATGAACACCAAGATATAAGGTGGAAACCCAATGTGGGTGAAAACCACCTGCTGCAAGTTGTCTCTATCTTTCTTAATATGAAACTTCAGTTTACAATCTTTTGTACTGGTGCAGCCTTATACCAGTACGCAGGCTACAACCTGCAGAAGGCTTCAACCTTCTCTCGTTCTCCAAACTTCCTTGGAAGGGAGCTCCAACCCCCTTTGCTTTTGTACTAGCCAAGATACTAGTACGTAGGTGCTGACCTACAATCTTCCTTCTTCCAGGTATCACTTTTCATACATTTTCAGACTTGGATATTCCTGAAGCACAACATTACAATCTGAAGACCACAATTCATTCAATTTTCACAACAGATCATTGAAGCATAAAACAACCCAACTTTGAATCACTGAACCACTGAACCCTGTCAATCACCAGTTACCAGAACACAGAGCAGACTACAGAACTCTGTAATAACAGTCAGACCCCACTGTAAACCAAAATCAAGCTTCAAAATATATACGCTACTTTAATGAGCAGAAACCGCGTATACACGCCCTTTTACCGAAGCCAACCTGCGTACAGATCTAAAAATAAACTTTCTCAACTTGCAGCTGTACCAGATATTAGTTAGACTCGGAACGTAACATTGCGACAATATGCAGATCTAGAAATACGCATAATCAACCATATCATGATAGTGCATTTCAAACCATTAGATCCCGATCTATC
Source organism: Pinus tabuliformis (assembly GCA_031772625.1). NCBI lineage: Eukaryota > Viridiplantae > Streptophyta > Pinopsida > Pinales > Pinaceae > Pinus > Pinus tabuliformis. The sequence goes on from CM062804.1 coordinate 620,992,983, forward strand.
CTTAGATCTAGTCTTCCATTAACCGATGTGATCTCTCCTTGGCTTAGATCAACCAACTCAGAACCTGCATATCAGATCTCTTTCTCTCTTAGATATTCATGCCTTGTCGAAAGATGATCTTTGCCTAATGATCTTCTTCTCCTCATATAGCCTTAGGCCTTTCTCAATACCAAGAGCCAAAACCATAGTAACACAATACCATCAACTTTAAAACTAGGGATCGACACGCCCGTCGAGACATAATGGTCCGAAATCATAGGCACAACTTCCAAGGTCTAACCACCATGAACCAAAGGAACCTTTCCACATACACGCGCTTTTTCTGAATCGAACTTGCGTGTACACGCGACTTGGGCTTAACGAAACAGCGTGTATGAGTTTCCTTGGCATGCTGTACTGAGATCTGTCTTCTGATTAAGTTGCCATCACCTGTACCAACTTCTGAGCACCTGTACCATCCACTGAGTGAGTTGCCATCAAGGACAACACTTGAACCATAATGCCAACATTATAAATGCATCACTTCTCCTATTGTCTGTGCTCTCACATTCAGAAATAATGTTTTCTAGTGTACTAATTCTCCTAGACTATGAAGCTTTGATTTACCTCATTCAATTAGCATTTGACAATTCTCTGTTTTTCTTGTCTAGGTCGGACAACAATTCAAGCCTTTAAATAAAAGAAAGTAAGTCATTTTTAATGATATTCTTGTTTTCATAAATATTACTTCTTACCAAATTGACAAATGAGTTGGTTTCCTATGCTAACCGTAGTAGAACAAAAACCAACTACCATACATGTTCAATGATTTCTAACCTTTGGCATATATTACCAACAATATGACATTTGACTGCAATAACTATTTTTAGAGTTCCAATAGATCTATGAGATGTGCTAGCAGTGGGAATTGCAGATTGCTGAGTCTGTATTGCGATTGGATTCATTAACAAAGGACCTAGGTTTAAAGCATTTTCCAACATTTATATTGTTTCTTTAAATACCAAGTTATCTGCTTTCTGTTGCTCAATAGAAACTGCAAGCACATTCCCGGTAGCTTCATGCCATGTCAAAAAACCTGTGGTTGTAATTCCAGACATATGAATATTTGTTTTTATTGTATCAATAACTTTTTTACCATGCATCCTTACTTTTTCAATTTTCAATATTTTACCGTCCCTATTATAATTTGCATCTTGAAAAAGCGGAAAACTAATCATCTAAAATAGAAAATTCTTTGGAACTTTTCTCTATTATTTTATGATTTTTGTCCAAAGCACTACTATCACAATCAGGTAGTGGAGTTTCAATATCCTTGTTGATAACTTCTTGACTACTTCTTGTTTGCAGGGTACTTTTACATTTTTCCAATTCATTCATGTGCATTTTCTCTAGAATAAATGTTTGATGAGGATCCTTGTGTTCTCCGACAATTGATAATTGACCGTGAATATGTTGTGTAGCTTTAATAACTTTTTGTTTTCTTTCACTTGAAGATGAAGCCAAAGTAGTTTTAGATATGCAAACAAAATATTTCACAGGTTTTCCACTTCTTTGTTTAACTTTGTTTCAGTTCTAATACTTGCTTCTTCAGTAATTTCTCTAATAGTCATTGCTCCTTGATTATTTATTGGAGCACTGCGACTCTTTTCGCTTTCACTTGCAACTTTTTTCAACAAGCTCTCACATTTGATGGAACCTAGATGTGTGATAAATAAGCCTTTTGGATCAATGTCCCACCAACCTTCAACCTCTTTTATATTAAAACAATGCAAAGAATTCAAAAACTCTACAAGATGGCTTCCATTAGTCATGGCTACTTGCCCAACGGTAAATGGAAAATAAATAAATTATTTCTTATTTTTTGTTCAAATTTATCTTTCCAATAGTAGTATTGTCTACAGACTTCAGCAATAAAATACTTGTCCAAAAAATTTCTTGGAAGCAATAGTGGTATACCTCAAAACCCATACACTCTAACAACTGTATTATTTCCTCTTCATTCATGTATCCCTTTCCCCAAGAGGAAAACTTGTGCTTCGCCAGATATTCAATGGGGCTCTCATCCAGTTATCATGCAATTAACTTGCTTTACAAAAATATCTTGAATTAGACAAAAAATTGAAATAGCTTCTTGCTTCCACAATAAGGGATAGCAAAACTGTATCAATTATTTTTCAAAATTGAAATTAGGGTTATGTGGTAACTCATCAAAAGTATGACTTAACATGAGGGTTCTTGAACAAATATACTAATTTAAAACACAATTCATTTGAAATAAGATCACGCCAGTGGAATACAAAGTTTTTTTATATGAATAAAGGCACACATAGAGAATGGATGTTGGGACATTGGACATAGTTTTTGGCCCATTAAACACATACAACAAATAAAACTCTTTAAATGGTTCTATAAACAAAGTAATATATAGAGAGGAAATACTATAAGGAACCTCATAAGCTGGTGAAATGAACTGTTGTATGATTTTCAAACCACTTTCTTGTGATTCTAAAAAAATATTTTCTTTTGACAAATCTAAGAGCATATCCGCAATCGATAACATCAATATCTGCCTAAATGTCTCTAAAGTCAAAGAAATATGAGTATCTTTGGATGGTAGCCTAATTTTTTTTGTTGTTAAATCAAATTTCTCTATGAATAGATAAATGATTTCTCTAAAATCAAATACTTCTAGAACACATGCAACATTCACTAATCCAAAGATTCACATATCGTTGATACGGAACTGACCAATGAAAACTCTAATCAATAACCACAAGTGAGTTAATAATATCAATGCAAATAACTTCTTTCCTTCCCCTTGAAGCCATTTTTTCTTTGTACTTTTAAAATATTCTATCAACCAACAACATTTTCAATGCACTTTAGGTATAAATCATTGATATGCTAAACAACCACCACTTGTTACTACTCTACCTATGAAATACCTTCTACAAGACATTTCGAATATATAAAAATTATATATATATATATATATATATATATATATATATATATATATATATATATACATATGCATTTACGAGAAATAACAAAAAAAATTCGCATAATCTCAACGCGTCACAATTCTTACCAGAAAACAATAGAAATTCTGACACGATTCTTAGAAAATTGGGCACATGTTTTTGGAAAATCAGATTATAGTTGTAAAAAACAATGTAAACTTTGAAACGAGAACTGATACGATTACCCGTTTTGTTGAGGTAGCAAAAACATCATCTGATTTTGAAAAACGATAATTTAGAATACACTTTTTTTTTTTTTGTTGGAGCATATTTTTGACACTTTAAATTTTCTTATGTATCAAATATGATTTTTTGTTTTTAAATGTTAATTATTTTTATGTTGATTTTGAAACGTGTTGATGCAGCATCAACCTTTTTTTAGAGGGCTTATTTTTTACACTTTAAATTTTCTAATGTATTAAGTGTGGATATATTTTTTTAATGTTTCATTTTTTTTACACTTTAAAGTTTTTTATGTCCAATTGTTTTTTAAATGTTGATTACTTAACAAATTTTCTAGTTATCTTATTTCTCTTTTTTTAAATGTTGATTACTTAAAAAACCAAATATAAAAAAGACAAAAAAAAACATTAAAAAAAGAAAAAGAAAAAAAAAAAGAGTAATTTTTATTTATTTATTTTTTTAAACAATAAAAAAAATAAACAAACAATTTTTTTTTAAAACTATAAAAATAAATAAAAAACCTAATATATATATACTAAAAACAAACGTGATTTAAAAAAAAAAAAAAAAAAACCTACAAATTTAAGCAAAAAACTAAAAACTTTTTTAAATAATTTAAAAATAAAATCACAAACAAACAAACAAAAAATTAAAAATCTAGTAAAAAAAATTATATTAAACATCAAAAAACAAAAAAAATCCATATTTAAAAAAACATAATTAATTAAAACAAATTAAAATATTAAAAAAATAAAAAAAAAATTATTTTAAAAAACAGACGTTATTTCAACATCAACACTTTTCATTTTCGGTGTGATTTTTGCACAAAAAATTGGTTTTCACTACCATTTTTAAAACATGTTGAAAATTTACCCTAGAAAAAATAAATGTTATTCCAACATCAACACTTTTCATTTTCAAGTTGATTTTTCATATTTTTGGGGGGGTTTTTGGCTAGAGTTCTTGTTTTGAGTTTATAGTTCTCGTTTCAAAGTTTACATTGTTCAAATTGTAGGATTTTCGTATCATAATAATTATTGATAGTACTAATCTTTTTGTCTTTTTCCATTTTTGCTATCTGTTACTATATTTCATTTGAAATCTATTTAACATAATAGTTTGAATAAATAGCAATTAAAAAACAACAAAGAAGATGTTTCCGAGAAATAATAGAAATAGTTTTAAAACAAATATCGAAATTCGGAAACTAGTTACTCCATGTATGAAACAAATTAAATGTGAATATTTTCTAATAATGATAGCTAGCTTACTGGCTATCAACAATCACATCCACTATTATATCGATGTCAGTTTATAGGTAGTAGCATTTATGTTCTCGATTACGTGTTGATCCATACATTTGTCAAAAAGATACCGAACCATTAATATCATTATGTCGTGTACGAAAATGAGGAAACCACACTCCGCACAATGAAAGCATTTTTTCTTCTTCTTCTTCTTTCTTCCACTTCTACATAACACAATTTTGTAATTCCATGCCTTTTACATATGCAGCATGCATCTTCCGCATTGATTACAATCACCAATGAAACTTCAACAACAACATTATTATTAATTGTTTTTTATAATTGATAAAAATTATTATTAAATAATGTTATTTAATTTAGTTTTATGATTTTTAGGTTTATTGTTGTTTAATAAAAGCTTTCATTGTGTGGAAATAACTTTGTGTATACAATGTAAGCCTTAGCAGAGTGAAACACATTTCTATATATAGCATGAGTTATATATATATATATATAGATATACTTACTTTCGCAAATGCATTTATTCTTCACATAACCTCCGCGCACACACAACCACTTCGACACAACTACTTCCGTATTCAATAACGTTTTGCAAATACTCATTTACAACTAACTATTTTAACTTTCATGTTTTACAATATAAGCGTTAATATGGGTTTCAGACAAGAAAAATCTCCCCACAATAAAACAAGTTTCTATTTTCAGAACGACTTATTTAAATACTTATTTTCTTTAAGTAAACAAACTTATATGTCTATAACCAAATTACTTATAAATAATGGTTCACAATTGACTATTACAAAACAAAATATGGAGTTTTTCATAATCCTTCAAAAGAACAGATCCCATAGTTCAATGTATTATTATCATTATTTATTATTGTCATCATATGTTGTTGTGCAAATATTTTACTCTAGGCAACTTCCTATGCATAATGAAAACTTTCATTCTAATCCCGAAAAAATGAAAACTTCGTACAATAAAACACTGATATGTGCAATTCCCACTTTTCTACATGCATTCATAAATAAAGACAATTGGAATAGAATAACAAGACTTGCTAGCCGAGAAAACTTCATGATCCGTAAACTGCCATGGATATTCCACTGGACAGTTCGTCACAATAGATCTAATAATATTATATTAAATATTTGAGATTCTACACTATTACAATTTTATTTAATTTCTAGATTTGTAAAAATAATTGTAATTAGTGCATGCATGTAAAAGTAAATCAAGAAGAACAATAGATAATGAAAAAATAACCTCACACACACATAATACACAAGATACGCTCTCTGGGAAACCCTTTTGGGAGAAAACCCAGCTAGAAGGTGAGGTTTCTTTGCTCTCTTTCTCTGTCTGGAATTATGGATGCAGATATAAAGAAGTAATGTTTATGGCCCATGGGCTGTTACAGTGCACAGATATTCTATGTGTGCTCTACCTCCTATCTCTCCTAGCTATCTTTACTCAACTATGGAACAAAATTATCTCGAAAGAATGGAATGTCTCTTCCTCCTAGTGGCCCGGTTATAACACAACCCAATAGCCTACTAGTGGTTAAAATTGACTACATAAAATCTTAACTAGAGTTAGAAAATAAACTCTACTACAGTATTTTACATCAAAAACACATGGCTAGCGCTTTTTCCATGAAAAATGGGGGCTAAAGCAGCATCCTCCCAAACTATAGGTGTGAAAATAGGAAAGTCAAATTCTGAGTGGCATAACTTTCGCATACAGACTCCGATTAACGTGGTTATTGCACCTATGGAAAGATCTATGTGTGTAGAATAACATGAAACGGTGCTCCACATTAGTGAAAAAATTTTACCCCAAAAAAATGTTGTTTGATGCCTCAAAATGCTCCCGGAAGGTTTCAGACACCGTTTCGCCAAACTGGGTCCTGCTGGTGAAAATGGTCCCGTGAGTTGATTCCTCCACTTTTTTCCAATCCAAATGCATTGAGATGGATCAAAAAAATGTATAATGATCCAATTCAGATCACTTCAATAATTATCAACATAGTTACAACAAGTGTAATTGTATTCAGATTCAAATGTTAGTTACAACAAATGCAATAGATACAAGTTTACATGTAAAACATTATCTAAGAATTATTGGTATAACTGGTAAAAAGTTTTAGTATTATAACATAGTAAACATAAATCTATTTTTATTATCATTCATTACAAAACATTAGCTAATATATAAAGTCTACAAGAAAATATTGGAAAAAATATATTCAATTATTGTTTTTTGTAAAATGTTCGAGAACCCAGGGCCATACAACATCCCATGTCAAACTTTATCTCACGATTGTTTAAATAATTAGTAAACATATTGAGAGATAGAAAAGATAGTAATCAAAATTCAAATAAGTTATGATTGTAGAGCCATGGTCCATAAAATAACCTTTTTTGCATAAAGCATTTATGAAAATGTTAATACTTCAATTGCAAAGCTAAATGCATTCGCCCCCAATGAAAACTGTGATTACAATGTCATAGACTGTAATGTAATCTCTAAAATTCATCTGCAATATGTAGCAAGAAACTGCATTTAGGAATTAGACTATCCAATCATAACACACACAAAATATTTAAATAAAATGATTTGACGACAAAAATAAATGTTCCAATGTATTAAAACACTTACAATATGAAAAAGCATAGTATGATATTTTTCAACCCTCAACTATCTCTCGTAATCAATCTTCTCGCAACAAATTCATTCACTTTAGCTTCAATCAATTCTTTCATCGGAGCAAAGGTAATGTCCTACTTAACACACTCATCGAATATCTCCTCAATTTCTTTTGCTTCTTCCTGGAATTGCAAAACCAAGGCAAAGTACTTTTCGTTGACACTAACATAAGTAATTAACCATTCGATAATTTCCTCTGCTGTAAAATTAGTTATATCATTGAACTTTGTTGCCTCTAATTATTTCAACTTTTCCAAATCAGCAACTGACTTCTCCTTCACAATTAATCTAGATTCATATGTAATACATGGGTTGTTTAAATCCTAAAAAATTGCCATCGCTTTGGGATACACATCTACTATTTGATTTTCTATGTCTCCACACTTATAAATAATGTCTTCCAATGTTTTGATTTTCCTAGACCATGCAACCCTGATCTACCTCATCTGATCAACATTAGGCATCCCTTGTTTATCTTTTTCTAGTTTAGACAATGAATAAAGATTTTGACTAAAATTTAATAGGTCATTATTTACGAATTCCTTCTCTGCCTCCATCTCGCTCTTGACCAATTCGACGGGATACCTAGTTCGCTTCTTTAAATGTCATAGATCAAAAGAAACTTTCCATGTAGATTCAATAATTTGCAATATTTCAGATATATTATTAATGATATACAATTTCACTGCACTCAGAAGATTAACAGGTTTCTCAAATCTATTAAATCCGCTATGACTAGAAATTTCTAATGGAGTCTTCAACAAAAGACCCATGCTTAGGGTATCTTCTAGCTCTTTTATTTTTTCCTTGAACTTCATATTTTCTTCCTATCATCGACCAACAAAATTCACAAGCTCTTCACCACCAACTTGATGCAATTTCATCAGCCCTGACATTACAATCAAAGATAGGTCAAGATTCAATTATGCCCGATTAACAACCTTTTTATTGGAAAGCTATATCCTTTCAATATTCAATCTCTTACCGCCCCTATCATAATTTTCATCTTGTAATGTGACAAAATGTTCATCGAAAGTAATGTCCTCTTCAACAATTTCCTTATATTCTCTTATTTTCTTGCAAACAAGTACTAACCCAATTAGGTAGTACAACGCTATCAAATTCCATGTCCACTGCTTCTTCAATGCTCTTTGTTTCAGTTGCACGCTTGGATCTATATGATTCAACCGCGTATTCTTTTTCTAGAGTTACTATATGAGGATGCTCTTCATCATCCCCATCACTTGATAACCTATCGACAACTGGTTTTTCACTTCTAGTAGTTATTTTCCTTCTTTTTCTAGCAGATGAAGTCACACCAGTATTGCGTGTGCAAGATTGAGATTTCCCCATAGGGTTTACTCCTCTATGCTTAAATATTTCTCCGGTCCTGATGATCTTTTTTTCTGCAATATGTTCAACCTCTACTAGTGTTTTTTGATATTTTGTAGATGCATTGTGAGTTTCATCACTCTCCTCTCTACTTCTTGGAAACAAGTTTTCGTACCTCATAGCCTCAATGTGTTCCATGAAAATTCTTCCTCTATCAAAGCCTTTAATAAATTAAACTTCACTTAAGTTGAAAGCATCCAAATAATTTACAAAAGAAATATCATGATCAGTATTCTCCAAAGTCACTTTTCCAACAATAATGGAAAATAAATAAATTGTCTTTTCTTTTTATGTTCAAATATAGACAACCAACGACGATATTTCCTGCAGACTTCAGCAAAAAAATACCTATCTAAAACAAACCTTGAAAAAGAAATGGCATATGTTCAAAACCATAAATTTGTACAGTCGTATTGCTTTCTCTTTCCTCATATTCCCCTTTACCATATAGGAAAGCCTCAACCTTTGCAAATATTTGAGAAGGATCTTGTCCAGTTACCATGCAATACAATTGCCTCATAAACACATATTTAATTAAACAAAAATTTAAATAAGCTTCATTCTTCCACAATATAGGATACCAGAACTGCATTGGTTCCTCATGAAGTTGAATATAGAATTATAGGGTAAATAGTCAAACACATGCCTTGAAACGAGAAGTGTTATTAGATATGCCATCATAAAGAAGCAATTTTTATTGGGTAATATATGTAACTAAATAGCTAATTCGTTTGAAATGACATGAGCCTAATCGAAAATACAACTATTTTTGTATGTCTCGTAAAGCACATAGAAAATGCATTTTGGGACATGTCATGTATTTTCTAGCGCTAATACACAGGGAAAGAGCCAACATAAATCCATAAATGGTTGCCTAAACAAAGAAATATCTACAAGAGAAATATTTGAAGGAACCTAAAAATTTACACAAATGAATTCTTGCACAATGTCAATTATGTGCCCTTCTAGCTCTAGGAAACTATAAGCAACAGACAATTCTAAACACTTATTCAGTTCCAGTAACTTGAATAAAATTCTAAATGCATTTGGATTTAGAGAAACCTTTATCACTCCTAACTTAATTTCCCTCTTTCTTAAATCAAAATTATTTGCACAGAGATAACAATTTCTCTGAAATCAAAGACCTTCGGAACACACCCAACATTCACTAATTCAATACTCCAAATCTTGTTACCTGTTTTCTCTTTCATTGACAGATTCACATATCACTCATAAATTCTTGACTAGTCAAAGCTATCATCGATCTCAACAAGTGAGTTAACCATATCATTGCAAATTGCCTCTTTCCCTCGCCTGCTACCCATTTTTGTTTGTAGTGAAAAAATACTATAAAATAATAATGTATTCAAATCCCATTTCACTTTACAATTCTCCATTTTCTTCACAAACATTGGTTGTTACTATTACTCGTGTGAAAAGCATTACATACGATTCTCTGAATAAATAGAAATTAAAGATAGCAAAGCCAACTTCTACTGAAAATATTAGGAAAAAAATTAAATTCCAAAAGCCTCTTGTGCATTTACTTCGCACTTTGCTCCTGCTTCAAGATCATTGACATATGTATCGTAAGTTTTTTTTTTTTTTTACAATAATAGACATTGTCTACCAAACTAGTAAATTCACCCACATGACCAAAAATCACTGCGATACGACTTTTTTTTTGTTTTTTTAATAAAAACCTGAAAACATAAGTGTTTAAATCATTTTTTGTAATAGTGGAAATGGATTTAGCATCATCAAAAACCCCATTGGCAAATTTGTTAATACTGCGAAAAATCTCTGCAAACTAGTGTTTTTTTCTCCTCTTTCATTTTCTTAATAAAAATCCAACAACACGACTATTGACACTCAATTGACACCCAAGATCATGAAAATTGACAACTATAATCTCAAATTACAAAAATCACCGCCATATTTTATCAGCAACATGCAAGACCATTTTGAAGACTCGTAAAATTATCAGTAATAGCTACATATTAAAGTGTCCAAGGACATTCACAAATAAATATTATGCCAACATGTACTCAATTACCTTCTATGACAAATCAACTTGATAGCTAGTCTCCACTACTTTGTAAAACTGAACCAAATTTGATTTATAAATGACTTGACATACCCATTTCTTGCAGAATTCGACACGCAATCACAAAAAAAAATTAATTTTAAACTATTTGATTTTTGCAAACGCGAAAATAATTTAATCAATGAAAACAAAAACTTTAATTCTTAATGTAACATGCACAACTACAAAAAATAATTTGTAAATTAGAAATACCAAATATTTTCTCGATTAAATAATTATTCCTATTATGCAATATTAGATTAAGTCTCCTTTTAAATGATCTCAATAAGTACTGCTCTGTGATAAAATGTATGTGTGGAAAAAAAATGGGAAACATTGACACCTCATGCATATCAGTGTACACGAGAAATTGAGTTTTTTTTTGTTAATAAGAGAACAAACATCAAAATGATTAAAAATAAATAAAATACCAATGACTTCGAATAAACTACACAAGTTAAGGAACAAAAACCAACATTATGTCATATACTTTCAACGTAACACAAATGCATATACTATTACCTCCATCAAAACTTCTACACATGACACATTGAATAATTAGTAATCAAATAAACCAAAGCTAATCACAATCCATTGATTTAATATCAACTGTTGGGCAATTTATTGGACTTAAATTGCTGCATAAATTATCGACCAGGGAAACTCGTAAACTTGTGATGGTGCCAACAATATATATGCAGGACTAGGCAACTAACTCTATGTCTAACTAAATCATTTACGATTCAATATAATATGCAAGGGAAGAGGCTCCTAACTTAGGAGGTCCTGGTTGTCCTTCCCTACAGTATCATAGAGAAATCATTGATAAAACCAAAAAAACTTGAAATAAAGACAAGAGAATGAACTTTAATTGTCGTTTAGATTCAAAGAGAGAAAGACTAACTTAGTCTTTTGTTTGTCCTCTCATGTACTAATCCAAACTAAACTAAGATTCATTCATAAGCATAAGAAAGTAAATGACTTGAAACATAAAAGCACAAAAGAATGAATTTCAATTACCATATAAATCATTGGAGAGAGAGCCTAACTTAGACTCTTGGTATCTCCTCATATGATACTTGAAACATAAAAGCAAAAGAATGAATTTTAATTATCATGCAAATCAAATGGAGAGAGAGTCTAACTTAGACCCTTGGTTGTTCTCTCACATGCTGATAAGATTTTAATTCAAAACTCATTCACCAATCAAATCCTTAAACATCTAAACAATGAAATGAAACAAGATCTAATATGAAATAACATGTTTCTCTCATCCTTTTAGAGTGAGCTCAATTCTCTTAAGAACAAGACAAATTATTCCATATACTACATTAAGAAAACTTATATCTAAAACTACATAAATTCATATCCTACATTCTAAAACTACATAATGGAAATATATGAAAAATGAAGCCTTATTCTATTCCATCATCAATTGGATACAATGCTCTAAGAGTCCTCTCCCTTGGAATGGAGGAGGTGCTCCTATTTATACAAAAACTATGATAACAACCTCATACATGTAGGCCCACTATTCTCTCCTTTGACCCATATATTTCTCAACCAATGATGACACATAACCCTATCCCCCATGATCTCCTCCATGAGGTCCATGATCTTCTCCATGAAGCTTATCTTATCAAATTCGAATTTGATCATTCAAGGCCACATAAAGATGCCCTGGAAGCTTCCTTTGTGCCTACACATGTCAACAAACTCATGCTAATTGTTAGGTATAAGTTTAAGCATATTATTTTCTAAGTTTTAGCCATAAATTCACTTAAAAATGTTAAGAATTAATAAACTTTGGAAAAACATTGTTAGAACCCAATAATGAGGTAAATGTAATGATATGGAGGTGGAATGGAGGTGACATGAAGGTAAAATGTGAAAATATTGGTGAATAATGGAGTGAAAATAGGGACTATTTTGAGGCCCAACATCTCCCCCAAACTCAAGATATTGCATGTCCTCATGCAATCAATGGTATTACATGTCCTCATGCAATCTATTACATTACGTTTTGGTACTTGAGCTTTGGCTCGAACTCTGCATGATATCATTTACTTAACTTTTGCAAAGCATTTTTGATGAATTACAACTTGGTTGGTTCTTGTGTTTCAACCATATTTTGTTTGTTGCATTCAATGTATGACCTTTGCATAATGATAATGTGCTTTTTATTGCAGAGTATTTTTGTTGGAATGCATCATGGTTGGTTCTTGTGTAACAACCATGATTGTGTTGGCATCCAATTAACTTTTAAATACTTTTATCAAAGCCACTTGTAATCTCATGTAATAATGAATATACTTTGAAGGTAAGTGGAGTTAAGTGGGGTTGTGATATATGAATGTGGATATGAATGTAACAAAGCATGTATGTAAATGTATCTTTCCCCTTAAACAAATGGTTTGGATAGTTATGTGAAATGGGGAAAGAAAGGGGAAAGGAAGTGAAGTTTTTCCAAAAATTATTGTTCTAACTTTTCAAGGAATTTAATGGTTAAAAGTTAGAAAATATCATACCTTAACTTACCCTTCCAAAAATGGATGAGAGTTGTGCACGTGTGGCTGCAAAAATGTCGTTCATAGTCCTCCTTACTTGGTTGTGAAAATGGTGGATGAATCATGCATGTTCAACTGCCACAATTCTGCTCTGAAGCTGCTTCTTCAAGTTGTAGATGAAAGATGGATCTGTATTATCGTATCAGCTGTTAGATCCTCTGCTACTAGATGATGAATCTGAGGAGTCTGTTGAACATGGCTGAAAGTTGTATCTGCTGCTAGATGATGAATCTGATGAGTCTGCTGAATATGGCTGAAAATCTATAAGGCTTGGAAGGTATATATAAAATATATAAGTGACATTTCCCTCCCAGCCTTATTGATTTACTTGTCCTCAAGTGATGACAAACTGATGAAAGGAAATTGGCTTCGTCTGTTACAAAATATGGGTCTTCAAGTCTTCAACGCTTGATGGCACAAATCTTACTATGTGATTAAATGTGTCGATGTCGAACATAGCAAGAAATTGTTGGCTTAGTGGCCATTAATGAATGCCCCTAGCCAACACAAGAGCTCCCACCATTGATTCCAATGGGAGTCAGGATGCCTAACACATCTTTGTAGGTACGAATAAATTTGTCGTAGTCGAGTCACCTACAAGATCCAACGAACAAGGGATATTAATGTACTCCCATTGTTCATTGGCAAGAGTACTTGCCATTAAGGCATGCAAGCCTCTAGGTGTTTTTCAATGATACATAGACTCTAGGACTTTGACTCAAGCAGAGTTTTATTGGTGGAAATGAAGGGGAATGATAATGACAAAGAAAATGGATGGATGTAAGGAAAATGCATGGTGGATGAATACGAACTCTTGCTGTGAAAAATGGATATGGAAATGTCATGCTTTATGGATGTACAATTGGTGGGATTCAAAATCTTTTCAGAAAGGGAGGTGGAAGGTAGTGGTTGTGGAGTTGGATTTGTCTTGAGAATTTTTTTTCATGAATTAGTCTTTGGAAGACCAATTGTGCACATAATGTAATCTCCTTATGATCACTTGATTATCCTGTAACCTGTAAAAAAACTTGGTACAAAGAAAACATAAGTGTGTTCAAGAAGAATTGCGCATATCCTTCATGATTCTTACGCAAAAATTTCGTACCAAATAAAACAGATTTAAGAAAAATCAAAGCGTTGAAAGTAACTCAATTCATGATACCAGTTTCAATCCATTCTTAAAAACAACCATGTAAAATAATACTCCCTGTCAGATAACTCATGAATGTGCTTCGCAATTCTGTTCTGTAAAGCATACAAGAATCATGTGATGAGTTTATGCCATCTCGATTCCTCCAATTGATTTTCGAAATGTGTCTCCAAGTATCCCTTTTTTTTATTTTGAAATCTGCGTGAATTTTGTGAATTATTATTGTCATTATTTTTTTTTATTTTTTTTTAAGTAATAATTAAATGAAAACATCATTTTTTATGTTGATTTTACTTCTTCTTTTTTAAACAATAAATTAAAAACATAAATTTTTTTAATTTATTATTCAAGTTGAATTTTCTTTTAAAATTGTAAAATCAACAAAATTTATTTAGGAAATCCTTAAAATGAAGTTAGTATTTTTTTAAGAAAATCCAAATTTTTAACTAAAAATAAATATAAAATAAATTTTTTTTTAACCATATTAATATATTAATATAATTAATATACTAATGCAATCATAATATATATTAATACAAGTCAAACATTACTTATAAATCAAATCAAATCAATTATTAAAAAAATAAATAAATATATACAAATACAAATCTAAAAACATCAAAACAAATCAAAATTATTACTAAAAATATACAAATATAAATCAAAAGAAATCCAACCTTTATAAATCAAAACAAATAAAACAAATCAAAATTATTACTAAAAATATACAAATATAAATCAAAAGAAATCCAATCTTTATAAATAAAAAAAAATCAAAATTATTACTAAAAATATAGAAATATTAATCAAAAGAAATCCAACATTTATAAATGTAAATCAAAACAAATAAAAAATAAAAAGAAATATAATATATAGCAATAAATACAAAATCCAAACAATTGAAATGAAAAATCCAAAGCGTTCCATATGCAAAGCGTTTGGTTTTGCAAAGTCTGCGATCATCATTGTGAGGGTCTTCCTGCGCTCTGTCCGGGTGAGGATCTTCGCAGCTCCTCTTTTCTTCATTTCCTTCATACCTGGGATCAAGGTCTCAGTTTCATCCATGGCAATGATCCTGACGGTGTTCTCTTCCAAATGCTGGGCGTCCTTGAGCACAAGACGAATGGGATTGTCCAGAACCTCCAGCGCTGTGAGGATCGACGGCAACCCCATCTGAAAGCGGACATCAACGACGGCACTGATGCCCTGAGAGACATGGCCGATGGCTCCAGCACCGGTAAACTCGTCAGTCACCTTTCCCAGCGCTTTTTGGGCCACCAGCGGAAGGCGGAGGCTGCGCAGGGGCGGCCGGTTTTGGCTTTGTCATTATAGGCCTACAAAAGCGGTTCAAGGTCTCCGTTTTCGTTCTTATATCAGCTACAAAAACAATAGAAGTTCATTTCTGATCAGATCGAAGGGTCTGAGGTTAAGACCCTTGCAGCGGCATTCTGTGGCAGAAGATTAAACCCACTGTGGAAGGCTAAAATAATCCTGAGGATTCTAAATCATTTCGGGAGGCCAGATTGTGGAACGGCAGTGCTTCTGGCAAGCATCTCCTGGTATGCCAACAATATATATATGCAGGACTAGGCAACTAACTCTATGTCTAACTAAATCATTTACGATTCAATATAATATGCAAGGGAAGAGGCTCCTAACTTAGGAGGTCCTGGTTGTCCTTCCCTACCGTATCATAGAGAAATCATTGATAAAACCAAAAAAACTTGAAATAAAGACAAGAGAATGAACTTTAATTGTCGTTTAGATTCAAAGAGAGAAAGACTAACTTAGTCTTTTGTTTGTCCTCTCATGTACTAATCCAAACTAAACTAAGATTCATTCATAAGCATAAGAAAGTAAATGACTTGAAACATAAAAGCACAAAAGAATGAATTTCAATTACCATATAAATCATTGGAGAGAGAGCCTAACTTAGACTCTTGGTATCTCCTCATATGATACTTGAAACATAAAAGCAAAAGAATGAATTTTAATTATCATGCAAATCAAATGGAGAGAGAGTCTAACTTAGACCCTTGGTTGTTCTCTCACATGCTGATAAGATTTTAATTCAAAACTCATTCACCAATCAAATCCTTAAACATCTAAACAATGAAATGAAACAAGATCTAATATGAAATAACATGTTTCTCTCATCCTTTTAGAGTGAGCTCAATTCTCTTAAGAACAAGACAAATTATTCCATATACTACATTAAGAAAACTTATATCTAAAACTACATAAATTCATATCCTACATTCTAAAACTACATAATGGAAATATATGAAAAATGAAGCCTTATTCTATTCCATCATCAATTGGATACAATGCTCTAAGAGTCCTCTCCCTTGGAATGGAGGAGGTGCTCCTATTTATACAAAAACTATGATAACAACCTCATACATGTAGGCCCACTATTCTCTCCTTTGACCCACATATTTCTCAACCAATGATGACACATAACCCTATCCTCCATGATCTCCTCCATGAGGTCCATGATCTTCTCCATGAAGCTTATCTTATCAAATTCGAATTTGATCATTCAAGGCCACATAAAGATGCCCTGGAAGCTTCCTTTGTGCCTACACATGTCAACAAACTCATGCTAATTGTTAGGTATAAGTTTAAGCATATTATTTTCTAAGTTTTAGCCATAAATTCACTTAAAAATGTTAAGAATTAATAAACTTTGGAAAAACATTGTTAGAACCCAATAATGAGGTAAATGTAATGATATGGAGGTGGAATGGAGGTGACATGAAGGTAAAATGTGAAAATATTGGTGAATAATGGAGTGAAAATAGGGACTATTTTGAGGCCCAACATCAACTTTATATGTGTCATTAAAAACATAAATTTACAATTCAAAACAAATTCAAGCTGACTTAATCATGATAAACAACTATGAAACTGCCAAATGTGAATACGAAACTAACAAAGGTAAATCAGTTTAAAAGATTGCAGTATTGTATAGCAAACCAAAGCTAATCACAATCCACTATTTAATAGAAAAGTTATATATGTATCATAAGAAATATAAATTTACCATACAAAACAAGTTAGAACTAACTGTAATCATGATAATCAACTAATAAACTGCCCAAATGTGAACAAGAAACCAGTAAAGGTGAATCGGTTTAAAAGCTTGTAGTATTGTAAAACTTTTGTATTCCTGCACTACTGCTATCATCCATGATTTGATAGAAATTCCATCTTTGAATTCAGGCTTTTGTGATCCATAATGAATTAAGAAAATTCTTTTGGTAGAAATCACATAACAGAAATGCCATTGATACACCATTCAAGATGGAAGCTCAACTTTGAAGATAACAATATACGTAAGGCAACAAAATCTCAAGCAATACTCCAAGATATTAAATGAAATTGCAAAGAGAAAATGCTACATGATCCATTGTTTTTTCTATCACTAAAAATAGTGCTTTTCCCCTCACTATACTAGCTATTTCAAATGTTTGCAATCTTATTTCCCTAGAAATCACCACCTGCCACTATTTTGTGTCTAAAACACGTTACAAAAATAAAGTCACCATCCAGATTTTTTATCATTCTAATGTCTATCCTCTAATTAATAGAAAAAATAGCTGCATGTAAATACAAGTAATATCAACATTCAATTCACAAATAACACACCTACACACACATTCAGGAAACCACATAAGCACCAAAACTTCAAATCTAGAAACATCATGATTTTCATGTAATTTCAACATAACACAAATGCATATGTGCAGAACTGAAGATAAAATCTATTTATGTGAAAAATTCTCTCATGAAAAACCACCTCTACACAACTTCATCTGCACAACTACTTCCAAAATCAACATCTCCCTTCCATCAGGTATTGACATTTGAAAGTGATATTAATAAATGTGGGTCCTAGGTATCATGGACAGGAAGCATTTGTTGTGAAAAATGTTCCTAAATAATAACCAAAGAAGAGATTTGTATATTTATTATTTTAATAAACATTTCACAATGTATTTTTTCTCCACACACTCTACCTCTCAACATCTATTATCCCTTTGCACCTCCCTCTTTCCACACAAATTCTGCACATGCATTTTTTCTTCGCATAATCTCTGCACAACACAACCACCTACACAAAAAATCATCTACACAACTTCTTCTGCACTCAATAACGACTTCAGTCATTGATATTCAAATAATATTAATTAATGATTATGTTTTGTGAAATACATCCGTAAATAAGAATTAAAAAATGGTTTATTTATTTATTATTTTAATAAACTTTGCATAAAAAATTCACATAACATTCATACACGCACAACCACCTCCGCACAACTTTGTTTGCACAACTACTCCTGCACTCAATAATTGTAGGTTTTAATCCCGTACAAAAATTGCCTGCATACGAATTCTAAAAAACAGAAAATAAACAATGGCGAGACCATAACACATAAAACAAATATACACAGAGATTTTCCCCTGGATCCCAAAATCGGGACTACCATATTGATTTTTCATTATATTCCTTTCAATCTTACAATACATATTTATACATGTCGAATCATCAACAAACCCCAATCCACTAACCCTGGATTAGAACATAACTGTAGTTCCCTTTACTAGATCTACAAAATACCATGGATTGAAAACCATCACGCCCAAAACCATGTGCAAAAACCATGCACAAAACCATAGGTAGCTCCGCCCACCTAATATAGGGTCCCAAAAGAAAATAACACAACCCAACAATCTCCCACTTGTTGTTTTCTTTCCACAGGGGACCACACCAGAGCTTAGTTATTTATCCAGCCCTGCAATGCCCATTGTTTCTCTACACCAAGAGAACTTCTCAAAGCTCACAGATTTTTTCAATGCATCTATAGTATTCTTCAAAGTGTCCACCTTTACCAGCAAAACCTTTTTGTCTTCTATCATATCCCTCACAAAGTGATACTAAACATCAATGTGCTTTGTCTTTGAATGGTAAGCAGGGTTCTTTGCCAAGAAAATTGCACTTTGGTTTTCACACTCTATTCTTATAGGTCCCTGTACTAACCCCATACTTGAACACAATCTCTGCAACCAAGCTACTTCCTTGCTTGCATGAGTAGCTGCCATGTATTCTACCTCTGTAGTTGATAGTGCCACTACAAATTGTTTCTTACTCATCCAATTGATTGCACCTCAAAATAGGTTAAACACATACCCACTTGTAGATCTTCTTTGATCCAGATCTCCAACCCAGTCTGCATCAACAAAGCCACGAATATCCAATACTCTTTCCAATCCTGGCCTTCCTTGATAGCACAAACCATAATCACTAGTGCCACGTAAATACCTGAAAACCTGCTTCATTGTTGTCCAATGCTCCTTCCCTGGTTTTAGCATAAACCTTCTCAATACTCCCACTGCATGTGCAATGTCTGGTCTAGTACAGACCATTGCATACATCAGGCTATCGAATGCACTTGCATATGGAACACGAGACATGTCCTCTTCCTCTTCTTGTGTCTTGGGACACTGCTCAACAGATAAATTTACACCTACAAGAATAATAACCTTCACTGATTTACTATCCTGCATATTAAACCTCTACAATATTATCTCGAAATACTTCCTATGGTTTAACCAGAGCTTCCTCTTTTCCTGATCTCTTTTAACATCCATGCCCAAAATATAGTTTGCAGCACCAAGATATTTCATGTCGAATTTGAAGGACAAATAGGTCTTCAAATCCTGGATAATTTCTTTGTCGTTTCCAACCAGAAACATATCATCCACATACAGGACCAGATAAATAACATGGTCACAAATTAATTTAAAATACACACAGTGATATGTTTTGCTTCTAGTGAAGCCAAGTCCCCGTATAAATGTATCAAATTTCTGATACCACATCCTTGGTGACTATTTTAACCCATACAGAGACTTTTTTTAACTTGCATGTCATTTCATTCTTACCCTTCATTGCAAAGCATCCAGGTTGCTTCATGTAGACCTCTTCTTCCAGATCCCCATGAAGAAATGTTATCTTCACATCCATCTATTCTACCTCAAAATCAAAAGCAACAACAATAGATAAAACTAATCTAATAGAAGCTACCTTGGCAACAGGAGAAAAATATCAGCAAAATCAATTTCGGGCACTTGGGAATAACCTTTTGCTACCAACCAAACTTTGTATTTCTCCACCTTTCCTTCTGCACTCGTCTTCTTCTTGAACACCCATTTGCTGCCAATGAGTTTCCTTCCAGCCGACAACTCCACTAGATCCCAAGCCTCATTTTTGTGCAAATATGTCATTTCATCAACCATGGCATTTTTCTATAGTTTTCCATCCTTTGAATCTACTGCTTCCTTTATAGTTCTGGGATCATCATTAGTAATAGATAAAGAAAAAATTGAACATAAATCAGATGGAATATGCCTTTATAGCTGCCTTTTTTCTCGAACTAATCTTCTCACAACCAGAGTTTGTGGCTCTTCATCTTCTGATTCTGCTTCTGCTGTAGAGTCTGGTTCTTCCTCCTTAAGCTCAAACTCTATCTTCTCAAGTTCCTTTGGTTGGACTTCATGTTTAATAACATCTTTCACCTCTTTGAACACCACATCTCGGTTTTACACAACCTTCCTTGTTATTGGGTTCCAAAGCTTATAACCCTTTAAACCATCCTTATACCCAATAAAGATGCACTTTTCAGATTTACTATCCAACTTTTCTCTTTTCTCCTTTGGAACATGTACATATGCATCACATCCAAATAACCTCAGATGTGAAAGATAAGGTTTTTTACTAGTCCATACCTCTTGTGGAGTCTTATCCTCCAACGCTAATGAAGGTGACTTGTTGATCAGGTAACATGCAGTCTCCACCGCCTCTACCCAGAATTCCTGTCCTAACCCAACACCACTTGATAGGGAGCACATTCCTAGATTTTCTCAATCACTGGAGCCCCAAAATTTGTGAAATGATTTCATAATATCCTGTTGATTTATAATCTAATATTGATCCTCCTGAACAGGGAGAAATTCCCTATATTATCTCCTCCTCAAAATCTACATAATCTTCGCAATATTCTCATAGTATTCTACAAAAATAAATAATATTAGGAACAAATATGCAATTATCTCTAAACCTTCCTAATTAACATATTAAAGTTAAAATATGTCATCTAATGAAAAAAGAGAGGTTTAATGTGTTGAAGTATGGTTAGATGGGCCTTAATTTATTTCTAATTTAGAGGCCCATCATACCCCCCTGGTGAAAGTGTTTCTCATCCTCTGAGAAACTTAGTGACATAATTGTGCCTCATTCATCACCCTGGTGGCCTCCTTAACATTCCAAGCTACCTGAGAAGGAATTTTGGAAAATCTTCTCTTGATCCATTCTCTTCCTCTTCTTCTCCATCTCCTTCTTCTGTAGATCCATCCTTTTCTCCAAGTTTTAATTAGGCTTGTGCTTGTGCCTTGAGAAAATTTTCCCTATTAATGTCCACAATGTTTGCCCATGATACAGTTTTTTGACTCTCTTGAATTAAAACTACTACCCCAATGTTTTGTCACTGTGATTTTCCAAAGTTTGGAAAGCCAATACTCCCAATCTATTATAGGGGTAAAAGAGAAGTTTTATCCATACTAGTTAGAGGAATAAAAACTTCAAACTCAACTCAAAAAAAAATTCATTTCCTTTCTTATCTTGCTTAACTCAAAATAAACATTCTCATTCAATCTTTTTTATTCTCAAACTACTATTAGAATTTTGGTTGAAGGAATGACAGGTTTTGCAGGTTTCCTATCCATATATGGAAGAGAAAAATGTGTACTTACCCTTCTCTTAGATGTACCTCTTCAAATCTAGGGTAAATTTGCTCAAAATTAGGCTTTTTGCAGCTCTCTGGACTTTCCTGTAGCACATTGTCTTCTCTTGTAGCAAATTTGTTTCTCCTGTAGCACACAGTCTATCTCTCTTTTAGTAGGCTTGTTTCTCATGTAGAAGCTATGCCCAATCCTATAGCACCTAAAAATCAAATCTATATCTCTTTTGTAGCACCCTAGGAAGCCCCTGGTAGCATATAGCTCGTCCTTTTGTACCTTGATGGGTTTCTCCAACTGTTTCTTGGGAATGAGTAATTTTGCAAATGAATTTGAGTCTCATACTTTTATTCCCTTTTGTGGTAATGACACAGAGCACTTTGGTGACTAGGCCTCTGCACGAATTTCCTCTTTTAGTCATTGTCCCCACTCCTTGTAATCATGACCCTTCTTAATTTGGCTTTTCCAGAATGCATGAGTGAGGGAGTTAGTTGCACCTAACTGGTTGAGGATGTTCGAGACTATTACCTCATCTCTCATGTATTGAAAACAAATTTCTAACCATAATACACTCAACAGAAGAGGTGAAGAATATTTCATACCTGTACCTACCTGATGGTTGTTGAAGAGGCATGCATGCTACTGCTGAGTTGATGATCGATCCATGGTTCTCTGGAGGTGCTAATTTCCTTGTTTTTCTTGTGCATAGGTCTTCACATGATGTATTTTACTGATGGAACCTTTCTTTCTTGTAAGTATCTCTCTAGTTTTCGATTTGTTGTTGATGGAATGGATGGATTATCTGATGGTGTGCCCCTTATCACTTTAGAAATGACTTCATGATGCTCAAGGTGGCTAGATCTTTTGCTCTGTGGGTGAAAAAAAATGATTATGGGATTTGATGTGACTGTACATGCTGCTACAGGAGGAATTTCCCTCCTGTAGTAGTCACTTAATTATTATTTAAGACCTTATATTGCATGTGGAACTGAGAGCAAGTCATAAAAGGTACAAGGAGAGGACTAAAATCATCAATAGGTGGTGGAAAAATTGAAAGCAGAGTTTTTTGTTTTTGTTTTTATGTATTGTAGAGTGGAATTTGAAGATGAATTTTGGCTAGATGGAGTGGATGGGTGATGAAAGTGGTGTTGGGGGACCTCTTTCAACCTTTCCTAAAGAAGACATGACCTTTTGACCCCTTCCTCCAATCAGATCTGCCTCTTGTAGCATTTATAGCTCCTCCTGTATCATTTTAGGCTACTCTTGTAGCATTTCTAAAATGAAGTATGCCTAATGCAATTTTTTGTTTTTCCAGAAATGGATCAATTAGGGGAGCAAACAATGCATACTTTGACACCTCCCCGGCAATGACACCAAAAAATGACAAGCCCTAGTATTGTAACAAAAATTTTGCAACTCCTAAGGCTACAAACTTAAATTATCAACTCAAGGTTCGTACAAACTTAATAGGTGTTGACATTGTATTTGCAGCATGCAATGTGTCCTCCTTTCATTGATCTAATGAAGTGAATGTCATAAAATATAACCTAAACTAGTTGCAGAAATAAGCCATGCTACTCTAATTGCAAATAAATAAATTCAATTATTCTACTTGAAAAATAAAAATCATTAATCTAATTGCAAATTTCTGGGGAAGAAGAAAGTTAATCTACAACAGGTAACTATGAAATTTAGAAACTAAGTCTACTTCACTTGCGTTGAAGAGTTTCAAATGTGAAAATTGCTTCCTAACCCTATTTGTTGTTTTGTGCTTGTAGTGGAGGAAATAGGGGTCTGTAGTGGTCCTTAGGTCTCCCTAATCATGGATTTAGAGCCTAGGGGTCATTATTCATCTAGACTAAGTCAAATTTGTAGTGGGGATCAAAATTGGTGAAGGAAAGTGATGCTACAGGTTTGCTACAGATGATTGCTACATGAGGCCTATAATGCTACAAGAGCAAGAATCTTATTAAATTCCCAAGTAAATAAAACTAAAATGGGATGGAATTTTGATTATTATTAAGTATGATGTCTTAGGTCTCCACTCCAAGTTGAATCACTCCAAAATACCCTGATAACACGTGCTAAAAAATAGCAGAAAATTAATACTCTAAAAACTAGAAATTCAAGAACTAGTGAGGTAGTTAACCTATCAAATACCTAATCTAATCAAGTGAAAATGCATTGGATGATTTTTTTTATTATCTTTAATATTTTTATGACCTAATCCAAGTGGAATCAACTCAAATGAAGTTCATTAGCACGTTCTAAAGAATAGCATAAAATTACTATTGTTTTTCTACAAGGGACTTCCAGAAATTCTATATTTGTGAACTAGTAAACCAATCCAAGTAGCTCAATGATGAATATGACTTTTCAAAGTTTTTCTAAGGATTAATAATTCTTTTGAATCTATAAATAACCTAAAAAATATCTTACTTCAATCATTTTACCCAATCCTACAACAAAATAAGCATCAATATTGAATGCAAAAATAATAAAAACAAGAATAAGAGGTGCATGTGAATAAGAAGTGAAAAGAAGAAAAGGAAATTATACAAAAGGGATCAGAGGCTCCTGGGATATCCAAGCCCAAGGATACTCAGATTCCTATTGGGGATACTAAGATTTATAAGCTAAAAATGGCACCAAACTTCATTATTTGAATCAATCCAAGTACATCCCTGCTAGAAATGAAAGTGGAGTTGTGTAAATACAATTTTTCTCCACAAGAAGACTAAAATATGCATGCCCCTAGAATTAAATTTGAATTAGTACTTATATGAAATGATGAGGAAGCATTCTCCTTGAAAGGAGGAACCTTTCCCCTCCAAAATCCCTCAAATAATGGATTTGGTTCCCAACACTAGGAATCTGCATAAAATGACGAGGAACACATTCCTAGATTTTCTCAATCACTGGAGCTAAAAAAATTGTGCAATAATTTCATAATATCCTATTGATTTATTATGAAGTCTT
This sequence comes from Pinus tabuliformis, assembly GCA_031772625.1. NCBI lineage: Eukaryota > Viridiplantae > Streptophyta > Pinopsida > Pinales > Pinaceae > Pinus > Pinus tabuliformis. The sequence goes on from CM062804.1 coordinate 621,018,140, forward strand.
GATCCTCCTGAAGCAAAAAGAAAGTCCCTATATTATCTCCTCCTCCCAATCTTCATAATCTGCCGAATATTCTCACAGTATTCTACAAAAATAAATAATATTAGGCACAAATATGCAATTATCTCTAAACCTTTATAATGAACATATTGAAGTTAAAAATATGTCATATGATGAAAAAATGGAGGTTTAATGTATTAAAGGTTGGTCAGATGGGCCTTAATTTATGTCTAATTTAGAGGCCCATCAGGTACCAAGCCTGGAAAGGTGCATTCTGATTTGGATTGTAATAAGAGTAATGTGCACATTGCATGCCCTATTGATATGGTCGGGTTCCTTAAGGCCTTCTTTGATTAATGAAGAAAATTTTCTCTGACCCTCCTTCAACCCCTTGGTATACAACTTTTAGGCTTGGAAAAGAGGGGCATTTTTTTGCATGATTTTCTTCACGAACTATGCATATTTCTATGACATTCGGTGGGCATTCATTCCTAAGATGTCTTTTAGTGCATCTAGGGAAGAAAATAGCTAGTTCCCTCTCTACTTCCTCTTGATTTCTTTTGATTTTCATGGTATATGTTATCACTCCAGGAAACTCTCCTAGGTTGTAGCTCGGAGATACCTAGTAACATATAATCTTCAATATTGTTCTCTGAACTATTGGAATGAATGATGGTTTGGATCAAGCCAAATAACCATTTCAACTCTGTTTTTACTCAAGACATGCATGAACACCCTCAGCTTTCTAAGGCTTTAGACCACGAATGCTCAATAGTTTGTAGATTCTACGAATAGATGGAGAATACCGACTATACCAGCAAATGCATATATAAACACATACGAATGGCCAGCTACAAGAAGTAAAAGAAGCTTGCAAATCTAATTTATCATCGCAAAGATAAGATGAAAATTATCTGGCATTAGACACAGAAGAAACATGAACAACCTATTCAATTGAAAATCCAATTTATCAACGCAGAGATAAGATGACAGTTATCTGGCATTAGACACAGAAGAAATCATGAATAGACTATCCAAGTACAAGCTTAGAACAGAAGAGAAATGGATATTGAACATATAACAACAAAAGAAGCTTATATTTGCTAGAATGAAGATGAGACGCTTGAGTAGCAAAGTCTCTACAATCTCTAGAAGTTGAACCCTTGTTACATTTAACTCTCAGCCATTTATAGGCCCTTTACAATGCTCCTAAGCTCTCAAAGGCTCGGAGTGTCTTAATCTATCCTCTTTGTTTCTTCAACAACTTGATTCCATGACTAGGCATGCATGGACTCGGGGGTTTCCTCTTCTGACAGAAGAATAACCACATTTTGATATTTTAGCTGCGCTGGTAGGGAGCTCTCTCGTGCCAGAGATGGCCCATGATCTTTCTTGGGTTGATTTGGCTATGTTTCATTGTTGATGCTCCATGATCGATTTTGTTGCGGGCTGCATTGTGCTGTGCTGTCGCCTTTCCCCTTCCAACCTTCTGTCTTACGGTATCTGTCTCACGGCCTTTGCTAGGTGATGGAATGGGTCTGCATGCCTTTTGGAATCCTTTCAAATGCTTAACAATGATTTTTTTTTGTTTTATACAGAAAACGCTGCAACCCTTTAAATCTCGCCCATTTCTGTTTCTTTCCAACTTCAAAATTTATCAAGTATGGTTTATTCATCTATCAGGTCCACCCTTAATCATTGTTTCCTGTCGCAAAATGGCCTGTCCCTTGGTTTGTTTAGAAATGCGTCAAAAAATTGAAAATACATTGAAAATGGCCTTTGGCAGACATGAAAATATTATGTATTTTCATTCCCGAACCCTTTCGGGTCTGGGCCTTATCACATCGGCGCCGCTCCTTAGTTCCCTTTGTATTTCATTAAATAACGAAAATATGTGAAATACATTAAAAAATGGATTTCTGCAGACTTGAAATCTTATGAAATATTATTTAGAACCCCATCAGGTCTAGTTCATCGGGACACACATATACCTGTGCATAGGCCCCGCCCCTTGGTTATCTCCAATTGCAAAACCCCGATGTAATGTGGGTCGTCGATCTGCGCACTTGATCAACAGTCCACGTTGAATTTCCGATCGCCATCGCAATGCCCACATGGTCTGTGCCTCTATCTGCCTATGCTGATTACGACCACCAATCATATCCATCGATTGCGACCGCAAATCAGATCCGCCAATGCAATCTGGACCGTTGATCGGCCAAATCAGATGACTGTCATGCATTTCTCAGTTTAAGCATGCGATACATGGTTTTTCATGGTTTTAGAGTGTTTTAGCCTCCCGATAGTGCTTTTGTGCCATGCTAAGGGCTCTTGGCATGTGATTGTTTCTATCCTTGGCATGATTCTAAGCAAATTTTAGAGACTTTGGGAGTGTTTTGGATCCATTTTTGGGCCAAATGCCAACAAGGCTAACACTATCCATTGTCAATGCAAAGTTATGCATCATTTAACTCTTGAAATCCTCCAACATGTTCTTTGTCTCAATCTTGATGAATGTTGTGGAGGGAGAGGAATTGACCAAACCTTGACTAGACCTACCCTTTTTCCTAGCAACCCTAGAGTGATTCTTGAATACAGTTTTGATGTCATCATAGGGCAATTAATAGATATATCCTCTAGAAAGCATGTTGAGGGTTTCCGACATATCCTTTCTTATCCCTTGAATAAGAACAAGCTTGAGTGACTCTGGATCAAGGGTACAATTGGCCCTCCTATAATTGAATTGAAATATCTCCTCATAGTCCTCTAGGGATTCATCAAGTCCAAGAGTCACACTAAAGATTTCTTCCTTGGTTTCTTTAGACCTACAATAGCCCCTATACTTATTGTTGAAATCATCTTGCATTTGGGCCCAGGTAGTGATGCTATCCCTAGGTAGACCCATAAATGAATGCAAGGTTGCATCTTTAAGGGTGGAGGGAAACAACTTCAACTTCTGCTCATCAGAGGCATAGTCATAGCTCCTATAAGCAACAACAAATTCAAAATGAAGTTGTTAGGTCCTCGGAGGTTAAGCCATGGAAGTGTGGAAGGGAAGTAGGGCTTATATTCTTCATTCTAGACTCTCTATTGGTTTCTTTGATGGGGAAAACCTCATTGTTCCTATTTTCAACCATATTTTAGGTAGGTGAAGTCGGTACTTCTTCTTCCCCAATAGGTTCTCCAAAAATTTCTGGTCGCTCACTTAGAGGTTCTTTTAACTCCCCTGCGGTAAGAGAGGGAAGTTCATAGTCACCGAAGAAGAGTGAAGGTTGACTGCTTGATGGTGTGGGAGTTTTTGGTAAGAATCTCCTACAAGGCATGAAAGAAATTTTTTATTTTTATTTTTATTTTTTTCACTTTTTCAAAATTGAATGCAAAAAAAATGCATAAGCATAAACAACATCTACTTAGACACCTCCCTGACAACGGTGCCAAAAAGTGGTGAGCCATAGTATTGCACCAGAATGTTGTAACTCCCAAGGTCTCCTCAACTCAAATTATCAAGTCAGGGTTCATACAAACTTAAAGGTCGCAGTGCTATATGCACAGTAGGTTAGACTCTACTCATGCCACCCTTAGTCATGACATTAGATCAAGGTGTTCAGAGACCATTCCTCCCACTGAACTATAGTGAAAGCTTGTTAATGAAAGCATAATTGAAAATTGATTCTAGCTATGAAAGTGAAAATGTTATTTGCTCAACTTGTAGATGCTAATTAATCATTTCATGGAAGGAAGAGGAATAATCTACTTGCAGAAGGAAAGCTAATTTATCTTACATAATTCATCAAACCATCAACATAATTTCATGTATCATCTATATATTTGACTCTTTCTTGAAAATCATAAATCTAACTTGCATCATGCTTGTGATTGAGAAATATTAATTCTGTTATGTTTTGCAATGAGGAAAAGGAATGGTTGGAGTGATCTAGGATCTTATCTTGATCATCAAATCAAAAATTGGGGTAATTATTCATATTGACTGAGCTATGGCTGAAGTGGGGAGAAAAGCAGGTGAAGAAAAGTGGTGTTATAGGCCTGCTACAGGTGTTTCCATAGGAGGTCATGTATTGCTACAGGAGGACCTGTAATGCTACACGAGGGATTCTGAGAGCCTTTTTAGGGTGGAGATGATGTCTTTAGGGCATGAATAGGTAGATAAAGTTTGGAGAGAGTGAAGGAAGGTTGGGGAAGCCTCTTATCCAAGCCTGGGACCTATCATAGGTTTGTCTTACACCAAGATGAATTCCCATGGTGTCCTAAATTTCCTAGGCAAAGTGACTATGGAAATAGTGTTTTGGGGGCATAATTGAGGGATGGAAAGATAATATAGAAGTCTAAAATGGAGTTGAAAGAGGTTCCTTCCCCTGCATATCAACTTAGCTCTACAACCAGCCACATACATACATGCATTGATCATTAACATAGTGATATAAACTATGATTGAAAAGATGAGTTGAATTTGAATAACATCTATTTCATGACATAACACTACTCTAACCAATGTACTGAACCCTAAGTTACAAAGAATAAATATGAAGAAGGACAACAAACATCTATCTATTTCCAAGAAATCATAAATAAAATGTTTTTGGGTTAAGATTGTGAATCCCTCCAACCATTATACCGCAATAGAGGTGATGTAGAAGTAACCAACTTCTCATTATCATAAAGTAAAAGTCTCATACATCACATGAAAGTAAAAATAACAATGTCAAGATCTGAGCTCAATAGATACACCTAGCTGAATTAAAACTTTGAATCCTAATTACCTTTTCATCTTGTTTATTTATACAAAAGGGTAGATGATAGAATCTCCCTTGAAAATAGGAGTGATTCCCTCCTTGATCTCAGAAATGGTTGATTTTGTCCCTCTTGAGCTTCACTTGTACTAGAAGTTACTCAGTTGCCAATGAATTCAAACTGGTGAGAGAGGATGTTGTGATCCCAAGCCCAGTTGGGAAGTTATGGAGGTGGAAAAACCCCCTAGATTCTCTCTCTTGGCATTATGATACATGTGTTGTACTTGATGGAAACCCACTTGTAGCAGAACAACTCACTTGTATATGGTAACTAGATGAATCTACAAGAGAGATATCAGATGTGATAGAATGCATGGAAGTTGTGTTTACAAATGTGAAAAAATGCAGGGAATAATGTACAATGGAAAATCACATTATAACAAGTCTATTCAGAGGGAATAAAGTAATGGTACAAAAGAATAGGATGAAGGAACAAAGGACTACAGATCAGAATCAAGAAGTTGAAGAAAAAGGACATTTTCAGGTATGTTAAGTTGTATACACGGGTTCACTGTACAAAAAGAGTGTATACATATGCATGCACTTTCACAGAAGGAAAAGTGCGTATGGGATGGAAAATCAAGGTTTTGGTTCAAGATATTAGTCTGAGGTTTTGGTCTGAGGTATTTGTTCCAAGGTAGTGGTACAAGGTATTTAGTCCAAGGTATTGGTCCGAGGTATTGGTCCTAAGTGGTTTTGGTCCAAGGTATTGAGAAAGGCCTAAGACTATATAAGGAGGAGAAAATCAAAGGGATATTTCACATGTAATGAATATCTTATTGAAGTGTTAGATCAAAAGCAAAATATGCATGTTATGGGTTTATGATGTTTTGCTTGATCTAGACTAAGTATGCACCTGAGTGTTTGATGATGGATCAGGATCATAATGATTTATCATTATGGGATTTGATAATAGATATACTAGATCTGATGGCTAACACACGTTTTATCCTTTATATGTGATGATCTGGGTATGTCTGAAGTCTGGAATTGCAACGAAGTTATAAGTAAGTATTTGCAGATCTATACGCTGGTTCGCTTTGGTGAAGGTATGTATACACATTGGTTCGACTCTTCCAAGTAGTGTATGCAAAAGAAAATCTTGGTGTTCAGGGATGATTGATGTTTCAGATCAATTTTGTTGTTTTGTCGTTGTTTTACTGTTGTTTGTCAATGATGTCTTCTTAGATCTGAAATTAGAACTAAATGTATAAAGAAATTAAGTCTGATTGATTAATTGATTGAAAAAGAAGGGTGATCCTTGTTGCTATCTGTTTATAACTTTGTAATATGACAGTAGATCTTCAGAATGTCACTGATTGGTACAGTTTGTGGTTCATAGGTTTTATGATTCAGTATCTTTAGAGGTATACGCATGTTGGGCTAAAGGAAGTAGCATATACATGTAGGTTGGCTTCATTGAAGGAGCGTATATAGTCTGACACATGATTTTTGAGGTTACAGTTGGTCCTGGCTTTTGATGCAATGTTCCAGGTTTAGATCTATGTATTGGTTACAATGATCTGTCTATTCTAGTTGATTGGTTGAATTTGATTAAGTTTTAATGAATGGTTGATTCAGTTGTGTTAGAGGTTCAATGATTTATTGATTCAATATGTCAGAGGTTTCAGTGATTGATTGATTCAATTATGGTTGATTCATAGATTGATGATTGGTTTCAGTTATGTTAGAGATTGATGATTGAGTTTCAGTGATTGGTTTTGATGGTTGTATTGCAGTGGTGATTGATTTTGAGCTTCAATGTTACTAATGAGTCTAGTGTGAAAATTTGATGAAATGTGGCCTTCATATTGTAGTATTGTGTACTAGGAGTATCCAGTGTGAAAATTTATGAAACGTGGTCCCTCGAGGATACTGAGGGTTGAAGCCTTCAGTGAGGAAGTCGAAGCTTCCTGCCAGTAGTGGCTAGTGATTTGATCAGGGGGTTGGATCTCCCTTACAGTAGCAGCTGGACAAGAAGTGAAGGTTGGATCCTTCTGTAGGCCGGTGCCTACGTAGTAAATGGATCAGCTAGTACAAGAGCTAGGGGGTTGTAGCTCCCTTCTAGTAGAATCTAGAGAACGAGAGAAGGTTGCAACCTTCTACAAGTGGGTGCATGCGTACTGGTATGAGTCTCAACTAGTACAAGATTGTAAATAGGTTTTTCTTATATTAAAAGAAGACAACAGTAGGTGGTTTTCACCCACATTGGGTTTCCACCTTAAATCTTGGTGTTCATGTGTGTTGCTTATGTGTGATGGTTTATTATGCTATTACTGCACACGGTTACTGTTTAATGTTTAATAAAGTACTGATGCACTAATTAAAGATCAACATATGATGAATCATAACTTCACTAGATATACGATGGTTGCCTTGAGAACAATTGTGTGCACACGCGAGTTCCCTTCACTAAAGTAGCATATATAAATTTGATTATGAAATTGAAAAATTTATTGATTCGAAAATACTGATTCACCCCCCCTCTTAGTATTATTTCCAATAATTTGTATCAGAGTAGGTCCTTTGGAAGAATCTTGATCGCTTGAAGGAGATTCGTAGAAACAATGGGAGAGAATCTAAAGAAGAAAGCACCTCAAAAGAAGAAGACATATCATGGTAATTGTTATAGTGGAAGAGACGATTGGCCATTATGTCAAAGCAACTCCTCATATTCAAAATCACCTCAGAATGAAGATGAACAAGAAAAAGAATTAACAGGTATGAATTTGTTGTCCTCTAGTGATACATTTCTCTATTCATTTGAAGATAATGAATGTGACAGCGAAACAACTGAATTTTCTCTTATGGGTGAAAAAGAAAGAAATCAAATAGAGGCAGAGTTTAAAAAGCTCACAGACGCAATTAGATATCAAAAGGATCTAATTGATAAAAGGGAATGTGCCTACAAAGAGGAAGTTACCAGATTAAAATCCCAGTTGGAGGAAGGAAACAAAGTAAGGAAGCAGTACAAGGAAAAGAAAGACAATTTTAAAGGCTACAGGATGAGGTGACATCATTGAGAACTAAAGTGAATGAAAAGGACACAACAACCAAGGAACTTTTAGAAAGAACTAGCTACTGTGAAGGTCTTGAAGGTGTGATCATTTCTCTAAAAGTTGATCTCAAAAATTCAAATAAGTAGAATGAAGAACTACTCCTAGCATTTGAAGAACAAGAAAATGAAGTTCTCAAATTAAGGCAACAAGTGGAAGAAAGAAGAAAAGCTGAAGAAATCATGAAGAAGCGGTATCTTGAAAAGGAAGAGCAATATCAGGTTGAGGTAAATATCCTAAAAGATAAATTAGAAGAAAACGATAAACTTTTCCAATTTCAAGATAGTACTAAGATTTTGGATGATATTCTTAGTAGTCAAAGGTCTCCTACCATCAAATCTGGCCTTGGTTTTCATGAAACAGTTAAAGGTGAATCTAGCTCACAAACTGAAGCAAGGAAATCTAGTGCAAAATCTGAAACACTCAACAAGGAGATAAGAGGTCAACCCCATCAACAACCAAGGAAAGAAAGTCTTCAAAGAAAATCATTGACTCCTAACTATGGAAGTGTTAATCGATTCTTTCCTCTGATGCATATAGTTGAATGTTTTGTATGTCATAATTTTGGGCATGTTGCAACAAGATGTAGAAATAGAATGGTTCAAGCTAATAACCATCACACAGAAAGATCATCAGCTTCTAGGTACTTCAAGGGATATTATTTTTCTTGCAATATGTTTGGTCACAAAGCCATTGATTGCTATAGAAGGAATATGAAACATATAAGATGTTATGCTTGTAACAAGTTTGGGCATATAGCAAAATAATGTAGGAGAAAATCTCGACCAACATACCAAAAGGAACAAACATCATCACACTCCAAGGTATGGAAGAAGAAGGAATTATAGTCAGAAATATGTGGCATAGCTTAGTATACAGACATAACAGACTCAGAAGGAACTGAAAGTATGAAATTTCAGTGTCCTAATTCTCATACGTAGTTATCATGAAGACAAATTGTGTATATATGTGAGTTAGAAGATGCACAGTCACGTATATGTTGGTTTAATGAAGAAGTGGTGGGTCAGACTCAGAAAAATGATCTGAAATGATTAAGACAATTATCAATTATCTTTTATGTCTTGATGATAGATGACTATAGTCTGTGGATGTTATTTAGAAGTGCTTTTGATCCTCATAAGTTGTTGATAACTTGATGTATATCTGATTGATGATGATGCCTTGATATTTCTTACTGATATATGCAATGATCAAATATGACAGTGAACAGGTGGCACAGGTTCAGGGGGAGAATATGCTATGATTCTAAAATTGCATTGTTGGCATTATGTTTAGAATTTATTTGTACCTAATGATTCTTATCAATGGTGATGATGCTTATCTGGCTAAAGTGTTTAAATGATACATCATGCTATGTTGCGGTTATAAGTTGTGTATGATGATTACTTAAGTTGCATATTGATAAATATCATTGGTTGGGCAAGAGAATGGTGTTATTGCAAGTCTCATGAAGACATATCTATTTGAAGACATGGCTTACTTAGTCACATAATGATGATGACTTCTTACTTTATGATGATAATTTTGATACTCACACATGTTGATTATCATGGTTGATGCTTACCAAATGTGGGATGTTCTGTAGTGATGATACATGGTTGATATATTGAGGGCTCTTTTGGAAAGATCATGAAATTCTTGATGATGACGTTATGATCATAGATGATGACTATGGTACATATGATATGAATGATTTTGTGTTACTGCTTGGAGATGATTCATGGAAGGTTATGATAAGGCTCTTTCTACTAAGGAAACAAAACAAATTGATCTTAATGAGGTCAAGAGGATGAGTTTATATCTATATGCAACATACTTTGTCACAGGTTGATGATATTTACATTGTCACATCTTGGGAACTGATGATGGACATATACAGGTTGTTGGTCTGGATGTTGCTAACAAATACCTAAGGATCAGATCATATATGGTGTATGATAGTTGTTGATGACTATCATGGTCTTGTTTAGATCTTTGGTCTCTATTATAAATGTCATGTATATCATTCGATGTAAAGGTCATATAAAGACCCATGATGTAATAATATGTCTATGTCTGTCATAGTCTTTTAATGAGTCCTTTTGGTCATATGATGTAATTTATACCCCCACTATGCATGGGAAGGATGATGTAATAATTGCTATATTTCATTCATGTATAAACATTTGGTATATCCCCACTTGGTTGGGTAGATGAGTCAAATTTGGTATATCCCCACTTGGTTGGGAGATTGATGTATGTATGAGTCATTTGTGATAGGAAGGCCATACTCACATAGTTGAGTTATAGAGTCATGTTATTTCTTTTAGAAAATATATTTGCATACTTTGCATGTGCTCAAGGGGAGCATGGATGGTATAGTTCATCTCAAAATGTACAAAGGGAGAGTTTAATCAGAGAATTCAGCATGTGCCTAGGGGGAGCATGATCAATGTCCATATTCAACTGTTCAAATATGAAAGTCTTCATTTTGGTCAACCCTTTACCCTTGATATCAAAGGGGGAGAGTATCTTGGTCCACCCTTTGCCCTTGATGTCAAAGGGGGAGAGTATTTTGGTGTTGCTTGTTATCTCTAACAGTTTCTACAACTTGCAGTAATCAACACCAACATGGTTGCCATCAAGTCCAAAGGGGGAGATTGTTGGAATTATGATACATGTGTTGTACTTGATGGCAACCCACTTGTAGTAGAACAACTCACTTGTATATGGTAACTAGATGAATCTACAAGAGAGATATCAGATGTGATAGAATGCATGGCAATTGTGTTTACAGATGTGACAAAATGCATGGCAGTTCAAAGGAATCAGTTCAGAAGTAATGTACAATGGAAAATCACATTATAACAGGTCTATTCAGAGGGAACAAAGTAATGGTACAAAAGAATAGGATGAAGGAACAAAGGACTACAGATCAGAATCAAGAAGTTCAAGAAAAATGACATTTTTAGGTATGTTAAGTTGTATACGTGGGTTCATTGTACAAAAAGAGCGTGTACACACGGGTTCATTGTACAAAAAGAGTGTATACGTATGCACGCACTTTCACAGAAGGAAAAGCACGTATGGGATGGAAAATCAAAGTTTTGGTCCGCGGTATTGCTTTGAGGTATTTGGTCCAAGGTATTGGTCTGAGGTATTTAGTCCAAGGTCTTGGTCTGAGGTATTGGTCCTAAGTGGTTTTGGTCGAAGGTATTGGGAAAGGCCTAAAACTATATAAGGAGGAGAAGATCAAAGGGGTAATTTCACATGTAATGAATATCTTATGAAGTGTTAGATCAAAATAAAAATATGCATGTTATGGGTTTCTGATACTTTGCTTGATCTAGACTAAGTATGCACCTGAGTGTTTGATGATGGATGAGATCTAATGATGGATCAGGATCATAATGACTTATCATTATGTGATCTGATAATGTATATGCTAGATCTGATGGCTAACACACGTTTTATCCTTTATATGTGATGATCTGGGTATGTCTGAAGTCCGGAATTGTAGCGAAGTTATAAGTAAGTATTTGAAGATCTATACACTAGTTTGCTTTGGTGAAGGTACATATACACGATGGTTCGGCTCTTCCAAGTAGCGTATGCAAAAGAAAATCTTGATGTTCAAGGATGATTGACCTATCAGATCAATGCTTCTATTTTGTCATTGTTTTACTGTTGTTTGTCAATGATGTCTTCTTAGATCTGAAAATAGAATTGAATGTATAAGTAAATTGAGTCTGATTGATTGATTGAGAAAGAAGGGTGATCCTTGTTGCTATCTATTTATAATTTTGTAATATGACAGTAGATCTTCAAAATTTCACTGATTGGTACAGTTTGTGGTTCAGAGGTTTTATGATTTAGTATCTTTAGAGGTATACGCATGTTGGGCTAAAGGAAGTAGCGTATACACGCAGGTTGGCTTCATTGAAGGAGTGTATATAGTCTAACACATGATTTTTGAGGTTATAGTTGGTTTTGGCTTTTGATGCAGTGTTCTGGGTTCAGATCTGTGTATTGGTTACAATGATCTATCTGTTCCAGTTGATTGGTTGAATTTGATTAAGTTTGAATGAATGGTTGATTCAATTGTGTTAGAGGTTCAGTGATTGTTTGATTCAGTATGTCAGAGGTTTTAGTGATTGATTGATTCAGTTATGGTTGATTCAGAGATTGATGATTGGTTTCAGTTATGTTAGAGATTGATGATTGAGTTTTAGTGATTGGTTTTGATGGTTGTATTGCAGTGGTGATTGATTTTGAGCTTCAATGTTACTAATGGGTCCAGTGTGAAAATTTGATGAAACGTGGCCTTCATATTGTAGTATTGTGTACCAGGAGTATCCAGTGTGAAAATTTATGAAATGTGGTCCCTGGAGGATACTAAGGGTTGGAGCCTTCAGTGAGGAAGTCGAAGCTTCCTGCCAGTAGTGGCTAGTGATTTGATCAAGGGGTTGGAGCTCCCTTCCAGTAGCAGCTAGAAAACAAGTGAAGGTTGGAGCCTTCTGTAGGTTGGCACCTACGTACTAGTAAACGGATCGACTTGCACAAGAGCTAGGGGGTTGTAGCTCCCTTCTAGTAGAAGCTAGAGAATGAGAGAAGGTTGTAGCCTTCTGTAGGTGGGTGCCTGTGTACTGGTATGAGCCTACACCAGTACAAGATTGTAAACAGGTTTTTCTTATATTGAAAGAAGACAATAGCAAGTGGTTTTTCACCCACATTGGGTTTCCACCTTAAATCTTGGTGTTCATGTGTGTTTCTTATGTGTGATGGTTTATTCTGTTATTACTGCACATGGTTATTGTTTAGTGTTTAATAAACTACTGATGCACTGATTAAAGATCAGCATATGATGAATCATAAGTTCACTGGATATACGTTGGTTTCCTTAAGAACAGTTGCATGCACACGCTAGTTCCCTTCACTGAAGTAGCGTATATAAATATGATTATGAAATTGAAAGAGTTATTGATTTGAAAATAGTTATTCACCCCCCTCTCAGTATTTTTTCCAACACTCCCATGGGTGTTTTCATCAAGCCCCTACATAATAAATGCCTCAAAAATTCTTCTTTTTCCTGCAATTAAACCACATTATGCCACATACTATGATAAACACCTTTTTCTCTTCTTACTAAGCATATTATAGCAAAAAATGTGAATTGATGTGAGAAAATGATAATTTTAAGGCTAGAGGATGGCATAATGATCTTCAAGATTTACTTATTGATGGGACTCATCACTAAGGTGGTAAATGAACCATAGTATGTTAGGATTGAAATCATGGCATTCCCATTTCGTTGCTTGGTCTTCCTTCCATGCAATCACTCCAATTTGGGTTAAATTTCCCAATCTCTTGTTTGAGTTTTGGAATGAGTATGGTTTTAAGGCCATTGGGAATATTATTGGTAAGTACATTGTGGGTGACTTGGGGTTCATGGACAATAATATTCCCTCAGTACCTCACATTTTTATGGATATATATGGTAGTTAGGGATTATTTAAGTCCATACAAATATGTTAATGTGCACAATTCTTTCATGCAAATTTTGGACTACTTAGATGTTTCATTTAGATGTTACAGATGCCACATAGTCAAAAATTTGATCGTGGATTGCTCTCTTCCATACTGTCCTAGATAGAAGGTGGAGTCCCTAATTTAAAAGATCAACAAGACATCAATAGAAGGGAGGATTTCTCTAATGACACAATCTGCAAATAATCTTAAAGGTATTTATGGGGATAAAGCAAAAATAAGGACATCATGTACATCAAATTCAAAGTGATGTACTTCCAGGGATCACTCTAGGACTATCTATTATTCCCCCAATACTCAAGAGGACATAATGGTTAGAGGTTTTGATCCCTCTCACCATGGTTTTGGTGTATTCAACTCAATATTAGTCACAAAAAATTATGGTGCTTGAAGACATGGACATGTTGAAGTCACAATGGGATTCTTTGGAAAAACACTACGATTTAACTACAATTTCACATGCCTACTATATTTGGTCATAATTTTGTTACTAGTGTAGCTCTTCCAACTCCTATTTCTCATTTTCTACATGCCCTTTGAATTCCTATGTCACATTATCAACTATGTTTCCAACTAGTTGTTATTTTGGGGTTGAGAACCTTACCTTATACTTATAATAGTTGAGAACCTTACCTCCTAAGATCTAGACATTCTACAAAACCTTCTAAGGACCTAGAAGTTTGTAAAAGATTGGACAAATTTCTTGCTCATCGATATTTTATTCCAAAAATTGAACAGTACCAATCATGGGTTGGTAAGGTTCACATATCAGATGATCTTCCCATTATCTTGGAATTTGGTAATAGTACAATACAATCTATATTTCCATTCAAACATGAACACTATTGTGGGAAAGAGGAGGAGTTAGAAAAATTGGTTAAGCCATCCTAGGTTCAATTTAGTTTAGAGGTTCAGTCCTCAGTGTGTATCCAATTTGCACACAATCTAAATACCCTTAAGGAAAAGGTAGCTTCTTGGGCTAGAGAACGAAGGGAAAAATGGAATTTACAGCTCAAGGAAATTGAAGCAGAATTAGCCACCTTTGATTTTAGGGGGGTTATTTTAGTTTATTAAATGTCACATATTGGACTATTATAAAAGAAATGGGTTGAGTTTTTATTAGATGAGGAAAGGTAGTGGAGGTTGAAAACAAGGGCCCTATGGCTCGAGGTCAGAGACCAAAATGTGAAGTTTTTTAAAATTATGCCAATGGTGTGAAGAATATTGATATTATCTAGGAATTGGTCGATGAGGAAGGACATTTAGTAGATGGATTTGTGGAATTAACAAATTTGGGGATTAATCACTTTAGACATATGTTTAAATCTCCTATACATGAATACATAGGATCCATGCTAAATGTTTTGCAGGCATTTGGTAGATTTGTGGAGGAGGAGGAGAACGAGGTAATTTTTTAGTCAATAATTTATGAGAATGTTTTGGCTATCATAAAGACAATCTAGAAATGCAAGAGTGTGAGGCTTGATGAATGGATTATATATTCCTATGAATATTCTTATGATATAGCGAGTGTTGATCTAATAGGAGTCATTGAACAGGTTCGAATTTTAGGGAGGATGTTATCAGGCTAATCTATGGGCATAAATTAGGACATGATAATTCATCAATTTGGGTGTTCATAAACTTAGAAGAATATCACTATATATAGAGAATTAGACTTAGAATTGTTTTCACATTGAGAAATGAAAAAACATTATTTGTCCTAAAGATTAGAACTAAGTTGATTAAGTTAACTAGTAGGAAAATTAAAAACTCTAAATTAGCAAAGTCGAGAAAGCATGAAACAAAATAATGATTTAAATCAAACAACTAAAAGAAACTAATAACATTTCTTGAAAGTAAAGGCAAAATTCTTGAAAATAAAGGCAAACTTCTTGAAAGTAAAAGCACACTTATTGAAAGTAAAGGCACATTTCTTACTTAAAATATTTTGGAAGAACAAGCATGCATTGGCATCCCACAAGTTGTAGTTTAATTGGATTCAAAGGTATACAATGGTTGACTTATGAGTCATGTACTTATCTATCATGGTTGATTTCAAATATTAAAATAAAATACATATTCAGAAATGAAAAGAATGCTTGAGTAAGTCTAGTTTGGTGGACTTGCATGCATTAGGTCATTTTCCAAATGGATGGAAACTCTTAATATTTTACCCAACCCATCAATAAGTGTGTGTCTCAATACATTTAATAATCTATGAAAGCAATATCTACAATTCTAAATTGATGCAAGAGTAGTTTAACAAGCTATGCATGCATTATGGACTTTTCCAATGGATGGACATACTAGTATTTTACCTAGTCTATCAATAAGCTTGTCTCAAGAGTCTTAGCTAATATATGAAAGCGAGATCTATAATGATTTGATGCAAGACTAGTTTCACCATCTATGCATGCACTAGGGCCTTTTCCAATAGATGTGTTAGTCCCTTACAATGTCCTAGGCTGAGGAGGAGATCGAGAAGTGTAACCTCAAACCACTTCCGCTCAATAGCTAGCCCTACTGAGCAAGAGAGGGATCTCTCAAAGTTTTTTAATCAGTGAAATGACTTTAACGCAATAATTTTTAGGCTAGATATGTATGATTTTTTGTGTGTTGGTGAATTTTAGATTTTAGGCTTTGCTAGACTAGGGAGCCAGTGATTAGGTCTAGGCTTTAGGAGTGTAGAAGAAAATATAGAAGGGAGCTAGGTAACAGAAGGCCATGGTGTACTTGGAATCTTGTCAATGTAGTATAGAATAGAAAGTGTAGAAGAGACTAATGAGCATAAGTAAGCATGAGTTCATTAGCTTTAAGAAGACATAAACATAACTATGAAAACCATATAAACAAAGCTTGAGATCAAGAATCCTGTTTATTTCACTACAAGGAATCCATAGAAATAAAACATATCATGTGGATAAATATGTTTTAACCATTAGAAAATAGATAAAAAGAAGAAAAAACACCATGAACTCACTGGGCTAGAGTTCCTTAAAAATAGTTCTAAATGTCTTTGTATTAGCTAAGAAGATCATTACATGCAAGCCTCCTCCACAAAAGTCTAACCCTTCTCTCTGAAAGAGAAATGATACATATAGACTCACTTAGACCACTTTCTCACCTTCAGGAGTTGAATTCCTAGGTGGTGGAACTGACTCCAATATTCTCTCAACCAACAAGTGAGAGTGAGAAGGTGAAACTCAAACACTTCTTGGAGAGTTTGTTTAGGAGTTTGCTTCCTTAATGAGGCCTATTAAACATCAAAAAAAAATTATCATGTACAATTATTCATGCCTACATCACCTTCATCGAAAAAAGTGTCATTACATTAATATTTTTGACTTTGACCAAGTCAAACTGAAAGCTAGAAAATTTACATAGTGAAATTTACAATTAAAAACACAGGAAATTGCAGAAGCGCAACGCCATCTTTGAGCTCACTTTCAGGTGCCTTCTTGAGGTCCAAATGAAGATATGATAGAACAGCCAACTATATTTTTCCATCTAGTCTCCATAACACCTTGAACTTTTGAAAATCACCCATGGGAATACCTTAAAAAATCCATTCACCCAAGCTTACTCCAAGAGCATAGCGCCTGTCAAAATAGGGTCCAGAAAGCTAGTTTTGGCCACTTTTTTCCACTTTTCTCAAAATCTAATCCTCCTCTAGAAAATATGAGTAAATGGGTTTTTAGAGGATGGAAAGAGATTTCCAAAAATGTAAATTTTTCCAAAAATGGATGCCTTAGGAAAAAGCACAGCGCCCTGAACCACTGATTTTCTGAATTAGCCCTCAAAATTTGCAAAAAACCAAAACTAATCAAAATTTTCTCAAAATTGGCCAAAAGCTGTACAATGATGCATGTTAAGCCCTCATAGATTCTTCAACAAGCATCTCCAAGTTTCCTTCATATTTTTTGTCCTTTTGGGCTTCTTTTGAGCCTGGTAATGGTGCGCCATGTGCTTTAGTAGCTGATTGTCTCTATTTTCTTTCTCTAGAATCTTATCCAAGTGGTAATTTACCCTGTTGAGCGAGTGCTCCTTGTCTTGACTGACCTCTAAAGCAATTGTGTCCTCTAGGTCCAACTCTTCATTCAGCAAAATGTGTTCTTCCTCTTCTTGTAATGCCTTCTTACGCCCCTTTGTTCTTGGACTTTTTCTCTTATCCTTCCCTTGTGTTCCTTCAAGCTCATTTGTCTCCATGATTTATTTTCCCTTACCGACCTGCTACAATAATTTGGTTTGCTCTTTCTCCATGATTAATTTTTTTTCTTTCAGCTGACTATTTTCCTGTTCTAGGAATGAGATGATGTACCTTTCTCTTGCCATGTTAACTGTGAGTTCCATGAACTGATAGTATTTGTCTCTGATCACTGTTGCATGCTTGAAGTTTCATTCTCTGGCTGTAAGTCAACCAACTCAAATTCATGCTCAACCATGTCCTTATCCCATGCTAGCGATCCTTGTTTTGATGATGTAGAAGGCTTGGCCCATTTCTCACCATGAGAAGAAAACACAAGCCTCTTTCCTCTCTTGTACATCCTAGTCATCTCAAATTTGGTTTTTTTGGGCATTTCAACTGATTTGCTAGAGGACCCCACTTCCATTTGTTGTGTTGGCATGCTAGAAGGTTGAGCTACCACATTGGTTTCATGCCATTTCTGAGTTGTTTCCAAAAAAGACTCCCATGTCATATTCTTCTCTCCAAGTTGATGAAGGACTATAGTCTTGATTAGACTGTGATGAAATAGACTAGGATAGTGCTCTTTTTTCTTCACTGTACCCTCTCTAACATCTTGGCAATGCTCCTACATAGGTAGTTGCACATATTGAGTGATTTCTGAGTTGTAGAGTGCATTAGGAGCCGAATGTGATAGGAATATATTCTAGAGAATCTCCCTTCACATGTAAAGAATTTAATGAAAACCTTAATCAAGGGGGCATACTTCTCTAATAAATACCTGAAAGGCATAATATGAGCATGTTTTTCCCTGTATGGTATTTTCAAGAAGGGTTTATAATTTTCAAGATCCAAGTTAATCCCCTTGAACCAATATTCACCATTATCTCGTAGCCCTGTAGCAAGTGAAATGGAGGCCATTGAAAAAGTGAATTCAACACCAGAAATAACAACACTTTCAACTTTCAACTGAGTTGCAACCCAATCTGTCAACTGCTCATTGAAACTCACTTCACTCACCCTTTTGCAGAAATCTAAGCAATTCACATCTTCAAAGCACTGTTTGACAAAGGAAGATGATTTGATTTCATTGCAATTTGATGGCTCATATATGAGTATTTTTCCTCCCTTATGATGTCTCTTCCTTTCTAGTGAAGAGTCTTCTTCCATGGTGACAGAAACCATAGCAGCAAGAAAATGAGAAAAACAGTGAGGGATGAGTGAAAAGTGGAATGATGGGTAGGTGGAGTTGATAAAATGGTAAAGGGGGTTTGAAAGAGGTGATTATGGATTATGAACAACTGATGAAAATGAATGGAAGATAAATGAAGGAACAATGTGCTTGTGAAAGGGAAAAAATAGAGTTTTTAGGGAAAGTGCCCAAAACCCATAGGAATGAACTAGGGTTTCACTTTTAGTGAGATAAATTTATGTTCTGAGGTTGATTCAGTGGTTTATATAGCATATCAAACATGTAAAAATGTGTAGGATAATATTTTACATGTTTAAAATGAAGAAAAGAAAATGGACATCATAAACCCTAACATCTTTCATGAGAATTTCACTAGAAACCCTAATTTAAGAAATCTTTAGCTTGAATATATTTTGCAAAACAAAAAGGCAAGAAAAGAGGTGTACTTACTTGTAGCTCGGTTTAAGATTGAAATAAAACAGGTATGAAAGCTTAAAAAATGGATTTTGGTTGAGTTTCGGGAAAATACTGGTTACTATGGCCCAAGCGCAGCGCATTTTGCCTGAGCGCAACGCAGTGTTCCTGAGCGCAGCGTCGGGTGTCCAAGCATAGTGCAGTCTTCCTGAGCGCAACGCCGGTAAGTTTTTGCTAGTTTGGCCTATGAAATCGATTTTTTCTCTCTTTTGGGAAGGAGACCTCGATGCACAAGAGTGAATGAGAGATAAATAAGACAAGTTTGGGGCTTTTTAGTTTATATAGGAAAATTAATTTCCCCTTTGAAAAGAAATGGGACCCACAAACCTTTGAAAAACTGATTTTTCACTTTTGAAAAGAGAGTCACCTTTAAGGCTGAAACCTGAGTTGTCTTTCCACTTTCCTGAGCACTAGAACTTCTTCTTCTAGAGCCTTTCAAATTGAAAACATGATGAACTTGTGATAACTCAACAAGTCAATGTCAAAGAGTTGCTTGTCATGCTCTATTCACTGCTGGATTTACACATGGTGATGATGGACCTTGGAAACCCTAATGACCTAATGGAAGACCTGAAACTAAATGGAATGATGATAATGACTGATATGAAGAGAACTTGCTTTTATTATGACACCTTCATAGGAATGAGATAGGGGACCAGCATGAGTGAATTTTGAAAAGACTGAACTCATTCCTAGACCGACCAAATAGTGACCAAATTTTACTGTGTAAACCTATTGATAGGATAAAATTTGATTTTGAGACTCCTGACAAGCTTGGTAAAAGCACATTTTATCCTGGTGATAGGCAAACAAGGCTGACACTAACATTAGTATCAAAAGGAAGCTGCTCAAAAGAAAATAAATTTCTAGGTAGAGAAGTTGTTATTTTAATTTTTGGAATTGCACTTTTAGTGATAGGTAATTTAAGTTTTCTGAGTAGTTTTTCAAGATCTTCAACAATAAAAGGTGGATTTGGGTTAGGATTTGACCTAGTATATCTTTCAAAATCTATAATTTTCTCTCACCTTAGGATTGATGAAATTTGTAAAATAAGCCTATGTTAGGATACTGGAAACTGTCAACTACAGAACTAGTTCTCTTGAAATCTCTAAGATATCTTCCAGGAATGATTTATTAGTTGTTCCCCAGCAACGACACCAAAAATGTTAGAAGGAGTCCCAGTCACTTTGGTAAAAGATGTTGTCACACGGAATAAGTCGATCTTGCAGACAAGATAGACCTTCCTAGAATCTAAGAAGACCTAATGACAAGCAAACCAACCAGACACTATCTTTCTATAAATATGCTTTAATAAACAATGGCAAACAAGTGTTTTTAGGGCCTACCTTAGGTCCAACGCAAGCTTGTGGATGCCCTCGCTCCTTCGATCCAAATGAGCTCCTTTGTCGCGAATCTGCAAACAAAAATAAGGCAAACAAATTAAATAGCACCTGAAAAGCCAATTGCATAAAACATATTTAACATGAAAGTCAAGGAGTCCATGAAACAAATAACATGAGATACTTGTTGAGAAAAATGAGTTTGATTGTATTAATTCAAAAGAAGAAGAACTTTACAACCTTTTCCTTGATGCTGTACAAGCTCCTCCCAGGGTCCAGCAAGAAGTCTCCTCTACTTTGACAAGTTTCACTCACTCCCCAATGAAGCCAAAAAGGTATGTGATCTCTCTTCTTAAGCTCAACTAGGAAGTCTTGATTTCACCAGCATTTACCCTCAAAAATGTTCAGCTTTTAACCTCTCTAGCAACCAACCCAATGCCTGTATTTATAGTGCAATGGAGGGAGGTTACTAGGTCCTCCTTCAAAGGGATAAAGCCCTCCTTCAAAGGGATAGCTCCTCTCATCAAGGGATTAGCTCCTTCTCTTTTGGGATGCATGAACCACCTCAGAGCGAACAATCCACGTCAAAATTCCTTCTAGAAACCTCTAGAATTAACCCAAAGTGAGTTTTTTAAGATAAAACTTGCGCCTTTTGACTTTCACAGGGGTCCGCACCTACACCGTTAGGGACAAAGTGGGCAGGTCCACAGTTTTTGTACACAGAAGGTGTGGGACCGCAGGTGACAGTGAGAGAAAGTGTGGAACCAGAGTTACATTGGTTTTTAATGTCTTTCTCTCATTTCCAAAGCTTGACTTGAAGAGCTGAGGTCTGAGACTTGCTTAGGAGGACAGTACAAGTGATGATAGACCCATACTAACTGCAAATAATCATGGTGACGATATTTTTGTGTAACAGATTGCCCCCTAAAGTGCGAAGTTTGTAGTAGATGAGGATTTCATTGGTCATTTAGGAAGAGTGAAGTACTTTATCATTTCGAGGATCATCTTGTGGAGAGCCCGGTTGGAACCTGTAAAAACATTCAATGCAAGATATATATATGAGATCATATCATCGCTGAGGTAGGCATTCCCATACTCAGATCAAAACTGACTAGAAAAACTAACCACTGCTCTGATACAGGAATGATCTTGTAATACATCACAAGCATAGACTCATGTGGACACAGTATGGACGCAGCCATCTGTTTATGAATAGTCCATTATATAATGAATACAAAATTCGTCGCAGCCTGGATTGTGGAAATTAGATCCAGGGTCTTCATTTCTACTTCCCGAAACAATACGATTCTATCCATGCGAATAAATGTGTTGATGTCGAACATGGTAGAAACCACTTGATTACTAGTCAATGATGTAAACTGTTAACAAGTGTGAGAGAAACCACCAGTGATGTCAATGGCTCTCAAAGTACCCAGTACAATCCATGAGATGTGAATAAATGTGTTGATGTCAAACATGTCACGGAATCCTTTGATCGAAAGTCAATGATGTAAATTGTCGTCAAAGGCGAGAAACCTGCCATTGAGGCATGCAGATCTCAAGGTACTGACGATTTCTAGATCATCTTTCTAGATAATGAGTTGATGTCGATAGAAAGCGATCCGTAGTAGGCAAGCCCACAACACGAAATCATAGATCAAGTTGAAGAAATTTAGTTGCAAGGACTGACTCAGGGATGGTCAAGATGGATGACAGATATTTTGCAGATGAATGGCTTATTGGCAGTGACCTCTTGAACACATAACGACACGGCAGATGGTTTGGTGACAATTGACCCAAAGTTAATACCTAGAAACCGGCTGAAGACTTTCAATGTGGTTTGATCAACTGTTAGGCAAAGGATTTCCCAACCCAGGTGAATAAAAGTGTCGTGTTCAAGAGTGGTTACAAAGTATGACAAACAAACTCATTTCTCTCTCTTTTCCCCCACCATTTCTGGCAAGTACCTCTTTATTTTTGACAAGCTTGAGGAGGATAGCATTTGCTTGATTATAAGCTCATCCTTCGGATGAGTCCAACTTAGTTTAAATTCGAACCCTAAGAAGGAGTGCTTCATTCCTGTTTGTAATCGAACAGGTCCTTTACTATGAAATTTTAACGAGTCCAGTATAGGAGAAACTCGGCGTTTTTCAATTTTAGAGAGTTTGAAAAAACTTAAGGAGACTCCAGGGTTGACCTTTTTCGTAAGTTTGTGTCTCCCAAGCCCGAAAAAGTATAAAATAATACTTGAGAGAACTGCTTGATCTTTTACGACCAAGGAGTACTTTTCGTCATTAATGCCCTTGATCCAAAAAAGTAAAAAAGCGATCAATGACACGTCGTTTTATAACCGATATCGAATTTGAAACGACAAAAATCCGGCAATCTTTTCATGTTTTTACGGTCGGAAAAGAGCTGTAAGTGGACCGTCTTTTAATTCCGTTTTAACAAGTTTAAAAGAAACACTCGGCAATATTGTCATGTTACAGGAGTCAGAAAAGAGCTTAAAGGTGACTCTAAATGTTTTTTCGTCGAAAATGATAGATTTCGCCTGAATAATCCGTTATCCTGCACAAAAACACAAACATTACTAATACCTGTTTGAAATAGATAAAAATGTTGCAAAAATACCTTTTCAAAGTGAAACATAAACAAATTTTCAATTTATTTACTCAAAAAACTTATAAAAAGGGCCTTTGTCAATTCATTTTTACCGTTTGAGTTTGGGTGAGAAAATAGTGCTTTTGCTTAGAAAACTTCCCGTGAAGATTGTGGAAAATCCAACTATCGGAATCGAACGTCGTCTTCTCCAAGTAATCCACATCATCCCACTCTTCATTTTTAACCGTTTGATTTTTTGTTTTAGTCATTTATTTCATTTTTGGGAGGGTTTTTAGGCATAAAACCCGTGCGCGGGGGCTCGTAGGTTTACCACTGCTGGCCTGCGGACCCCGACATTTTCTCCATTGGGAAAAAGCTTGGGGTCCGCACCTTCCATGTAGACAATGTGCGGTCCCATGCACTGTGTCTAACCTGGAGGGTGCGGTCCCCATTGCAAGGGTTTTTAACCCAAAAATTCTCAAAAATGGACCAATCAAAATAATTTCTAGCAATTTAATTTATCCTTATACTTGATGCAGAGAGTACATCATGCTAGATTGGCGTGAACGAGAGCATGAGGACGTGGATGCTGCCGCATGGAATCATCAACCTTCACTTGATGCTTTGAGGGCGTGCGGCTTGTACAAATTCTGGGCCATTCTTGGCATGAGGGCTCAGGTGGATTTGTTACAGTGGATGGTTGACAAATGGAGCATACAGGACCAGTGCTTCTTCATTGGCAGCCACCAGCTCGAAATTGAGCTGGAGGACACATATTTCTTGAATGGTTTGCCTAAGAGAGGTGAAGACTTGACTCCGTTTGGGGCTAGGGCAGGTGGCCAGTCTGTCGATAGCCTTAGGCTAGAGTACTGCAATAGCCAGGCTAGAGACAAAGGGATAGACATAAAGACCATATCTCGTCCTGAGCTCATGGTGATTGCGTTCACTGTCACCAGACTTTGCGGAGCTGCCGCATTACATATTTCCACCGGATCCCAGATGCGTAGGGTAGTTGATTGCTTTCGAGGCACCATCTTCAACTGGTGCGATGCCGTGTTGGCCAATGTGAAAGGCCAACTGACCAGGGCCAAGAACGGACGACTAAAGACCTTTGGTTATGGGGCTTTGGTCGTTAGTTTTGGCCTGGAGAGGGTTCCTATGCTGATCCCACAGCGCCTTACTATTGGAGTTGGGCTTCCTCGAGAGCCCAAACTGATGCGATGGGTCACAGTTATGGCCTGTCACCCAGACGAGAGGACAGAGGTTGCTCGATTCAAACCTGAGTATTTCCAATGGCTGGAAAACCAGGTCTTTTCTATTAAGGACTTCCCTTATGCTGGGATAGATTTTCGCGGTGACCCAGACATGGTTCTTCGACCAGGAGAGCAGTGGGATGAATCAGGTAAAATCCTTTTCAACATTTTCCTATTTTAATTTTTTGTTATTTTTCCATCGTCTCAAAATTGATAGTAAAAAAATTCAAATGCAGATGTGGGTCCACAGCGACCAGCCGCTCTCCAGCCTTACGAGAGGAAGCTACCAGTTGCACCCGCGCCAGCCCCACAGGACGAATCAACAGAGGTTTTGGCCGAGTTGGAGGGTCATCTCGAGCGCTTGACAGGAGATATTCCTGAGACCACTATAGATGACATTCCTCGTCAACTTCAGCGCTATGTGATTGGGGTCCTGGGACCTTTTATGAGGTTCCTTTGCAAGGTGGCCCGTGTAGTGGTTTCTTATAGAGATCACCACCAGTGATAGGATGATCACCTATCGTGGGCACATGTGACATTTTTGTTTTTTGTACTTATCATTTTTGCCGAACATAAGGTGTTTTTCAACCTATGATCGAGGACGATGTATTTTTTGACACACTCCTATATATATATATATATATATATATATATATATATATATATATATATATATATATATATATATATATATATATATATATATATATATCACTATTACTGGCTTATCATGTAAATCATGTTATGGAATGGTTTTAAATTTACATGTATGATTGTTGCAAATGTCTATTTAACATTCGAGAAGAAATTGCATTTGCTAATGTATTTAAAGATCTTGGAATATGCTGATATTCAATATAATCAAATTCACGTTCCAAGAGACGCACTCTCAAAAATAATCTTAATAACACTGGATTTCTAATGACATACACTCTATTAAGCTGTAATACAATGAGTTCAGAATCTAACGTCACTATCAAACTCCGAATCCTAAATGAAATAGATTCAGATAATAACTCAATCACTGCACTATACTCGGCAATGTTGTTGGTTGTTTGAACGAGGCTTACCCCATGCATAGATACTAACTCGTCAGAGGGCGAATAGATAACCCAAGTTGCGGAAGAGATGTTTCGTGTATTACGACAAGCACCATCAGCGAAACCAATGTATGTTTGGAGAGGCATCGACATCTGCAATATCAAAAGTAAAACCAAGATAAGCAGGAATAATGACGAAAAAACAACACTCTCTAAGCTAAGCACACTGTTTAAACTAAAACACACCAGCTAGAAAGAAAAACTATCCTAACTAAAAATCTCCATACCCATTCTTTAAGCATAATACCTCTTCAAGTAAAGACCATTTCTGGGTTTACCCAAAGAGTCCCCGTCAAAGTCTACCAATTCATAGGTCCCTTTGGCTAGCTTTCGCTTGACAACATAGGGACCATGCCACATAGGAACAAATTTTCCAACGCCTAATTTATCATTAGCTTGATCATAAACTAAGACTAGATCTCCTTCCGAAAAATTTCGAGGGGTCACATTTCGATCATACTGAGCTTTCATTTGTTTTGTGTGAGTCTTGATCGCCAATGTAACATCACGTCGATTCTCATATAATTGAGCCAAGTATAACAAACTCTTTTCCTCTTCGGAAGTGGCTGGAAGTAACTTGATGGCCATTTGCAGTGACGGGATTTCGTATTCAATGGGTAACACAGCTTCCAAACAATAGACTAGTTGGAAAGGAGTGAACCCTGTTGATGTTTTTACTGAAGTTCGGTACGCCCAAAGCGCTGAAAATAGCATGTTGTGCCAATTCGACCGATGAATCCCAATGATTCGTCGGATCATGATAACTAAAACTTTGTTGATGGATTCAACCAGACCATTTGCTTATGGATAATAAGGGGTTGAACTATAGTGACGTAAACCAAGCTGGCCTGTAAGTTCGGTCATCATAACGTTTCAAAAATGATGTCCATGATCAGTGATTATTGCTTGTGGGACACCAAACCTAGCCTCAAATGTAGGCATCGCCTCGGCCCACTTGGTAAAATAATCTATCGCAAGGATGATATACGCATGCCCCCTGGCCGAGTGAGGGTTACATGTAATAAAATCGATACCCCATTTGGAAAAAGGACTAACGGCAATTATAGGGTGGAGAGGAGCAGGTGGAGCGCGCATCTTACGATAAAAAATTTGGCAGTTGTGGCATTTTCGGACCGCCGTAATACAATCTTTAAATAGAGAAGGCTAGAAGTAGCCAGCACACAATATATTTTGGGCTGTGGAAAACCCAGACATATGACCGCCACACGCTCCAGAGTGACAGTCATTTAGAACCCTTTCAGCTTCCTCATGACTTAAGCAACATCGAAAAACAGAGTCCGCCCCACGACGATAAAGAGTATCTCCAATAATCCCCAATTGTTGGGACTGGAATCGAATTTTTCGACATTCTGACCTTGAAATTTCTGGCCGAAAGGATTGGGTCTGGAGATAAACGATGATATCCCCATACCACGGATCTAAAGTGCTGATTAGAAACAAGGATTTTTCCACAATGGGCTCCTCCGCCACAGTTTCCGTGTTAGCACGCGGGATGTCACACATTAACTCCGCAAAAACTAAAGATTTCTTAGACTTAGATTTCTCAAATTCCAAGTCGAACTCCTGCAGGATAATGATCCATTTAGAGTACTTTCCCCCTAGAAATTGCTTGGTCAAAATGTAGATCATAGGGTTGCAATCCGAAATTATCGTAGTTTTACGTAGTAAAATGTAGTGACGAAAACGTTGGACAGCTTGAACAGCTGCCAATGCCAATTTCTCCACATGTGAGTATTTTAGCTCAGTTGGATTTAAAGTTCGACTAAGGTAATATATCACATGTTCAGTTCCAAATTCATCTTCCTGAACTAAGACCATTCCAATGGTGGAATGAGATGCGGCGAGATACAAGAAGTAATCCTGGTTGTAGTTGGGAGGATGCAACAACGGTGCATGGGTCAATGCGTGTTTCAGTGCATCAAAAGATTTCTGAGCTATCTCATCCCAATAGAATGGAGTATTTTGCTTCAACAACCGGGTGAAACCCTTTGTAACCTCGGCGTAGTTAGGAATGAATCGTCGTAAAAAGTTTGCTTTCCCTTGCAAACTTTGGAGTTGGCGAAGACTCGAAGGAGGAGGCAATTTGATGATAGCTTTGACCTTCGAGGGATCAATGCGAATGCCGGCTTTCGAAACTACAAACCCCAGCAATCAACCCGTTTCTATACAGAAGACACATTTGTGTGGGTTCAACCCAATCCAATAATGCCTACACCTCATAAAGATTGCTCGTAAATGGAAGAGGTGATCAGCTCGATGTAATGAATGAGCAGGCAAGTCATCGAGATACGGTTGCACAATGTGCTTGATGTCGTGAAATGCATAAGACATCGCCCTTTGAAAAGTTGCTCTGGCATTCTTAAGCCCAAAAGGTAACTTGCAATAAGTAAATGTCCCCCATGGACAAATGAAAGCCGTTTTTGGTTGATCGGCAAGTAGAATGTTGATTTGATTGTATCCGGAAAAACCGTCCATAAAGGAGAATATTTCGCTGCCGGCACAATCATCAATGATTTGATCGATATAGGGAGTTGGGTAATTGTCCTTTGGATAGGCTCGATTAATGTCCCTATAGTCGATGCATATTCTTATTGTTCCCTGCTTTTTTTTAACCGGAACAATATTCGATACCCAATCCGTTAGTGGGATCGGATAAATGAAACGTTCTTTCAATAGCTTTTCAAATTCTGCTTTAATTGCAGCAGCTTTTCATGGGTGAATCTGACGCAAACGTTGCCACACGGGTTTAGCGTCCGGGTAAGTCTTGATCTCATGAATAACAATCACGGGATCAATTCCTGGCATTTCCTCATAGGACCAGGCAAACACGTCACGGAATTCTTGAAATAGGGCCTTATATAGCTGAATTTTGTCATCTGTACACGAGGCACCTATATGAATGTTCTCAACAATTCCGGGCTTAACCGAAATGTCAATAGGAATAGTTCGAGAGATGTTTCCCAAATTTAACTCTGAATCAGGATGTTTCATTGGATTCTGAGGTTCCTTGACATATTCAATTGTAAAAATTGATGAGAAATCATTTTCAAAACGATCATCCTCAGGTAAAAACGAAGATCTGTGATGGAGATCTTCCCATGGTAAATCATCTACACATAGGATTTCACGAATTTTCTCATCAGAGTGAACAAGTTCAAAAAACGTGATTAAATCCGAGGTTGATGTGAAAAGTGATTCCTCACGGACCACATTCATTAAGTCATTTTCGGTTGAACATGGGTCGGCAATCGACTGCACGGATTCATAGGCAATTTCATATGGACTCAAAGGCATGGCATTATCAAATGAGTCTATCTCAGATTCAGAAGGAACGATCCAAGGATCATCATAAACAATGGTGTCTGATGTAATCATATGAATAGTTGAAAATGAAGATGATGCGTTGATTGGAGGAAAACGAAAAGTTCCCAGTAAACCGGCATCTTTAACTAGTCCTACTCCAACATCCTTATATGGGATAGTCGTTTTACCAACATGTTGAATACTCTCAGAAGAGGTTGGGTTGGATAAAAAGTAAGCCAGTTGGTCTATTGTTACGATCTTTCCATTATGTGGAAACTTTATTACTCGAAAGACTGATGAAACGACCACTGTCATAGTGTAAGACCAACTTCGACCCAAGAGAAGGTTGTAATCTAGAGGGGCATCAGCCACCTCCACATCTAGACTAACGATTTTTCCTTCAACCCCTATAGGCAAATCATGTAGAATGCCAAAAGGATGAAACCCACGGCCATCAAAGGCCTTTAGAATCGTCGAGGATTGATTTAATGAAGGAGAACCAAGCGATCTCCAACACTGTATCGACATAATACACGTTGAGGCTACCTCATCAAGTACAGTCCGATGAATAGGCCTGTTTTTGACTATCACTAGAATCTAGAAAGCCATTTGATGAGGCAAATGCGGTGTACTATTTTCTAGATCGAAAATCATTAGGTTCGAGTCCTGAACATCAACAGCTCCTATAGCCGACAAAAGTAATTTACGTTGTACTGGACATGATTGCAGCAATTCCAAAGCCGATATTGTTGAGGGTGAAAGAGCTAAATCCTCAACAATGTTATAATTCTGAGCCTCTCTCGCATGTGGATTGAAAGTTGACTTTCGAAGTATACCCTTGGCGAGCAGTTTGATTACCAAGTCTGGATTAGGTTTCTCGATCTGTAGTGGATCGGAACCGAGAGCTGAGGTTGATGGATTAGAATGAGAAGATTCTGCTTCTTTACCATCAACAGGACTTTTACTACCATAATCTTGCGATCGAGTCGCAATCCTAACATGGAACATCATTAATATGGGTTCTTCATTGGCATTCGAGGATGAACCTATCATCTTACTATCTTGAGCCGGAAAAGGATCCTTCAAAACAGCAGGAGTTTGGGAACCCTTGACAATTTTCGCAACCTCTGCACAATGAGGGCAGTCTCTTGTAAAATGTTCATCGTCACAAATGAGACAAGGATAATGAGGTTTGCGCTTTTCATCATTGGATTCCGCCTTTTCAGGTTTCTCCTTTGAACTTTTGTCCATTTTATTCTTCTTCTTTCCTTTCTTCTTCCCATCGGATTTTGATTTGGCTGTAGATGACTCTACAACGTGAATATCGACGGAAATCTCTGCAAAAGAATCTCTTGTTGGGGAATCAGGCAAGGTTATGATAGGGGAAGAATTCTTGGAAGACTTCTTCTTACTTTTAGTGTTAACCGTGCCAATCATACCATCGGCGGCATGATATCCCGAAGGAGCTGCAGTGATTTGATTTTGCTTGGGAAGATCGGGGATTTTTTCATGTAACGTACCTGACTGAGTATAGACCAAGTCAAGGTGCTGTGCTTGAGAAATCACTTTCTCCTCAGTAACAACTGCGGCTTTAGCAACATCTTCAGTGATCTTTGGCAACAAAGATTTTACAAACCACTCGACCAAGATCTGATCCGGAATAAATACCTTCACTAAACACCGTCGATGTCTCCACTCATGAATATGATCTGAAATGTAAGTGGATGTTGATTGTTTTAGCGAAGTTAACAATTTCATGCCATTGTCATATCGGACTGGAAACTGAAAATGAGTTAAAAACGAGGTAGCTAACTGACTAAAATTATAAAAAGTGCCTCGCGGTAACTCAATGTACCACTTGGCCGCGAGACCAATTAGAGTGTGCTGGAAAAGTCTACGATGGATTGAATCATCTGTAATGGAGTTAGACACACACCAGAGGTGGTAAGTCATCACATGGTTCGACGGGTCCTCTCCTGATTTACCTTCGAACTTGGGAATGTCACTGGGCAACTTATTCGACATTGGCGGCCAAAACAGAAGATAATTAATGGGATCGTTCGTTAGGCACGACAAGTCAAGTAAGTCCAAAGTTGCGATAAACGGTAACTGTCGATTAGGGTCCCTAAAACTCTAGGTCATAAGACCAGCCCCAGGAGGAGGATATCCAGGATAACTAGGAATATGAATTGCGTTTGGTATATTGTATCCTCCCGGAAAACCAGGATTAATCGGACCGTACTGGGGTTGTTGAGGTTGTTGATAAGTGTACCTAGGGTACGGTTGATACTGATAGACTAGCTGCTACACAACAGGACCAAATTAGTACTGTCCCTGGTACGGTTGATAAGTAAATTGTCGTTGACTTGTGACAACCGTACTTAAACCATGTTGTCCTACAGGCATCTGAACCGAAGTTTGAATCGTATATCTAGACGGTGGTAAAGATGTATGAGGAGTAGATACAGGAACAGTAGAAAATGGAGCTGTCTATACTCTAGAAGTAGGTGGGGTAGATTGAACAGATGTTGCGGCAGTTGTAGCAGTCGTTTGAGGTGGAGTACGAGGTGTACTAGGCCCAGGCTGAGAAACTACCGAAGGTACAGAAGTTTGAATGTTAGACTGGACTAGTTGCTGGGGTGAACCAGAAACTAAGGGTTTTCCAGTTTGAGATGACAACTGTACACTTGGCTACAATACCTGTTGAGCTTGCGATGGATCCCACACTATATTCATTCTGGGGTACTGACCCATAACTGGTTGAGAATACTGAGGACCATAACCGGGTTGAGGGTAGGATTGATAATTGAAAGGTACATTTCCCGTTCCTTGAACATACATTTGACCAGAGGGTGGTTGGAAACCTTGGTTCGAGTACTGACCTTGGGGTTGATACCCTTGAGGCACGTACTGATACTGGGGTTGACCTTGAGGTATAAATTGATACTGGGGTTGAACTTGGGGTACATATTGAGTCTGGGGTTGACCTTGAGGAACGTACTGTCCCGTAGGTATGTATTGTCCTTGAGGTTGCCCCCCAGATGCAAATTGTGTACCTTGAGGTTGCCCCCCGGGCGTTAATTGAGGCTGCCCCCCAAGTGGTAACTGGCCACCTTGAGGTTGAGGATTGGGAATAGAACCTGACATCATGAGAATGTCTTCTACGCTCAACGGCTTAGTACCATTGCTTCCAGTTAATAACCCTTGCTCAATGGGTTGAGGAGATGCTCCCGAAAAAGTACCAGAAAGTGACTGATACCCGGAGGGAACAGAAGGACCGCCGTACAAAAAGGATTCAGGCGATTGAGTAAACATGGATGACTATCCTGACATATTTACGGGAGTATAAAAACCTCTAGGTGTTGGGTGATAAGGAGCGCGAGGTGGTGAAAAACTTAACCCTGAGTTTTCTAAGAAATTAGTCAAAGAAAGATACCAAGAACTGCTCCTAGGTGGACTGTTAAAAATTGATTTACGCTCCCTTAGTTCAATAACAAGTTGATTTTCAGGGATAGGGATGCCTACTTCTTCTTCCGGAGCAAGTTCTTCAATAGCAATAAGTCCAGAAGGAAGATCTTGGGTGATTACTCTTTCTACCCTAGGTGAACCAGGACCACTTGAAGTTGGAGAAACAAACCCTGATGTCGGAGTAGCAGCAAATTCACTTTCAGGATCGGATATTTCAGGTTCTTCACCTATATCACTAGTAGATGAAAAGCTACCAGCAATTTCGGAAACAGACACTGACTGTGGATTATAATCTGCTACTAACGGTTGAAAATCAGGATGTACTATCAAAGAAGATTCTCCTTCCTCAGGTGACCCAACACTACTGTCTCTAGGAGTTACGAGGACTTTCAAGCCTTCAAGTTGGCTCGATACTTCCTCAGGAGGTTGGCCCCGAAATCTATGGGACTTTCTCAGTAACTCAGCCACGTTTACAAACTCATGAGACTGGCCCCGAAGTCTACGGGACTGCCTTGGTAATTCAACCACAGTTGAAAAATTTTAACTACTTCACACGCAAAAAAAGTAAAACCTCAATGAAAAGCACCTAAAGTCTCTAAAGAACCAAACAAATTTGAATCACACACCTAAAGAATCTAGGAGATCAAACACACACAAACAGTAACTTTCCGTACTGAAAACACTAGTTGGTGATGAAATCCAACCTCGCAGAGTTCAATACAGAAATGGCGGTTGGAACAGTTACCCTGGCAACCTGCTTAATGAATAGACTGGCACAATTTCCTCCACTTAACCGTCTCGAGTGAAGAGAACCCCCCAGAAAATTCAAGTGAGTCTAGCCGACGTCTGCTCCAGGTACAGTGGGATCTTCCCACCACTGTCACCTCAGGAAGAGTCCTAAAGAATATGGCCACTAAGGTTAACAACTGAGACAAATATACCTGGGGGAACAGTCTACGATCCGATATGCATGCAAGGGCAGAGTAGCAAGCTCAATCCCCTTGAAGGCTCCTTGACATAATCCAAGGTTTACCAACAAGTGACCCCAGGCTCCTCGACAATGGTTAATCCGAGGTTTACCGTTTTTAATACGTGAATATCTAGTGTCGTTCCCAATGAGGAAGGATTGATTCCCACACCGGTTCGGACACGATCTCGTGCTTCTCCTTTAAGAGGAGCTTTCCCAGAGCATAAATGCAACAATTAGATTTCTTCCCTACCACAAGATACAGCTACTTGTTTGTTTTTACTGTCTTGGAGAGTTAATTACTTTCCTACTCCAAGACACTAGCCTAAGCTAAGTTGGTGTATCAGAGCCCTAGAAATAAAAATGTTACTAGATGAATTTTACTTTAAGCGTTAAATTTTATTGGTTTTTGTTTAAGTCAAAAGGTGCGGAGATGAAACTCGTGGTATGACGACTCGACTCAAAATCACTACAAATGCACCTAAGATGATTTAAACAATCTTTTTCTCTTCGATGAACTTCTAAACTAAGAAAGAGTTTGAGAATGAAAATACTTTGTAAACACAAATCTTTCTCAATCAAACAAATTAAAAGAAGAGCTTTTGCCTTTTCCAATGCACTCAAAACGAGACAACTAATTATTTCACAAAAATTTCCCTTTTTCATTTCAAAGCACTCAATCACTACAAAACAAACTTTTTCAAAAGAGATTTTTATATTTTTTAATAAAACACACAAAACTATGAAAATGACTAACTTTGAGATCTACAAATTATAAAAACCTATTTGAAGTCAAAGCCTACTAAAAGTCTTTTTTAAGGATGTTTTACTTAGATAGATGTAAGCTAAGGACCAATTTATGCAGAACCACAAATAAGTCAAGAACAACCAATTTTGTTTTCTTTTTGAAAATGAAAATCCAAACTTTCAAACATAAGGTTTTCGAAGTTTTGTAAAGAGAAAACTCAAAGCGGATTCCTCAACAAGGGGAGATTTCATAAATGGTCAGACTCATAAGAAGGCTGGTAGACACTAAGGTGATCTGAAGTCCCTACAGCTTCTAAGCTTAGAGCCACTACACAACCAAAATGAAAAACAAACCCAACAAGCAAAACTCCTAGGAATTTCACTTAAAACCCTAACATTAACGAAATCAACCCTAAGGAAAGCTTCTGACAAGTTATATGTAGGTCTGGGCAGTGGATAACAATTTCTAAACAAACACTAAGTTGACCAACAAAGGAAATCTTAGGGTTTTTCAAAATTTTGACAGGGTCCGCAGGCCCACAGTTGACACAGATGCGGTCCCGCTTTGTGCTAAAAGCCAAGCTGCGGGTAGGTACGCACTGTGTCAAACGGCTAGGGTGCGGTCCTCTCCCAAAGCTATGAAAAACAAAAAATAACCCTGGATCTACAAACTCTACCCAATTTTACACACAACACGCCAAAAACAGAAACAAAACACAGTTTCTCAGGTCAAAGTAAAAACAAGGAAAACAATCAAGTCCCCAGTGGAGTCGCCATTTTTTCACACGGAATAAGTCGATCTTGCGGACAAGATAGACCTTCCTAGAATCTAAAGAAGACCTAATGACAAGCAAACCAACCAGACACTATCTTTCTCTAAATATGCTTTAATAAACAATGGCAAACAAGTGTTTTTAGGGCCTACCTTAGGTCCAACGCAAGCTTGCGGATGCCCTCGCTCCTTCGATCCAAATGAGCTCCTTTGTCGCAAATCTGCAAACATAAACAAGGTAAACAAATTAAATAGCACCTAAAAAGCCAATTGCATAAAACATATTTAACATGAAAGTCATGGAGTCCATGAAACAAATAACATGAGATACTTGTTGAGAAAAATGAGTTTCATTGTATTAATTCAAAAGAAGAATAACTTTACAACCTTTGCCTTGACGCTGTACAAGCTCCTCCCAGGGTCCAGCAAGAATTCTCCTCTACTTTGACAAGTTTCACTCACTCCCCAATGAAGCCAAAAAGGTATGTGATCTCTCCTCTTAAGCTCAACTAGGAAGTCTTGATTTCACCAGAATTTACCCTAAAAAATGTTCAGCTTCTAACCTCTCTAGCAACCAGCCCAATGCCTGTATTTATAGTGCAATGGAGGGAGGTTACTAGGTCCTCCTTCAAAGGGATAAAGCCCTCCTTCAAAGGGATAGCTCCTCTCATCAAGGGATTAGCTCTTTCTCTTTTGGGATGCATGAACCACCTCAGAGCGAACAATCCACGTCAAAATTCCTTCTAGAAACCTCTAGAATTAACCCAAAGTGAGTTTTTTAAGATAAAACTTGCGCCTTTTGACTTTCACAGGGGTCCGCACCTACACCGTTAGGGACAGAGTGGGTAGGTCCATAGTTTTTGTACACAGAAGGTGCGGGACCGCAGGTGACAGTGAGAGAAAGTGCGGAACCAGAGTTACATTGATTTTTAATGTCTTTCTCTCATTTCCAAAGCTTGACTTGAAGAGCTGAGGTCTGAGACTTGCTTAGGAGGACAGTACAAGTGATGATAGACCCATACTAACTGCAAATAATCATGGTGAAGATATTTTTGCGTAACAGATGCCAAAAGTGATGTTGTTGGAAAACATGATTCCAGTAGCATGCCTCCCTTACATTGTCCTAGGCTGAGGAGGAGATCGAGAAGCGTAACCACAAACCACTTCAGCTCAATATCTAGCCCTACTAAGCAAGAGAGGGATATCTCAAAGTATTTTTATCAGTGAAATGACTTTAAAGAAATAATTTTTAGGCTAGATATGTATGATTGTTTGTGTGTTTATGTATTTTATATTTTAGGGTTTGTTGGACTAGGGTTTGGAGCTAGTGATTAGGTTTATGCTTTAGGAGTGTAGAAGAAATTATAGAGGAGCTAGGTAATAGAAGTCCATGGTGTACTTGGAATATTTTCAATGTATTATAGAATAGAAAGTGTACAAGAGACTAATGAGCATAAGTAAGCATGAGTTCATTAGCTTATAGGAGACATAAACATAACTATGAAAACCATATAAATAGAGCTTGAGATCAAGAATTTTGTCTATTTCATTGCAAGGAATCCATAGAAAGAAGACATATCATGTGGATAAAAAAAAATTAACAATTAGAAAATAGATAAAAAGAAGAACAAACACCATGAACTCACTGGGCTAGAGTTCCTTAAAAATAGCTGCAAATGTCTCTGTATTAGCTGAGAAGATCATTACATGCAAGCCTCCTCCAAAAAATTCCAACCCTTCTCTCTGAAAGAGAAATGATACATATAGACTCACTTAGACCACTTTCTCACCTTCAGGAGTCAAATTCCTAGGTGGTGGAACTAACTCCAATATTATCTAAACCAACAGGTGAGAGTGAGAAGGTGAAACTCAAACACATCTTGGAGAGTTTGTTTAGGAGTTTGCTTCCTTAATGAGGCCTATTAAACATCAAAAACAACTTATCATATACATTTATTCATGTCTACATCACCTAGCCTCGAAACAAATTCTGTTACATTGAGAGTTTTGACTTTGACCAAGTCAAACTGAAAGCTAGAAAATGTACATAGTGAAATTTACAATTAAAAACATGGGAAATTGCAGAAGTGCAGCGCCAACTTTGATCTCACTTTCAGGTGCCTTCCTGAGGTCCAAATGAATATATGAGAGAATGGTAAACTATATGTTCAATTCTAGTTTCCATAACACCTTGAATTTTTTAAAATGACCCATGGGAAGGACTTCCAAAATCCATTCTCCCAAGGTTACTCCAGGAGCACAACGCCTGTCAAAAAAGGGTCCAGAAAGCTAGTTTTTGGCCACTTTTTTCCACTTTTCCCAAAATATAATCCTCCTCTGCAAAATATGAGGAAATGGGTTTTTAGAAGATGACAAGAGATTTCCAAAAATGTAAAGTTTTCATGAAATGGATGCTTGAGGAAAAAGTGCAGTGTCAAGGCGCTACGCTCCTAGAAATGCTGATTTTCTAAATTAGGCCTCAAAATTTGCAAAAAACCAAAACTCATCAGAATTTGCTCAAAATTGGCCAAGAGTTGTAAAATTATGCATGTTAAGCCCTCGTAGATGCTTCAACAAGCATCTCCAAGTTTCCTTCATCCTTTTGTTCCTTTTGGGCTTCTTTGAGCTTGTTCTCCAACTGCTTGACCTTGATGTTACAGATCATGTTTTGAGCCTGGTAATGGTGCGCCATGTGCTTTAGCAGCTGATTGTCTGTATTTTATTTCTCTATAATATTATCCAAGTGTTCATTTACCCTATTGAGCGAGTACTCCTTGTCTTGACTAACCTCTAAAGATTTTTTGTCCTCTAGGTCTAGCTCTTCATTCAGCAAAATGTGTTCTTCTTCTTCTTGTAATGCCTTCTTAAGCCCTTTTGTTCTTGGAATTTTTCTCTTACCCTTCCCTTGTGTTCCTTCAGGCTCATTTGTCTCCATGATTTCTTTTCCCTTGCCGACCTGCTGCAATAATTTGGTTTGCTCTTTCTCCATGATTAATTTTTTTGCTTTCAGTTGACTATTTTCCTATTCTAGGAATGAGATGATGTACCTTTCTCTTGCCATGTTAACTGTGAGTTCCTTGATCTGATAGTATTTGTCTCTGATCATCTGTTGCATGCTTGAAGTTTCATTCTCTGGCTCTAAGTTGACCAACTCAAATTCATGCTCAACCATGTCCTTATCTCGTGCTTTCGATCCCTGTTTTGTTGATGTAGAAGGCTTGGCCCATTTCTCACCATGAGAAGAAAAAAAAAGCCTATTTCCTCTCTTGTCCATCCTAGTCACCTCATATTTAGTTTCTTTGGGCATTTCAATAGATTTGCTAGAGGACCCCACTTCCATTTGTTGTGTTGGCATGCTAGAAGGTTGAGATGCCACATTGGTTTCATGCCATTTCTGAGTTGTTTCCAAAAAAGACTCCCATGTCATATTCTTCTTTCCAAGTTGATGAAGGACTATAGTCTTGATTAGACTATGATGAAATAGACTAGGATAGCGCTCTTTTTTCTTCATCTATACCCTCTCTAACATCTTGGAAATGCTCCTACATAGGTAGTTGCACATATTGAGTGATTTCTGAGTTGTAAAGTGCATTAGGAGCCGAATGTGATAGGCATATATTCTAGAGAATCTCCCTTCAAATGTAAATAATTTCATGACAACCTTAATAAAGGGGGCATACTTCTCCAATAAATACCTAAAAGGCATAATATGAGCATGTTTTTCCCTGTATGGTGTTTTCAAGAAGGGTTTATAATTTTCAAGATCCAAGTTCATCCCCTCGAAACAATATTCACCATTATCTGGTATCCCTATAACAAGTGAAATGGAGGCCACTGAAAAACTGAATTCAACACCAGCAATAACAACACTTTCACCTTTAAACTGAGTTGCAACCCAATCTGTCAACTGCTCATTGAAACCCACTTCACTCACCCTTTTTCAGAAATCTAAGCAATTCACATCTTCAAAGCACTATTTTACAAAGGAGGATGAGTTGATTTCATTGCAATTTGATGACTCATATATGAGGATTTTCCTCCCTTATGATGTCTCTTCCTCTCTGGTGAAGAGTCTCCTTCCATGGTGATAGAAACCATAGCAACAGGAAAATGAGAAAAACAGTGAGGGATGACTGAAAGTGGAATGATGGGTAGGTGTTGACAAAATGGTAAGGGGGGTTTGAAAGAGGTGATTATGGATTATGAACAACTAATGAAAATGAATGGAAGAGAAATGAAGGAACAATGTGCTTGTGAAAGGGAAAAAATAGAGCTTTTAGGGAAAGTGCCGAAGACCCATAGGAATGAACTAGGGTTTCACTTTTAGTGAGGTAAATTTATGTTATGAGATTGATTCATTGGTTTATATAGCATATCAAACATGTATAAAGCTGTAGGATAATATTTTACATGTTTAAAATGAAGAAAAGTAAATGGCCATCATCAACCCTAACATCTTTCATGAGAATTTCACTAGAAACCCTAATTTAAGAAATCTTTAGCTTGAATAGACTTTGCAAAACAAAAAGGTAATTAAAGAGGTGTACTTACTTGTAGCTTAGCTTAGGATTGCAATAAAATAGGTAAGAAAGCTTTTAAAAATTGAGTTTGGGTGAGTTTTGGGCAAATTCTAGTTTCTTTGGCCCAAGCGCAGCGCAGTTTGCC
Organism: Pinus tabuliformis; assembly: GCA_031772625.1. Classification (NCBI taxonomy): domain Eukaryota; kingdom Viridiplantae; phylum Streptophyta; class Pinopsida; order Pinales; family Pinaceae; genus Pinus; species Pinus tabuliformis. The sequence continues at coordinate 621,057,637 of CM062804.1, forward strand.
TGAGTGCAGCGCCAAAGCGTAGTGTAGTGTTCCTAAGCACAGTGTCGGGCATCCAAGCGTAGTGTCGTGCCTCCAAGCGCAGCGTTGGTAAGTTTTTTCTAGTTTGGCCTATGAAACTGAATTTTTCTCTCTTCTGGGAAGGAGTGCTCGATGCACAAGAGTGAATGAGAGATAAATAAGATAAGTTTGGGGATTTTTAGTTTATATAGGAAAATTAATTTCCCCTTGATAAGAAATGGGACCCACAAACCTTTGAAAAACTGATTTTTCACTTTTGAAAATAGAGTCACCTTTAAGGCTGAAACCTGGGTTGTCTTTTCACTTTCCTGAGCATTGGAACTTCTTCTTCTAGAGCCTTTCAAACTGAAAGCATGATGAACTTGTGATAACTCAACAATTCAATGTCAAAGAGTTGCTTGTCATGCTCTATTCACTGCTGGAATTACGCATGGTGATGATGGACCTTGGAAACCCTAATGACCTAATGGAAGACCTAAAACTGAATGGAATGATGATAATTACTGATATGAAGAGAACTTGATTTTATTATGAAACCTTCATAGGAACGAGATAGGTGACCAGCATGAGTGAATTTTGAAAAGACTGAACTCATTCCTAGACCGACCAAATAGTGACCAAATTTTACTGTGTAAACCTAGTGACATGATAAAATTTGATTTTGAGACTCCTGACAAGCTTAGTAAAATCACATTTGATCCTGGTGACAGGAAAACAAGGCTAACACTAACATTAGTATCAAAAGGAAGCTTCTCAAAAGAAAATAGATTTCTAGGTAGAGAAGTTGTTCTTTTAATTTTTCGAATTCCACTTTTAGTGATAGGTAATTTAAGTTTTCTGAGCATCTTTTTCAGGATCTTCAAAAACAAAAGGTGGATTTAGGTCAAGATTTGACATGGTATATCTTTCAGAAGCCAGAATTTTGTCTCACCTTAGGATTGATGAAATTTGTAAAATAAGCCTATGTTAGGATACTGGAAACGGTCAACTACAGAGCCAGTTCTCTTGAAAGTTCTAAGATATCTTCAAGGAATGATTTATCAGTTCGCCGGAAATGGCGCCAAAAATGTTAGTCCCTTACATTGTCCTAGGCTGAGGAGGAGATCAAGAAGGGTAACCTCAAACCACTTCAGCTCAATATCTAGCCCTACTGACCAAGAGAGGGATCTCTCAAAGTTTTTTTATCAGTGAAATGACTTTAAAGCAATAATTTTTAGGCTAGATATGTATGATTGTTTGTGTGTTGATGAATTTTAGATTTTAGGGTTTTCTGGACTAGGGTTTGGAGCGAGTGATTAGGTCTAGGCTTTAGGAGTGCAGAATAAAATATAGAAAGTAGCTAGGTAACAGAAGGCCATGATGTACTTGGAATACTGTCAATGTAGTATAGAATATAAAGTGTACAAGAGACTAATGAGCATAAGTAAGCATGAGTTCATTAGATTTTAGGAGACATAAACATAACTATGAAAACCATATAAATAGACCTTGAGATTAAGAATCCCATCTATTTCACTGCAAAGAATCCATAGAAAGAAGACAAATCATATGGATAAATATGTTTTAACCATTAGAAAACAGATAAAAAGAAGAACAAACACCATGAACTCACTGGGTTAGAGTTCCTTAAAAATAGTTGCAATTATCTCTGTATTAGTTGAGAAGATCATTACATGCAAGCCTCCTCCACAAAATTCCAACCCTTCTCTCTGAAAGGGAAATGGTACATATAGACTCACTTAGACCACTTGCTCACCTTCAGGAGTCTAATTCCTAGGTGGTGGAACTAACTCCAAGATTCTCTCAACCAACAGGTGAGAGTGAGAAGGTGAAACTCAAACACTTCTTGAAGAGTTTGTTAAGGAGTTTGCTTCCTTAATGAGGCATATTAAACATCAAAAACAAATTATTATATAGATTTATTCATGCCTACATCACCTAGCCTTGAAACAAGTTCCATTACATTGAGAGTTTTGACTTTGACCAAGTCAAACTGAAAGGTAGAAAATTTACATAGTGAAATTTATAATTAAAAACACAGGAAATTGCAGAAGTGCAGTGCCAACTTTGAGCCCACTTTAATGTGTCTTCCTGAGGTCCAAATGATGATCTGAGAGAATGGTCACCTATATTTGCAAGTCTAGTTTCCATAACACCTTGAATTTTTGAAAATGACCCATGGGAAGCCTTCCAAAATCCATTCTCCCAAGGTTATTCCAAGAGCGCAACGCCTGTCAAAAAAGGGTCTAGAAAGCTAGTTTTTGGCCACTTTTTTCCACTTTTCCCAAAATCTAATCCTCCTCTGGAAAATATGAGGAAATGGGTTTTTAGAGGATTGAAAGAGATTTCCAAAAATGTAAAGTTTTCTTGAAATGGATGCCTGAGGAAAAAGCGCAGCACCAAGGCACTATGCTCCTAGAACTGCTGATTTTCTAAATTAGGCCTCAAAATTTTCAAAAAAAAAAACATATCAGAATTTGCTCAAAACTGCCCAAGAGTTGTAAAATTATGCATGTTAAGCCCTCATAGATGCTTCAACAAGAATATCCAAGTTTCCTTCATCTTTTTGGTCCTTTTGGGCTTCTTTGAGCTTGTTCTCCAACTGCTTGACCTTGACGTTACAGATCATGTTTTGAGCCTAGTAATGGTGTGCCATGTGCCTTAGCAGATGATTGTCTCTATTTTATTTCTATAGAATCTTATCCAAGTGGTCATTTACCCTGTTGAGCTAGTACTCCTTGTCTTGACTGACCTCTAAAGCAATTCTGTCCTCTAGGTCTAGCTCTTCATTCAGCAAAATGTGTTCTTCTTCTTCTTGTAATGCCTTCTTAAGCCCTTTTGTTCTTGGACTTTTTCTCTTACCCTTCCCTTGTGTTCCTTCAAGCTCATTTGCCTCAATGACTGATTTGACCTTGCTGACCTGCTGCAATAATTTGGTTTGCTCTTTCTCCATGATTAATTTTTTTGCTTTCAACTGACTATTTTCCTGTTCTAGGAATGATATGATGTACCTTGCTCTTGCCATGTTAACTGTGAGTTCTTTGATCTGATAGTCTTTGTCTCTGATCATCTATTGCATTCTTGAAGTTTCATTCTCTGGCTCTAAGTCGACCAACTCAAATTCATGCTCAACCATGTCCTTATCCCGTGTTGTCAATCCCTATTTTGCTGATGTAGAAGGCTTGGCCCATTTCTCACCATGAGAAGAAAACACAAGCCTCTTTCCTCTCTTGTACATCCTAGTCACCTCAAATTTAGTTTCTTTGGGCATTTCAACTGATTTGCTAGAGGACCCCACTTCCATTTGTTGTGTTGGCATGCTAGAAGGTTGAGCTGCCACATTGGTTTCATGCCATTTCTGAGTTGTTTCCAAAAAAGACTCCCATGTCATATTCTTCTCTGCAAGTTGATGAAGGACTATAGTCTTGATCAGACTATGATGAAATAGACTAGGATAGTGCTCTTTTTTCTTCATCTGTACCCTCTCTAACATCTTGGCAATGCTCCTACATAGGTAGTTGCACATATTGAGTGATTTTTGAGTTGTAAAGTGCATTAGGAGCCGAATGTGATAGGAATATATTCTAGAGAATATCCCTTCACATGTAAAGAATTTCATGACAACCTTCATCAAGGGGCATACTTCTCCAATAAGTACCTGAAAGGCATAATATGAGCATGTTTTTCCCTGTATGGTGTTTTCAAGAAGGGTTTATAATTTTCAAGATCCAAGTTCATCCCCTTGAACCAATATTCACCATTATCTGGTAGCCCTGTAGCAAGTGAAATGGAGGCCACTGAAAAAGTGAATTCAACACCAGCAATAACAACACTTTCACCTTTCAACTGAGTTGCAACCCAATCTGTCAACTGCTCATTGAAACCCACTTCACTCACCCTTTTGCAGAAATCTAAGCAATTCACATCTTCAAAGCATTGTTTGACAAAGGGAGATGAGTTGATTTCATTGCAATTTTATGGCTCATATCTGAGGATTTTTCCTCCCTTGTGATGTCTCTTCCTCTCTGGTGAAGAGTCTCCTTCCATGGTGACAGAAACCCTAGCAGCAGGAAAATGAGAAAAACAGTGAGGGATGAGTGAAAAGTTGAATGATGGGTAGGTGGAGTTGATAAAATGGTAAAGGGAGTTTGAAAGAGGTGATTATGGATTATGAACAAATTATGAAAATTAATGGAAGAGAAATGAAGGAACAATGTGCTTTTGAAAGGGAAAAAATAGAGTTTTTAGGGAAAGTGCCCAAAACCCATAAGAATGAACTAGGGTTTCACTTTTAGTGAGGTAAATTTATGTTCTGAGGTTGATTCAGTGGTTTATATAGCATATCAAACATGTCTAAAGGTGTAGGATAATATTTTACATGTTTAAAATGAAGAAGAGAAAATGGCCATCATCAACCCTAACATCTTTCATGAGAATTTCACTAGAAACCCTAATTTAAGAAATCTTTAGCTTGAATAGATTTTTCAAAACAAAAAGGTAAGTAAAGAAGTGTACTTACTTGTAGCTCAGCTTAGGATTGCAATAAAAAAGGTAAGCAAGCTTAAAAAATTGAGTTTAGGTGAGTTTCGGGCAAATTTTGGTTACTCTGGCCCAAGCGCAGCACAGTTTGCTTAAGCGCAGTGCCCAAGTGCATCGCAATGTTCCTGAGCGTAGCGTCGGGACTCTGAGCATAGTGCAGTCTTCCTGGGCGCAACGCCGGTAAGTTTTTTCTATTTTTGCCTATGAAATCTAATTTTTCTCTCTTTTGGGAAGAGAGCTCGATGCACAAGAGTGAATGAGAGATAAATAAGACAAGTTTGGGGCTTTTTAGTTTATATAGGAAAATTAATTTCCCCTTTGAAAAGAAATGGGACCCACAAACCTTTGAAAATTTGATTTTTCACTTTTGAAAATAGAGTCACCTTTATGGCTGAAACCTGGATTGTCTTTTCACTTTCCTGAGCACTGGAACTTCTTCTTCTGGAGCCTTTCAAACTGAAAACATGATGAACTTGTGATAACTCAACAAGTCAATGTAAAATCGTTGCTTGTCATGCTTTATTCACTGCTGGATTTACACATGGTGGTGATGGACCTTGGAAACCCTAATGACCTAATGGAAGACCTAAAACTGAATGGAATGATGATAATGACTGATATGAAGAGAACTTGCTTTTATTATGACACCTTCATAGGAATGAGATAGGTGACCAGCATGAGTGAATTTTCAAAAGACTGAACTCATTCCTAGACTGACCAAATGGTGACCAAATTTTACTGTGTAAATCTGGTGACATGATAAAATTTGATTTTGAGACTCCTGGCAAGATTAGTAAAAGCACATTTCCTGGTGATGGGCAAACAAAGTTGACACTAACAGGATGGACATTCCTAGTCTTTTACCTAGTGTGTCAATAATCTCATCCCAAGAGCATTAAATCTATGATAAAAAGAGTCAATTTGTTCATGAACAACAACAGATCTATGATATCTAATAAATCAATAAAGTTGATAGCTTGAAATAGAGGATTATGCACAAATGTAGACAAGAAAAACCATGAGAATGATGATATGAACAAGATACTTGAAATTTCACAAAGTGAAGGTTTTCTTGCATAAATATGTATAACATAAAAGGATAGCACATGAAAATATGTGCCAACATCTAAAGCTATGGACAAAAAATTTAAACAAGTGCACACACTAAGACTGTGGGGACCCTCCACACCCTAGCTTACACACTAAAAGCTACCAAATAATGGAAACTCACAAAGGTTGCACGTATTATTGAAAAACAAGTTGAAATCAAAGCTTCAATGATGAATTTTTTTGAGTGATAATCTCACAATAGACTCTAAGAGTACGAAAACTAAAAAGTTGTTTGGTAAGCTTCACTAGCTTTGATTTTACACACAAGTTTTGAAACAAAATACTAAAATTTGTCTTTGCAGCTAACAAGAAACTACTCTAAGATTCCCTCTTGATAAATTCAACCTTCCTCATGGCCAAGATTGTGGGAGAAATTGGGTTTTAGCGAATATGGGCAAATTTATTGAGTAAAACTACTTTTTATCAAGCATAGTGGTTGTGTTGACCGCACATTAGAAAAACCTCTATGATTCATGGAACCAAGGTAGAAACACACCATCTCAAGATCATGGATGATAAAACCCATGTCCCCATTTTTACCCAGCTTTTCCGCAAGTGTCAAAACAACTGATCATTTATGAAAACTACTACTTTCTAGTAAAAATATGGTAAAGTAGAATTTTGATATGCACACATTTTCATGAAATTTTTAAAATTTAAAATTAATAACAAAATACCTTAGGGAATGGTTTATTGATAAAATGAGTTCAAAATGTAGCAAAATTGGTGTGAAATAGGTTTATTAGGATAGGGATTTGGCATTGTATCATAGAAAAATGTTGTCAAAATAGAGGAATGATAAATGCCAGGTAGCTTCAATTCTAACTTTATAACTCTTATCCCCAAGGTAGACCACCCAAAGAATTTTGGAATTTTTAGCCTATATCATTGCGTAATTAAATCTATAATATTATAGTTGTTCATATGAGGCCATTACTCTCGAAAGTGACTATTTGTGCATTAATTTGGGTTTCTAAGAGGAAGGACAATACATTAAGCAACCAAGTTTGTTCAAAAAGGCATTCATTCGAACAAAAGAGATGAAGTACCCATTTTTATGATGAAATTGGACCTTTCTAAATCTTATGATTGAGTATCCTTGAATTTCTTAAAAAAATCTATTACATATTAGTTTTAATCTTGAAATGCTAGATTGGGTAATGGGTGCATTATGTCTTCTTCATTCTTAGTATTAATTAAAGTTGTTGGTTCGAAGTTCTTCGGTCCATCTAGATACCTTCAACGGGATGTCCCATTTCGCCATATTTTTCCTTTCTCATTGTTGAGGGCCTTAGAAGACTTATAATCAAAGCCAAATACTCTTGTCTTATTCAGGGTATTTCAATGGGTCATGTTATCTCCCTTACTCCTCTACTATTTTTGGATGATTCTCTTCTTTTTTGTTGTAGTAACATATATGAAGGAGATGGCCTTAATATAATTATGAAAACTTTTTTTAGTATTACATCAATGTTAGTGAATTTGTAGGAATCAACTATCTATGCTCTTGATTTTGTTAATGAATATAGAAGACAAGTTGTGGAGATATTTGGTTCAAAAACTCACTCATTAAATAAAGGGTTCAAATACTTGGGTTATAACATCAAGCCCAAAAAATATGGCATTATGGATTAGAAATGGTTATATGCAAAAGTGGAGAGTTGGATTTATTTTTGGTGTAATTGATTTCTTTCATGACAAGGTTAAATCATTCTCATAAAATCTATTGTAGAGGTTATCCCAGTATGCTCACATCTTATGGCACTTATTCCATGAAACATTATACATGTGATTTGGAAGATAACAATCAATTATTTAAGGAAGGTATCTATGAAATATTTGTGTTCCCATTTAGTCGGTTGGCCTCGCTTAGCACTTTCTAAGGACCAAGGCTAGTGGGGACTTTAAAATATCTTTGATTTTTGGAATGCACTAGTAGGTAAATTTTTGTGGGTTTTTATAAAAATAAGCAGCTTATGGAGAGATATTTTGATATCCAAATACATATAACCAATATCTATATGGTATTGGATAAAATTTTGGCATAACTCTCCTAATTCGTTTAATCAATTTGGGAAATTTCTCGAGCATTTTTTGTTGAGAGTCACATCTTGCATGGTAGGTTAGAACTAGTAATAGGGAATGTATAGGTAAATATGTTATTGTTGGGTGAAAACAAGACATATTTATCCCTAATGCATTGGTCACATATCTTCAAGAGAAGGGGATCTTCATATTAAATAGAATAGCAAGGGAGGACTCCACTACAATTTGGCAACAAGGTTGGCCTACTGAAGAGGATTGAATCTAGATGTGATACGGCATGGACATTGGGAATGTTACATTGCACAACTAAACACTATGCACATCAAGATCAAGGTCAATGACGATGAATTGGTCAGGGCCTTCAATTCGTATAAGGGGAATTATACTACCAAACTAGGTTATCATTCCTTGAAATCCAATGAGAAGGTCATGATAAATTAGTGGTATAAAACATTATGGAGGTATAAAGTGGCATTAAAATGCATTCTCCTATTTTTTTTTATGCCACAAAACCTAATACCAACTTGGTTTGGGATGATTAATATGGTTTTTGAAAGGTTCAAGGATCTGTATATAGTGGCATGAAGCAAGTGAATACCCTACACATCTATTTGTAAACTGCCATTTCCTAGGAAAAAACTATATATATGTCAACCAGTCACTTCCTTAATTTTTTCTCTACTTGGTTTCTTTGTCAGTAGGCTTCTATGACTTTAACTAGGTTTTTTAATGCATACCTCTACTCAGGATAGGCCTTTTTGGGCACCTAGAAGCAAAGTAGATTAAATCCTACTTGTTTGTTTTATGAAATTGTTTAAATTTTTGCTAATATAATAGAAACCTTACCAAGAAAAAAAATACTCCTCTAATTTTATATAATGATTACACCTTGCATATTAAATTCTGCAATCAATCTTGTCAAGTGGGTGTAGCTCGGGTCGTAGGGAGGATCCACTATTATCCTCCCCACCCAGGTTCTAGTCCCATCGAGATTGACATGTTTCTCCTTGGGAGTAATTTCTATATGAAAGATAACTAACTCACCTAGACATGGGAGAGTTTTCCATGTATGTAGTTAGTATTGATCTCTGCTACAATGAACCACACAAAAGAAATAAAAAATAAAATAAAATAAAAATTATGCAAGCAATCCTAAAAAAATATAATGTGTAAAGAGAAGGGACATGTAGTGGAGAGAAATGGACACAATGGGCACAAGTAGAAGAACTAAACAAAGATTTATTATTCTAGTAGTATCACAAAAAATGGAGAAAATATGATGATTAGAAAACGAAAAACTTAATGATAATAGCATTTTTATATGCAGAAGAAGTGGCCCAGTAAAACTATTTTCCAAACCAAGTGAAAATCCAAAGGTACATATTGTAATGTTTTTATAGATTAGTAGTAGAGAGAACATGGGAGTTCTAGAAATGGTGAAGAAACTAGGGTTGATATGATTAAAAACATTTAGGTATTCAATACAAACATCAACTACTGTAAGAACCCTGGTCAAAATTCCATGTAATAAAAGTTAATAAAGGCAAAATAATAACCACAGTTGATGGGGCACTTATTCCATGCTAAATGTTGGGCAAGACATCCTAGTGTGGGTGTTCATTGGTTTATTATGGCTAAGGAAATTGGAAAAGGCAATGGCTAAGTCTTTGGAAAGGAAAAATGGCATTTTTGACACATTTATTTATGAAAATGATGGAAATTATGAGAAAAGGAAGGAGAAAGGTCACAAGTTGCATGTGAGGAGGAAAATGAAGGAAAAAAATGGAAAATGAAGAAAATAGAGGCCTCATTTATAAAAAGGCTTCTAAGGATTAGTTTGTAACCTTTTGTCAGTTCAATTTTGGAGCTCTCTCATTATTCTCTCTCTCTCACTCTTGAACACTTAGTGTTTTCTTGGAGCACTTTGGCATTGGATCAAGAAAGAAAAAGAAGGCAAGATGGAGGAAGGAGCAACCAAGGGAGAGAAAGGCCAAGTAACTACAACATGATTCTTTGTAGGTATCGTTTGCATGTGTGTTTTCCTTACTAGAATTGGAATGCATGGTTTTGCATGTGGTTTTTGTTGTTATGGCATGGGTTTTGCCAGGTGTGATATTGTTTTCAACCTAGCCTTGCCATTTATGGATAGCCATGGTGTGATGGGGTTCTCATGTTTCGGTTGAAGTGGATTGTCGAATGGATTCAAAGTTGAGTGAGGTGTATCTCTAAATAATAGAACACATGGCCTAGTAACCCCTGAATCAGATTGTGGGTTGCGGTAAAGCCAGATTTTGTGTTGCCTTGGTGGGCCTAATAACCCTTGATCGGTGAATGGAAGGATATACAGTAAATCCTAGAGGTGGGTGCTCTCCATCATGCCTAGTAATCCCTTGATGGGATATGCGGTAAATCTTGGAGAGTGGGTCTCGGTTTAGGGCCTAGTGATCCGGTGTGGATTGTGGTAAAGCCTAAGAGACTAGGAGACAGGAAAATTCCTCACAATGTAGGTGGAGAAATTCGATGGCAGCCATGCTTGTTTTGTCCGAGTGATCTGGTGGAGATCATGGTAAAGCCTGTTATTACCTGTTTATTGTTTGGCCTAGTGATTCGGGATGGATTACGGTAAAGCCTGGTTTTTATTGATGAGGGTGAGGTGGTTTAGCCTCGGGATGCCCTGGTTTTTTATTTTGGTTTGAGTCCCACATTCATGCTTTGAATATGGCACAGGGGTGAATGGCTAAAGAGAGAATTGGCTCAGCCATTCTATGGTTGGGTGGAACATGGTAGTCCCATCCCGAGTTGGATTTTGCATCAATATGAGGTTATTTCTCCTTGTTAGTTCATGAGTATTATCATGGTTTATATGTGTATTCTATGGATAATTTATCCTTGGTATTTTTGTTGTTATTATTCTGGTTATAAACATGTATTATGACATGATGATGTATGGCTCTCCTCATGTTTTAATTTTTAAATGAATGAACAGTGTATCTATGACCTAATAGATGATAATGCAGCTAATGATATAATGGAACAATGCTTCTTATTGATTCTCATATAAGTATGAGACCCTTATTCTCATCTCTGTTGTTTAGACCTATAGATTACATATTTGTGACGTGTTTAACGAAATGTTTGTCATGGCTAGTAGGGGTCCAGTCAAGTTCTTGTTCAATTAATTGCATTTGCATCCTTATTTTGTTGTTATCTTTCAGTTTTGAAAGTGTCATTGATTCTGGGTAGTAACTTGGGCTTTGGGCCTGAAAAAGTGGCTCAAATCCTGGACACACAGACACAACACTAGGAAAAAAAGTCCCTAGATGCATGCATACCCATGATATGGGAGTGTCTGGAGCCTCCTAGACACATGCTTATCCATATCAAGGGAGTTTCTAGCAGTTGAATGGTCTAAAACTTCAGTTGGTGTCAGGGGTTGGTTACCTGAGTGGTGGGATGGCTCTTGGGAGTTTGGTTGCTGATGTGGAAGTTTTGTATGGTGTTTCCATGGGTTCCACTTCCTTAAGGTCACCTAGGAGGTTGAATCCTGGTATAGTAACCTCTCATCACATATTTACCCTTGTTGGCCAGTTAATTGAGTAGACGTGGGAGGAGGGTGTTGCAGAGTGGTATCAAAGTGAGTTACACTCTCTTTAGGTCATATATGATACCACAGAGTGTATCAAAGTGGGTTTTGTTCTCTTTGGGTCATATCTAATACCACAAGGTGGTATCAAAGCAGGTTGTGCTCTCTTTGGGTCATATCTGATACCACAGAGTGGTACCAGAGCATGGTTCAGCCATCAGACTAAATGGGCCATGTGCGTTGGTCATGCTTTCATGTCGGTTTCACATGTGTTAATCATCCTTGTGGTATATATGTTTGTTGCATATGCATGGTGTCAGTCATGGTTGTAGTGATGTTTCCATGTGAAAGAGGATGTTGTTGTTGTGAAGTGTGTCATCATGAGTGTATGATTGGTTACATGTTGTTTATGCTTGCGTGTTTTCAATGCACATTGGTATGGTTGTTGTTGTTGTCATGCATTAGGTCAGGGTATGTGTAGTTTATCTGGTCATGCATTGATGATTAGACTCTAGCTAGAATGATGTTTATGTGTTGATACACCTATCTTTTATATGTATATATGTTGTTATGATTATGTTATACATGTATTATGTTGATTGGTTGATCTTGCATATGAGATATCCTCCCCGAATGTTGCTAAGGTACGTTGGTATATTGTGAATTGGTTTAGCTAACATAGTAGGCCTTGCAAGAAAGAGATCAGAAATGACTAGAAATATGGTAGACTATAGAGATTCTCCCTATGAATCAGATGAGCAGTGTGGTGTTGGGCACTCTTCTAACTTAATAAACACATTGAGAATCTTTAAGGAAGAAATAAGGAGTTGTAAGGCGGACAATGACAAAATCAAGCAGGCACAAGAGAAACAAGCAGAGGTTAATGCAATACTCCTTCAGAGTTTTCCAGAATTGCAGCAACAAGGGCCACTTCGAATCATCCATTGGTAGGAGGACATAACTAATGGGGAATATGGCAGTAGGTCTCATGGTGGTCACAAGCCATATAGAGATTACATGGTTAGAGATGGCAAGTTGTTGGATAATCTGGATAGGAGAGGTAATGGACACAAGTACCACTCTAGTTCTGGTTCTGATAGGCATTATGATCGTCATCCTTATAGGAGGAGTGATAGGGGATACTTTCCAAATGAATTTAAGAAAGCAAAGCCACCTACTTTTGATGGAAACTTAAAGAAGCCAAAATATGCAGAGGTTTGGATACTTGAGATGAAGAAGTTATTTGAGTTTGATAATTACACAGATAATATGAAGGCCATAGTAGTTATCTTCAGCTTAAGAGGTAAATAAGATCTCTAGTGGGAATATGTGAATTGGGTTAGATACATCAGGATAGAGGAATTGAAATGGCATGAGTTCAAGAGGCTTTTCAAGAGGAAGTACTTGTCAGAAAGGTACTACAACAATAATTCCAAAGAATTCTATGAGCTAGAGATGGGATCGATGACAGATGAGGAGTATATGACCAAGTTCCTGGAGCTATTTAGGTATGTATTGTAACTTAAAGATGAGAAGGCTAAAGTTCAACAACTTTTCAGTGGTTTTCCATTACCATTTAGAGATTGAATTCAGTATGATGAGTCTTGGTCACTTGAGGAGGTTATTGGAAAATTTAAACATTGTTATGAACAGACAAAGCATAAGAATGAATCTTAGCAAGGATGGAAAGGGAAAGATAAAGGTAAAGGTAAATGGAAGTCGAAAAGAGAAAGGCCTCAGAATTCAGAAGAGAAAGAAAATGTGGCACCATAAAAGAATTTCAATGTAGCTAGACAAGGACATGGATCAAAGCAGCAACATAGAGGTGATGGTACTAGACGGTTGGAGTGTTGGACATGTGGTAATGAAACCCTTAATAGATATTGTCCACAAAATCAGGGTGGTATATCTTAGATATATAGTGCACAGGAGGCGTAGACGGTTGGGGATGTTGGTTAGAACATTCCTTGTATCTATGCAACACTAGATAATAGACAAGCATACCATCAGGCATCTATCATTGAGATGGGCAGTAAGCTTTGTGATCAAGTTGTTTCTATTTGATTAACCTTGGATCTAATTATAGTTATGTTGGTCCTGACTTGGTGGATAATTGTGTTTTGAATAAAGAAGTGTATGCAAAATCTTGGTTAGTGAAATTGGCTATAGGTACAAAGAAAAGAGCTCATCATTGGGTAAGAGTTTGTGCAATTGAGTTGAATGGCATGTCTACATTATCATATTTGAATGTATTACTGTTGGGATCATATAGCATGTTGTTGGGCATGGATTGGTTGTACCTTCACATGACCAAGGTGGATTGCTATGACAATGCCATTCAATGCTTGGATGGCAATGGGAAATCAAGAGTCTTATAGGGAAAGAAGAAATCCGCATCAGTTAGGATGGTGACAATTATGCAAGCAAAGCACGGTCGCAGAAAAGTGTGTGTTATTTGCAGTGCATATTTCTAGTGACAAAGGTAAGGAAGTCGAGGATGCAGAGGTTTTGAGTAGGTACCCAATTCTACACTAGTTTTAGGTTGTGTTTCCCAATATATTTCAAAGTTGCCACCTCATAGGGAAGTAGAATTTTCTATTGAGTTAGTGTTAGGGGCAGCTCCAGCATCAAAGGCACCTTATAGAATGAGTACACCTGAGTTGGTAGAATTGAAGTTGTAGTTGAAGGAAATATTGGACAAGGGATACATTAGGCCAAGTGTATCACCTTGGGGCACACCGATATTGTTTATAAAGAAGGAGGAGGGTATTCTCTGTTTGTGCATTGACTACAAGTAGTTGAACAAAGTGATCATCAAGAATAGGTATCTGGTTCCGAGGATTGATGACTTGTTCGATTAGGTGAAGGGAGCAACAGTGTTCTCGAATATTGATTTGAGATTAGGATATCATTAGGTACGCATTAAAGAATAGGACATTTACAAGACAACTTTCTGGACCAGGTATAGGAATATGAGCTTGTTGTAGTTCCATTCGGTTTAACTAATGCCCCAACTACATTTATGTGTTTGATGAATAGTGTCTTGCATCTCTATTTTGATAATTTTGTTATTGTGTTCATTGATGACATATTGGTATATTCTAAAAATGAGGAAGAGCATGTCGAGCAGTTGGAAGCAGTGTTGAGGTTGTTGAGAGAGCATTAGTTGTATGCTAAGCTCAACAAGTGCAGTTTCTTTCAGATTAAGGTACATTATTTGGGACATGTTGTCTCCAAGGAGGGAATAGCAATGGATCTAGAGAAGATAAGAGTTATCATGGAGTGGGCAACTCCCAGGAATGTGGATGAGTTGAGATATTTCATGGGGTTAGCAGGATACTACAAGAGATTTATCGGGAAGTTTTTCACAGATTGCTTATCCTATTACATCATTGCAAAGGAAAGGTAAGAAGTTTGAAATGGACAAATGAGTATGAGGCCAGTTTTGAGTAGCTAAAGCAATTATTAACGCATGAACTAGTTTTAAAGATCGCATATTCAGACAAAGAGTTCGTCGTATGTAGAGATTCTTGCAAGAGAGGATTTGGTGGCGTCCTTATGCAGGAAGGACAGGTAATGTGTTATGAATCATGAAAGATGAATGAGCATGAGTAGAACTATCTGATGTGTGATCTTGAGCTAATAGTGATCATACATGCATTGAAGATGTGGACGCATTATCTTCTGGGATTGAGGTTCGTATTGATGATTGATCACAGTGGATTGAGGTATCTATTCGATCAACTGAATCTAAATATCAAGAAAGCTAGATGGTTGGCCACAATAAGTGAGTTTGACTTTGAGATCAGGTACATCAAGGGAAAGGAAAACAGGTTCATAGATGCTCTTAGCAGGTGGATATAGGTAAATCATATAACGGCTATGAATTCCCATGGGACAGATCTATAGGATAGGATCTTGCAGGCAGGTTAGTAGGAAGTCAAATATATGGATATTGTGCACAAGTTGCAACAGAGGCACAAGTACAGGTTTAGATATAGGTGCATAGGATGTGGACTATTGTCTCACGACAAATGGATTGGTTAGATTTAGGAACAGAATATATCTGCTAACCAATAGTGAGCTCAAAAAGGTTATCTTGAGGGAGTTTCATTTGAAACCATATTCAGGTCACCCAGGATATAAGAAGACATTGACCACGGTGAAGAAGTTTTATTATTGGTTGAATCTGAAGAAGGATGTAGCAGTGTTTGTGGCTAGATGTTTGGATTGTCGACAGGTAAAGGCATCCAGGTGGACTGCTACTGCCAATTGCAATTCTAGAGTGGAAATGGGAGGTAATTTCCATGGACTTCATCATAGGTTTGCCAAGGACAGTCAGATAGCATGATTCCATCATGGTTGTGGTGGACAGGTTGACAAAGGTAGCGCACTTCATTCTAGTGAAGTCTACAGTCACAACGAGTGACATGGCACATGTTTTCATCATATATGTGGTCAAATCGCATGGTGTTCCAAAGAAAATCGTCTCAGACAAGGATGCAAAGTTAACATCCAATTTTTGGAAGGACTTCTTTGTAGGTTTGGGTATAGAGTTGGCCGTCAGTAGATATTATCATCCGCAGACAGATGGAGAGACAGAGAGGGTCAATAGGATATTGGAGGACATGTTGTGGATGTGCATGATGCACCAGCAGAGAAAATGGGCAAAGTAACTTTCGTTAGTTGAGTTTGCATACAACAATGGTTATCAAGAGTCATTGTGGATGAGTCCTTTCAAGGCATTATATGGGCAAAGTTGTAATACTGCCATCAGTTGGATTGATCTAGTTAATAGCGTGTTGATTGGACCGAACATGTTGGTAGACATGGAGTGGGAAATGTAGGTAATCAAGAAGGATTTGAAAGCATCACAGGATAGGTAGAAAAGTTATGCAAATCAGAATAGGTTGTTCAAGGAGTTCTAGGTTGGGGAACAGGTGTACTTACGCATCAAACCGAAGAAGTGCTCCTTGTGGATTGGATCATGTGCCAAGTTGGCACCACGCTTTGTGGACCTTTCAGGATTATCAAGAAGATTGGGTCAGTAGCCTATTGACTTGCATTGCCTCTGATATTGAAACTCCATGATGTTTTTCATGTTTCATTACTTAAGAAGTATGTTAAAGATGTTGATCATGCGATTGACTAGTTTGTATTACAGGCAGATCCAGATGGAGAATTCCAACCAGAACCTTGGTGTATATTGCAGAGAAAGGTGTGCATGCTCCGGAACCGAGAAATTGAGTAGGTTAAAGTGCAGTGGAAGCACTTTGGGCCTGATGAAGCTACATGGGAGATGGTGGATCAGATGCGGGTTATGTATCCTTTCTTATTCGTTGGTTGAGCAGATGTTTTGTTATATGTATTTGATATATCTTTTTGGTACATGTTCGAGTAATGTTTTGATATATGTACACATGTATATGGATGTAAATATTGCCATGAGCTATGTTATAATGCTCCAATAAGCGGTATGGGTGTCATGTTATTATGTTATTATGTTGTCATGTTAGTTTTCGTTTTAGTAGGGTAATCATTATAAATATAGCATCGAACTATGTTATAAAGTTCCATGGGCAGTATGTTTGCTTTTCAGCGGTTTTTATGAGGTATAGGTGTGGTTGAACACCAAGGATGGTGTCCCCCAAGGGGGAGGGTTCTTTAACAGCCTTGGTGAAAATTCCATGTAATAAAAGTTGATAAAGGCAAAATAATAACCACGGTTGATGGGACACTTATTCCATGTTGAATGTTGTGAATTACATCTTAGTGTGGGTGTTCATTGGTTTAATATGGCTAAGGAAATTGGAAAAGGCAATGGATAAGTCTTTGCAAAGGCAAAATGGCATTTTTAGCACATTTATTTATGAAAATAATGGAAATTAGGAGAAAAGGAAGGTGAAAGGTCACAGGTTGCATGTGAGGAGGAAAATGAAGGAAAATAATGGAAAATGAATAAAATAGAGGCCTTATTGATAAAAAGGCTTCACTCTTGGACTTAGAGAATGTGCAATGTTTACAGAGTGTTAACCAAAATTATACTCAAGATCAAGTACTCCCTACCCATGATTTATGATACGTTAGATCAGTTGTAACAAGCAAAATAATTCATCGATCTAGATTTAAAATCAAGGTATCACTAAGTGTGATTAAAACAAGAAGACACTTGGAATATGACCTTCAAAACCAGACAAGGTTTGTATGAGTGGTTAGTCATTCCTTTTGGTATATCCAATCTACCAACTACATTCATGAGACTAATGAATGACATATTATTCCCTTATATAGATTCATTTGTTATTGTGTATTTAGATGATGTATTGGTTTACAGTCTACCATGGAGGAGCACATCTCATACTTGATGTAGGTGCTAAAGACTTTGAAGTAGCACTAGCTATTAGAAAATCTCAAGAAATGTGAGTTTTCATTGTATTTTTTGGTGTATTTAAGTTATATGACTGGTGGAGGGGAGCTTAAGATAGATCTTGTGAAGATGGAGGCCATCGTGAAGTGGCTAGCACATACAAATGTCTTTGAGGTTAAGAGTTTTGTTGGGGTAGAATAGTACCTAAGGAAATCCATAGCTTTAGTTTTAGTAGTAGATGCACCACTCCACACCATAAGAGAAAGTGACAAGAGCTTCCAGTGGGGAGAAGGGTCAGCAAAAATCTTTTGAAGAGTTGAAAAATAAAATCAACCAAGCACAAGTTCTCACATTACTAAACTTGCAACAACCGTTTGAAGTGGAGATGAATAAAAGTGGGTATGCCATGGGAGTAGCCTTGATGCAAGAAAGAAGGCTTTTATGCTATCATTTTGAACTATTTCATGGGGCAATTCTCAAATACCCTACATTCAACAAAGAGCTATATACCCTAGTACAAGTTGTCAAAGAGTGGAAACGCTATCTAATGGGAAAAGAGACTATTATCCATAGAGATCACCAATTAATATAGAGGCTACAGATCTAGAGTAAGCTACATAAAATTGTCGTTAGGCCTATAACAACCCCCATGAAAATAAACTAAAAACCCTTTTAAAATTTTGAAATTTTTCGTCTTTTGATTAAAATCCAAATTTGTATAATCATTTGATGTTGTAAATAATCCTACATAAGACATTAAAAATCAATAAAAACATTCAAAAACTTAAATAATAATAATAATAATATTATTCTATTCTCAAGTTTTCATTTTAAATAAACCACTTATTTCCCTTTTTAAGCTACTTTAAAGAATTCAAAAAACACAATAAAATTCCTTTAAAAAGGCTAAGTGTTCCTTTAAAATTCGAAGTCTAGAGGAACCAATGCTATTATTTTGCAAAACATTTCGAGCTCTCTAACATCCTGAATGTCGAGAACACCCGAACTCTCATGTGTTGGGATATTTTTGTTTCATGCTTTGCCAAATTTTGTTTTATTTATTTTTTAATTTTGCACGATTTTTGGTTTTCAGTGTTATTTTTATTAAATTCCCATTTATCTATTCCCCAAACTCCCTGAACCGCGTTGTTAATATAATCTTTTTTTTTCAGAATGAAAATCATCATATTTTATATTAAGGAAATATAAAGCAGATACATAAGAGCCAAAAACCAGTCGGCAGGCAGATGGCCGGCAGTTCTGAGCATTCAGTAGATATTAGCAGGCCTGGAGCCTAGATAAGTCCATGAGAAAACCCAATATGACAAAACATATCCTGAAAAAACCGAAGATATAAGCAAAGGCCAAGCAAAACCATTTGCTGAACATCATGAAAAGAAAAACATCATTGACATGCTGGAGTGAGCATCGCAGATATGTAAATGAGAGAAGAGAGAATAGGATCCTTGGAGTCCTGGAAAATGCAGGCGTTCCTCCACTTCCAGAGACACCAACAGGTAATGATGAATAAAGATCGCAATTCTGGGCTTTGAGCTGACCACCATTTGAATCCCTCCTGCACAGAAGCAAAAACCTGCTGAGCAAAACCATGAGATAATGAAAGTTCATACCAGATTTGGGCCGATGCTGGGCACTGGAAAAACATGTGGGCATTCGTTTCCGGCGCTTGACGACACATAACACATCTGCTTGGGCCCGACCATCCCTTTCGCTGAAGGACCTCCCATGAGAGGTTTCTATTAGAAAAAAGCAGCCAAGAGAATAAAATTGCCTTAAGCGGGCAATGAGCTTTCCAAAATTTGTAAGGGAAGATTGGAGATGGCCGCAGCTGTTGATAAGTCGAGGCAGCACCATATAAATCTTGTACACGTACTGGCTGTGTTGAATTCGGCTTGGACCATATCAGTTCGTCAGTATCACCTGTCTGAATGATGCCTTTGTCTACAAAGAACTTTTTCGCCAGTTCCCAAGACTGTTGCAGCAAAGGAGGTAGACCAAGATCCTCAGCACCCTTCCAGATCGGCGAGGAGGATGACCATGACAGAATCAATTTGTCCCAAGTGAACAAACCCCGAGTGTGTAGAAATGATATCAAATCAGGGGAGAGCTTTTTTTCCAGACCATAAACAGTTGCATCTACGCCTATAATGATATTGGAGCCAGAGGAAAAGCGCCACTTGAGAAAATCGAAGAAGAGGTCCTGTACCTTTTTGAATCCCAGCCAAATAGCAGATCCTCTCTTTGAACCAAGAATCTTATTCCTGTACCAATAAACCAAAGGCCTGCCTTTCAAGTATTTTTGATTGATGATGGCACTCCATATGCCGTTACCAAAGACGCCCCTGTGAAGAGAATTGCAGAGGAGTGCCCTGCCAAATGAGCGCATATGAAGAAGACCCCAACCGCCTGACCGTTTGGGCCTGGAAATGATATCCATCTTTGCCAGGTGGATCTTAGAATGATGAGAACGCCCTCCCCAAAGAAAATTTGTTGATAAAGAGACCATTTTCCTTACAATAGCAGCAGGCAAATAAAAGAGATGAGCCCAATAGACCGCAAGCTGGGAAAGAACAGATTGAACGAGAATTAATCTGCCTCCAAGGGATAAAAATCGCATCTCCCATCTTGAAATCTTCCTATAAAAACGGTCGATCATCCATGCCCAGTCCTGATTTCGATATGCCTTTGGCTTGAGGAAGAAGCCCAAGTATTTGAATCCGTCATTGATTGATGCCAAATTGACACCAAAGAGATCAGCAATCCATTGCGCAAGTTCCAGATTTGAGCCACTATGATATAAAGTGGATTTGGCTCTGTTAATGACCAAGCCCGTTGCAGATTGGAATTTCTGAAAGATGCCTGAGAGACATAACCAACTGGATTTGCATAGCATAGCAAAAGTAAGAATATCGTCGACAAACAGATTGTGTGAAAGAAAGATGTTCTTGCAGATCTTAATCGGGGCATAACGATGCTCTGTAGCAGCTTTGTTGATCTGCGAACTGAGAGTGCTCATGACTAGGATAAAAAGAAGAGGAGAGAGAGGACATCCTTGACGAAGTCCTCTTTCCGCCTTAAAGGGAGCTGCTGGGAGACCATTAATGATTACTGAGTATTGAACGTTCTCAACGCAGGCCATCACCCAATTAATTCCTTGAGATCCCAGACCAATTTTAGCAAGGAGGATGCGGAGGAAACCCCAGTCCACACAGTCATACGCCTTTTCCAAATCAATCTTTAGAATAGCAGCATCAAGATTCTTTGATAAAACAGAAAACAGACACTCTTGAGTCGAGGCGACAACATCCAGGATATTTCTGTGTTTTAAAAACGCATGTTGATCCTTGGAAATGAAGGAGTTTAGGATCGGCTTCATTCTTTCAGCAATTATCTTTGAAATGATTTTGAAGAGGATGTTGCATAATGCTATTGGCCTGTAGTCAGCAAATGAGTCGGTCTGCTCCTTTTTAGGGATAAGTGCTATAAAAGTTGCAGTGAGGGCGCTATTGATATTCCCCGACATACGGGACGCATCAACCATGCTCAGCAAATCGGCTTTGAACAAGTCATAGAAATGTGAAAAGAATTCGATCGGCCATCCATCTGGCCCGGGACTTTTGTCCCTCTGAAACTTTTTTATGACTTCATGAAGTTCCTCCTCCGTGATGGCCTTAAGAAAATCTGTATTGGCAGCTTCATCAAACATTACAGGAACCTGTTCCACCATCCAGAATACATCATTAATCTCATTAGGCCGCCTCTTATATTGCTTCTGGAAAAACTTCGATGCCTCCATCTCGATATCCTGTTGGGAATGAACGAAGGTTCCATTATCATCCTTGATCCTCCATATCGAGTTCCTTATCCTCCGCGCGTTTGCAAAATTGTGGAAAAATCTTGTGTTACGATCACCCTCCTTGAGCCAAAGCGCTCTACTTTTGAGCCTCCACGATGATTCTTCTTTGAGCAGCAACGCCTGTTTCATCTTCTCCAGGGATCTGAAATGGATTTTTTGATCGAATGACAAAGACTCAAAGGGGACCGAGTCCGTTAAAACCCTCAATTCTTTCTTTATGTCTTCAAGCGCCTTTTTATCCATTCTCTTCTTTTTAATTAGCCAATCCTTAGCCGTTACTCTCAGCGATTGGATCTTATCACGAAAGGTTGAGAAGGATGTCCGCTCCAACTGTTTTAATTCCTCCCATTTTGAGGTGATAAGAGCGTTGAATGACTCATCTTTAAGATAGATCCTGTTAAATTTGAACGAGTATCCCAGTTTACGTTCGAAATCCCTCCATTCAAGGAAGATGGGGCGGTGATCAGACGTATAATCATAACCTGTACATGCGACCGGCATTCCCCATTGCTCAATTATACAGGCATTGATAATAAAACGATCAAGACGTTTGGCAATGTACCCCGGGCCGGTTCTGCAATTGTTCCATGTCGGAGCCATCTTTTGAGGAATAACATCGACCATGTTCATATTGAGGAATTCCACACGAAGCCTATCAGCAAAAGGATCAGATTTCCTGTAGTTTCCCCAATTCTCGTTAGAGTTCAAAGCAATATTAAAATCCTCAGCTATCAAAAGAGATTGGATATCTAGGATCTCCGATGCAAACAACAGATCCCAAAAGGATGATTTGTTCCTATACGGTGCATAGATGTTCAGAATATTTAAGATCTTGGGCCGGCCCCTGACCAAAGCAGAAAGAAGGATGCCCGCACAACATTTATAGGCTTTTGCTTTGACCCGAGTCGGATCCCACATGACTGCCAGTCCTCCCGACAGTCCATCAGCGTCTGAAGCAACGATATACCAGGTTGGAAACATTCTTCGGAAGAAAGCTATGGAAGCCTTGCTTGAGTGCATTGTTTCCTGGATAAAAATGATATGAGAGTGAGCTGATACGAATATGTCCTTTAGCGCCTGGAATTTAGGGGCGGCACCCAATCCCCGGATGTTCAGAGAAGTCAGAAAGGTCATTTGGATGGCTGTCCAGCCATGCATGCTCTAAGAGGCTGAGGCGTAGGAGAGTCAGAGATTGGTACTTCAACAAGGGAAAGGTTAGTGATGCCATAGTCTGAAACAATAGTTCTGCCTCTATGCTTCGATAATGTACTTATTCAGGTAAAATTTTAAAGAATTTCTTCAATAAAATCCATTATTCAATAATTTGGTGTCCAATCAATATTTTGAAGATATTCCAAACATTTGAACCCCTGCACCATTGAATTGATAGCTACAACCATTGAATTTGAACCCCTGCACCATTGAATTGATGGTCATTTATTGCAAAATTTATGACCATTAATATTTTCACCTCCACATTAATATATTATTAACTTAGAAAATTTTCAGAGAATTATCCGCTCTTCTCTTTCAGAACAAATCTAAATTACCACAAAGTAAAGGGATTTTTACCGTTTAACTGTTTTATGTGTTGCCTGTGCTTTAATTTTCAAGTTTCCGAGAGAACCCCTAGTTAATTCAAGAATTGAACTTTCTCTGGTTATTAATGTCTTGCATTGTATTTTTTATTTATCAGTTGTTTTAAAGTCATTCCTTTCTCTTTGTTGTTTGCGGGAAAACAATGTCAAATAAAGGGAAGACAAAGGCTCCTAAACTGGAAGTTAAGAAAGCTAAGATGAAAATGAAGATGATGGAAACTCAAATATCTAAGGAAAAAAAATCCCAATTATGCGCATTCTAAAGCACGAAATGTAGGCGCAACATCTTGGGAGAGGATTTATGATTTCTTTTAAAACAATGAATAAAATGACTTAAAATACACTAATGAATACTCTAAAGCATATTATGAAGGAATTAGAAGGACATAGTTACATAAAATTTCTATTAGGCTTATCATGGTTCCCTAATATGACATGGTAAGTTGAATAATCTCACATGCTCCTGTCCAGACTTGTTCAATTGTTGGTCATGCACAACATGTTGTTGTTTCATGGAAACCCAAGGTTCTACTATCTATATACAAACTCAATTTCCCCGAGTTTCTCCTCCATAAATAGTTTTTTGGATGATTTTGACAATAAGGTACTGAAATAAATGAGTAAATATTATGTAACATACATTAAGAAATAGCTTGAGGTTCCTGAAAAATTCAAACTAAAATTAATTAAATTCTATCCAATGGGGATATTCAAGAATCCACAAAGTTTTATAATTAAAATTCTTTCAAGATAGTATGGTGAGAAAAACCGTGATCTCTGTAAATTGGAGTGGGTACCACTAATTTATGATCTTCTAAAAAATTATCGAAGGTTTAATTGGGAAGTTATCCTATCCCAAATCTTAACAAAAGCAATCAAGCTT